>JANBPO010009603.1:45747549-46347549 GCA_024336825.1 Amorphophallus titanum | reverse complement strand
CCATAACGCGCCTGTCCAGGTGCGTTATAGTGCTTAACGGACCAACAGAGGCGCGTTAAGCCCCAAGTCACGAAAGCGAACATAACGCACTCCTCTAGGGGCGTTATGCACATAACGGACCACACGTGGTGCGTTATGTCACGGAGCAGAACAGACCATAATGCACTCCTCAAGGGGCGTTATGGGCCTTAACGGACCAGCTCTGCCCCGTTAAGTGGAAGGTAAGGGCGTTAAGAATAACGCACCTTCCTTGGGGCGCTATAGTACATAACGGGCCTCCCTAGGCGCGTTATGTGACCTGGACCCCGTCGGTCAAAACCAACGGTCAAAAACCAACGGTTGGAAATCATGACGCATCGGCACTGGCGCGTCATGCCGGACATGGCGGTCAGTCTAGGGGCCGTTAAACCCTCGCTAACCAGACTCAAAACATACGAAGCATAACGCACCTGCCAGGGCGCGTTATGCTCATGACGGTCTCTGGAACGACCGCTATGTCGTCCCGACGGCGAAACGGCGAACGAAAGACAAAAATGTCAACCACGCCCCCGTACCTCCACAGGAGAGGGGGGAATCAAGGGGGAAGCTCCCCAATAGCCCTAGGCATGATTCTACGGCCTCGGATCGGCCAAAAATGCGGTGAATCGCTAGATCGGCTCATAACCCCAAAAATATGGATTTTCTCCCAAATCTCCAAATACGCTCGCTCGGCTCACCACGGCCTACGAAACTCGCGAGAAATGAAGTACAGAGGTTAAGGATCTGTCCCCCTACCTCCACCGAAGATTTCACGCACCGTGGACACCGATCCACGAAGAAAATGCCTTGAAACCCTCACCGATTCATGAGCACGCCCCCGAGCTTCTACGCGCCACTGACCCTCGATCCTCAACCCGTCCTCACCGCCCTCGCCCCCGCGCCGCCTCTGTCTCACCCCCGCCTCGCTCCATCGACCGTCGGAGAAGAGAGGAGAGAAAGAGAGGTGAGAGAGTGAGAAAGAGAGAATGAGAGGAGAGAGAGAGAGAGAGAGAGAGAGAGAGGGTTAAAAGGTCAATATATAGGAAATCTAAAAATTCAAAAAATCTAAAAAAATATGAAAAAATTACCTCTGCGATCCTCGGAAGGCGCACAACGCAGTGGTACCATCCTGGAGTTGAAGAACGCATCGGTTCACCCCACACGACGTTCCACAAGTCCACCAGATAAAAATATGCGTGATCCGCAAAACTCAATCCGGGACGCCCGAACGAGATCAAAATAAAAATAAAAATAACACAAAAAAGAGAAAAAAAAGAGAAAAATATATATTACCTGAATGAGTGGCGTAAAGCCACTCACTGTCACCTCTCAGTCTGACCCTTGGGACAGACCTGCAAATAAGTGTGCTAGCACAGAAGCTCCCCAGGCATACTGCCCTACCCTCTCGAGGTCTACCAGGAGCTCGAGAAAACGATAATGAATGTTGTTCCCATTTGAGCCCAGTAGCAACCTCCCCAGCAGGAAAAGGAGAAATCTTCTTAAATCCATATTTGATCTCTCCTAATTACTGGAATCCACGTAGTACAAGGGACGACATCCCCTTTCAATCCTCTCCATGAACTCCTCCAGGGATTTATCGTCACGAGGATGAGTCTCAGTCAGCCCCAGTGCCTCCATGATAGACGTCTTGACTACTGACCTACTCTTTCGGTCCTCCAAGTTCAACCCAAGTAGTTTTTGGGACCCTTCCCAGTAATCAGCGTAAGTGACCCCGGTTACCGCCTCGCCATCCACTCTGAGGCCCATAAATTCTGACCACATCTTCCAGGCTGGGCACCATGTGTCCCCAGAACATGAGGAAGGTCCGACTTGTTGGGTCCCATCTTTCACGCAGTGCTTGGATGAGGGCAAGATCGAGCTTAATTGGTTCAACTTGGAGGAAGGCTCCAAACTTCATCATGTCTAGTTGGTCTTTCTGAAAGTCCGAAAGACCCCGATATGTGGCCACCACTAGCTCCCACGAAATGTGTGATCTTACCATGCCCTGCACAGACATAGATAATGAGAAAGGGTTAGGGTTACCTTCTCATACAAAAGTAAAAGGGAATATAAAAAAAAGAAAAGAAAAGAGAGGGACAATTTAATTACGAGCTATGCTTGGGTTCTCTCACTGAGGTGACCTTCAACGTTAGAGGGCGTCATGGAGCTAACACTGGACCTGCTTCTCTTAGAGGAGTGGGAAGATTCACCCTCCATTCCTAAACTTAATAAATCTTCGCTCCTCCTCCTCCTCACAAACTTTCACTTTTCGAGTTGGCTTTCACTGTCCCTAGGGAGACTGAAAAGGGGGGTATTTATAGGATTGGAAGACATCTAAGCCAACAATCGCCGGTGACCCTAGTGATAGGGAATCTTCTTTTCAATCTCATATGAGTGGCGAAGTGACATGTCGACTTGCTCCCCATACAGTTAGGGGCGTTTTGATCCTTGTCGGGCACGCGAATGAGTATAACAACAAAAAAAAGAGAGAAAAGAAAGGGATGCATCTGGAGGAGGTTTGAAATGTCACACGGGAATGGAACTAAAGGTCATCATTGCTGACTCCGATGGAAGATTCCCATAGAAAAGAAAGGGATGCCTCTGTAGGAGGTTTGAAATCTCGCATAGGAATAGAGCTCCAAGTCGTCATTGTCGATCTTGACGGGAGATTCCCGTTGAAAAGGATGACAATAGTGAGACACGATTCCCCATTTCGGGGTGAAATCTTGTCGAACACATCACATGGGAACGACGTGGAAGAAAAGAGGCATAGAGGAGAAGGAATGCGCAAAGGGCAGATAAGTAACATGAACATGAGCCATTTCGTTCGTGAGTCTATATAAAATGCCATATACACCATAACGCAAGGGGGTGAGTGCACAAGCAACTCACTAACTCTCATCATCGCCCTCCTAGCCATTTCTCTCCTCCCTCCTAAGATGGGGATCACTAGGCCTCATGGAACTCTGCGAGGTAATACCAGCCTTACCCTGCGGCGTCTCACCAGCCTCCGTGACATGATGACGTTCCCCTGTTGAAGTGATAAAAAAAAAGTTGCCCGCACAAAAGGAGGTGAACTGGCGAAGGCGTGCCCCGAGCTCCCGTGAACTCTGGTGGCACTCCTCACTCTCTCATAGTCTCTACTCCGCAACCCCAAGGCCTAGTCAGAGCTCCAACACCTGGGCCTCTAGTGCCCTTCCCTCATCCCAACCTCGCTACCGCTCCGCCCTCCAGCTCTGCAACCCGGACATCGCACTCTTCCTCCAGCTCCGCCACCTGAGCATTGCATGATTGCGCCCCATGCATAGAGCCCCACTCAATCTAGATCCGCCAGGATCCCCAGGAAATGATAGTGGACGTCGTCTCCCTTCGTCCCCAGCAGAAGGTGGCCTAGCAAGAAGAAGAGGAACAAGATCACACTCGTCCCTGGTTGCTCGTGTCATGGCAGAAGACGCGGCGAGTAGCTCACGTCCAGCCACGCCAAGAACTCAGGGGTGCTCTTATCGACATGCTGATGAGCGTCGATAAACCATAATGCTTCCATCCCAGACATCCGAGCTGAGCGACTGTCTCACTATCCTTCTCAGTGGTGTTGATCTCCAACCCTGACAACTCTAAAGAGTTCTTTCTTGGTAGTCAAGGTAGGTGATACCGCTCATTGCCTCGCCATCCACCTGTAGTCGGGTGATCTAGATTACGTCTTCCAAGCTGGGCACCATGTACCATCACACATTAAGAACGCTCTGTTCACTGAACGGAGATAAAATAATGAGAATTAAACCACCGTGAGAAGTGATTCTCTGAAGGATTTGAACAGAAAATTAAATGACAGAAATGAAAGTGATAAGAATTAAACCTAAAGATATCCTCATCCTTGATCCGCAACTGATGGTATCCTGATCGAAGATCGATCTTAGAAAAATATTGAGCTCCTACTATCTGGTCAAATAGTTTGTCAATCCTCGACAATGGGTACTTGTTCTTGATAGTAAGCTGGTTCAATTGTCGATAGTCAATGCACAATCTCATCGAACCATCCTTCTTCCAGACGAACAACACTGGGGCTCCCCACGGGGATGTACTTGGATGAATAAACCCCTTTTCGAGCAACTCCATCAATTGTCACTTTAATTCCCTCAGCTCCGCAGGAGACATACGATTCAGAGCCTTTGAAACAGGGGATGCGACAGGAATTAAATCAATAGGAAAGACTACATCCCTCTCAGGCGAAAGTCCTAAAAACTCATCAGGAAAGACATCTGGAAAGTCTCAAACAATAGAAATGTCCTTAATCTCAATCTCCTTCTCAGGGGTTAAAGAAACCAAGGCTAGAAAAGCCTTACATCCTTTCTTCAATAACTTCTCAGCTCGAAGAGTTGAAATGAGTGGCACAAACTTAGAGTGCCTAACCCCAATAAAAGAAAGCTCGGGGTGTCCAGAAAAAGACACTGAGCTAGTACTGCAATGGACATTTGCCTCATATCTAGCCAACCAATCCGCTCCTAGGATTACATCATAATCCTTCATGTCCATACAAACTAAATCAGCTGGCATATTCCGCCCACTAACCAAAACCTTACTAGAAGGGTAATAATGTTTAATTACTGAACTTGAACCAATAGGGGTTGAAATTTCTAGTAGAGAATTCATTAACACAGGATTCATGGCTAAAGACTTAGCAAAACTTCGAGAAATGAAAGAGTGCATTGCTCTAATGTCAAAAAGAACAAATGCTGGCTTATCCCAAACAACAAGTGTACCTTCAATAAGTCCACCCTCCTCGGTGGTTCCTGCCTCATCTTCTTGTAGGGCTTGAAGCTTGCCCTAATGCCTCTGACTTTCTTGCGGCTTGTTTGGTGTAGCTTGGTCTGACAAGAGGGGACATTCTGGAATACGATGGTCTCGGCTTCCACAGCGAAGGCAGGCACCTAACTTGTGCCAACACTCCTCTATATTGTGACCTGGGCAGTCACAATATTTGCAAAGGCCCTTGAATGGTACAACCGGGCCAGGCTTTTGTTCCACCCCGGGAGTTCACCGGCGTGCGCGTGTGTGCCGACGGGCCCGCGGAGTGGTGTGTGCAGTGATCGGAGTGAGGGGTAGGATATAGCTACTGTGGAGATGCTAGAAGATAAGGGGCCTCAGGCACCCCCTCTCATGACCGTATTCGTCTCAAAGCGGCACTGTGCACTCACCTTTTACGGAGAGTCGAGGGGAGACCAAGTGGCATAGGGAGTTTCTGAGTGAAGGGGGAAACGTGGCTGGGATGCAGGTGTGCCAATTGATTTCTTGACAATCACCCATGGAACCAAACATTTAACTGGGGATGCGCCACCAGGGTGCGGCACATGGACACAGGGGGTGAGCGACACGTGGAGGGGAGGACAGTTCCTTGCGTGCGAGCGCACAAGCGATTGTGGGGAGTCGTGTACATGACATCTTTCCCAACCGACCGCAAGCCGTCGGTGTTTATTTACATCGGATTGAATCCGAAGACCTTCGTTCCATGCCGAAGCGGAGTCCGCGTTCGTGAAGCCCGGGATGAAGACCCGAGAGCACTTTACAGCTATAAGTTCATCTCAGACTGGGTCATGTTGGCTGGGGGTGAATGGCGCTGGGGGTTCATGCTAGGTGACACAGCAGGTTGTTGGAGGGTTGCTGGAGGCCCAAATGTGGATGCGAGAGCATACGTCCAATTGGCGGTGTAACACTAGATGTATATATTTTTACAGACAGGCCGTGGAGGCCAAGGTACAACATGTGCATGCCACGGGACAATTTCGACGTGCTAGTCAGTCCCCGGGTCGATGCGTGATATGGAGACATGTGTGTTTTATAGAAGATCCCCCCCTGTGGCGTGGGCCATGGCCGCGGTGCCGAACGGGGGCTTAAGACTGGCTGGGTGACTGAGGGGATACATTAATCTGGTATCTGGGTGAGGGTTGATCACGGCTCGAGTTGAGCAGTCGACGTGACCTCGTTATTGAGAGGGAGCAAGACGTCATGACACGTGCATGGTCGTGGCTGACGGACACGTGAAGGGCGATCCCGACATGAGGGGGCGTCTACCCTTGTCGTAGCGTCTCACATGTGGCGGGCGCGGACTTGTGTGTTACGGCTTAGTTAACACACGAGGGAAGTGTAAAGGACCTACCCTCAGCGTGCTAAGCTGACTAACAAGTCACGCACACACAATTCTCCTTAGCTCGTCGGATGCTGGCGATCTGCGTTAAGTGCTGAGTGATGGATCCTTGATCTTGTGTGTCCTTCGTGTCCTTTGTGCCCTACCCCTTGGGGGGTTTTTATAGGGGAATTTGAAGGGTCACAAGGGGGTTTACGCGGATTGGCCTAAAGGGTAAGGCTGGTCCGCGTAAACCTAGTGAATAGTGGGGGGGTTTACGCGGATTGGCCAAAGGGGTGAAGCTGGTCCGCGTAAACCTAGTGAATAGTGGGGGTTTACGTGGACCAGCCCAAGGGGAAACTCTACCAAAAAAAGAAGAGAAGTCAACAAAAGAGGCTACTACAGTGGACGTCGGAAGATGTCCTCCAGCTCCAGGATTCCCATGGAAGGGTGACGGGTCAGTTCCTGTAGTCGAGACTCGGTGGCTTCCAGTTGTGATAATTTCTCTTCGAGAGAAGCGGCTTGTCCTTCAGCCAACTCAGCTTCCTCCATGCTCTGAACCTCCTAACGCTCAGCCTCCTGAAGCTCGACTTCGGCCTTGGAAAGTTCAGCGTGCTGTTCAGCTATCCGGGCTGTCAAGAAGGTCCAGCGCTGCGAAGAAGTGCTGGCTGCATCCCTCATCTACTCTGCAGTCTCTCTCAAAGAGGCAAGGGCGGTTCGGCATTCAGCTCATTCCAGTTTTATGGCCGCCAATTGATCAGCTACTTCTCGGCCAAGAAATTCCCGTCTATTCACTTATTTCAACAACAATATCACTCGCGGCATCTAGTCATCCATAGGGCAGCCAAAAGCCAGCAGCGAGTGGGAAAGGTGCTCCACCAAGCCCCTTAGCTACACATAAGTCAAATCCCGACTGGCTGTTATGGTCTGCTGAAGGGTTCCCAAGAAGTGCCACACTAGGTCACTCGATGACTGCAGAACGAGTGGTGACGTCTCAGGAAGCTGGAAATCTACACTACTATCCACGGCAGCCCAGATGTCATCATTCGATTTGGAAGACGACGACGGCATAACTTGTAAGGCACCTGTACTAGAGCCGACCCCAGCAGCTGATGTAACGGAGGAAGTCTTGACAATAGCAACCTCCCTGCCAACTTCTTACGGTGGAGCTCCACTAAGAGTCTCGATAGTTGAAGATGTTTGCTCTTCGCACTCAGCCTGGCTGGCCTCCACGGAGGCCGATTCTGTAACAAGGGCTAAGGCCCTGGAAGCCCTAGCTTCTTCTTCGACAATTTCTCCTGCTTCTATCTCGGGAGGACTACTCTTCTCTAGGAGCAGCTCTTTGCCAATAACGAGCAGTTGAGATTCTGCGACTTCTGTCGATTCATCAGTCCCCGCAATTGCTCCAGGTCCCTCCAAGCCTGTTGCCGCCGTATAATCCTTGGGGTATCACAGAGCGATAGGCCGCAAGACTGGTGGGAATGTTAGCTGACCCGCACCTAAAGCCGGGAGACGTATCTGCACTGTTATAGTTAGCAATACCACCTCAACCTGCACCATGAACACGATGTGCATCAGGCAGCTGATATGAAAATAATGAGAAGAATTGTGAATGGAAGATGGCAGTGGATCCCCTACCTCAGTCAGCACTAAGCTCAAACTTCCAAGGGCAGCCTCTGTGAATCCAGCCCCTTCACCTGCAAGTGGACCTGACGGCCCAAGGCCACTCCATAGCAACTGTGGTGGACTGAAGGTTGTATAGTCACTTTCATAGGCCGAAGATGCCACGGCATCCTCGGTCTCTGTCTCAGCATGTGGGAACTCCTTGTCACTGGAGTCACCACCGTAATCGACCTACTCAGAAGAGGAAAAGCCCTCTACCCGTTCCTGGCGCTCCACCATCGGAGCAGATGCCTCGCTGATAGGAACGTCTCCCTCGGCAAGGACTCCCTTGGTCGATTCTATAGTGGTAGCGTCGGCTGAATGAACCTCGGAGGTAGGCTCACCCCCTGAAACGGCTTGCCCTCCAGCAGCAGCTTCCTCCACAGCCCCGGCTTCAGGGAGTAATGTCGGTTGTATTTCAACTAAAATTTAAAAACAAGAAATAGTCAAACCGACTGAAGACATGCTGGGTCGTGGAAGCCTTATGAACAAACTGCAAGTTACCTTCCATTTCTTGGCTGGGCGTCGGGGAAGGTAAATCTCCCTCCGCAGGGGCTATGGGAGCTCCCCCTGCTCTTTCTCTAGTCACGGCGCCAGCTACTGCCTCTAGTCCAACGACTGCAGCAACGGTGTCAGCAACTGTAAAGAAGAATTAGCCAAAGTGGCTAGAATAAGCAAATAAACCATAGAAGAACGAAGAATTTACCTTCATCTTCATGCCCCTGCGCACGAGAAGCCTCAAATTCTTCGAAAGATACAACTGGAGGAGGGACGATTATTGGTTCCTATCCCTCAGCCTTCCTCTGACGTGCCTGTGTCACCCAGGTCACGGCCTTTTTGGCCTTGCTAACGGCCTCTTTCACTTGGGACCTGGTCCACTTTCGCGAGTCACTAGGAGGCAATGGTGTCGTGGTCGGGGCCGGCTCGGGGATCCCAAAGTATGTTGGCTTCTGAGCCTTAACTATTAGCTCCCTGAAATGTCGAGTCTCCTCTGAAGAGAGTCAGACTACACAAGCACAAGGGTGAGAATGACACATGCTAAATTGTGAATGAACTAGCTCAAAGCTGAATGGGAGAAATGAAATATACTTGCCAGCCCTGTGTACAAGGGAGAGAGAGGCCAATAAAATAGCGAGGGTGTTTTGTCTCTAGTGGCCGCCTCGCGAATAAGCCAACATACATCTCCAATCTTCTCGCCCTTTTCGACCAGCGACGCCAAGTCTGCATGGCCACGAGACGACAGATGATAATACAAGCTCAAGTGGTCCAGCCCCCATCCATCAGCATATTTGAAGGAGATCAGAAGAGGATGGTCCAAAATAGCTTCACTCAAGCCACCAACTGAGAACCCGTGAGATCGAAGCAATGCAAACCGCCAAGGAGTGTTACTATACAGTGCGTCTTGCCTGTCCTCCCCTCTGATGAAAGTCCGATAAGGATGCAAGCTATCAGTCCTGGATGCCAGTCAGCCACGGGCAGGATGGGCTCCTCCACTAGCAAACGGAGCTACTGAAGAGCTACCTGCTCACTGGTTACCAGGAATAATCCTCGAAGCATCTTCACATAATCATCTTTCCTAACCTCGGGCATCTTTGGGTCAGCCTTGGATGAATGATGCTTCACAGCCTTCCGCGCTTCCAGATAAGCCATTACCTTTGTGTTGGTCCAAGACTTCAACTTCTTCAGATAAGAAGGCTCAATGTCAAGGATTGGCTCTGCCTGGGAATCTAGAAATCTACATTCGGCAATGGACCAGTAGTCTCAACGGAAGTTTCTATAGAACCCCATCCGTGCATTCCACCACTTGATATACTCCGGAGTGACTCGGGGGAAGCGAGCAGGGGGCAGAACCCTGAATGATACATCCTCCCAGCGGTGGAAGTAGTCCCACCACGCACCCAAGCCTTGTCATTGGCCACCTGGCCAGCTCTGTGCTAGTTCGGCAACCCAAACAGGGTCAAAGAGAAAGGGATGTGTTGGTTGTAGCCAAAATTTCGACTGAACCGAAAAGGATAATACGGCTCCAGTCACAATATGCCACTCTTCCTCAAGACAAGGATGCTTGGTCTAATAGCAAGCGCCCAGTCAACCAATTTCGGCTCCAAGATCAGCCTTGTGCACTTGGCACCAGAGATCGGATGAATATATTCTTTTGTCTCGAATAGACAGCACTGCTGCATCTTATTCACGAGCGGACTGGAATGAGCCGCTAGGCTCTAGAAATACAGAACTCCGGGTGAGTCCATTGGGACCTTGGTCAACCTGCCCCGAATGGCAAAGAGTTGCTCCACCGTTGAAGATGATTCAGCACATGCAAATTCAATCATCCTCGGGATAGGGCGATCTGATTGCAGGGCCCGAGGAGTAGCTTTTGGAAATAGGGTACAAACCTAAGCATTAAAGAAATGTAACGGACCAACTGTTCACAAATTCTGGGCGATGCGTGACCAGTGCAAGTCCCCCAACATCTTGTATATGAGGCACAAAGCCACTGGACAAAGGGACAGCTTCGTCCCCCAAGCCATCAGACCGGCGTGGTAGATGACCTCCACCCTAATTACACTCTCGTCACCTTGTGGCAGAGCAAAAGAAGAAAGCCAATAGGTCAAAGATGTAGCACAGTGCGTGACTGCATCAACACCAGTCAGGTTTGGGCCTCCCTGTTGCCCTCCTTTCAAACTGGACGGAAAGGCGGCCTATCGCCGGACCCTCTTTTTCTGCCTCACAGCTATTGGTGCCACAGAGGGGAAGTCTTCGTACTTCTGCTCCCTGCCAAAGAAATGCTGAAGCCAGGTGCCCATCCACACACGCCTCTTCTCTCCAGGCCTACGTGCCTCTTGGGTATCGTTCTATGAATGGCAAAGCGTACGATATGCTTTCATAAGATAACGATAGGTGAAGCTAGTCACATATCGGCCTTCGCCATCAGTCTGATCCTTCAGCCAGTCCGGCCAGCAGACTTCTTCATACGGCTCTCTGTCAATTGGTAGGCCGCTAAGCTGCGAAAGACTCCAGAGGTCCAAGGAAGTTTCTCCCTCCGAAGGGCAAAATACTTCAATCATACCGCAGCACAAACCTCTGGAAATTGGATAGCGGTACCTCAAAGCGTACACGCTATGATATACACTAGCTTTGACCAGAATCGGAGCATAGTGCTACAGCACGTAGTCTGTGAATTCCATAGCTCCGGGTCTGAAGGCGTGGGCGTCGGTGGCTCTCAGCTCGGCGAACCATCCCACGGAAATTTGATGCTTGAAGTAGACCGCCAGGTAGTCCAGCAAGAAAGATTCATCTCTGTACCCCCATTTCAACGTGGTAAGAAACAAGCCAAAAATGGGCTTCTCCCGATCAACATGGCCTGCAGTCTCGTTCCATCGAGTAGGCGTGAATTTAGGGGCTCTAGTTAGCAGCCCGCCTTCTGGAGCCAGGTCTTGCAATCCAAGCACAGCGCTCCACTTTCTGACTTCTCCAGGGACATAGATGGGCGTCCATCACACAATAAATCAGTCAGGCTGTCTCTTTCTACAAGTAGAGCCTGCTCAGCCTTGCGGACAAGGAACAAGTCCCTCTTCCCTTGAATATTAAACTGCCTAAGGAAGGCCATCAGGTGCTTGTCTTTAGGGTGATCCATCCTGATAGCATCTCCGCGGTCATATTTGAGGGAGTCACCTCCAATGATCAGAAGACGACTAGTGTCCACCGTGTCAGTCTCTGAATCTGAAGATTCTGCAACCACGGCGAGCTATTCGTGCCCCCGGTCCAAGGAATGAACATTCTCCCATGTCACCACAGCACGGGACGCAGAAGAAGAAGATCCAGATGCCATTTTATCTGCAAAAAATAACACCAAGAAAATAAACAAGGTCAGAAAGTAGTTGATCAAGATAGAATTTTTGACAAAATTTTGGCAGAGTCTCCCCAGCTCGGGAGATTGCCAGAAAGAAGCGGGAATGCGTCCACCATGGGAACGGCCCCTAAAACAGCCCGTGGGTGTCACACCGAGGCCAAAATGGAACACCCAGGGGAATAGCTCCAAGGGCAAGCCCTACTAGGAGCCTCCCGGGGTCCAGAAAGAGGGATTCGAATCCTGAACAACAAAGACTCTCCCTCACCAGCTCAAAGGACGCTGCCACTGAGGGTCACTTGGCCTCGCGGGGAGAAGGAAGAGAGGAGAGAGAAAGGGTTGATGCAAATGAAGAAGGGTGAAGAAGAAAACAAAGGAAAAGGGTTTTATAGGGAGGGCCCTCTTGGGTTAACCCTTTTGACCCCTTCGCTAGTGAACCTCCACTCCACTTCTTCCACGGAGTTCACTATCACACCTCTTCCACCCGGGCCAAGCAAACCCCACATAGCTATAGGTCCGAACAATCATTTGGGGGTAATAAAGACTTCGGCCCACCCAAATCTCCCCAAGCCAAAGGGTCATTAGGAGTCCCCATTTTCATCAACCATCGAGTACATCTAGCGTATGCATGGCACACATTCGGGTGTCCTGGTCCGCCATTGCATATGTACGGGTCAGACTAACAGTAGGTGTGTCTAGGATCTTGTGTGTCTGTCCATGCATGTGTCCAGCATATTAAGAAATCATAGTAAGTCCGCATGCATTGAGTTGAGTCAGTCTTATATACGCTTGCGTTGTCAGTCCCTTTCGAGTGCGAGACTTGTCAGACTTTGGGATCGGTTCTACCTCATATATCAGATCTAGTCACATAAGGGACCCAGCGGTGATTCCTAATAAGTCTTTGAGCCGCCTCCCTCATTTGAGAGTGACCCCACCCCGGAGTGTCCACCTCTACCCTCCTCCCTAGCAGCGTGTGCATATCGAATCCATACGGGATGAGCAGGTGTCGATTATTTGGAGTGGAGCGTACTCTGCCCTTCCAGGAATGATGACGGAGCCGTCGGCGTCACGAGCAGTCGCACCCCTTACTCCGAGTTCTTCCCACCCGGGGAGAACTGATGGGGACATCAGAGCAACACCACTAATTTTTTATTTTTACATTTGAGTCCTTTTAGTTTGCATTTATATCCCTGGGTAATTGAGTTTGCAATTGTCATGCTTTTCTCAGACCGAGGGTCCTCCCCCGGTGGCAGCAGCAGGTGGACCGGGGGGGCCTCCCCCCGGTGGCAGTAGCAGGGGGGGCTCCCCCCTGTGGGAGCAGAGCGGGGGAGCCTTCCCCCCTGTGGCAGCAGTAGGGGGGACTCCCCCCGGTGGGAGCAGGAGTGTGGTCACCACTCCCTAGTGCCCGCGGGGGGTTCTGGTTACCTTCCAAGCTAATGGTAAGTCTAAGCAAGCTCACCCTTCTTCTATTTATGATAACACAAAAAAAGGATGTGGTCACCACGTTCTAGTGCCCACAGAGAGTTCTGGTCACCTTCCAAGCCAATGGTGAGCTTAATGAGCGCATCGGCTACAACATTTGCCTTGCCTGCATGGTATTGAATGGCAAAATCAAAATCCTTGAGATACTCCAGCCATCACCTTTGTCTCATATTTAACTCCTTTTGAGAAAAAAAGATATTTTAGACTTTTGTGGTCTGAATATACCATAAACTTTTTCCCATAAAGATAATGATGCCAGATTTTTAGAGTAAATATAATGGCAACTAGCTCTAGATCATGAACTGGGTAATCTTTCTCGTGCCGCTTTAGTTGTCTCGCGACATAGCAAATCACTTTGCCATTTTGCATAAGAATGCACCCAAAGCCAATGCCTGATGCATCCGTGTATACTTCAAACCTGCCGCCTTCGACAGTTAGTGCCAGAATGGGTGCCGTCGTGAGATGCTTCTTGAGAGTTAAGAAACTTTCCTCATAATCCTTTGACCATACAAAGGGATTGTTCTTCCTTGTAAGTCTTGTTAGAGGGACTGTGATTTTGGAAAAATCTTTGATGAACCGCCTATAATAACCAGCCAGACCAAGGAAATTCCTAATTTTTGATAAAGACATTGATCGGCTCCAGTTCTTGATAGCTTCTACCTTAGAAGGATCCACAGCAATCCATTCTTTGGAGATAACAAGGCCAAGGAAGGAGACCTCCTTTAACCAAAACTCACATTTATTTAGCTTAGCATATAGTTGATGTTCCCTTAATATTCCTCATGTTCTTTCTTTATCTTAGAATATATAAGGATGTCATCAATGAATACGACCACAAATTGGTCAAGATACAGACTGAAAATATTATTCATGAGTTGCATAAATACTGTAGGGGCATTGGTTAACCCGAATGGCATCACCACAAACTCATAATGCTCGTATTTACTTCGAAAAGCCATCTTGTGAATATCCTCCTCCTTAATCTTCAATGCCATCTTGTGAATATCCTCCTCCTTAATCTTCAATTGACAACAGCTAGACTGGAGGTCAATCTTAGAGAAATACTCTAAACTAGAGATCTGGTCGAATAGCTCATCAATACGCAGTAGTGGGTACTTATTTTTGATGGTGAGTTGATTCAACTATCGGTAATCAATGCACAGGTTGAGAGATCCATCCTTCTTTCTGACAAATAGGACCTGCGCACCCTAAGGGGATGTGCTTTGTCGAATGAAGCCTTTCTCTAGCAACTCCTGAAGTTGCTTCTTCAATTCTTTGAGCTCCGAGGGGGACATCATGTAAGAGGACTTTGACATAGGTGCTGCTCCGGGTGTGAGTTCAATAGAAAATTTGACTTCCCTTTCGAGTGGTAGACCGGGTAAGTTAGAGGGGAAAACATCAGGGAATTCTTTTACGATGGAAATTTCTTCTATAAGATTTTCCTAGGACTCGGTAATGACTACGGAAGCAAGAAAAACTTCAAAACCTTGCAAAATGAGTTTGCAGGCATGAAGAGAGGAAATAAGAGTAGGGTGTTTTCTATATTTGATTGGGGCTATGAACACACTGGGGTTGGGGGGGGGGGGAGGTGTCAATTAGATGATTAAAAATAAATTTATCCACAATGATCAAATCAAAGCAATAAATACACAGATAAGAGGGTAGAAGAGAAGGATACAAACACACCATGGAGACAATGCAACCTTTATAGTGGTCACTTCTACATGTTGACCTACACCCACTTCCCAAGATCTCATTGGGTATTTTACCACAATAAGTGAATCTAGTAGCAAGCTATATACACCTTACATATATTAGGTGCTAGGCCACCTTCATACACACATGCCCTCAACGACACAAAACTCCATTGTAAAAAGATACACATATACAAGCACACACAGTGAACAGTAAATGCAATCAAATATAGAGCAGCACAAGGGAATAAGAGAAGCTATGCAAATTTGAGCCAAGTCTAGTTGAAAGAAATCTCCAAGTTAAGAAGGGTGCAAGCTTGGGCACAAGGGAGATCTTCCCCAGCTCTACAACTTTGCTGTTTCATTCGTTAAGATATACAGAAAAACCACATCAATCAACCTAGCACTGTTCACTTCGCTTCAAATTTGAATTCCCAAAAAATGAGTGATCATGCCAAACCCTATTCAGACTCAACGAGACTTGCTAGAACACACAAGTGAGGTTGTGTTATCATCAAACTCAATCTAATAGGTTGAACAGTTTGTGGAATTATGGAAACATCATTCTTACATATATTAATTAAGATAATTTTACCACATAAACGTTAAGTGCAAATTGTACCCTTGTAGTTAGCTGCCGTCTAATGTCACATAAGTGGAGGGATATTTTTGCACTTTGTTTATGTAACATGACTATTTTTGCACTAACAAATCAACACATTAGAAGTACTTTTAAACTCTAGTTACATTTTGAGCTAAGTTAATTACATTTGTTTAACAACATGATATGGTGTCTGACGGCAAGGATATTTTTCCACATATCTTAGCCTAGTGAGATTATATTAACCTGCTGCCAAGCTCCAAAAATGAATACTGCCGGCTGCGTCCACTGGCACCTTTATCAGCCTGCCCCGCATTTTGAACAGCTGGTCAGCAAAGGAGTCAGGCTCGGCGCTAGCAAACTCAATCATCCTGCGGAACAGTGTGTCCACCTGCAGAGTTCTCGGAGCCAACTCGGGAAACAAACTGCACACCCAGGTGTTGAAGAAATGGAAAGGACCCACGGTCCTCGAAGAACGGGGGGTTCGGTGCTTGTACAGGTCCCCCAATGGCTTATAAACCAGACAAAGGGCCACGGGGCATAGTGATAACTTCATCCCCCAGGCCATCTGACAAGCTGGATAAATAGCTTCCGGCCTGATGATTGTTTCATCCCCTTGGGGGAGAGCAAAAGTGCACAGCCAAAAGGTTAAATAGGCCGCACAATGTGTGATGGGGTCCACCCCTGCCAGGTTCGGACCGTCTCTGCCTGCACGCCGCAGTGAAGCCGGCAGTGCTGACTTATACCGGGGAGCCCTTATCTGTTTGCTGGCAACTGGCCCCACCGAAGGAAAATCTGCATATTTGAGTGGACCCCCGAAGAAGAACTGGATCCATTGTCCAACCCGGACTTTCAGTCTGCTACTTTTCTCACGGGGTTGGTAGCCCCTGGAGGATCCTCTGTTGTAGGCTAGGCAGATAGAACGATATGCTTTCATCAAATATCTGTATGAGAAACCAAGTGAATATCTACCTTCGTCGTCAGAGCGATCCTTGTCGGCATCTTCTAAGCAGACTTCCTCATACGGTTCACCGTCAATGGGCAGTCCTGAGAGCTGTGATAAACTCCAAAGATCCAGAGAAGTCTCGCCCTCTACTGTGTAAAAAGTATTGAATTGAGGGTAGAATACCTCGAACATCCGGCAGCACAAGCCCCGGGAGATAGGATAACGGAATCTGGAAGCATAGACGCTATGATATACCCCAGCTCTGATCAGCAGAGGGGCATACTCTTTCAGAACAAATTCAGTGAATTCCACTGCTCCTACCCGGAACAGATGAGCATCCGTGACCTTGGCGTCACCGAACCAGCCGGCAGCTAGCTGATACTTGAACTGCACGGCCAAGCAGTTCATCACAAAGGGCTCATCACGGTACCCCCACTTCAGCGGCGCCAAGAAAAGACCGTAGCCTGACTTTTCCTTATCAACTCTGCCGCCAGCGGTGTCCCACCGAGCGGGAGTGAAGTCCGGAGCTCTGGTCAACATCTTCTTTTCTGGCTCTAGCTCCGAAATGCCCAGAATAGCGTCCCAGTCACGCTTCTCCCCAGGCAGATAGATGGCCTTGCCACGATAAACAGAGCCTTTAAGGCTATCCCGCTCAGCGAGCATAGCGGCCTCAACACTGCGAGCTAGCCAAGGATCTCGCAGGCCACCCACGGTAAAGGTCCAGATAAACGGCATCAGGTGTCGATCCTTCGGCAGGTCTGGACGATAATCTCCGCCCCGCTGAAAACATGTACCTTCTGTCGCTGAATATACCCGGGACGTGGACACCGTGTCGGTCTCAGAGTCAGAGGACTCGTCAACAATTGCAATCTTACTATAGCCGAAGTCAAATGTGTTCACATTTAGCCAGTTCACTACAACACGAGCCACGAGTGTAGGTTCGTCTATGCTCGGAGCCGACAACTCCTCTATCAAGATAGACCTTGAATTGGAGATCGTGGTGGCAGACGCGAGGCGTGATAGGGCATCTGCTCGGGCATTCTCTTCTCGCGGGATGTGAACATTCTCGAAGCACGAGAACTCCCCTGTCGCGGCTCTAGCCTACTCTAAGTATTTGATCATGGTGGGCTCCCGCGCTTCAAACTCTCCTTTCACTTGATTGGCGATAAGCAAGGAGTCGTTGTACGCCCGAACACTGGTCGCTCCCAAATGTCTCGCCATGCGTAGCCCTGAGAGAAGTGTCTCATACTCGGCTACGTTATTTGTGGTTGGGAAGTTAAACTGCAAAGCGTACTACAGCTCGAGTCCCTCCGGTGAGAGGAGGACCAGTCTGGCTCCGCTTCCCGCGGTGCAGGATGATCTGTCGACGTATAACTCCCAGGTGGCCCTGGAAGACTGGTCGAATGGGTCTTCAATCGGTAGAGTGCATTCGACGATGAAGTCGACGAGAGCCTGGGCTTTGATAGCCGTCCTTGGACGGAGCTTGACGTCAAACTCTCCCAGCTCAATAGCCCACTTGACCAGCCTGCCTGAGGCGTCTGGGTTCTGCAAGGTCTACCAGAGGGGCTGATTGGTGAGGACGATGATGGGATGAGCCAGGAAGTATGGCCGCAGCTTGTGAGCGACCGTAATGAGCGCGAGGGTGAACTTCTCGATCTGTGAGTACCAAAACTCTGGGCCCTGTAATGCTCGGCTGACGTAGTAGATGGGCTTTATTACTCCTGCTCCTTCTCGGGCGAGCACGGCGCTCATTGTGCTCGACGTCACCGATAGGTACAGGAATAACTCCTCTCCCTTCTGGAGCTTGGCGAGGACCGGGGCTGATGCCAAGTAGCGCTTCAACTCTTCAAATGCTTGCTCGCACTCTTGGTCCCAATTGATTTGTCCCTTCTTCTCGGGTGCTTGATTAGCCAACTTGATCAGCTAGAAGATAGGAAGGCACCATTCGGCAGCACGGGATAGAAACCGAGTCAGCGTCGCGATGCATCTGGTGAGACATTGTACGTCTCTGACTTGCCCCGACCACTGCATCTCGAGCATCGCTCAGATTTGGTCGGGGTTGGTTTCAATCCCCCGATGGGTGACGAGGAAGCAGAGGAATTTCCCAGACCGTACCCCGAATCTGCATTTGGCCAGATTGAGCTTCATGTGGTATCTTCTGAGTGTGGCGAAGGTTTTCGCCAAGTCGTGCAGGTGCTCGGCAGCTCGGAGGCTCTTGACGAGCATGTCGTCGATATATACCTCCATGTTACGGTCGATCTGCGAGTCGAACATATGATTGACAAGTTGCTGTTATGTTGCTCCCGCGTTCTTTAGCTCAAATGGCATCTGTGTGTAGCAATACAGTCTGTGGTCGGTGATGAACGCAGTCTTATCTTGGTCGGGCCCGTACATGCTGATCTGGTGGTACCCAGAGTGGGCGTCCAGGAAGCTCAGCATCTCGTGCCCGGCTGTTGCATCCACTAGCTAGTCGATTCGCGGCATGGGGAAGCTATCCTTGGGCAGAGCCTTGTTGAGATTGGTGTGGTCGACACACATTCTCCACTTCCCGTTGCTCTTGGGAACTAGCATGATGTTGGCCACCCAATCTGGGTATTGGGTAGGCCTAAGTAGCCCTGAGCGTAACTTCTCACTCAACTTCTCACTCACTTGCTCCTTGATGATTGCTTGTCGTTCGGGGTTGCAGCACCTTCGACGCTGCTGGACCAGGCGATAAGTGGGGTCCAATCTTAGTTGGTGAGTAATAACCTCAGGTGGGATCCCGGGGAGTTCGGCCTCAGACCAAGCGAACACATCTTGGTGACCCATGAGGAAGTCTGTGTACGCCTGCCGCTCGTGCTCGGATAGGTTCGCACCTATTCTGAGCATCCTGCTTGGATTTTCCCCCACATGTATGAGGAACAGATCTTCTGCCAGTGCACTCGTGCTCGGGCCCGGATCCTGCGTCCTTGCTTTCTTCTCAGGCTGCGTCTCCCTAGGGTGCCGATCGCGCGTATAGATGAGGTAGCACCTACGGGACTCCTTTTGTTCTCCCCGGACCTCTCCCACACCCTGAGGGGAGGGGAACTTGAGCTTTTGGTGGTAGGAGGAAGGGACCCCCCTGAGCGTACCGAGGATTCCTCGGTCAATAATGGCATTATATTTTATCATCGCCTTAACTACTGTGAAGTTAGCGAGGAAGGTCACCTCTTTCGGCGTGGTTCCAAATGTGATCGGTAGCGAGACATGCCCTTCAGGGCAAACGGTCGTGCCCGAGAAGCCATACAACAGTGTGTGCAATGGTTTGAGTCGAGACATGGCACTCGACGGGTTGGGGACCAAAGGTGGTCACCATCCTCGGTGTCAAAGTGCGATTTTCCTCCTGGTGCGGACACCAGAGCACTTGATCGGTCCGGGCCGGCGAGCCACCGGTACCGTACGCGGAGCACCACGCGAGCCACAGCAGGTTCTATTTGGCTCGGGGATAGCCTGGAGACGCCCCCATGAGTCTCGTGATTTATGGGATTTATTTAGACTTTATTTGTGTGCTATGTGTATTTATTTCATTGTATTCAGCGCCGTCCTTCTCGTGACCCGGTGCTGAAGGCATATCAAGGCCGCCCTAGCAGGTTGGGTCTGGATCTCGTGGGCTACCCCGAGATGGTCACGACCCGGCCCCACTTCGGGCCGATATCTTGGTTTAACCGGACTTGTCTTCCGAACCAGATTTTATCCGAATCATCATCAAAAGTACCATCTATTCGACAGACATTTGAGTATGTTTATCTCGATCTTCGATGTATTCCTACCATGGATCTTGTCCAAATATGAAAGGATCCGTGAGTGACCGACATGCCCGGCTGCCCGTGCCCTGACACAGGCTCACGCGTGACTCGTCCCTGCCCCCCTTTCTTTCGCAATCAGTATTATTTCCTTTGGCCGCGAAGCCCCCAATTTCGGCAATTAATCAAAGGTGTTCCCTCGTATGGGGGATGTAAATGACGCCATGGCCTTTATGGCATGGCAGGATTGGGTCCTGACCCGAACCACACAGTCGTTTGACGAAGTCAGATCGAGCACACCATGGGCTCCTCGGAACCTGAACAAACTGTCACCTCGGTGACTGGCACGCCCACGCACTTAACAAAACCAATAAACGAATAAGCCAAAAATAAACCCAGCGATAAGTGCATCCACAAGTCTGGCACGTCTGGTGGGACCCATCCACCTTTCATCTCTTTACCGAAGGTAGGGGCTTCGCGGCCCCCTTCTTGTAATACTGATTGTTTCATCTTTTACAAATACAGGCGAAGTACGCTCGACTACAAGAATGGCGGTTTTCTTTGGCCCTCTGGTCATCGAGAGTCACGTCAAGAATGGCTATCTTGCCGTCCCCCTTCGCTTCGGGAGCTTCCCCCCGGTTGTGGGCTTCCCCAACTTCCTGGGGGTGGCCTTCGTCAGCATACTGGACGTGGAAGCATCCGACGAGCGCAAGACCGATGCCCTCATCTCATGAGGCACCGAAGCCGCCGCTGGTCGAGCTGTGGCCCGAGGCAACGGCAACGCCCCGTCAAGCACGCTGGGTTGCCACGTGCACCACATGCACCAGACCACCGGCCCGTCGCACCAGGGGTCAGTGTCCCAACGAAGGAGGTGCCGGAATAACACTACTGGCGTTGCCACACCAAGACACCGAATCTCTAACTCTGGCAAGTCCATGACTATCGGAACTATTTGAGTCCATTTAAATGGGCAGAGGTCCGAGGTGATCCTGGACCAAATAATACCAACCGTTCTGGTCCACAACTCTTTCCAAGGACTAGAGAAGGTAAAAGAAGGAAAGGCGCCCGTCATTCCGGCCGCCACACCAAGAGACATGCCGACTCACAAGCCGATGAAATCGAAGCAAGCTTGGGTGCCTAAGGAGGCCCGACTCACGGCACCTGTGCAAGGGGGGGAAGAGACGAAAGGGTCGAGATGACGGCCACGACCCACCAACTAGCAGTCGCTGTACCGAAACTACCCGAAAACACCCGTCGCCGACGTCACAGGCGCCATTACCATGCTGACCACCTGACGTATGTAGACTACACCCACCATGGGGTCACCCCCGACACTCAACTACCGGCTGCTCTCCCCGACCAGGAGTGGGAGGGGACTGAGCAGGCCATGAGGAACTACCTCCGAGGCCCAAGCAGCACTCCCTTAGGTCACTAGAGGCTGCTAGGGGCAGTGGTCTCCGCTTTCCAAGAAGAGGAAGAGACTCGACCCGTGTCTAGCACGGAGTCGAGAAATCAATTCGAAGAGCGACGTCAGTTCCTTGTGAGGGAGGAGGCGCCGCCCCGACGGTTGGTCTTTGACAGGCTGGTCTTCCTGAGCAAATCATCAAGAAAAGTGGCAAGAAGAAGTGGAGGCTGGAGAGTCTTCACCTGCAACTTGGTAGGATTCTCTAGTCAATATGGGGCCTTACCTACCGACCCTGAAGAGGTGGCCAGACTCGCTGTCAGGCCCGGTCCCCTCACTAGAAGAAGAAAGGTGGAAAGTGAAGTGGCGGGGGCAGGTGTCGAGGCGACTTCCCCCGAGGATCTTCCCGCAGCCTTGACAACCAACGTTGTCACCACCGGGGGCACGAGTAGCGGACCCTCTACATCATCCGAGGATGTCCCGGTCGAAGAAATAGGCGCTATGCCCACCCTCTCCGTGACCGACCCCGCCATGCTGGGCATGATTCAGCAATACCGGTGGGAGATCAAATTATTAAAGAGACAACTCAATGAAAGGAATGCCCTGCCCTCGACGTCGGGGCAGACCGAGGTTCTACCAGAGGCACCTGGGGGCAACGGGCAGTCTTCTGAGGCAGCCTTGCAAGCCACGGCATTCCCACCAACTCCCAGCTTCCCTACAGGCGTTCCCCTGCAACAAGCGCAATACTTAGCCCCGTTGCAGGGCCCTTCCCCCCAACAGTCTCCCACAGCCCCTCAGGCAACTGTGCTGACTACCCCGGCCGCGCAGCCCGCCCATTTCTATCCAAGTCCGGTCGACCCGGCGGCGGTCAGTCGGCTGATGTTGGAACAAATGATCGACATGAAGCTAGCAGAAAGGGGTGACGGGGATCAAACGCCGTTCGACGTCTACCGAGTCCCTTATCCGGCTCATTATGCCGCAAGGAAGCTACCGGCTGGCATCACCAAGCCGCCATCCACATGGTCAAAACTCGTGAGTTGGGTCGGTGGGAGGCCGACCTGAAGGGGTGGGATCACCCGGATTCAGCCGGGACAGACCTCGCGCCCGAGGGCACTATGGGGTCACTCTCTCACACGGCAGCAAATTCACACATAACGGGGGACGGGACCAGGCTCTCTCTCAACGTCGGCGTGAGCACAAAGAAGATATGAAGGGACAAACCACAGGGGAGCAAGCGATTAGCCACATACCTTGCCAAGCCTGAAAAGGCCAGTGCCGATCGGAGACGATGGCGAGCCGGGGAGCGTGCACACCCGGCGGACACGCTGCGTCGAGGAGGCTTGGTGAAGTCCCTGCTAATACATGTACTACACTCCACGCAGGGAGGGGGGTTCACGGGGGTGGGGCAATCAATTACACGCACTACCCTCGCGTAGGAGGGGGGATCGCGGGGAGGGGAAACTAGTTAACGGCTGTACGCCAAGCTCGATCGCCTGATCGAGGTGCAGCCAGCTCCTGGACGATGATAGAGGGATGCCGAAGGATGCCTAAAGGTCTGGCGCTGAGCTGATGTCATTGGATGGAGATGGCGACCGTGGCTGTGGGCCTGTGCAGTTCTGCCACGCAGGATAGATTGGCGTAGTCGCGGTGCGTTGGCCGGTACGGGCGCTGTGGAACTCCAATTACGACGGGACCAAGTCATGGACGTTGCTGACAGGGAGGGCTACGAACCCTCAGAAGATGGTGGCCATCTGATCACCTCACTGGACGTGGTCGCAGGAACGGCTGGCGTCAAGTTTCTGGGCACACAGTTGGATCAGTCGCAGGTAGCTATGGTGGAACTCCCAGTGCTGACGTCATATCAGGACAAGACCACTTGCGTTAGTTCCGTATCGTCGAAATCTGCAACTTTGGTGAAGACCGTCTGACCTGAAACGGAGAGGAAGAGGGGGTGTCGGGGCCGACTTGACAGCAGTCTATCCTGGGCGAACAGGGGCCTTCGGGTCTGGCGCGATTGAGGGAGAATGGCCACCCTGGATGGAGACGATGTCAAAACCAGGCGGGATCACCTCTGGTGTGTCTGCTTCTTATGGGGAGTAAAGACCAATTCCGGGAGTTCTTTGAAAATAATTTTGCTATTTCGGCAATCCACCATCGCCTGGTATTTGGATAGCCAATCTGCTCCTAGAATAACGTCATACTCCTTCAGGTCTAGACCTATTAGGTTAATAGGGAGATTCTTTCCCTTCACTAATACTTCACAATCTAGATAATGATGTGAAATAGTTGATTCTTTGCCAAGAGGTGTTTCAATAACTAAATCTATCCATTCTGGTTCATTAGGCAGTGAATTGGTGAACTTTTTAGAAACAAAGGAATGTGATGCTCTAGTGTCAAATAAAACATAGGCAGACTTTGAACAAATAGTTAGTGTACCTTCTACCAGTCCGCCTTCATTGTCTGGTTCCGCTTCCATAACAGCATGAAGATGGGCATTCCTTGTTACTGGACGCTTCCCATCTCCTAGTGATTCCTTCATCATCAAGCAATCCAGGATTCAGTGATCTCGACTCCCGCATCGGAGACAGGCTCTCAATTTTCTCCAACACTCCTCAGCCTTATGTCCGGCCTTATCACAATGTTTACACACCACGTTGGATGGGGTGGTGATGATGGAGAATGGATTGGACGTCTTCTTTAGCTTCTTATCTTGTGAAGACTCGCCTCCATTACCGGGTCTCTTCTTGTTGTTAAAGCTCGGATTATAGTTGCTATAACCTGCAACGCTCCTTTCTCACCCACGGATCTTGTCAGACAGTTCTGTGGCATCTTCCAGCAGTTGTGCTCGGTGCACCATCTCCGAATAGACTTGTATGTCCATCGGCGCCAACTGGGTGATATATTGGGTCCTGAGCCCATTAAGAAACCTTCTAGCTTTCATGTTCTCGGTGCTAACTAGGTGTTTAGCATACCGAGACAATCTTGAGAACTGCACCTCGTATTCTGCTACTGAGAGGGATCTTTATTTGAGTGCGGCAAATTCGGAGGCCTTCCTCTCCTGAACTCTATCAGAAAAATACTTATTGTTGAAATATTCAACAAATTCTTCCCATGTGACCTGAGCCTGGCCTAGGGTAGCTTCTATTGATTCCCACTAGCATTGGGCATCTCTCTCTAACTGGAAAGTTGCCAGTAAGACCTTCTCTTGATTTATACACTGCATAACTCTAAAAATACGTATGTTTCCCTGAGCCAGTGCTCGACATCATCTGGGTCTATGGATTCCATGAACTTAGGAGGGTTCATGTTCCTGAAACTCTTGGTGGAGATTCCCCGCTCCACGTTGTGCACCTCCCTGTGCAGCTTGTTGTAGTGCTTGTGTGAGGCCCTGGACGGTCCTCTACATATCGCGCCACTGAGCACATTCTGCGGCCATTGTCCTACAATAATTAGATAACTATTAGATCGTGATTTATTGTGTTTCTTGTTTTAACTTAGCCCTTGGTTCTACCCACTCTCATCGGGTAATTGGTTAAACCTATCCTTAGACTTGGGTTTCCTAGGAATTGAATATCCTAGGCTCTGATACCACCAAAGACTGTCACGCCCCGAGCGCGGAAGATTACCCGGAGCAAGACCTCGTGTTTACCTTTGACGACGACACCACCCAGACCTTTGCGGGTGAGACTGGCGACTTTGCCGTTCCTACCAACCTCGATAGGCCACGGGTCAAATACGCAGACTGGGGGGCCGTTTAACACGGCTTTGGTTGAACCCTATATCGAAGAGGACAGCGCGGCCTATTACCCGAACGATGCGGACCTGGCCGCTATCGCTGCCTCGGATCGCGCAGTTCTGTCCCACTGGCATTATTTCAAGCGTTCCACCGCCAACGCGCCGTCGCCGGACTATTACGATACAGGGTGGCTGGCGCCGGACGGCGAAGGAGGAATCTGGCTAGCGCATGGCGGTCGTATGCGGGACCGCCCGATATATCGAGCCCCGCTCTCGGGCGATTGGCGCAAGACGGACTTCATTGTTGACTGCCTGCGGGCAAAGCGGATGCACATCGACGGCTTTGTCTATAACGAAACCGATGTCAGCACCGACCAGATTGGCGACATGCTCGACGCGGCGCAGATTTCCGGCCTCAAGATCATGTTGTCGATTGACTGCGATACCAACGACGACAAGACGGAATCGGACGTTGCCGCCTATATCAATGCCTATCGCAGGCATCCTGCTGTATTGCGCAGGCCAAACGGGATATTGATGGTTGGATGTTACCGGCCCGAGACTTTCGGCGTCTCGAAGTGGACGAACATTCTCGCGGCCATAGGAGAGACGGCATTTTTTGCGCCGACCTTTCTCGACCCTGCCGCCTATGCAACTTTCACCGGGATCACAGACGGCGCAAGCCTCTGGGCTGGGCAGGACTACAGGTCTTACACAGGCGCCATCGAGACCATTCGCACGAACTGCGCGAGCGACGGCAAGGTGTTCATGTCCCCGGTATGGGGTCAGGATCACAGAGCCACGGCGTCTGCCTATTGGGAAACGCGCGGAAGCCGAACGGCAATCGCGGGGTGGTCCTACGCGATTTCCAACACGCCAGACTACGTGATCCTCAACACGTGGAATGATTACGCCGAAAGTCATCACTGGGGGCCATCGTGGCGGACGCAGTTCGCCTTCTCTGACCTCGCTCGATACTATGCCGAGTGGTTCAAGACCGGTGTTCAGCCTGAGATAGTGCGGGACTGCTTTCTCTACTTCCACCGGATAGAGGAAACGGACGCCACGGAGACGGGCCAGTTACAGACAGCGGATCGCTTTGCGAACCGGGTGACGGGTGATGGCGAGACTTACGACGAAATCGAGATGATGGCCTTTCTGACAGAGGCGGCCACACTGGAAATCAACGGCCAGCAGCAGGCGGTGTCGGCGGGCATCCAGCACTTCCGCATCCCATGGGAAAGCGGCAGACCCAGTTTCCGACTTCTTCGGAATGATCAGGCCATCACAGCCAAGACCAGCAATTTCGAGAACCGGACAGTCTCTGACTATCAAGATTTGATGTATCGCGGCGGCAGCTCGACACGCCAGCCCGTTCGTGATGCCAGCGCCTGACCACCAAAGTGGCAACCACCGACCCACTTGCCCAACCCAGCCCCTTAGCGTAACTTGCGGCCCATGACCCTTACGACTGACGGTTTGCAGAACATGGTGGCCCGGTTGGGCGGGGCGGGCGACAAGGCCGCCTATGACACCTATGGCATGCCATGGGTCAACCACACCGAGATCGACAACGCATATCGCACGTCCGGCTGGTTCCGGCGGATTTGCGACATCTTGCCCGACGATGAGACGCGGGCCGGGCGGTCGTGGAAGGCCGAGCAGGACCAGATTCAGGCCATCGAGAAGGAACAGACCCGCCTTGGCCTGATGCACAAGATCCGCGAAGCTCGCACCTACGCCCGCAAGGACGGGTGGGCACTGCTGCTGATCGGCGCCGACGGTGACCCGGCGCAGGAGCTCGACCCGGCCACTGTGACCCAGGGCGGCCTGCGGTTCCTGACGGTCATCAACCGCTCCGAGATGGCGCTGGCGGAGATGGAGACCAACCCGCTGTCCCGGTGGTACGGGATGCCGGTGCGTGGCCAGGTCATCGCCGGGACCGTATTGCAGGACGTCCACCCGTCGCGGTTCGTGCTGTTCATCGGCAACAAGCCGCGGACCTTTGCGCGCATGTCGGGCATTTGGGGCGACAGCCTTTGGATTGCGCTGCAGCGGGACATCAAGAACGCTGATCTGGCGCCTGCGATCGTGGCCAGCCTGTTGCACGAGGCCAAGACCGACATTCTGGCCCTGCCGGACTTTATGTCCAGCGTGGCGACGGCCGAGTATGAGACGCAGCTTATGCGCCGCATCGCGCTGACCCAGCCGGCAACACTCACGTTGCGGGATAACGGCGTCGATATCCACGAGCTCATGCTGTCGCTCGACCGCGGCTCGGTGCAGCCCGACAACTTCAGCCGCGACCTCATGTCCCAGTATTCGCGGGTAAGTCACCATGGCATTGCGTCCGCGATAGGTGCTCAAATCCGTCCCGCACATCCCCACCATCTTCACCTCGAGCAGCACCTCCTCCACTCCCGGCCTCGCCGGATGCGGTACCTCCCTCAACTCAGCCTTGCCTGGACCGTCCAGCACCAGAGCCTTCATTCTTCCCTCCATTCCTGTCGCCCTCCACGATGCGGGTTTGAAAGGTGGTGGGACGGGAGGGACTCGAACCCTCAACCAATTGATTAAAAGTCAACTGCTCTACCATTGAGCTACCGTCCCGACTTTTGCTTTGGAAGCGAAGGCGGCCCGTGATGCGGCCCGGTGCGGGTGAATCAAGGCGAAATTGCCGGTTTATTTCGCGTCGACGAACGCCTTGGCGTCGAAACCGCGCCGGCGGACGGCGACGGCGACGGCGGGCAGATCGAGCTTCGCTCCGGAAGTCAGATTGTGCGCGGCGTACCAGCCGGCCGGAGCTTCGAGCGCGTAGCGGATGGCGTCGGAGTGCGTCGCGACCGGCGTGAGATCGTCCGCCTTCAGGCGCTCGATTTGCCGGAGCGCGCCCGAGGCGTCGAAGAAGCCGATATCGATGTCGTACGGCACGTTTTTCATCCAGAACGCGCGCCGGTCGGCGTCGCGGTAGGCGAAGAGCATGCCTTCGTCCGCCGGGAGCGACGGCGTGGTCATCAGACCGGTTTCGAGTTCGAGGTCCGTGAGCATGACGCGCGTCCGGAGATTTTCCGTGCCGACGCGCAAGTCGAAACGGGTCCCGGCGCCGGCCGGCGTTTCGGCGGGTTTGGACGCTTCGCCGCAGCCGGCGAGCGTCGCGGCGAGAAGGACGGGGAGGACCGGAAAGCGGACTCGGGGGCGCATGGGATTTCGGATGACTTCGCATTCCGGCCCGGCATGAACCGGCGGCCAATCCTTTTCATTTCCATGCCTCCCGCGAAAAACACCGGAGCCGACCTGCTTTTCTACGCCACGCCGACGCAGTGCGCCGACCTGCTCTGGCTCGGCAAATTCGACGCGCCGGACCCGGTGCTCGCACTTCGCGTCGGCGGCAAGACCGTCGCCGCGCTCTCGCCGCTCGAATACGCTCGCGGCGTGAAAACGTCGGCATTCGACGAGGTTCTCGCCATCGAAAACGTCGAGGCTGCGGCGACGAAAAAATACGGCGACAAGGGCAATCCGATCGTGCGTTCGATCCGTCTTCTCGCGGAACAACGCGGCGTGAAAAAATTCACCGTCGCCGAAGATTTTCCGGCGGGCATCGCGCTCGACCTGATCGCCGCCGGTTTCGAGATCACCGGCGGGCCGCTGACGCTGCTGCCGGAACGGCTGATCAAGACGCCGGACGAGGTGGAAAAAATCCGCGAGGGCAACGCCTGCTCCGCCGCCGGCATCCGAGCCGCCGAGACCGTTCTGCGCGAATCGACGATCGCGAAGAACGGTCTGCTGAAGTGGAAGGGCCGGACGCTCACCTCGGAAATCCTCCGCGCCGAAATCGTGAAAGCCTGCATCGACGCGGGCGGCATGGCGAACGGCACCATCGTCGCCGGAGGCGACCAGGCGGTGGATTGTCACGAGCGCGGACACGGTCCGCTGCGCGCGAACGAGTTCATCATCGTCGATGTTTTCCCGCGCATGAACGCGACGCTCTATTGCGGCGACATGACCCGGACGTTTCTCAAAGGCAAAGCCACGCCGGAGCAGAAGAAAATGTACGCCGCCGTCCGGGCCGCGCAAAAGCGGGCGATGACGGTCATCCGCGGCGGCATGCACGGCTCCGAAATCCACGCCGAGACGCAAAAGTCGTTTGCGGAAGCCGGATACGAAACCGGCCGCGACGACAAGGGCTACTTCGGTTTCTATCATGGCACCGGACACGGCCTCGGGCTCGAAATCCACGAACCGCTCCGGATGCGCGGTTGGGGCGCCCATCCGATCGCGGCAGGCATGGTCGTCACCGTCGAACCGGGGCTCTATTATCCGGGCAAGGGCGGCGTCCGCATCGAGGACGTCGTACACGTCACGAAAACCGGCTGCGAACCGGTGTCGAAATACCACTACAAGTGGGAGATTGCGTGAGAACCCGAAGAGAGGAGAGAGGAAAGAAGAGAGAAGGTTGAGACCGAGGTTGTTCTCGAAAAACCTTTCTCACCGGCTCCTCTCCCTTCTTTCTTCTCTCTTCTTTCCTCGTATTTCCATGCGCGAACTTCTCGAAAAAATCAAAGGCCGCCGGATCGTCGTCATCGGCGACGTGATGATCGATCATTACCTGCACGGCGATTGTCACCGGATTTCGCCGGAAGCGCCGGTGCCGGTCGTGCATGTCGGCCACGAGCGTCATGTCGCGGGCGGCGCGGCGAACGTCGCGTTGAACATCCGGGCGCTCGGCGGCGCGGCGACGCTTTGCGGCGCGTCCGGTCGCGACATCCCCGGTCACGAACTCGCCGGCATGCTTTCCAAAGCCGGCGTCGATTATCCGGAAACTTTCCGCATCGGCGGCGTCACGACCATCGTCAAGACGCGTGTCGTCGTCCGGAACCAGCAGCTTTGCCGCATCGACCATGAGCGCGAGCCGGCGCACTACGCGTTGGACAAGCCGGAGTTGCGCGACGCGTTGCTCGACGAAGTGGGGAAGGCCGACGCGGTCATCATTTCCGATTACGCGAAAGGCGTCGTTTCCGCGTCGCTCGTGGAAGCCGTCGTCAAAAAGGCCGCCGGACGCGGCACGCTCGTCGCGCTCGATCCGAAACCGCGCCGGAAGCTGGCGTTTTCCGGTGTCGGACTGATGACGCCCAACAAGGCCGACTTACACCTATTCTCCTCAAAACTTATCCCGATACCAAACAACACCCTAGTGCACATGGTAGGATTTCAGGAGAAAGAAGTTGAAGGAGAACCCGAGTTGAGAGATGTTCCTCTCACACAAGATAAGGAAGAATCTGCTCGCAGAGACTCAATAGTGGATGAAATTCTTGAGGTTCTCAACAAAGTAGAGACTCTACATAGACCACTGACCGAGATCTCAGATAGGAGGCCTGGGAGATTAAAGAACAAATTGATAGGCCCAGTAAAGTTATTGAGGAGTTGAGGAGCTCTACATGGAGGACTGCCTATGAGCTTGAGCATGTCAGTAATAAATTAGATGAGATTATGAAGGCAGTTACCTCAAAGGCACAAATTACACCAAAACTCTTGAAATTCAATGCAATTTGGTTGGATCAATGCAGTGTCTGTTGAATATGGTGACAACAATCGAGCTGTGGAGAATGCCTGAGTTTAACTATACTAGGCTTGCTTCACTAGTGGTGGATGAACTAACAAGAAGATCTCAGGTCCCACCACCACAAGGCTCAGAATCAAGAAGGCTCAGAATCAAGAAGACTTGCCCTAGGAAGCCCAGGCAGAGACTTGCATAGACTCAGGCAGAATTACAAGAGGAAATGCCTACAGAAAGTCAAGCGGAGGAGTAGGTCTCAGAAATTCCTGAACACACTCAACCTGAGACCGCTCATCTTGAGAAGACCGGGAAACAAAAGGAAGCTGAGGTGCCTCTCTCCCTAACAGAAAGGCACAACCCTGAGAGAGCAGCAAGGGTTGAGGCATGAAGTAAGGCAGCTAAGGAAAGATTCATGGTAGAACAGATACCGCCTGCAACTACATATTATAGAAAAAGGGAGGGAGCAGAGAAATTTGTTAGTGGGAGGAGCAAGATAAAGAAATCAACAATAGTAGATATTATGTGCCAGACTAAAGAAGGACAAAGCACCTACGAGTTGTGGGTCACATATAATAAGGGTAGAGATTGAAGGGCGAACCTGAAATGGATCTGCGCCAGTTCCTGGACAAAAGTGAGGAAGATCCGACCTTCTTTTGCAGGTTCAGCTACGTGGGAGAACTAGAAGCAATGGCTAAATACACTGAAGCTTCCACATCAAAGACCCCAGCTCCAGAAATTTCTTCGATCTTCCTACAAGAAGAAGCAACCATTCGGGGGGAGGGTGGTAGATCTGCACCACCTTCTACCATAGCCCAACCAATCAGTATGGGTCTAAACTTTGATAAATTATGTAGTCTTTCCAATGTAGAATTTTAGTCATTAATAAAACATGATTTTCTCATCCCTTCCCTGTATTCGTTTCAATCTCATCCTCACATTCTGAGCCTAAGTTGAACTACACCAGAATAGCAACTATTGCAGAAAGAGGATGAATAGATGCTAATTCTCACAATTAGGAACGTGCTGATAAAAGATACAGAAGGTCTTATGCTCTATAAGGTTGGTATATGCATTTTCTAAGAGAATCCAAGATGGAATTGGAAGGCCGTAACCTAGTGGATTTCATGCAAGTAGCGGTGTAGATCTACCTGTGGAGAAGGCCATGGGATTTTGGGAGTAGGTACACACTTCAACTGAAGAACAATTAGTGGTTGCCTCTTCAGACCAGTATAAGGCCTTCAAGGAGCTTAATGAAGATAGAATTAACAAGGAAAGTCATCCAATCCTCCTGACCAGATTTCTTGAGCTAAAACCTACGAAGGTAGACCAACTCATGCAAAAAGAAGTGGATTCAATTTGCAAGATTTTAGACCCAACTGTGAAAAATCTCCTTCTCCAAAATCAACTTGAAATTTCATTTGGAGCGTTCATGGAGATGGAGTCTGCCCAAAGCAAAGTCTCCGAAGAATTGGCCGAAGTCAAATAAGAAGAAGAAGAGTTAGAGGCACTACTACATATGGATAGTAGAGCAAAGACTCATGATAGATCATCCAAAGCTACTGTAGCACCACAGGGAAGTTCAAGCACAACTGTAGGTTCATCTTCCCATCCTGTGCCCTCAGACACTACACTCATTGCAGTATCTCTAATAGAAACTGTTATTGCACCATCAGGGAAAGTCTTGTATACTTGCACCAGCACTGGGTTTTAGTTACATGAATAAAACACCCAGTGTACCTCATTTTTTGAAGGTTTGAGAAAGCACAGGCATGACTTTAGTAAATTCATGGATTTTTATAGAAGCCAAGAAGATGAGCTCACTGAATGACCAGAGGGCACGTACAAGTGGCTGTTGCACTATGCTGGGCATAAACCTTGTGGTTAGCAGTACGATCAATGTGCCTTGTATAATCCACACATAGTCTATAAATCCTTCCACAACAGGCCCAGATATAGTGGCTGTAGTTAGTGATTGATGGCCTTCATATCTCTTGTATCAGGGACTGTACTTTTGTAATTTTTGATCATCTCGCAATGGAAGTTAAACTTCTCCTATGTGTTCTTTGATTCCTTTATATAGTGACTGCTCTTCACTTAAAAGACGCTAAGTTAAATTACTTATAGGGGATCGATCCTAATCCTAAAAGTACGGTAAAATGCTCAAATAAATAGCACATGATGTGCATCCTTTAGGGGAAGATTACAAATTGCCAAATCGCATCGCTGTGGGGGCGATACTGTTTGCATTCTATTCGGAGGTTCTTGAGTGTCGATTGTTAGAGTGAGTGGGTGTTGTTAACACGTTGGAGAGTTGAAGAAGTATGAATATTGAATTATTTTTAAAATTTGACCGTGTTCCGACACATGCATCCATGTTGACACTTGACACTCGTGCCCATATCTCACTAATCATAGGGTCTATACCAACTTTGTTGAAAAGTGGCCAAGCTGACTCAAGGATATGACCTTGATTGATGTTGGTTGCGGTCAGAAAAGGTTGTGGGTTAGAAAGAACCTGTTAAAGATATAAGATCCATATCCGTTAGTAGATTCAAGTTGGACTTGATGGAGATCCATCAAGGAGTCATGGGCATATCCAAAAAGAACCTAGTCATGTTGGGCCTATTAAGGGTCCAGAAAGGTCCGTAAACCACTTGATGGACCTGTCGAGGATCCATTAACAGAACCACAAGATGAAGAAGTAAAAGTGCAAGAAATGGACATTTTGATTACAAAAAACTGTGATTACATTGAAGATATTGCAAACCCTCTCGGAGACTTGCAAAGCCATTGGGAACTCACTAACCTATGCCCCGAGCACCGTCTTGATGTTGGAGGCTGCAAGGGGGCTATTTACAGGGTTAGGAAGAGGCCGCCTGCCTCCTTGGACTGTGCACATGAGAAAGAACTGCCATCAGGCTGGCAGCATGTGGTTTGACTTGGTAGTGGGTATTTGTAACTCTTGTTAATTTATTTTTATCTATTACCTTGGTTTGACCTGGTAGGGGTATTCTGGTCCAAGCTTTTCTTCCCTGTAGCAAACCTTCAGATGCATGACATCTCTCTCTCTCTTAAACACAAAACATCAGAGTTGCCTGTGGGTGGGCCCCACTGCCTTTCCCATCTCGTCTCCTCCTTTCCATTCTCGCTTCTTCCTCTTTCTTCTCTTTATTTCTCTGCAGCACCCGGCCATAGGAGACTGCTCCAGCCTGTTTCCTACTTCCGGCCATAGGAGCTTCCAACCTGGTTGGTCTTCACCTCTATTTCTCTCATTCTTGTTTATCTCTTGCACATGGCTTTGGAGAGGTCTTGATAGAGATTACCAGCTCCTCTTGCTAGTTTTGGTGCGCAGACTGCAAGGATGGTAGTACCGGTTTCAGTACCGATTTCGGTTTCGGTTTTGGCCGAAACCGGTTCAAAACATTCAAAAAAGGCAAAAAATACAGTGAGCACTCCCGGTTTCGGGTCAAAATCTGTGAGTTTTGGGTGAAACCGGTATCGGTTTTGCCCGAAACCATTAAATTTTTTTTTTAAGTTTCAGACCTGCTACAGTGAGCAGGCCCGAAATCGTTTCGGCTGATACTGCCATCCTTGGCAGACCGTGCAACAACTCTAGGAGGGTAATGTTGGCGTCCACACCCCACTTTTTGTTTTTAACCTTCCTGGGATCTGCACTAGCCCTGGAAGGAGTTAGTTTGGAGCTATCTTTTTACTATATCTGACTTCTTCCCCTCTTGACTCTTGAGCACACAGGAGACAAGCACAAATCTGCCGAAAAGACACCTATTTGGGAGATTCGAGACATCTAAATGACAAAGGTCCTTTGCTATAATAAAAGTTTTTGTAACAGTAGTCTTTTTGAGTTTTGGGTAGGTTGGACTTTTTGTTTTATTTGGCGCTGGCATGTCTGATCTTTGTTTTGAGTATCATGTTGCTGTTACTTGGATTGGGTGATAATGTTTTTAGTGTCAAATATCATAGTCGTGCATGGTCTTAAGGTATCTCAGCGCATGTCTGAATTGTTGTATCACGTCTCTTCTTTCATAAATGAATTCAATATCATAGCCTACCTTTTTATAGAAAAATAAAGAGAAACGCTACTCACGTCATGTCTGAATTGTTGTACTACCCCCTTTACTTGTTAAATAGTATTTATGCTACAATACACCTCCTAATTAAAAATAGTAAAAAATACTTGAGGAGTTTTGTTTTCGAAGAGAGGAGGGATGCTGGACCTCTGATTTTGCACGCTTACAACTGTAATCCCAGAGGCAGGATGCCAATGCTAATGGCTAAATTAATGAGTTCAGTTTGGTTGTATTGAGCCTCGTGAATACTTCAGACTTCTGGGTTAACTTACTGTCATGAGTGGATTGGGTTCAATTAGAGGGTTTGAGGCCGGTGAGCATGCTAGCATTTGATTTCTTTTTTGTATAATACCTGTTTGAGTTAACAAAAAGGCTATCTAGAGAGTTTAACCGTAATCACTATATGGAGTGAGTGCTTTCAGAATTCACTCTGCTGCAATTCACTGCCAAAAAGGTACTTCAACCTGCAAATAGGTCTGTAAGAAAGGCTGAGGAGAAGGCCTTAAAGATTAAAATAGTTGTGCACACTTGATTCTATGTATAATTACAATTCAAATGTGTCTTAATTCGGGAAGTTCTATTGGGTTGCTTGTGAAACATGCTTTTTATCAGTCTATGGTGCATTTTCTTATTATGTGTATTGCAAACTGACATGGATAACTTATCTAGATTAAAATCAGAACTTAAAATTAGTTTGTTTAACTTCAAGAAAATTTTATATTGCATATATGATTTTTTTTCCCCTAAATTTCAGAGTTTTGCCTCAATATGAGGGGCCTCAGTTGAAACCCTAGCACAATTGTTCTGTTGGTCGGTGATAAATGAGTGGTCATCGAGAGCCCTCCAAATGAGCTACCCTCAACATCAGAACCCCCATAGAAGACTTTGGGATTTCTTTGGCAGTCAAACAAAGGTGTTCGGACGTTAGGCCGATGTAAATCAACACTGACTTCGGTTAGTGAGGAAAGGTCCAACACCCGAACCCAAAGTGTCTGATACTATGCGCACCCATGGAATAAACCTCTACACAGAGAGGAAATATCTGTTTTCAATAAGAACATTTAAATGTCAATTTTATCTACAACAAAAATTTTGTGGTCGACAGACTGGCACGTCCGGTGGGACCTTTCCCGCCTTTCTTCTTTCTGTCAAAGAAAGTTCCTAAACCTTCTTCTAGGTTCTGATCTCCCCCTCTTCCTCTTACAGGACGGGAAGAGGAGGGCACATCTCTCTGCTCATCTGAGAGCTCTTTGTGCATCTGCACACTTCTGCATTCGTGCTACGCACCACCACCACCACCAACAACGACGATGGCAGCTGTTGTCTACGGCCCTCAGGTCATCGTCAACCACCCCAGGTTCGGATACCTGGCCACCCCACTCGCCTTCGGCGACTTCCCAATAGTCGTCGGCTCGCCCTTCTTCCTGGGCGTCGTACCTGTGGCTGAGGTCAGTTTAGCCGCACCTGCAGCAGCAACAGTCGGGGGTGTCAGGTCCTCGGCCCCAGCAATTGGCCGGGCTCGCTCGACCAAGAAGACAACTATCGAGGGTGTCAGGCCCTTCGCTTCATCAATTGGCCGGGTCTGCCCGACCAACAAGACCGCAGTCGGGGGTGTCAGGCCCTTGGCTTCGTCAACAGGCCGGGTTCGCTCGGTCAACAACCCAACCATCGGGGGTGTCAGGACCTCCGCTCTAACAGTTGGCCGGGTTCGCCCGATCTACAAGACAACTACCGGGGGTGTCAGGCCCTCTGCTTCGTCAGCAACTGGTCGGGTCTGCCCGACCAACTCTTCACAGACCAGGGGTGTCATGCCCAAGGGCGTAAAGCCTGCTGCGGTGACGTCCCGCTTTGGCAAGACTGTAATTGTCGGCGATATTTGTATTCGGCTTGATGGAGGCGAGCTGATGTTGCCGTGGGACCGCCACGTCCCAACCATCCCTACCTCCAACCGCTTCGAGCTCCTCCGGTAGGTTCGGGAAGACGGAGCCAAAAAGAGGAAGCCCGTTGTCTCGGCGGCAAACCAGGGCCCAGTGCAACGGCCCAAACCACCGGCTCCCCGACCACAGCCAGAGGGCAACCCAATTGAGGAGCATCAGCTCCACTTGGAGAAGATATGGGTCATTAAGGAGGCGGCCTGAATTATAAGGCGTGTAAGCGCGGAGGAGCCCTTTCGCATGTCGGATCTGCAACGAGTGCGGAATCCGACAAGCACTGAGACCTCCGCATCCCCGAGGTCTACAACTCAGCCCCCACGTGGGTAGAAGCGCCGAGGGGTCGGCAAGATGGTGCGGCCTACCTCTTTGTGGGCCAGCTCAACGAACACGGAGGAGGATTATTCAGTCCAGGCCTCCACATCCCAGGTATCTGTTTTTGACAGACTAGGGATGGCACCCAAGCCTGACAGGCAATCGCCCAGGAAGAAGCGGGTGGTTCAGGTGACCAATGACACTGTCAAAGTGTTCACCTGTTATGCTGCTTCCGCCGACAAATAGCCGGAGGACACCTTGGGAGAGTTCAACCAACCTCTCTAATATTTGACGAGGTCGAGGCCCGTGTCCCGAATATTGGCGCAAACACAGCAGGCGCCAGCTACTGGTGCGTCTCAGCCCTAGCCGGCACGGCAAGAAGAGCGCCAAGAAGACGTCCACAATGTCGATGGGGACAGCCACCCCCGACACGAGGAAGATTTGGGGAAGAGAGACATACTCCCACGTTGGAAGAGTTCCGACACGAGAACCAAGAACTTAAGAACCTCTTACAGGCGCTATTGCATGACAAGGAGGTTTCGGTTCAACCTCAAGCGGCACCCATTGGAGTGGAACAACAGTCTTCCACCATTCTAGTCGCGGCCAACGCCTCCATCACCGCGGCAAAATTGTCATTGGTGGTGGAATTTGAAGTGCCACCACATGAAGCCAATGCGCGATCGTCTGCCACTCCCATAGAAGGCAGTTTCGGCCGAAACGTTTTGGTTTCGGACCGAAACGAAACGACACCCACACCCGGGTTTCAGTCGAAACCAAATGTAGTCTTTAAAAAAATTATATTTTAATTGGTTTCGGACCGAAACTGGTATTGCCAACCTTGGCCACTCATGCTTCAGAAAGCCTTATGGCGCAGAGGCAGATGATCGAGCGTATTGTGGAGGCGAAGTTTGCTCAGCATGGAGAGGGTGTGACCACCGTTGATTTGTATAGCGTGCCCTATCCCCTCCATCATCAATTCAAGAAGCTTCCGCCTGACTGCCCGAAAGCTCCGAAGCTTCAGAAGTTCAACGGGTAGAGCTCGCCACATGAACACTTGGCCTACTACATGACGGTAATGGGTGAATTGGCACTGGAAGAGGCATATTTGCTGTGGTACTTCGCCACGTCATTGACTGGCACCGCCTTCTAGTGGTACTCTAGGCTAAAGCCCAATTCTGTTGCTGATTGAGCTGATATGCAGAAGAAATTCGTCGACCGCTTTTAGACGGCCGAACGTAAAGTCTCCCTGGCGGAGCTCTGTTCCCTCTGGCAGAAGAAAGGCGAAACAGCGTTGGACTTCATCAAGCGATGGAGGGACGTCAGTATGCGCTGCGATAATCCACCGACGCCCGAAGACGCGATCACCATCTGCCGCAGAGGCTTGTCGGCGGAAGTCAGGGAGAAGTTTTTGGGCTCAAATATCAGAAGCTTCGACCATCTGAATATGGTGGTGGCAGGGATTAAAATGTTCTTCGCTGACCATCTAGCGCAGGTTTCTGCCAAAGGCAAATCCTCCAAGGATCGCCTGGCCAACGGCAAGGAGGTGAATGCAGTGGACTTCTCTCCGACGAACGGAGACAAGGGAGAGGAAAAGTCCAAAGGCAAGGGCAAAAAGTCTGACGACATGGCAAATGCGTCTCTCTTAGCAGTGCGTATGAAGACACCCTATTCTTTCAGGAAGGAGCACACCAAGATGCTTTTTGACCTATGCATGAAAGAGCAGCTCATTACTTTGCCAGAGCTGCGGAAGCCCTTGGAGGCGGATAAAACAGATGATCCCACCTATTGTGTGTACCACCGGAGGTTGGGTCCACACCATTGGAGACTACTATGTTTTCAAGAACATAGCAGAGGAGCTTATCTAGAAGGGGCTGATAAATATGTTGGGCCATGCAGTCGACCCACCACAGCCTCATGCTTAGAGTCGATCGAACAGATCAGCTAATGTGGTTTACATGGTGGCAACGGCTTCGAGCTCTAACGCTTCCAAGGCCGGGCCTTCAAACCAACAGCCCAATGTCGGTCGTAGAGCCACTCCTCCTTCACTCCCAGAATGTCTGGCACTACGGAGGACTATTCGGAAGATCCGATGAGAAATTAGACAATTGCAACTAGAACAGAGGCGTCTACTGCAGTTCCTAGAGAGTATTGATCAACAGCTGGCCACTTTTTCCCCTTTGGCCAATTTGCCAAGGGGTTTGCTCCAACTCATATACGGGAGGAGGGTGTATCACCCACCGGCCAGGCCGCGCTCAGGGGTTGGCTCCTGAGGAATCCTCAGATTCATCTGAAGGCGAGGAGCATACACCCGAAGTCGAGCAACAGAAGAAATTATACTCCTCCTCTCTCGAGAAGACCCTAGACATCTTTTTCGCATGCCGACGAGCGGGACTAATTAGCCCGTCACCCATTGAGCAGGCACCAGGGGCTACTTTTCATCAGAGCTATTGCCCATATCATGAGGTGGTAGGCCATATCATCCACAACTATCAGCCGTTCAAAGACCTCGCCGCGGACTTATTCAGGCAAGGGAAAATTAATATGGGTGAATTCCTAGTCAATCCACTGCAACCGCACGCGTAGGAGAGTCTTCACTTCTCTGTCAATGTCATACATGCCGCAGCAGCTTTCCAACTCCCGGAGCCGCAGGAGGGGGGAGTTAATTCCCAGGGAGTTAGTTCCCAGCCGCTTAAATCCACACTGTGGTACCCGGGGTGGCGACCCTTCCATCAGTGTTATTTCCCCAATGAGGACACTGAGAAGATCTTTGACAAGCTCCTGGAAGACGGTCGAGTACTGACACATAAGCCGCCGTCCTACTACAACAAAACGGCTAAGAGTCACCCCCGCTATTGCAAGTATCATGCTAGGGTGTCCCACCCCACCCGGCAATGCCCAGAAGTGCAAGATTGCATTAAAGTCCTCATCTAGAGAGGGGAGATAGATGCACAGGGGAACTCTATGACAATGCGGCGTCTTAAAGAGGCAGTCAAGAAGAGCCTCCAACAAGCTCGATAAGAGGCCAAGACCACCTCTCAACTAGCCCAAGTGAGTAAGTCTACGGGCAGCGGCAAGCATCAACCAAACTCCAAGGGCAAGGCCGTATGCGAGGGGCCTAGGGTCCAGAGCCCAAAAAGCCAAGCTGCGAGAGAAGATTCCAAACCCCTCCCTAGGCCGAGTCAACTCGGCATCGTCATAAGAGAAAATCCTCCGCCAGACGATAAAGGCAAGGCTAAGATGAGGGGGCCTCAAGCCAAGGCTCCTGTCGAGTCTACAAGGCCAATTGTAGAAAGGCCTCAACAGCTCAAGCAAACCAAACTGTCAGTCCAAACAAATCGGTGGAGTTACAAAGCCCCCAAGGGCCCCATTCTGGATTGGCAGAGTTCCAGGAACTGCCGCCTGAGATAATCGCTCAGGCGATCAATGCCACCTTCCAAGTTCAGCCGGAGGAGGCCAACTGGACCAAGGTCACCCCCAGAAAGAGCCGCGGAACTAAGGCTCCTAAGGAGCCAGCCACAAAGAGGTCGGTGTCGACTGGGTCATGCCTCGTGTCTGGTACCGACGGCTCGCTGAGTCGATCCGTATTCTGGCTCGGGTGTCCTCACCAAAAAGATGACGATAATGAGGGAGTTTCGGGCAGCTGTCGAGGCAGCCGTAGCCGGCTCGGGTGAACCGACCGGTAGTATCCTTGTCCTTCCTGGTGCCTTCTATTTTGTGAGACAAGCCTCTTAACCTGGGTACCCTTTTCTTCTTTTAGCTGCTGCCGAGGAGTCCGCACCCGCACCGTCCCCGGCTATGGAGGAGGCCGGTGTTTCCGGGGCCGCACCCCCTGCTGAAGAGACATTCCCGGTCCCGCTCTCAGGGAAGGCGACCGAACAAGGTGATCCTCTTTTCAGATTTGAAATCTTACACGAGAGATTCTGGAGTTTTGTTTCACCGGTTTTTTTTTGCATTGTACAGCTCCTCTTCCACCCCTCCCCGCCCATATAGCGGCACAGGCGGTCCCTGAGCCGACGCTGAGGTACACGAGGAGGAGGCTAAAGTTCGGGGCCTCGGCTTGTTTTGCTTTGTTTTGTTTGTTGTTGTTTTTATTTTTATTTTTATTTTTTTATTTCTTTTATTTTGTTGTTGTTGTTGTTGTTGTTTGTTTATTTTATTTTATTATTATTATTATTTTATTCCTAATCTTGTAAATGGTCAAAATGTCATGACAAAAATTCGGCAGCATCTCCCCTATACCCAGAGTGTCGGGGGAGAAGTGGAGGTCCGCCTTTAATGATGGACTCCTAAATACCGGGAGGTCAAACACGGCGATCGGTGGACCCAAATGGACGGAGACCCAGAGGACGTGCCTACGAGGGGTATTGATATTCCACAGGCCTGTAATCGTAAACCGAATAAGTATCCAAATGGACGTGGACCCCGAGGGCTAACCTATAAGGGGTTTCCATGTGTCCATGTGTTATCCAAATTAGGACAGTGTTCACCATTAAGGCGGTTTAATATTCACTCAGGAGAGTGATTGCTTAAAATGGCACAGCTTAAAACGGTGTGACCATGCGTGGTTAAAACTCTTAAACGACGCGAGGAAGTGATGCCTTAAAACGGCTGGCATGGGTTAAACCGGCGTGGGGGTGGACCACGCAGGATTAGCCCATTCCCATGTCAGATTTGGGGGGGGAACAGTGAACACATTTTAATAAACAATCCTTGAACCCATGCAAATTTATAACAGGTTGTTGGGTTTATCTATATGATTTCTTACACACACACAAGGTGGCTGGAGAGAGCTCATGCATACGTGGGTTTTCATACACACACAGAGCTTTGTGCACACATGGGTTCACTTTAAGTGCCCATGCATATTTACTCATGTATACATATGGTGGGGTGGCTGGCGGCTAAAACAACGGCACTATATGCACATGGATATAAAAGGAACAGGCAATACGTGATCCGACGCGCTAGATAGAAAGGGGTTAATACGGCGGGAGGTGTTAGGGAGACTCAAACCGGCGCGAAAAAGTGAAATGGGTGCAGGGAAAGGTAATCCGGCGATGGTGTGAGGCACACGTCGAATCAGGCTGCGCCGGGTAGATGGGTTTAAAAACTTCGTGGCTTTGAGTGTGGGGTTAATTCGGCGTGGTGGGGGTGGATGCCAGATTAAAATGAAACTGGGGATTCGCAACGGGAACAGAGCATCGGAAAAAAAGTCGAAATTAATCTAAGAAAATTTTATTTGCCCCTTGTAAACATCCAGGGATTACATATTGAGAAACATGGATGAATCCCTGGCCTCAGAAGGGGTACCATGCTGCGAAATAAACACATAATCAGGGCAAATTATAACTATGGGAAAAGGGGGGTTTAATCGTGAAAAATAGGAAACCAAAGCCCTTTAACATGGCATACACCCTATGCAAACTCACATCAAATGATGGTGATCGAACTGATGTTCCCCAATAATTGATCAGAAAGAGATCATACAACCCTAGGTAGATCTCTGATGACCATCGGGGAAAGATTAACGACCCTCTGCACAACCGTTCATATGGAATGAGGGCATGTATCTCTTGTACCCACCAGAGAAGAACCCCCTAGATCGAGCACTGGGGAAGCGGCAGAAATCGATTAATGCTTGGATTTAACATACAACAGGAATTTATTGACAATAAATGGAGAAGAGAGGAAGGGGGAAGGGTGTACACAGAACAATCATTCAATCGCATCCCGATTCATATGTTATTCTCTGGATGGAACACATGTATTACATCAAAATAAAAGAGAAAAACTACATGGACCACAGAGAAAGAGCCAAGAAACATCTGAGGGAGGGGGAGATATAGCCCATCCAGAAACCTACCTTCTACCACAGGAAGCCTCTGATCATCCTTCTTTGGTGGCTCTCTTCTCTTTCTTTTTGCTGGCTCGTTCTCTGCTCTCACCTATCTCTCTTCACCCTGCGCCTCCCTGCTCTCTTCGCTATACTCTATTTTTTTGGCTGCCTTCTTCCTTTTTCATTTAGAGTTTCCCCCCTTCTCCTATGTATTTGTACAGGTGCTCCAGCGGCTCCCTTGTTGCTTTGGTTCCTTTTTTCTTCTTAGGGTTTTCTCTTTACAGCAGAGGCTTTTATAACAGGAAGGAGGGCAAGGCTTAATCCGGCGTGAGCTTTTGCGCGTCAGAACGACTAGCCCTGGAGCTTTTGCACGCCGGTTTAGCATGGCACTGGATGGGAGGATGATCCATCCCGTTCTTCCCCTTTGATCTCACTTGACTATTCTTTTAGCCCATTAAGCCCATTTGATTGCTTCTTGAATAGTTTGGTCATTCTTTTGCCCATTTAGTTTGTCTAGACCCAACTGTATTTATTTTCTTCTTTTGTGAAGGTTGGCTGATCGACCGGCTTGTACTTGTTGTCTAGTCTTCTACTTGTTTCTTCAGGGATGGTCCCAAATATTCTTCCGAGCTCTCGGGACTTGCTTTAGCGGTTGTCCATTGGAGCCGAGCATCTTTTCTTTTCTTCTCTTTCTTTGATCTCATCTTTCGTTCGGCTTCTGCCATTTTTTTTCTTATTTTCTTTCTTTTCTTCTCTGTCGGCACAGGCGCACTCGATCAGAACTTGAGACCTGCAGAAGCAGAAGTTAGAAAAAATTAGGAATATTTTTAGTGTCAACAAATGGTCCGGTGCTGACCACGGCCTTGACGGACCGGACCCGTGAGCTGGTCCTGCAATCACCCCTGCAGACGCTGGTGGGACTGGACGAGACGGCAGGGGAGCTGCTGGCCGAGGCCCTGGGCATGCCGCTCGATGACCGGTATGGCGGGCACACCAGGCCCGCGCAGCGCGCCAGGCTGCGGGGGGCGGTGCATACGGCGACGCGCTCGATCGGGGTGGTGTTCGGGGCTGCGCTTGCGCAGGCCAGGCACGAGTTCGGAGCGGGGATCACGCGCCAGGACGGTGGGTATGGGAGTACCGCCGGCTTGCCGCAGTGAGCCGCAGCGGTGCCGTGTTCATCCTGCCCGGCCCTGCGGGTCCGGCTGTTTCGGGAGTTTTCATGCGTAGTGTTGGTTTCGTGGCGCCTCCTGCCGCAGCGCCCGCTGCAGGCTGCGCCCGATCCAGTTGAGGACCGGCACCGCAAAGCTGTTGCCCAGCAATCGGTAGCGATCGCTGTCGCTCAGCAGCAGGTCCCAGGCATCGCCCCTGGCGCGCCAGCGCGTCTCGGGGTAGTTCTTCGATACCCGCTTGATTTTGCGTGCGCCCAGCACCACGGCGGTGTAGTCCGCCGGAAAGCCCTGCAGGGCTTCCTGCTCCACCGGGGTGAGTTTGCGCACTTCATAGCTGGCACGGCCATCGCGCGGGATGTAGGCCACAGCCTGCGCGCTGGAGCGTGAATCGGCCGTGAAGGCCGTGCCGTCGTCCAGGTAGAACTTGCCCTGGGGTCCGGCCGCATCGCTGCGCCCGAGGCTATGCGCATGGATGGCCATGGCAGCGCCCTCCCCGCTCAGGTCGGGTTGGCCGTCGGCGCCGGCCTCACCCCCACTCCCGCCGTGAGAGCGGCGTGCAGCAGCGGCGGCAGCGTCTGGCCCTTGTTGGCGGCGCGGCGCAGCAGGCCCGCGCAGGTGGTCGGGCTCAAGAAGTACCGGGGGGCGACGGGACCAGTCTCCAGTATCGAGGAGAGCGAAGAGGCGGCGGCGCCGCTGCGCCAGGGCGAACCAGCGCGCATCCAGCACAGACCATTCGAGCAGTCCAGTCTCTCCCAGGAAGACGCCTTCATGCTTCCATCCACCGGCGGGGACAGGGATGGGGGTGCCTGCCATTGCGCCAGCCACCTGCGCAAAGTCTGCGCCGGCGTTGGAGCTGAAGGCGCCGGGGACGTTCTCCCAGAGAAGGAAGCGGGCGCCGCAGTGGCGTTGGGCTGCATGAAAGATCCTTAATTGTTGGTGAAACAGGGCACTGCGGCCATCCTCCAGGCCGGCGCGCCGCCCCGCACTGGACAGGCCCTGGCAGGGGGAGCCGCCGACCACGAGGTCCAGCGGGCCCAGGGCCGCAATCTGATCCTCGGTGATGCGGCGCACGTCGCCCAGGTTGGGAACCCGGGGGTAGTGGTGCGCGAGCACGCGGCAGGCGGCGCGGTCGATCTCGGCCAGGCCCGCGCAGGTCCAGCCCAGCGGCTGCCAGGCCAGCGAGGCTGCCTCGATGCCGCTGAACAGACTGAGATAGCGCATGAACCTTGTATGTGCCTGGTGGTGGTGCCCGGGACCCTGGCGGGTCGGGCCGGGCGTGATTATGCCGGTGAGCCTGCAGCGGTCCGGGGGAAGTTGCGTCGGCAAGGATGCATGAGAGGCTGAACGAGTGGTTGCCAAGTGCTGGTGGCCACCAGGGGGCAACCCCGCAGGCACCGATTCTTCGGCCCGCCCTGCCCGGTTGCCGTGTTCATCCTGCCCGATCCTGGAGGTCGGGCTCATTCGGGAGTTCTTTCATGCGCAGGGATTCGTTTCGTGATTCGGTTTCCGTGGCGGTGGTCGTGGTGATCATGGCCGCTCTGGTGGGGGCCATGGGCTGGCTGGGCTGGCAACTGGAGGTCGGGCGCCGGGTGGTTGCCACTGAGCCGATTGGCACGCTGCAAGCTGTGACGGGTGGCGGCGGCGATCGGGTGGCGCTGGTGCTGGAGACCTCCCGGGGCTTCTATCCGCTGCAGGAGCCGGTGGCGCTGGCCAGGGGGGTGGCGCTGGTGCTGCAGGTGCGCCGCAATGGGCGCTGGTTCGTCTGTGATGCGGGCGAGGTCCACTGCGTGGGCGGTGCCGGGCTCGGGCACGGGCTCGGATTCGGGGGGAAGGTGTCGAATCAAGGGCCGACGGGAAATCAAGTACCCAAGGGGGACGGGCGATGAGCGGCAGCAAACCCAAAAAGCCCAAGAAGCCTGGGCGGGAGAAGTCGGTGTTCGAGATCTGGCATGACCTGATGGGCGATGAGGTCTATCTGTACTGGGCCGACACTGTGGATCCGGCACAGTTCGATCAGCCTTGGAATCCGGCGGTGGCCATTGATGAGTGGCTGGGGCTGATGGCGTCGGGGGAGTATGCCTCCATCTTCTGTCTGCGCATGATTCGCGATACGGCGCGCCAGGCGCTGAATTTCCTGGAGCGCGCGCGCTGGGGTGAGAAGTTGGATTATTCCCGGTTCGAGTTGTTTGAGGGGGTGCCGGGCTGTGACCCGGACACGGAGCTGGGGGCGCTGGTGCGCTCGATGCGGGGGCGGGACTCGTTTGCGGGGATGCGGGGGGATCTGGAGGCGGTGATGTTTGAGAAAGAGAACAAACTTAATCTTGAAAATATGAGGCTGTAAATGTTGTTAATCTTGAGCTACAAAAAAGTCTCGAGAAGGTTGAAAATGAATTGAAGGATAGGCAATCGGTCCTAGAAAGAATGACCCAGCATAAGTCCAACTTAGATGCCATCTTAGGTACCTGGGTAAACTTTATAAGGGAAGGGTTGGGTTTTAACCCCACGGAAAAATGACCAATTGACTTCAAGGCCATATCCTTTTGTCTTGATAAAGGGAAGGGCAAGCTAATTGTTGAAGAGCCAATAAGAGAAAGCATATTTGAGCACAGGACCGTTAAAACTCAAAACCCCCAAACTCATCACAAGAAACCTGCTACTCGAATAGGTCGATGCACAGACCCACAAGGTCGATGCACCCATGCTAGGCCACAAACTCAACCAAGGCCTGCCAAACAGCAAGGTCGACGCGGTGACCAATCCGGTCGAAGTGTCCATGGTCAACAACACCAGCCAGGTTGAGGCATTAGAGGTACGCATCGACAAAGGTCATCTGTTCACCATGAAAAGAAAAAGTGGTTCAATCATGCTAAGAGGTTCAATGGTCAGTCAAATTTGGGCACATTTCACACTCAGTTCAATATCTTTGGAGACCCAAGATTTAGACCACAATTTAACTCACACTTATTGAAATCCATGAAACATGCATGTCACACTTGCAACAAACCAGAACACACCAGCAAACAATGCTAGTCCGGCCAGGGAATGAGGTCCCTTAAGCAAGTGTGGATTCCAAAGAATTTATTGCATGCCGTGAATTATGACTATAGACCGAAATTTGTTTGGGTTCCAAAGACCTCTGCTTAATGTCTTCCATGTTGGATTACCTAGCAGCCCATGACAACTGATGGTATTTGGACAGTAGCTGCTCACGACATATGACGGGAGACAAGAAGAAATTTAGTCATCTAATCAGGAAGGATGGAGGCCAAGTGAGGTTTGGAGGCAAGGATAAGGGAAAAGTCATTGGCACTGGCACCGTAGGTAAGAACTCCACCAACTTCATTGAAAATGTGATACTTGTGGAAGGACTTGAGCACAATCTACTCAGTATAAGCCAATTATGCAACAAAGGGCATAAGGTTTTGTTTGGTGCTAAGGAATGTAAGATATTTGAGAAGAATTCTGACTCTGTGATGTTTTTAGGCTATAGAGTAAATAATGTCTACATGGTAGACCTTGACACCTCACTTTCAGAAGATCTGTGCTTATCTGCCAACCAAATCAGTGATGCAGGGCTATGGCACCGACGATTGGGACATGTCAGCTATGACACACTGGATAAATTGTCCAAGCATGGAATGGTAAGAGGTCTGCCCATACTATCCTTTAAAAGGATCACGCAGGTTTGTGAAGCTTGCTCCCTAGATAAGCAAACTTGAAAATCTTTCAAATCTAGAAGTGAGCCCTTGCTGTCCATGCATTTTAAATTTCTGCATATGGATTTGTTTGGTCCAACTAGAACAACCAGCCTCAATGGGAAAAGGTTTGGATATGTGATTGTTGATGACTTCTCTCATTTCACATGGACTTTCTTTCTTGCTAATAAGAATGATGCCTTTCTTGAGTTTCAGAAATTCTTTAGAAAAGTAAAACAAGAAGGTAAATTCAGAATCTCCACCATCTTGTGTGACAATGAAGAAGAATTCAAAAATTCATCCTTTTCTAAACTATGTAATCAAGAAGGACTCACGCATAGATTTTCTTCTCCTAGGACCCCAGAGCAAAACGGCATTGTGGAGAGAAAGAACTGAACAATAGTGGAGATCCCTCGAACCATGTTAATTGAAAGCCAACTCCCAAGAAAGTTCTAGGTCAAAGTAGCAAACACGGCATGCTACATAATTAATAGGGCCATGGTAAGGCCAAAGTGTAAGAAAATCCCATATGAAATGCTGAAAGGAAAGAAACCCAATTTGACATACTTTAGAGCATTTGGACCAAAATGCTATGTGCACAACAATGACAAATCAGATTTGGACAAATTTGAAGCCAAAAGTGACATTGGAGTATTCTTGGGTTATGCTGAAACATCAAGGGCATATAGAGTTTTTAATGTTAAGAATCAAACAGTGGAAGAAACTCCACATGTTGTATTTGCTGAAATAAATGATGAATCTAACAAGGACATTGCTGATAAGGAAAAGAAGGAAGAAGATGGAGGATTGCTAGAATCTAAAGAAGATCGGGGAGATGACAACCAACCACAGCTCACAGAGCAAGAGATAGGTCGGTCGACCGAAATTCCTGCACACTCAATGCTACTTGGTGAGTCTTCTACCAATCTGCGCACCTTAAAAGATCATCCTATGCAAAACATCATAGGAAACTTGCATGACCCCCCTAGAACTAGGTCATTTCATAGAGACGTACATAATAAAGACCTCATTGCATTAGTTTCTCACTTTAAACCCAAAAGCATTGAAGATGCCTTGCAAGATGAAAATTGGGTTAATGCCATGCATGAAAAACTTAGTCAATTTGAGAGAAATCAAGTATGGAATCTGGTTCCCAGACCCACTGACCAGTATGTTATTGGGACTAGATGGGTGTTTAAGAACAAGCTAAATGAAGATGGGACGGTAACGAATTTCTTGTCCGGGATACCCGCGCCGCCATCAATGCGGATCAGTTCGGGCGATCCTTCAACGGCATATTCGACCGGGGCCGAAAGCGTAGAGTAGATATAAACAGTCATTTGATTCTCCAATTAAATGGTGGGACAAATTAATGCCCCACCATTTTACCTAATTACAGGCCGGTCAGGCGTTGAACAGCCCAAGGTTTAAGCACCATGACGCCAGCCGTTGCATTGCTGAAGTCTTCGATGTAGCCCTTGGCGCGTTGCTCAGTGCCCAGAACGCGGAAGCGAGCCGGGACAATCTGAATGATCGTCTGGTCGGTTGCCGTGTTGCCGGTAACTGGCACGCTGTCCACGAACATATATGCCACGTTCGCGCCACCATTTGCACCGATCAGTTCGGGCGAAGTAATAACGCGAGTGTTCGGATAGTTCTGCGTGTACCACTGATACACAGTCATGCCGAAGCTGTTCGTCTTGTTCATGTACTGACGGAAGCCGGTAGGAATAACCAAAGTGCGCGCCATGTCGTCTTTAACGATGCCACGACCAGCGGCATCGATACGACCTTCCATCGCATTCAGATCAGCAACCATCTGGTCGAAGGTAGCAGTTGCCCAAGTAGCGGAAGCCGAAACGTAGGCCGGCAGGTTCGGATCGTTCAGCAGGCCGAAGGTACGCGAGTTAGGAGCAGAAAAGCCGTAGTAGCCGACGCGATTACGCGACAGTTCCAGCGACAGTTCTGCACTCACACGCTTTTCCGATGCGATATCATAGCCTGCGCGACCTTGACGCTCTTCTTCCAGAATAGATACTTGGAAGCCTTGTTCAAAGCGCACCACGCCGCGAGCATCATCGCCAGTGTTGACCGAAGCCAGAGGGATGTTGGTATGATCGCCGTACAGCTCAGCTTTAGCTACAGGCGAAGCGGAACGGATCAGAACTTCCTCATCCGACCATTCACCGGCAGTCATCACGCCAACGATTTCGTCAATAGTCGATGGCTGAGTGGCGGCACGCACAACACCCGGCAGCCAGCTTTGCAGCCATTCAAGACGGATCGAGCCTTGAGCGACAGCGGGGCCGACAAGCGCCGTATCCATACCAGCATGGATTGGCGAGTTTGCCAGAGCTTCGAGGTTCGGGAAGCCGAACTTCTTAAGTTGATCCAAAGTAATTTTGGAATCTTCATTCAGGACCATTGCGCCTTTTTCTTGCAGGGCGCGACCCGTCATGACGTGATGAATTTGCGATTCTTTCATTGTGGTTGCTCCCTATTATTGAGTCAGGCGAATAACTGCCAGAGTTGGCGTCTGCGAGGATACATTGTGACGCGAAACAACAGCACCTGCGATTTGCGTTTGACCGGCACCAGCCGTGCCATGACCCAGCGCGCCGGTAGCATTGACGAAGTAGATCGGATCGCCAATCGTTGCGCCAGTAGTGGACAGCTCCACATATACCTCACCCATAAACAAGAACTCGCCTTGGCTGCCGTTAAGCGGGCCGCTGCCGATGTTGTATGCCTTGGGGTTAATCATGATGCCAGCGAACGAGCCAGTGCCGCCTGCCTCTACGGTTTCAACGGCTTCATTGGCGTAGGTAAATGCGCGACCGAAAACGTTGTTTGCCTCCGATCCGCTATTGATGATTGCAGACAGGGCACGAGTCGGGCCATCATGCGAGATTTCGCCGGGGATGCCGGAGATCAGTTCAGTTGGTACGGAAGTTTGAATAGCCATGTTAGACCTCCCAGGAGTTATCTTTAACCGATGCCAATTTAACCTTGGCGTCAGCAGTTTTTACCTTCTCTGCGGCAGCGAGATAGCCATCCAGAGCCGCGACCTCTTGACCTTTAGCTGGCTTCAGGCCCAGCTTGGCGCAAGCATATTGAGCAACGCCCGAAGCCGTACGGCTCAGAGGATTTGCGTCAAAGTTGCCGACGAAAGGCGTCACGCGCTTGTACAGGGCCTGTGCCGACGCAATGTCAGCAATGACAGTAGCCGAATCAACCGATGCGACCTTGCGCAGCTTGGCGTCTTGCGATTTGACAATGGCGGCCATGTCCTTTACAGCTTTCAGGATCGAATCCATCGATTCTTTCGAGGCGTCGCCTTCTGCGCCGGTTTTAACAGCTTCGACAGCAGCCTCAACCGAACGAGCAACAGCTTCAGCGGCAGCAACAACATCGCCACTTTCGCCAGCTTTTTCAGCTTCGCCAGCAACGCGGGCAGCAAAGGCTTCTTCTTCCTCGCCGTCCTTAACGGGTTTCTCTTCAGCAGCAGCGCCTTCAACAGCTTCGGCATCTGCCACACCCTCTTTTTTGCCTTGTTCGTCAAGAATCTGACGAATCAGTGCAACCAGTTCTTCCATAGTTTGTGGCATAGCCAAAACCTCCTTAGAGTCTAAAGTAATAACGAATTTTCCTGCTTGGTCTTGAACAGCCACGTCCGGCCCGGTTCGGCCTTCTTCGACTAGCGCAAGGTGGTTACCCCGAATCGATCTTTGAATAGCATCGTACTTTTGCCCATCAAAAACACCCTCGGAGAATTCATACCGGCATAGATAACCGGGCGATAATTCGATTTTACCATTATCAATTAATGATTTTGCAGCCTCGGATCCAACTCTTCTTTTCAAAAAAAAATTGAAAAAAAAACCATCATCTTTGCATACATAATTCATATAGTTAGTATTGCATTGTATTATCTTTCACACTTAAAAAAATCAATTTCTATTTTCTTTGGCATAAACCATTCATTTAGGGGTTAATTAATTATATTTTTTCTAAAAAAATCTAAAAAAATAAATATCTCTCTTTGGGCCTTTTGCATTGCATGCAAGGTAGGAGATCCCTACACCCACATTTGATAGGGGCCATTAGTGAGATTGAGAGGTTAGTGCATTCTAGAAATCATCATTAACCTAACCTTATGGCTGACCAAAATCAAAACCAAGCTCTCAAGTCGATGAAGGACTATTTCACACCTAACCAATACCAACCGTCATTCTATGTTTAGGCACCTCAGAACCAGGCGGTTCAATATGAAATCAAGTCTAGTACCATCCAAATGTTGCCATCTTTGTATGGCAACACCAATGAAGATCCCTACAAGCATCTTGATGAATTCCTCCAGATTTGCTCCACAGTCAAAATCTAAAATTTTTTTGATGATGCTCTCAGACTGACTCTTTTCCCATTCTCACTAAAAGATAAGGCCAAATATTGGTTAGGGGTCTTGGGTAGATCCATAGATACATGGGCTGAAATGTAAAAAAAATTCTTGAATAAATTCTATCCCATTGGATGAACCAATACCATGAGAAGAGCTATTACTGGATTTACACAGAACCCTGGAGAGCAAATCCATGAGGCGTGAGATAGATTGAAAGATTTGCTAAGAAAATATCCTCACCGTGGATTATCAAGATGGCAAATTGTCTAGGCATTTTATGAGGGTTTAACTGAAAATTATAGACATATGGTGGATGCTTCATGTGGGAGAGTATTTATGAGTAAAAGAGAGGATGAGACTTATGATTTATTTGAGATGCTAAGTGAAAACTCCATTAGTCATGTCTCGCTCTCATCTTATGAGTGAATGATTGGGCCATCTAAGAATGGTGGGCTTTATGAAGTCAAGAGCCAAGGTGAGTGTGAGAATAAGATGGATATCAGTGCCTTAACTCAAAAATTGAACAAAATAGATTTATTGGCGCAGAAAATGGAGAAGGTTGATTTAGTAGCTTAGAAGTTAGATCAGTTACTATCTAGGCAGGAACCTTCTTTCTCTTCTGCTCCCCAACCTCAACCATTCTCAGCTCCCAATCTTGAAGAAATCTGTGCTTTATGTGCTAGCCCGACCCATGCTATCACTGATTGCCCAACGGTAGCCCAACTTCCCCCGTTCATTCAAGAACAGATCTTTGCTACTCAGGGTGGGTCCAAGCCTGTACATGACCCTTATTCTAACACTTATAATCTAAGTTGGAGAAATCACCCCAATTGTTCTTTGAAATCTCAACAAGGCCCACATATGCAATCCAATCCCTCAACTCAGCCGATCCAAAGGCAATGCTTTCAAGCTCCAGCTCAGTCTCAGCAACACTTCTCTTATCAACCTCCTCAGCATCAATTTTCTCAACCTCAAATTTCTCAGTCCCCGTACTAACACTCTCAGTCATTTCAGGGCCAAAATCATCAATATCCTCCTAATTGTTTCCAAGCTCAGGTCCCTTTCCAACCTCCTCAACCTCAACCCCCTCAACCCAGTTTTGATGATAAATTTGACCAACTTCAGCAACTCATTCTTGCTCAACAGCAACTTATTTTGTCTCAGTAACAATGTATGGCTAAGCTGGAAGGTCAAATAGGGGCAGTTAGCAACGAATAACATGAGAAGAGAGGTAGGCCAGCTTCCTAGCCAACCAGTGGCTAACCCTCGCAATCAACCCCCAGGTTTCCCTCAGTGAGCACATCCTATTCTTCCTCAACCTAACCAACCTCAGCCTCTCCCTCCTATGGGCCCTCAATTTGAGAACGTCAAGGCTATATCTACCATTAGGAGTGGGAAGATTCTAGATGATCCATATCAGGCTAGGGAAATTGGTAATAGTCAGGGCCAAGAAGCCCATGAGGAGAGTGATAGTGAAGAAGAGGAGCCGGTGATTGTACAAGAGAAAAAGAAGCCGGAGGGGGAGAAAAGAAGCTTGATAAAGAAAAATCTAAGGTTGATGAAGATGGACCGCATGAGTATGCTCCTAAGATCCCTTTTCCCGATACTTTAAAGTCAAAAGCTCAAAAGAAAAAGCCGGTTCAACAAGAAGAATTAGTTGAATTATTTAAACAGGTGAATATTAATATTCCACTATTGGACGTGATCAAGCATGTGCCGGCATATGCAAAGTTTCTGAAGGAGTTATGCACGTCGAAGAGGGAGCCTAAGGTGATAACTTAAAAGATCTGTCTGTCTGAAGACGTAAGTGCTGTTTTAATGAATCATTTACCTAAGAAGTTGAAGGACCCCAGAGCTCCTCTAATTTCATGTGATATAGGTGGAGTTACATTTGATAAGGTATTGCTAGACTTAGGTGCTAGCGTGAATCTTATGCCCACCTTCATATATGAGCAATTTGATCTGGGAGAATTGAAGCCCACATCCATAATCCTTCAACTGGCGGATCAGTCCGTGAAAACTCCGAGGGGTTTGTTACAAGATGTAATTGTAAAAGTACATGAATGTTCCAGTGAATTGGGTCCTAAAGTTCGAGGTTCAAGGTCAAACTTCCTCCAAGTGGAGGGGTTTGACTAGAACGACGGCGGGTGCAAGAAGGGCATCTGCATATGATCGTAGTTCCCACTCAGGCCGCGGCTAGAACATGGTCCCCATGGGGACCGTGACCCTGGTTCTATCTGCCAATGGCCATCGGCTAGCCATCTAACTATTGGGAGCTCGAGGGCACCAATGAAGTTGTTGTTTTCTAGGTTTTCATCAATGTAAATGCATTGTTTTGTCTTCCCCTTCCCCCTATATGTATCCCCCCTATTGAAATCAAATCTAATAGTGTGAAAATAAAAGTTTGAAAGGTTTAGCCATGGCTATCTTCTTCCCTAATTTTTTGGATCCTAGTGTGATGCCCTAATCCAAGCTGAGATGACTCGATCTACCCATGGAGGCAGAGTGGGAGGCTTCGAGTGCATCATCCCTGCGATGGGGGCAGGTGTGAAGCCCCACTCGGAGTCCCCATGTTTCCTCCTAGTTATCCTTCACCACCACCACCACTGCCGTCTTCAACCTAAATCCCTTCTTATCCACTTATATTAGCCTCAATATCTATAGAAAGTAGTTGTAATCCCTCCCCTCCCTCTTGTTCACCCCCTCCCCAGCTTTCAGCAGCTCCAGATGCCTCCGAGCATCGCCTACGGACGCTCTCAGTCAAGTCTCCACCGTTCTGGGAGCCTAGAATACTTCTAGAGGCCATGTTCTTAATGCGGATGGGCGATAGGCCACATTCTACATGAATGCAGGCACGTCCAGACCACGTTCAAGAGCGTCGACTGAAGACCGTGGAGGCCAGAAGATCATGAAGACCGACCCAGTAAGATTGCGGTCTCCTTCTGGGCCGCCTTCTGAAGGTGGTCCCCTTGGGGACCACGACTAGACTTGGCAGAAGAGTTTGAAGGCCCCGCTCTCATTTCACATCATAAAAGTGATGCGGGACGGGGGGCACGTGCGTCAATTTTTAGGCTGGAGGGTGGGGTAGGCGAGCTCGAATGCAGTCGCCATCACGATCGTGATCTAGTAGTCATGGTCCTCCCGATAGCCGTGATCTTGCATGAACGTGGTTCTCTGGCTGGCTACAATATGAGGAACGTGGCGTGTCATTCGACCGTGATATCGGGGTTTTCTGCAACACCCGAGGCCACCCGGAACAAAACTTTGCTTGCCCTAGGGCCTTGGCAGTGGCTGTGGGCAACGTTTCGAGGCTCGTGGGGACTGCTGGAAGCTTGGAGGAGGGTGAGGGAGGGTGAGAAGACAATCTAAGGGCTAAATATTAAGCTAATAGGTAGATCTAAGGGAAAGAACGGCGGTGGTTTGAGGGGATGAGAATGGCGGTGGCAGAGATGAATGGGGGTGGAGGGTGGCTTCAAAGGAGGAACGGGAAGCTCAGGCTGGGGCCTCACACCTATCCCCATCTCAGGGATGACACAGTCAAATCTTCACGCTCCTCGAACAAGCCAGGAATGGGCTGGGGGGATGAGGAACGTGGCGACATGGCGGAGAGGGATAACGACAGAGGATAACTCAGAGGAGGCCCGAGAAGATCGTCCGGGGCTTCTCACCCATCCCCATCATAGGGATGATGCAACCAAACTTCATGCTCGACCTCCACGAATCAGATTGAGCCGTCTTAGCTCAAGCTAGGGCATCTCACCCAGATCCCAAGAGCGAGAAGAACACGTAGCCATGGCTAAAATTGCATCTATTTCTTTCTATATTTCGTAGAGAGCATGGTGATACATTTATATAGGGATTGGGGAAGGGAAAATGACTTTATAACAGGGGATAAACATGGAAAGGGGTGAATCTAGGGTTTCTCCAAGCGTTGACAGTGGACTAGCGATGGCTCAGATGTAGAATACTATAACTGGCTCTGCTCTAAGATCGCAGTCTCCTCAGGGACCACCTTCTTCAGATCACGGTCCCCAAGGGGACGACGTTCATCTTGGTCCTGGTGGATGAATGTTGCTTGATTCCCATTAAAAAGGAACCTTCAGGTAAGTCAGGTCCCAAGGCCTTGCTCATTTTTTGGGCAAGCTCTGGGAGCCACTGCCTGATGTAGAAATCATCAGCGGCGTAAAGTGAAGACATTCATTCATATGCATAAACTAACATAGCGAGAAAGATATGGAGCATATAGAAGACCATAATCTTACAAAATTGAGGCTAGGTGGCCAACTATTTCATTTATTGAAGATAAAAGGAGATACAAGACATATGGCCCTCCATCGGGCATGAAAGGAAAAGAAAACAGAAAGAAAAGAAAAGAAAAAGAATACAACAAACCCACCTAGTGGATTCGCTCAGAGACTGATCCTCCCCCTCCTTTTCTCTCTTCTCCTCTTCGAACATCTTCCTTCCTCTGTCTTCTCTTTACTTCCTTCGTGTGTTTTTTTTCTCTTTGCTACCCCCGCCCTGTTATAGGGGCGCAAAGGCATGGTTCGACGCCATGTGGCGCCTTGAATCAACATGGGGTGCAACCCCATCCAGTGGTGCAACGAACGTGGCATTCACCTTGAATCAGCACAACCAGCTTATTTCAGCGCCGGATTGCTTTGTCTATCACACTTGATGGTGCCAGCTCAGTTTCAAACCGAAACGATCTGATACTACCCGGCCGAAACCGGGTCGAAACCAAAACCCTGCACTTTGGCAAAAAATAATAATTTAATTGGTTTCAGACCGAAACCGAAATCGAAACTGTTTCGGTTTCGGACCCGGCCGAAACAGACTCTGAAACCGACACTGCCATCTATGTCACGAGTCAATGGTTTAACCGTTCGAGTTGACCCGTGACCCGTAAAATTAGAACTGCTCACATCAATATGATATATCTCTATAGAAGTTTAATGTACCTTAAGTTAAAAATATGAATGATACACTCTAACATAGATTGTAAAAATAAAGAACAAGTGCATTAAACCACTACTAAGATACTCTAAAACTGAACAAAAAATACATTAAATAAACAGGGTTTTAAGTTTCTTTGTTCCATCAGTTGTTCTGCACGTACTCATGTAGGGAAGAAAGACTAAGGCTTACAAGTTAGAAGGTTAGAATCCAAATCTTTTCAACTTCCAAAAGTTGTGTTAATACTTAATTAATATCATTGAATGATGAGGCCAAAGCAGTTATAACTACAAAGAGAAGACTCCTCATCTTCCATACTTTTTTTCATGCTAAATTAAAACCTAAACTAATGATAGAAATTTAGAAAATAAGAAATATGTCTCAGACCCGACTACGTCACACTGGTTTTACTGGGTAGGGTCTGGTTGTGACGGGTTAACTGGGTTTTAAGTCTTGGGCGGTCAAGGCACTACAGGTTTTGAGACCGGGTGGTAGGCCAAGTCAAACTGGCTGATCAGGGCCAAGTTTTAAAATAGTGGCTCCAGGGATAGGTAGGTATGTGGCGGGGAGCCCAGAGATTGCCTCCAATGTGAGTCAAATCCCCTTCGGGAAAGGTCCTGGCCTTTGTCGGAGCTCTGAGAGACCGTATGACCGGTCCCATCCCGATTTTGCTCGCACTCAAGGGCCTAGGTGTTTCCAGTGGGGGCGTAGCAGTCATCTGCAACACGCCTACAAAGTGTCGACAGAAGCAGGTCCAAAAAGGGAGAGTCAATTGGATCGACTGGGGCTATGCGAGAAACAGGGGCTTAGACGATCATATGCAGACACGTTGAGGAATGGTCTGCCTGCCAGGCGCGGCTGCATGGCCAGCGGCTACATGCCGAATGCTCTCTTCCACAACCGGATGTCATGGCTAAGGCGTTGTATATGGGTGCCCCCTGTGAAGGGGGGAGTTTAGAGGAGACAGGGGTTGAGGCTCTACTGGACAGGGGGACTACCAAGGAGGGGGAATGGGCAATCTCTCGACTGAGCAAGGAGGAATTTTTGACCGTCGAACCAACTGTAGACAAGGCGGCTTCAGTCACGATGACAAGATTCTTGCGGGGGGAGGGAAGCTTGCTCAAGCTGGCCCCTTGGACATTGCATAAAGGGATCTTCTTGGACCCTAATGAGCTCTAGATCCCCATCCGACTAGTAGGCCCACCCCTCATCTTCTGCAATGAGGTTGGAGTACATTTGATGGTTGGAGGCTTCAAGGCGATGGTGTCCAGCTCAGTCAGAATGATGATGGGAGAAGGCAGGATGAAGCTGGACCCGGTGGTGCGGGTCTCCAGCTTGCACGTTGTGTTAGTATGGTGGAAGCTGGCGGAGTGGCCTTCTTGATGAGAATAGAGCTGCAGTGACATGGGCAACAGCAAGGGTTTCAGATTCGAAGAAGAAGAAGCATACGGAAGGGCACCCGAAAATTTGAATTCGAATATACCAAGTGGACACACTAGGTCCAAACTTTCCTTCAAGCGGGCAGAGAACCGGGGCGCCCTGATACCCTACCCGGAGGCTCTGACAGTGGTGATGGAGGCCTTCGCTACCCAAAACTAGGCGACACCCGATAAGATGCGACATGGACCCAGACACGACCCGCTAGCCCGTGACTTACCCGAATCTGAGAGTCAACGGGCGTAATGTGTCTGGACGTAGTAGCACTGTACTTCTCTCCCGCCCGATAGCGCACAACTAGTTGTCCCCCCTCACAGCGGACTGGCGCCACCCCCTCCAACTTGCACACCGGCAGCGACCTATGCAGTGATCCCTCCAGTGACTGGTGGGCATCAAGAAGAGAGAAGAGCAGTATGGAGGCTTTCGCAACGAACTTGGCCCTCCTCACAGAACCCATTGATGGCCCCAGTACCCGAGCGGAGACCTCCTGCCCAGTCGGTACACGAGCATCATCCATGGCCACAAGCAGGGAGCCGACCCCCACCGAACAGAACCGCAGCTCGCCCTGCTGCCCCAGGCGCATCTACCAAAGATGGGCAGAGATATTGGTGACGATCCAAATGCTATTGGCGATAGGACTATGGTCGAATTGCCCAGGTGTGGCGTGATGGCCTGGACACAGGACAGCAGCCTGTTTTCGACTGGGGGGAAGCAGGAGACCAGGGGATTGTTGTATACAGTGGGGGAGGTGTTACCCCCTGCCGATGAGGGGAGGGTCTTGGACACACCAGGAGAGGAGACAGCATCGGAGGGTGATTATGAAGAAAAGGGAGTTGAAGAGAGAGGTAGGTTGGGAAGGGAGGAGGTGAGGGAGCTGATGGGGTTGGTGGAAAAGCGGAGGCACAGATGAAGAGTTGGTAGACAAATTGGGGGTCTCTTTGTAGAAGGTGGAGAGGGACCATCAAGCTCCAGAAGAGGTGACTGATCAGCATGGCAAGGGAGGCGAAGGAGGGGGGGAGGGAATCATAGAAAATGGCACAAGGGGAGTGAGGAGAGAGAGGAGAGGGGTAATGAGTAGGAGGGAGGAGAGAGGAACACGGCTTTGTCCTCATGAGGATTGTCTCATTAAATGTGAGGGAGATATGTGGGGGCGAGAAGAGGAGGGTGGTGAAGGAGCTGATAAAAAGATGTAAAATAGATATCTCGTACATGCAAGAGACTAAGTGTGAAGAGGATGGAGAGTTAAACATGAGGGAGATTGGGGGAGCCAGACTTTCTAAGGGAGTGGTCTCCCCGACAGAGGGGAGGGCAGGAGGTATCATACTCTTATGGAACTAGTTCGAGATGGAGGAGGTGGAGGTGGACAAAAGGTCAATTGGGGGACTATCTCCCTTCACTTATGTAGAGTGAGGAATGACTTTTTGTGGAACTTCTCTGGGATCTATGGCCCCCAAAACTAGGGAGGGAAAGAGAGCACTATAGGAGGAGTTGCCACTTTACCATCAAACTTTGGGTCAACCTTGGTGTGTGGGGGGCAGTTATAGCGGCGCGGGGGACAACCCCCACATAGGGGAGATGGAGAACATCTGTGACTTGGAGGCAACTTTGATTGATATTGGAATGGTGAATGCTCAATTCACCTGATCCAATATGAGGGTGACACCTTCTTACTCCAGGCTAGACAAATTCCTAGTATCGATTGACTGAGATCACTTCCCTCATGTGCAAGTATCTTATTCGGGTAGGCCATTATCGGATCACAAACCTATTTTGCTGAAGACTAGCTGCAAGCAACAGAGGAGACAGGGCTTCAGATTTGAAAGGTTATGGTTCAAAGAGACAAACTTCATAGAGACAGTCAGGAGGACCTAGAGTGTACAAAACACGATGACTCTTCCATGGTCACATTGGTCAGAAAACTTAAGTATATGGCCTAGGTGCTTAGAGGGTGGGGTGTTGACAAAACCCTACCTGGCAGACAGGCTAAAGACAATATTCTACAACGACTGGAGGGGCTTGACTGCTTGGAGGAGGTAGAGCTACTAAATGAATCTGACAAGTCGCGCAGGGATACTCTTAGAGCAGAGTTTGATGAGATCCTCGAATGGGAAGATCTATGAGAAGCAGAGGTCAAGGGAGAAATGGCTTCCATCAAGGTAGATGACAACTTCACAAGAGGAATGCTTCAGGAAGAAGAAGAATCAACCACATAGCTCCCATCAAGGTAGATGAAAACTTCACAAGAGAGGAGATTAGGGTGTTTGCCAAGGACTATTACTCTAAACTCTTCACCAAAGATCAGATATGTAGACCTAGGATTACAGATGATTTATTTCCTCAACTCTCTACGGCAGAAAGTGAGGCTCTTTCCAGCCCCTTCAGAGAGGAGGTCAGACAAGCTATTTTCTCTCTTACAAATGACAAAACACTGAGGCCAAATGGCTTTCCTATGGTCTTCTTCCAGAAGTGCTAGGATATAATCAAGAAGAACCTGCTCCATGCACAAATAGAGTTCTAGGAGAGTAGGGCTCACTTGTGGAGCATAAATAAAACTCTCTTGGTCTTCATCCCTATGAAACAAAGAGCACAGGACTTCTTGGCTTATAAAGCCATCAGTTTGTTGAATAGTTCTTATAAGATTATCACCAAGCTATTGACCATAAGACTAGACAAGGTAATTGGCGGATACTAAAGGACTTTCATCAGGAGAAGACCAATACAAGATAACTTGTTGCTCATAAGTAGTTGCATGCCATGAAGTCCCTATGGGCCACTTTGGTAACGGGTTGTGTTAAGAGAGGGTAGGCTACCCGGGATAGCCTACCCTCCCTTAACCCAACCCGTTACCAAAGTGGCCCTAATCCGGGTGGAGTAACTCATTCCATCTATTTAAGTACAATGAGTTAATCCACTTTAACCTTATCCGACCTGAGTTAAATAAAAAAATATCAAATAGGGCCGCTTTGATAACGAAATAAACCCGGATAGGATGTGCTATTCTGACATTTTATCATTGTTCGAGTTTGATAGCAAGAACAAGTTATCAAGAGTCGATTAGGATAAAAGATGTTATTCTAGGAACAACTCATTCTATCATTTCTTAGGAATGAGTTATTCCTAGGGTTAGAACAAGTTATTAAACTGAAAAAGTAAAATGCCCAAGAATAACTCATCCTAACCGACCCCGGGTGACTTATCCTAACCTATTATCAAAGTGGACCTTGTTAACGGAATAAGAGGCGAGTAGGATGAGTTATTCTATCTTTTCACCATTAGCCGAGTTTGATAGCAGGGTTAAGTTATCAGGAGTCAGTTAGGATAAAAGCCATTATTCTAGGAATAACACGTTCTACTATTTCTTAGGAATAAGTTATTCCTAGGATAAGGATAAATCATCAAATTGAAAAAGAAAAAAGTTAAGAAATAACTCATCCTAACTTATCTCGTATGAGTTACCCTAACCTATTATCAAAGTGAACCTAAACTAATCAAGGATCCATGAGACGAACGAATGGAATCTGAGGGACAGATGTTCGTCAAAATTTTACATTTATTCAAAAACCATGAGATAATTAGACCATGGAAATCACGAATATTCTGACCTTGTGTTCCACAAAGGCTTTAACATTCATGTTTGAGATGGTTAATTACACGTCGGAATGTTACACGTATTGAAATGTTACACGTATAATATTTTTTAAATAAAAAATAAATAACCATCGTGTCAAACTATCTTAATATATCGACTACGTCGTAAAACAACATGACACGAAAGTTACACAAAAAAAATTATGTAAATTCATTAAAGATTAAAATTTTATTTTTACGTGACACATCATATTACCCGATGACATAACCTAGTTGTGAAAAATCAGGTCATAGGGCTAGAGAAGGCCTGCTTACTGACTGTAACAGAAAGAAATTTCATGATAGATAGAATAAAATTCATGATCCTACACATAATTTCTATACGCATGTGAACATGAAAAACAGTCAGCCTGTGATTTCTTGCTATTACCATGGTCAGAATGGACATTTCATGGATAGTTGCTTCATAATGAAATCTGATGATTTACTAGCTCGGAAATTGTTGAGTGCACCATTCAAAGGTGTCACTGTCATTTCAGGACCCAAGACTTCTTGGGTACCTGCTTGTGTAAAATAAGAAGTTATTTTGCAGGAGTGTCTTGGGCTGAGAAATAAAAAAGGGTTCAATAAACCAAGGCACCTGAGTTTGGTAAAATCTCATTTCTATTTTTTGTAATCTGGTTTGTTGATTGCTACCTCTCTCTTAAAAAAAACTACATTTCTGGACATATCTGATTCAGGTGTTAATCATTTCAAGCTGCTAGATGATCAAGGAGGAATTGCAATTTTTAGGCTACATGAATCTTCATGATTGCAAATATTATTTGCATGGTTGCCAATAAACTTCTCATTGCATATGTTAGTCTGCTCATGCATAGACCTTAACATGTTCATATGCAATTTGCATAGATCATACATATTTACAGAAAATTCATCTGCACACTCATTTGCAGTTTGAAAATGTGAATTTCATGTATCTGATGTGTGTCTGTGCCAATTGCATTTGATTGATACTTGTCATAATGAATTCATTGAACATTTGTTGCATACATCTTTCATATGCATACACAATGTATGTGCTATATAACATAATGTGCTTAGAACTCAGAATGCGAGATGCAAATGTGCACAGACCTTAGGAGGCACGATACAAAATGTGCACAGACCTTAGAAGGCACAATGCAAAATGTGCACAGACCTTAGAATGACTAAGGTAAAATATGCATCGACCTTAGTATGAGTAAGGTGAGATGTGCATCGACCTTAGTATGACAAAGGTGAGATGTGCATCGGCCTGCTAAGGCCAGCGGCATATGTGCATTGACCTTCCTCGTTGGTAACACATATGTGCATTGACCTTCTTGCAGTGAAAAGAACATGCACCGACTTGCATATGCCTTAATACGTGGCATGTATCGACCTTATAAGTAGGCAAACAGTACATGCATCGACCTTATAGCGTCAAACTAAGATGTGCATTGACCTTACCTAATAAGAAAAGATATATGCACTGACCTGTATGCGATATGCATGAGCACTAACATGAATATGCATTGACCTTTGTTCGGCACTCACCTGATGTCACATTATGAACAGTAGATTTTTACCTATTGTCTCATAATGAATAGTAGTGTTGACCTATGTTGACTTTCTTTTCATGAATTTTGAGTCATTCTCAGAACCTTTTCTGACAGATTTTCACACTACTATAAAGATGATGAGATCATTTATAAATGAATCAAGATTATATCATCAAGATTATATATATAATGAGACATAATATTTGTCATCATCAAAACTTTAAAATCATAGGGACACAACACATCCTACCCTACCGAATCTATCAAAAGTACTACTTTGATCTGCACCTCACCCAGGTGAGAGACATGAGGATCACTGGCTTCAATCAGAAGTGTGAAATCCCGCTCGGAGTAGCAGAATTCAGCCTTACATTGGGTGATTTCACCACTATAGTGAAATTCTATGTCATAAATTCTAATACTACATACAAGGCATTGCTGGGATGGCCTTGGCTGCATAGGTATCAGATGGTACCCTCCACGCTACTCCAGTGTATCAAATATTGCCATAATGACAAGGAGGAAAGGGTGTTTGCAGACTTGCATCCCTTTGAAGTGCATGGGTGCCACATGCTTGATGCACTGTTCTATATGGAAGTCTCCCGAGAGGCAAAGAAGAAACAAATTCCTGCAAACCAAAAGAAAGCAATGGCGTTGGCAGATGACTAGTTCCCTTCACTGCCTCTAGGCTACATGGAACAACACGAGGTCTCCCATGTCTCTCAAACTGGGGACTTTGCACGAGCTGCACCATCGACTATCTATCCTGGGGAAGCTGATGATGATATGAAAGAAAAATTCAAGCACATCAAGATCCCACAGGGGTTATTCAAACCTCTTCCGAGCTTGGGATGCCAGACAGTGCAACCATTGAAGACTATGGAGGTCCCTCGTTTCTGCGAGCCTCCTATAATATTTTATTCCGAGGAGCCTACTGATGAAGATGATCAAGACTGTATGATTCCCGAAGAAGCAGCAAACCGAATGGTGCCAATAGTAGACTTAGATTACACCACACAATGGGTCTCCCGAATGTTCACCAGGATGCAGGTGCCTTCACTGCAACCCGCTAGCCAGAAGGAGGCATTCCAGAAGCTCTGGGATCCGCCCTATAACAACAAAGAATTGCTAAAAATTACCCGTCACCCAGGGCTTGGTTACACCTTGCAGGAGTATTATGAAGCAGAGGTTGATGTTATCTCTACCTTCTTCACCCACGAAGACCCTTTCGAAGTTGGTCACGATGAATACCCTCCAAGGGGTGAAGAGATTATGTACCGCTCCACTATTGGTGGTGAACCCCTCAACAGTCAACAAACTATGTAGTGCACAGGGTTCACTCAGAACCAACTTTAAACACTTAAGGCAGAACACCTATTTAGACCTCGCAATTTCAAGTGCTTATAAGACAACCACTTCACTCAATAATGCTAGAACAATAGAACTCACTGATCAGCAAGCTGAACAGAATTAAAATTGCGATCTCTATTCAGATTCATTCTAGAACACTCAGCATACTCGGAATGATGTAAGTTAACGAGATGCAAATGAAACGAGCCTAAGCATACATCTACCGTGAATCAATAGAGCAAGCAAACCAACGTCACAGAGGATTTTAGATGGTTCGGTCTGCTACCCACAGACCTACGTCCATCCCACACTCAAATCTAAGGGTGACTTTCTACTGACTCACAGCTTGAACCGCTGAGCATCATAGCTTGCTTACACCGCTGAGCAGCACAACTTGCTATCTGCTGACTAACAGCTTGAGCTGCTGACCTTGAAGAACAATTCAAAAAGAAAATAAGAAAACTAAAGGACAAAGACAGAAAATGATATAGCTTACGCAGGAGCAACTTGGCTTGGATCTGATCCAAAGGCCAACACCGATTTCTACTCACTAACTGGCTTTCTACTTCCTCCTCTCTTTCTTTTATCTTTTCCTTCTCTCTCGAGTTCACTCTTTTCTTCTTTTCCCTTTCTCTCCATTACTCTGTTTTCTGCAACAATCTCTTTTTCTCTCACAGACTCTTCTCTCTCAGCTTCTCTGGTCTTCTACTCTCTTCTTCTTTGATTTTTTGAGATACTTCTGATTTGAGCGCTCGATCTCCTTTTATAAGCACGATCCTATAGATCCCACAAGATTCCCTTTCGGGGCATGTGGAGGGAACACTCCAGCCAAATGATTTTATCCAAAGTGCACTCTTTGAAGGCCCACATGTCAGGACCAGAAGAGAGGTTGATCCACGTGTCTGATGTAGAAGGGAAGATGATCCATGTGGCAGGAATATCCAGTTTAGCCTCCTACCTTGGATCACGTGCCCTTAGTCCTTTTAACCTTCAAAGTCCACGTGAGAATAAAGCGGTCTGCCTTTTTGCAACCCAGGTGTTCGAGCATGGATCTGGGTTGTTTCTAGTTATATGCTTGCGAAACTATGATCTGGGTTGTTTATCTGTCAAAGCAGAAAGTAGAGAGTTATTCATTATGAGACTTATGAGGCAAATGATAATTATCAAGGTGAATACAGTTTCAGATATTTCAATAAGTTCAGACATGTCATATGAATGCACAAATTCTTGCAAGAGCATCGATGCATAAACCAAATGATAAGAATCAAGACAAGTGCAGTTTCAATTTTTCACAAGGTCAGAAAATTCTTGTAAATGAACGCTCAAAATTTTGCAAAAGTACCGATGCATAAACAAGATATATCAGCCTGTATGGCTAACACATGCAGCAAGTTAGAATAGAAACATCGACCTTAGAGTCATACATGTAGACCTTATTTGCCAGAGAGACTGACTCTGTAATGACGTGCATCGACCTGTCTTTATAGTGAATGCACAAGGTGCATCGACCTAGAGAATGAAGACTTCTATTGCACCAACCTTATGTTGCACATGATGGCTCACTGACATCGACCCTTCTATAACGTGCATCGACCTTATGCTACAGAATCTAACATATAGTGCTTAGTAACATCGACCTGTGTATTAGGTGCACCGACCTGAAAGACCATGCTGTGATTAAAGTGCACAAGGTTCATTAACCGTGATAGTATGTACTCTGCTCAAGGTGCACCGACCTGACTGTGCATACAGTTTACACATACATCGACCTGATAGACCAGAGATGCATATATGTGCATCGACCTTATAGTCGCATGACTTCTACAGCTGCATCGACTTTCTAGACAAAGTGCATATATGCTTCGACCTTATAGTCGCATGACTTCTACACCTGTATCGACCTTCTAGACAAAGTGCATATGTGCATCGACTTGGTAGCACACAGTGTGTACATCAACATCACCTTATAATGCAACACTCATGAACATGTATCGACATAATAATGAAACATACATGCATCGACCTGTTAGTTACACATGCATCGACCTGTTAGTTTAATAAATTGGGAGATGCATCGACCTTATAATGCAACACTTATGCATATGCACCGACCTTACTTACTCAATACATGAATATGCATCGACCTTATAATGTAGATGCGTAAATATGCATCGACCTTTCTTACTAAGTACATGAAGATGCACTGACATGCTTTACTGTGAAATGTATGGATGCATCGACCTGATGAGCTATACACTAGAAGATGCATCGACCTATTCACTATAAAAACAAATGATGCATCTGCCATGGAATCCAATGATGCATCGACCTGTCTAGCATGCACCAAAGAACATCATCATGTAAGACATTATCAAAACTGCAGATGACAACATGATGAGTCATAGTGTTTGACATCATCAAATGAGTCATAGTGTTTGACATCATCAAAATCACAGGGTTACAACAATCTCCCCTTTTTTGATGATGGTAACACTATGGCAACACTATGAACATTATGAACATTATGAGTCATAAAATTACATGCTTGTCAAACTATTCTCCCCCTTTGACTTCATCAAAAAGGTTGGGATTTAAGCTTATTATGTTGGCCATTATGCGACCTTTTCTATTCACCTTCCAAACTGGAGAAGTGAGTCCCAGGGAGCTTGGGGTGACGTCGTAGGAAGACGCGAACAACACCTTGGCGAACCAAAGAGGGATACAAACTCTAAATAAATTTGGGAGTGATGATGCAGTCCTCACAACTCATGGATGTGAGTGAGAGGGGAACAATCATCTCCTAAAAAGATCACGCCATATATTCATCAACCATGGTAGCATATGTTTATGAAAATGGAAAAGAACTACTTGAATTAGAAGAAGAGGACAAGATGGAGGTCATAACATACCATGACTCAAAGCTTTTATTCATTACAGAAGAAGATATTACAAGAGGGGTATCCCCATAGCTAGAAGCATACTTAGGAGAGAAAAAAAAAGAGGGAAATATATCAGAGGGAGGGAACGTTGCATGGGCTCCTCCCCCCTTTAAACCTCACCTTCCTTCTCGTCTCTCTCTTTTTCTTCACTCTACAATGCGAGTGCATAGACGTGCTCTCCCCCTTTCCTTCTTCTTCTTCTCTTTTGCCAGCTGAACCCCCCCGCAGCCAACCTAGCAGAGCCAACTCCCCTCTTCTGGTTGCCAACTTCTCACCAGCCCCTTTGGAATAGCCAGCTTCTGTACCCCTCCCTCGACAGGGCTTGGGTACTTTTATAAGAGTGAAGGTGGAAAGGCACTCGAACCCCCGCCCCTCCTTCTCTTCTTCTCCTTCTCCTCTTCACCCTGCTCGAGGTCGACAAGTCTACGCGTAGGGGTAGCAGGAGGTAGGTGCAATGTAGCACAGGGATTGGTTGATGGTGACCGGTGGCTTGCGAGGCATCACTGCGGTGCTCGAGGATTTCCATTTTTGGGTCATATGAGGAGATGGGAAATCTTTGCGAACGGCTTGCAGTGGAGCAGTTGGCGGACATGGCCGTGCCTCTTGCTAGGCAAGGGAGAATTTTGAAGATCTTTTGGGTAGAAGCATGGCCACCATCAGGGGCTTTTAGGTGGGGGCCTCAAGCCCTCCTTTTCCTTCTTCCTCTTCCTCCGTTTCTTCCTCTATTCCGCTAGGTGTGAGCTAGCTCATAAATAGAGTTCCGTGAGGTCGATGGGATGTTTCCTCATGCCGCATCAAGAGGTGAGAGGAAGCTGCACCGTATCAAGATGCCAAGGGCAGAGGCGCATCGGTTCAAGGGTGAGTGTGTGCACTGGCACTGCTTCAACGCCCATGGGGGCTTGCCTTCATGCCGGTTTGTGGCCCATGGGGACTAGCGTGTCGGTTCGATCACTTGGCATTGGGGCTTGGCCGCATTGTATCAAGCTTCAAGATGGGGCACCGATTCATGATGCATTCATGGGAGGAGAGACCTCCACGCCGATTCAAGGGAGCCAGGGCTCCAATGCACACCAGATCAGGTGGCCAAGGGGGAGCCCCTTTTGAGCGCCGGTTCAATGGCCAAGAAGGGCCCCGATTCAAGCTGGCCTTGGCTGCGCCGTATCACCTTGGAGGGAGAGAAGAGGGAGCACCGGTTCAAGGCCCCACGGGGGAGCCTCTTGCGCACCGTATCACATGGGTTTAGTGGAGATGGCCACCATGTCAAGGTGCCATGGGAGGGTGCCAGTTCACTGGCCATAGTAGGGCCACGTCGATTCATCATGTTGCCATTCAAGGGTATTTTGATAAGCTTCATATTCTTTGTTGTTTCATTGACCCCGAACCTGGCTCAAAGGAGTGCTTGGTGTCCGGCGCTGCCTTAGTTGTGATGAACCACTCCCGGCCTGTTTATTTCGAAGCTCCCAGGTTTCGGTTTGCAGTTCTGAGTGGTTTCTGACAAGTGCCAAACTCGCATCAAATTACTCGGGTTCTATCCTAATTCAACCTTCAGCAATGGTAATTGTGTCCTTAAGCCCGCTCCATGCACGTGAATAGTGTCTTCATCGAGTGGGCAATCACTCAAAGTATTTTCGCGCCCATTGGGGTAACTTTTCGACCTCCCACGGACCTTTCTAGCACAATGCGTGCCCTGATCGGGTCACTCAGGTTTTATGCTGATGTTGCCTTCGGCACCCTATTGCATATCAGGAAGCTTCCTTATCAGTTGGCGGATCGCCAGGTATATTTTTATTCTGATCGGATGAGATAAGAGTCTGTTCGGCTTGACGAGACTCGGAGTTCTTGCTAGTAGATTTTTTTTGGCATTCACAAATGCCCCCCACTCACAGGTAAGGAACGAGAGTGGGGCCTGCGAGTGTATCTTTGTGCCCAGCAAGCAGTCGACATCAGAGGAGAACATCTTCAGCTTCATGTGAATGGCCTTGGCCGGAAACTATATCGATTGGTTCCGACAGAGAGTCAAGCGCCAAGATAACATCGTCAGTATTGGGTCTATACTAACGCAAGGAATTAGGTTCATCTGGCCTTAGACATAAGGTCTAAGCCATTGGGTTGTATATGGCTTTGACTGAGAGTCAGGTACTAATCATGATGATATCGTCGACATCGAGTATAGGTTATTGCAAGGACATCGGATGCATCTGGCCATAGATGGAAGGTCTAAGTCATTAGGCCATATTGAACATCGTGGTGGGATGGGCCACTGGTGTAAATATATTGGAAATACGGTTTATACCAATTCACAGCTTAACCAGATATTAGGAATTAAAAAAGGTGAGGTTTATAACGGAATATTACTTCAGAAAAGGATTGCTGATCCTACCAAGCCTGATGGACTTGACCTTACAAACCTTTACCAGAACAACGGATATCTTTTCTCTAATATTAATGCGGTAGAAGTTAAAACAGCTGCCTCCACCAAGCCTCCCATTAACCCTTCTCTTTCCCAACCAATTTACCCTCCATCGTCGCCACTTTGGCCCTACATTACCCCATAAGCCAAAATCCAACTATCCTTAATCCTCCATTTAACCCTTTACCTAAACCCATGGCCGAACGTAAGCAGGGTCCACCTCTTTTTGCACTTGAGTCGACCCCGTCTGCTACCAAGCAAGGGGAAAAGCTCGGCGTGTTTGAACCTCCACTTGCCCTTCCTCTAACACCCTTCATTAAACTTCCATTATTTGCTAAGCCTACCGCCCCCATTTCGTCCCCTTTTTCCATCACCCCACAAAGTAGGTGTGTTTCTACAAATACATGTGCCGAAGAGAATGCCCAAGAACCAGGCAAAAAGGATTTGGTTGCAGCCAACCCTTTCGAGATTCAAGTTTTTATTTGCTAAATGTCGATCCGTGTTCTTATGCCGGGCATCTTTGAAAAGGCAATGTCTCCACCGATGCTCACCAAGCAAAAATGTCAAGAATTGATTCCATATCAGCTCAGGGCCAAGACCATAAAGATTACATTACTTATTGGTCAAAATACTTTTAAAACTCTCATTACCCCATGTTCCATTATGATGCAAGCTCCTAATCAAGAGAAGGGGTTCTTCTCCAATATCATCATGACACATTCTTTTGCCAAGGAGATGATGAAGGGCATGCTCAAGGGCAAGGTGGGGCATCCCTTGCTCGAAGCCTTCAACCTCACGTTTATTCCTTCTTTGTTTTCATGCAAGAGGCGAGCGCCCATCTTACCAAGCATTTTTCATGAAAATATTCCAAGAGCCTTGAGCATTATGGAGCTTTCAAAGTCGCAATTCCAACTCCCTTACATTGATACTCCTCGCCTTTCAAAAGAGTTACCTTTAAAGAAGCCAATCTTATTTTGTGCCAAGATTCCCACAATGCAAGTGGAGCTCCCGAAACTTCATGACTACTTGCCAAAAGAGTTGCCACTTTAGATTATACAATTGTTGACACTTCATCAAATGAGAGTACTTGGGCATTGATTCCATTTATTGAACCATTGGGCCAAGCACGTTATTTGCCATGGAGGGACGTGCATTCTTTTGACGATGAGCCTTCCACCAACCCACTCACCTTCTATTCTATTTCATCCACTATCAATTTCTCCTTATGGGCCACTCATGGGGTAAGAAGGAGGATCCCCTTCTTGCATCCCTTGGATTCATCGCATTTCATTCATTAGCATTTATCCATCTTTCTCAGGTTCTGAACCCATATCTTCACTGCCCTCCAGAACCTCCAAACCCTTCCCGAACTGTTTCTAATTCACCTTTCTCACCGGAATTTCCAGATTCCCTATCTCTTCTTCCAGGCCATCACGTCTCCTCTTATTTTCTCCCTCTGAAACCTCTGGATCCTCTCCATCCTTCTAATTCACCCTTACCTCTGAAATTTCTGGATTTTCTATCTCTTCTCCCAGGGTATCGCGTCCCTCCACACCTTATTCCTCTAGAACCTCTAGATCCTTCATTTTATTCCCCCATCCCTCCTGGGCATCACGCCCCTTTTTATTCTCTTCTCTAGGAACCTCCGGATTTCCCTCTTCTCCGAGGGCATTACACCCTTTCTCATTTCCCTCCGGAGCCTTCGGACCTTCCACTCTTCCAATTCATCCTTTTACTCTTCTAGGACATCGCATCCTTTATTCTTTTCCTCCTTTTAAATTACCTTTTTTCTTACCTTTTCGCAGGCATCACGTCTCACGGTATCTTCTTCCTCCAGAATCTCTGGATTCTTCCAACCAAGATTCTTATCCTTTGCCTTCGGAACCTCTAGATTCATCTCTTTCCCTTTACCAATTCCTTCTCCTGATTCCACCCGATCTCGAGTCCGACCCAACTTCCCTTACATAACCTGCTTTGGGCATCTGCCCTTTCTCCCACTATTTTTGAGACTTTAGTCCTCACTCCTCCCATTGATCTCCCTTTTCCTTCTGTAGACTATTCATGTGATCAAGGTTTCTATACCTTAGTGAGGGAGTTCTAGCCCTCACCTCTTTCCCTTTTTCTACTTGTTTGTCTGAGTTTGGTCTGGGCACCACTCCTTCATGTTAAGCCACTTCTAATCTTTTTTGCCCTCTCTTTTATCTGTCAAATGAGGGAAACAAATTCCATAATGATCAAATACCGCTTCTGACAGCTGCTTTACAATGAAGGTCACAAGGTAACGTATTTGCATAAGTTTGCATTTTCATTACCTTTATTCATCTCATACATAATTTTCAAAATGAAGTGCTTCTTAACATGTGATAGTCTAGGCCTAGTCCTAGGTTTTTAAATCAATGTCAAAAAAGAGTCCTTAGGCTTGCTATTGCAGCACCTTTGGTTATGAGAACGCCGCATTGGGAGTTTGGCATTCCCTCCCTATTTCTTCCCTTTTCTTTTATTTCCAAGTTGTTATTTTTGATTTGTATAGATTGTAATTTTCACTTTCATAGCAATGAGAATTTATTTTGGCAATTGTGTTCTTCCTCTTCCTCTCTCCGTCTTCTTCAAAGTTCTCTTCTTAACCATCTCACATTCTTTAGATAGATTTATTTTCCATGCACTTCTATTATCTTTTTGAATAAACTCACTCAAATGTTGATTTTCTCAAATATAAGGGTTTTACAACCTGATTTAATTAAAATATTTTCTCCTCGTGGGATCGACCCGTTCTCACCGCTCTACTTGTTTTTCTAATCTTTTTAAGTTTGTGAGTGTGGTTATCATTTTTGAAATTACGTGTCACGACATTTAAAACAATGAGTGTTTGTGCGCATCATACGAGGGACGGGACATGTGGCTACACTGCATGAACATCATCGAGCCACTGCACCACCATCTGATCATGTGGACTGGGGGCATCCACCAGGCAGAGGTGGAGGTCCCAGCTAGAGATGAGGAGTGCATGGGGCGATCTTCTAGGGGACTGACAGGGGAGATCGATTGGATCACCCGGGCATTGGACCAGGTTCAGGATTGGACGAGACAAGGGCACATGGTGCGAGCCCAAGCTACCAGCGATCAGGCCTACTTAAAGGCCTATGCCAAGCGCTATGGAGACCAGGTCTTCTGTGGCTCCCGACGACCGGTACGACTCTCTAAACTTATGCTTCCTAATGACTCTTGATGCTCTGACAACCTGACTTCTTACATGTAGCTAGACCCCCAGGGATGGATAGCGGAGCTCTAGGGTCTCCTCCACTCTACCATTCAGTAGAGGGACGAGTTCTAGCTCTTGTTGGAGCTTCTGGTAAGCGTAACTGAACCTTAGACCTAATATGCAATACTTATGAACTTGACTGACTTACCTTCTAAATGCAGCGAGCCAAGGGAGCACAGCGAGGGACCCGACGCTCCATCCTCTTCCTCTCAGCTAGCGGGTAAGGCTGAGTGGGACGTCGACTTCACAAGGGTGGTTGCCCGGGCTGAGGAGGTCGAGGCCACTCTCGCAGAGAGGGTAAGCAAACCAACCGACTTCTCTTTTGACTTAATGCTTATACTATGCAAATGACTGACCATGATGAATGCTTATGCAGACGAGGGAGTTAGCGGCCTCACCGAGCGAGGTAGAGTGGTTCTAGGTAGAGGCGGAGCGTCTCCATATGGAGGTGGAGTGACTGAGCATGGGAGTGGCAGACGTGGAGTGCTACCGTACAAAGGCGAGGGAGGCTCGGCGCCAGGCTTACGATTTGAAGATCAAGCTACGGACCATAGAGCAGACGGTCCAGATGATGGGCCGGGGGCCTGAGCAGAGTGCGTCGTAGAGCAGCGAGTGAAGCAGCACGTTCCCGAACTTCCTTACCAGCTCCTCCGACCATCGGAGGAATGAGGAGGTAGAGAGACGATGACGGTGAGAGGAGGGTAGCACCGCCATGGGACAGCCAGAGAAGAGGCATGAGGGCACTGGTGATAGCAGGGGTCCTGGAGAGGGACTGCCCTGAGAGACATCTTACCTTCTTTCTCTATTTTTCTTCTTTATATGGACACTTGCATGTACATGACCTTATACTTAATGAAAACCTAACTCTTTTTGTGCTTCCTAAATGCAAATGTGCGGATGTTAATGCTGACTCTACTAACAAGGATGACCCTTAGGACTGATAACGAGAACTGGAGGGAGAAAGAGAGCAAAAGATAACAGACTTTAAGGCATGAAGTTTAGAGAGCGAGGGGGGGAACACGGGAGAAAACATGGTGGTCAGGTGAAAAAAATGGTCCAAATAGGGCCGCTACCCCCTGGGTGGCTGTCTTGTAAAAGGCCGCTAGGGGTAGACGATGAAGAATTAAGAAGAGTGGGAAAAATGGTCTCCTCAAGATCGCAAGGGAGAACAAATGGTCGTGACGTAACCATTAGGCAACGCAAGAGAGAAGGCGGCGAAGGAAGGGGACAAAAGGTCATCTGACGACTGCTAGGGGAGCCTAGCGGTCGCGCGATAGACCGCAAAGGTGAACGCTCAGTTAAATCCGAGGGGGACTCTCCGGGAGAGTCTCTATCTGTGGATAGGAGCGCCCAAACTGCACTAAGACCCATCCTAACTCAAATTGAGGCCTCCTAGCATCAATCCCAATGCACAGGACTAGAATCAAAGCCCTATAACTCAGAATAGACCCATAATTCACAGCTCATAGAAAACTCTTCCTTCAAGCCTTGAAAACTCCATTAAAATCACCCAAATCATCATGAAGAGAAGCTTTGAAGCTAGCACCATGGGTGAGGTTGTCTACAACGAGCCTAAGCTGGCTAGGAAGGAGAATGGGGAGCTGTAGCGACTGACCTCCATCTCCAAGCATCTGAGCACAAGCCCTTCAAGAGAGGTAAGCTAAGTCAAAATTCATTAATTCATCAATTTCCTCAATTTTCTTATATCACCTCTCTTCTCCTTGTCCTCTTTTTCCTCCTCTTTAGCTCCTTCCTAGCCCAAGATGCTATTCCAGCCTGAAGTGGATAGCTCCCATGATAAAGGAACTCCCTTTAGAGGTCATCTCAATCTTAAGGGCATGATGACAACCCAGGCAACTCCTCGGGAAAAATATCGAGAAACTCGCACACAATCGGCATGTCCTCCACATCAGGACACTGTCGATCGACTAAAACCATAGAAGCGAGAAAACCCTGACAACCCGCATCAAGCAATCGACGAGCCCTAATAGCCGAAATAAGCAAGAGGGAAGAGGAAGACCGGATACCTTGGAAATAGAAGATGAGTCCACGAAGCTGTCAAAAGTAGACCTTCTTCGAGCTGCAATCCACCAAGGCATGATGGGCCTCGAGCTAATCCATACTCAAAATCACATCAAAGTCCTAAAGCGGTAACGCGTAGAGCCTGGCCGACAAGTTCTACCCTTCCACCCACACATGCACCTTCTCAAAGCAATATGGGGTGTGTAAGAAATCGCCGGTAGGTAGCTCCACCGCCATATCACAAGATACCTCAGCTACCGGGTCCTCCACACTCTGAGTAAAATCCTCGGATATGAACGAATGAGAAGCACCTGAATCAAACAAAACTCGAGCCGCACAACCCAAAATCGAAAGAGTACCTTCCACCAACTGTGATGCCTCAGCTTTCGCTCTGGTCATGTGGGTCACTCTGTCTCGGGATCTCTGCCTCCCTACCGTGGCTGACCGAGTCAACTGACGAAACTGCCCCTATGGCTAGTACTACTGCGGCTGAGATGATGTCTGCTGGGGCTGAAACTATTGCTGCTGCTGAAACTCGTGCAGCCGACGCGGTCTCTACAGACAGTCACGTGCCATGTGCCCCGACTGGTCACACCTGAAGTAGATCACTGGCACCGAACACTGCCTGCCCGGATGAGAATCGCCGCACCAAGAACACCCGCCCCGAGAACCACTCACCGAACCCTGGCACTGATAAGCGGCACGCTGTTGAACACTGCTCACCGACTGCTGCCTCAACTCCTTACAACTCTGGCGTCTCTTGTCGAACCCGACATCCTTGAGCAACTTCTTGAGCTTCGAACCAAAGGATGATGAATCTGTCGCGGACGCTACGAACGGAGACGCCCCTGAACCACCCACTAAGAGCTGGATAGTACTTTGCTACTGTATAACCATCGGCTGACTAAGACCTATCTGCGTCTAACCCGCACTGCCCTGCCCTCGAACCTTCTGTAAATCTCTCTCCACGGATGCTACGGCCTTGCAAGCTGCATCCAGGTTAGCCAGACTTGATGCAAGAAGGGGGTGCCTCAGCTCTGGCCTTAAACCTCCAACAAACTGCTCGATCTTCACTTCCTCATTTGCCATGATGTGAGATGCATATTGGCCCAACTCAATGAACCTGGACCGGTACTGCATCACCGACATGTCACCCTGGGTCAACTCCAGAAACTCGCGCAGCCTCTGCGACCTGATAAGGGATGGATAAAAAGTTCGCTCAAAGTCGTGACGAACTCCTGCCACGTGATCTGCTGAAGGGGACGAGACTGGAACGCTGCTCCCCACTCTGACGTCCACCAAGACCGGGCTGATCCCTGCAATCGGTGTGCAGCCAACACCACCTTCTCCTCTTTAGCACACTCCATCGCACTGAAAATCCTCTCCAAATCATCTAGCCACTCCTTGACTGCCTCTGGCTCCGGCTACCTGCTGAAAAGGGGCGGTTGAAGCTGCAAGAACTCCTTCAGTACCCGACCATGACCTCCCCGAGTCGCCAAGCCCTCGCCAGCTTTACCTCCCAGCTGCTGCTGGAGAACATATTGAAACATGTCTCAGAAGAAATCCTCTACTCTTGGAACTCGCGCACCTCCAGTTGTGCCCTCCGGAATCGTAGCTCTGCTCTACTCCTCTGGACCATCACCTGATTCTCCCTGTTGGGAACGAGTCCTCCTCCTTGGTGCCATAACTCACCCCCCTGGCATCATGGAAAAGCAATCACAGATCAATTAAACACACGGGCCCTAAGCCAGTCACCGACTGTACAGGACATTCATGGACCTTCTGGACCACTGCAGTCATTCTAGATTCTTATATACCTCCACAACCTCCATCTGATACCAACTGTAACGACCTAGGATCCGAGTACTAGAAATGAACTGACACAACCCGAACCTCGGCCCGCCACCCACGAGCCCGAAAACTCGAAAGGGTTAAAGGATGGTGTGAGGGTACATAAGAAGCTAAAATAACCGTAGAGATAGCACAATAATTAGCCAAATAGTAATGCAAAAATTAAATAAATGACTGAACTGTTACAAGGTCCAGTACATCTCATGTCCATATATAAGTACAGTCAACTGAAAGAAAGGTACAAGTACAAAAGAAAAGTACAAGTACGCGAGGTATACCCCGGCTCTGGCAATTGGCACTAACCCTGGCTAGTGGAACCACGCTGAAACTCTGTCGCACCACCCGAAGACCCGGCCTCACCTAAAACACGATGAAAACACGTAGGGAATGAGCCTCATTTTATAGGCTCAGTAGGGATCCCGCAGACCCCCACCTCGCACAAAAAATAAGGCAAGAAACACAGGCGAGCACGGAAGGTAGCGCTATCTAACAAAAGTACGGTAAAGTCAACAGACAGTAATAAATAAACTGAAAAGCCAACTACACTACTATACCATACAGACCAACCTCAGAACGTCAAAACACAAGTCCGCGGACTTGAGCCAAAATGGCTAAGTCGAGGGATAAGATAGCTGAGATATAAGGTAGAGCGCTTTGGCCAGCATGACTAAGTCGAAAGAGGAAATAGCTGAGATATAAGGTAGCGAGCCTTGGCTGGCATGGCCAAGCTGAGCTATGAGATAGCCAAAGTATATTGTAGAGAGCTTTGTCCGGATAGGCTTAAGATAAGATGGCTGAGAAATCATGACAGTGGGCTTTGGCTGAAATAGTCGAGCCGGGAAATAAGATGAGAGCCGTATGCGATAACGGGCTTTGTCAAGCCAAAAAGTAGGGAAAATAATCTTGTAAGTTAGAATCAAGGGGAACGGGCTTCCGAGCCGATGCCTAGGAAGGTGGTCTATGAGCTAAAATTGAGGAGAAAGAGACTAAAAATCGAAATCAGGAGAAGAGGGGTTATAACTCAGAATCAGAAGGAGTGGGCTCATAAGTCAGAATCAGGGGAAGCAGGCTTATAAGTTGAAATAAGAAGGAGTGGGCTTATAAGCTGAAATTAGGGGAAGCAGGCTTTGACAAAAGGTCTAAGCCACTAAGTTGCATTGATTGTTGCGGTGGGGCGGGTGGATGAACCTTGATAGTGGGATTTGGACGAACATGGCTAAGCCTAAGGATAGAGTAGTTGAAAATTGTGATAGTGACTTCAACTGAAGTGGCTAAGCTGAAGTATAGAATAGTTGAAAATTGTGATAGCAGCTTTGGCTAGAAGATAGAATAGTCAAATTATAAGATAGTAGGCCTTGACTGAGATGACTTAGCCGAAAGATAGAGTAGCTGAAAATATATGGTAGCGGACTTTAGCCAGAATGGCTGAGTCGGGAAAATAAGATAGTTGAAAATTGTTATAGCAGCTTCGACTGGGACGACTAAGTCGAAAGGTAGAATAGCTGAAAGATATACTAGTGGCTTCGGCAAAAATAGCTAAGCCGAAGATGGAATAGCTGAAAGGTATGGTAGCAGGCTTAAGCTAGAATGGCTAAGTTGACATGTAGGATAGTTGAGAAATAAGGTAGAAGGCTTTGGCTGAGATGGCTAAGCCGAAAGATATAATAGCTTAAGGGTATAATAGCGGCCTCGGTCGAAATGGCTAACCCGATGAGTAGGATAGTCGAAAGTCATGATAGAGGCTTCGGTCGAGATGGCTTAGCTGGAGAATAAGATAGTTGAAAATTATGGTAGTGAACTTTAGCCAAAATGGCAAAGTTGGGAGATAGAATAGCTGAATCGTATGATAAGTTGTTGAGCTTGCAAACCAGGCTAGCTAACTTTGTCTAGATGACAAGGCCGGAAAATAGGATAGTGAATCTTGTAGGATGTCGGGCTCGGAGGCAATGCGTGATAGATGCTACCTCGACAGACTGTCGAAGTCAACCAACCTAACTCAGACGGGAGGCCTGGGTCAAGGGCAGAATATAGACGTTGATCCGACGAGATATCAGAGTCAACAAACCATGCTTGGATGGCTGGTCCAAGGCAAGGGCAGAACACGAAGATGCGGATGTCGACCTGATGATACATCAAGGTCGACCAACCTGGTAGATATGTGAGGTCTTGATCAAGGTAGAATATAGACGTCAACTTGATGAGATGCCAAAGTCAACCAACCTTGCTCAGACTGAAGGTCTGGGGCAAGGGCAATATACGTGATAAAGATGCTGACTTGATGGTACATCGAGGTCAACCAACCTGACAGAGACATGAGGTCTAGACTAGGGAAGAATAGATGTAGATGGTGGCTTGACGGAATGTCAAAGCCAACAAACTTGGAGAAGACGGGAGGTCTAGGCCAAGGAAACATATATATAGCAGTTGACTTGGCTTAATGCCGAAGTCAACCAACTTGGTGAAGACGAGAGATCTAGGCCAAGCAAGCATGAAGGTGGACGTTGTCCTGATGGAGTGTTGAAGGCAACGGACTTGGCAAAGATAGGGAGTCTAGGCCAAGGCAAAGATAGCTGTAGAGGTTGACTCGACATAATGTCACAGGCAACCAACTTGGCAAAGATGAGAGGTCTAGGCCAAGGAAGCATAAGGTCGACATTAGCTTGACGGAGTGTCGAAGCCAACGGACTTGGCAAAGATGGGAAGTCTGGGCCAAGGCAGTGTAGATGCATGGTGGGGCCACATGTTGGTGCCCACCAGAAGCGGTTTGCTCCTTCTGTCAACTGCCATTTAGCATGTACTAATTTTTCATTCATCATTTTTTATTCATCCTCATCATTCATCATTTTTTTCTTTGACCATCATCCTCCTCCTCATTTTTTCTTCATCCCCCCCTTTTTTTTGAATCATCATCATCTCTTCTTTTTTCTTTTTTTTTGGAATTGTTGCCTCTTGGTATAGATTTGCCCATAGTGCGGGCTATTTGTCCAGTGGGACTATTAATGGACTTGACTGCTTTGCTATAGCGTCGGTGGGACTATTAATGAACTTGATTGCCCTGTTATTGCACTAGTGGGACATGTTGATAGAAGCTTTGCAGCTCGGCCAGGGTGTCAGCTCGAGTGTTTTAGACTAGATTAGCATGGATCCTTTGATAGCAGGGAGGTTGCTGCATGATTGCTTCGAGTCGACATTGCTCCGGGTGACAAATGGTAGCAGCCATGTACAGAGTCATCGGCTACCCTTTGTGTTACCATCTTCTAAGGGGATACCCGGAATGTTGTAGCTTGGCGAGGGTAGGTTTCTAGGACTTGTGTCTTATGCTGGTCTCTCACCCTACCTGCCTCAGCAATTGTGGTTGCGGGGTCTCTTCAGCTTTAAAAAAAATGGTGCTGGTGGCTTTAAGCTCCCCTAGCTGTGCATCATGCACTGATCATAGGGATTTCATTTGAAGAAAAAATTGCAGGGCTTGCTCCCATTCCATGGTGCTAAATTGTGTGGAGTAGCTTCCCGAAGAAGGAGAAATCCCATTCTTCCATTGATTGAGATGTAGCAAATGGGTCCTCTAAGTGAAGAGATTGAAATCTTTAGTAGTCCACCTTGTCAAGCAATTGGTATTCGCAGCGGGTTGTTTAGTTCCCAGTGAGACTTTGGTGTGCCCCGAATAATTCTATTTTTCTCTTCTTTTTCTTCTGTCGCACCCCCGGGCTAGGGTGGATAGCTGGAGATTTCACTCTCCTTTTTTGTGCCCCCAGGCTGGGGTGTGTAGCTGGCGAAGAGTTACCCAGAGCACCTCTTTGCATTGGGTAGCTTGTTATGAACAGTCGTGTCGACAGACATTAGTGGAGAGATCCAGCTATTGGACTCCACCATTTTCTCTGTTGTAGGCAGCCCCCTCCCAAAAGTGGGGAATAGAGTCTTGCTATGCCCAGCAGCACTTCAAAGCTTGATTGTGACCAAAGACCTTTTCATTCCTACCCCCTTTTTAGGTTTGTGTTGGAATAGAATCTTTATTGACTCCAAGAAAGGAGCATGCTGCTGAGTGTCTCTTAGGTGAGCTGGCCCCGTTTGACAATTGTTTATTCAGTTGCCCCCCTATCACGCGGAGTGACCTGTGAGGAGCTAGTGGACGGCAGGAGTACACCCCCCTGAGATAGAGTTGAGCATCCCTCATCATATGTTGGAATATGTAGAGTAGCGGTTGTATCACCCTTTTTTTATTCGCAAAGAGATTCTTCCCTGCATCTTCTTCATTTTGCAGTTGCTCCTAATAAGGGTTGGCTATTCTTGAATTGATTGGCTAGCTTGAATGAAGTCGACAGTGCATCGAGCAGTAGAGCAGCATCTTTTATTTCTCCTCTTGTCTTCAGCAGTTGCTCTTGGGGTGGAGTGCCAGTTGTTTTTGTCTGGCTCCTTGCATTATTTGTTCAGCTTCTTGACACAATTGGTCGGCGTCTTATCCAGGGAGAGTCCAGCACCAGGGGTAATGAGGGTTCAGCCCGACCACCACAGCGAGCTCCTACAGCTCCTGCACGTCCTCGGGCACCACAGATCCAGCCACGGCCCATCCTGGATCCACGACTAGTCGATTTCAACGAAATGCATGAATTCTTCCCAGATTTGAGTGGGATTTTTGAAGTTCAAGATGGGTGGATTGATTTTATGACAAGGTACCCAAGGTATTATCCCAATCTGGTTCAACAATTTTATGGAAATCTCATTGTGAGGAATGAGCTCCTCTTTACTATAGTTCAAGGAATTCACATTCAAGTAGATCAAGATCTATTTGCACAGAGCCTAGGGGTCTCTAATTTGGGTGCAGATTTGGCTTTTGGCCATGGACTCACTAAGGACACCTTCCTCCTCATGACATGTAGCCAATACGTGCATGGAGTCAGCAATTTAATCAAGCTGAATTATCCTCCTTTAGTTCCAAGCCCTTTTGCTGGATGATATGTGAAGGGTCGTACACGTACTTCCTCAACATAGACACGTGGAAGACATCATGAACGCATGATAACTAGGGTGGTAATGCCAGTCTATAGGCAAGTTCGCCAACCCTCTCTAGGATTTCAAATAGGCCAACATACCTCGGGCTCAACTTGCCTCGAATTCCAAATCTTCGAATTCCTCTCGAAGGCGAGACCTTTAGAAATACATGCTCACCAACCTGAAACTCTAAATCCCTTCTTCTATTATCAGCATAGCTCTTCTGTTTGGACTGAGCAATCTTCAAACAGTTTCTAATAATTTGAATGTTCTTGGATGACTCTGAAATAAGATTTGGTCCAAACCATTACTTCTTACCGATCTCTTCCCAACAAAGAGGGGACCTACAGCTTCTACCATACAAAGCCTCAAATGGTGCCGTCTAAATGCTGGACTGGTAACTGTTGTTGTAGGCAAATTTGATCAAAGGTAAATGTTCATGCCAACTACCTCCGAAATTGATTATGCAAGCCCTTAACATGTCTTTAACAATCTCATTTGTCCTCTTAGTCTGTCCGTCGGTCTTAGGGTGAAAAGCGGTACTGAAGTTCAAATGAATTCCCAAGGATGCCTGCAGACCTTTCCAAAAATGAGAGGTAAACCTGGGGTCTCTGTCAGATATGATGGATACAGGAACTCCATGCAACCTTATTATTTCCTTCATGTACAGGGCAACTAAAACATCCACAGTATACATAGATTTAATAGGTAAGAAGTGCACGGACTTAGTCAAGTGATCAACAACCACCCAAATTGCATCGAAACTGCTACGAGTTCAAGGTAAGCCCATGATAAAATCCATGCCAACGCTCTCGCACTTCCACTGTGTTATTTCAAGAGGCTTTAACTTCCCAGCAGGCCTAAGATTTTTAGCCTTGACATGCTAACATACTAAGTATTTGCTTACAAATTTGGCCACTTCTCTCTTCATGTTCGGCCACCAAAAGGTCCTCTTCAAATCTCGATACATCTTTGTAGCTCCTGGGTGAATTGTATACTTGGACCTATGGGCTTCCTCGAGAATCTTCTTCTTCAACTCTGCAGAATCAGGAACACAGGTTCTTCCCGAGAACAATAATCTACCATCATCTACCAACACAAAATTTGGTCGACTCGCCATCTGTCCTTTAATCTCCACTAGCAATGGGCAATTATCCTGCAATTGCATTTTTATACCGGTAAGGATCCATTAACTAACGGGTATTATAGGAGCTTCTCCCTTATCACCAATTGGCACTGTGTCTGATGGCGAGATTCTATTTTATCAAAGGCAAACACATCAATCGAGGACAAAATGCTCAAGTTGATGCCCTCGCAAAGCTGGCGAGTTCTTTGGCAATCTCGCCAGACACAAGCCTGAATATAATAGTGATTAATAGACGTCAGGTCTCCAGCGTGATAGAGGTCCTGACTAATGAAGAAGAGAATGAAGTGGCGGATGTGGAGGAAATCCAACCGCCCGATTAGCGGGAGCATCTCCTGCACTGGTTTCAGCACCAGCAACTCCCGAAAGAGAAAGAACAAATAATGAAACTGCTCAGGATCAAGGATTCTTATGAGATGAGAAACAAAACTTTGTTCTGAATAATGACGAATGCCCAGAAAAAGATCCTACTCCAGTGCCTGTCTACAGAAGAAGCATGGCAAGTGATGAAAGAAGTTCATGCCGGGTCAGCCGAGGCGCTCCAGGCTGGTCCGAAGATGAAAATTAAGATAAAAAAATTGGGCTATTACTGGCCCACCATATTTGATGACTACTGCAAGTTTTCTAAGTCATGCTAGAAATGCCAGGAGCATGCCACCGTGCCTAGAAGGCTGCCAGTGCCTCTACACCTCACTATCCCGAGTTGGCTATTTGCCCAATGGGGCATGGATGTGGTAGGACCTCTGCCAGCATCCTCATCAGGGTGCAAATATATCTTAGTGGCCACAGACTATTTTTCTAGATGGGCGGAGGCCGTGGCGCTAAGAGAAGTGATAGGAGAGCTGGTAGCCAGATTCTTCCAGCAGAATATAATATTCCGGTTTGAGATTCCCAACCGAATTATCTCTGATAATGGCAGCCATTTAAGAAACCAGAAGGTTTATCGACTGGCCGATAAATACAAGATTGACTGGAGGACATCGTCTCCCTACAACCACAAGCCAATGGGCTTGCAGAATCCTTCAATAAAACACTATGCACACTTCTGGCAAAGACCATCAAGTCTAATAAAATGGATTATGAAGAGAAGATGTACGAAGCACTTTGGGCCTATCGTACGGTCTATAAAATCCCAAACGGCTACTCACCATTCTCCTTCATGTACGGGTCGAAAGCTATGGTGCCGATTGAATTGGAAGTCCCTTCGCTGCGAGTCACCATCCAACATGGGTTGGCTAGCGATGAACAAACCAACATTGAAAGAAGAGTGGAAGAGCTCGCTAAGCTCGAAGGAAAGCGTCTTCGCGCGTAACAAATATCCAACTCTACCAAGCTCGCATGGCCCGTGCTTTCGACAAGCTGGTCAAGGGATGAGAATTCAAGAAAGGAGACCGAGTAATGGTCAAAAGAAGAGAAGTGATGGCTTCCAACCCCAAAGGAAAGTTGGTTGAGAACTGGGTCAGACCATATGTCATCCGCCGAGTATATAAAGGGGGTGCCTATGTCCTTGTAGATCACAAAGGAGTCATCTAGTTCTCTCCCCTTAATGGAAAACATATGAAGCTGTACCGCACTGCTCAGTCACCATCCATAGAATGACCAAAATTCACCGTGATCTAGTGACACTCCGCCCTAGTTGAGCTCTACTTACCTTGGTCTAGTGGCACTCTGCCCTGGCCAAGCTCTACTTACCATGGTCTAGTGGCCTTCCGCCCTGACTGATCTCTACTTACCTTGGTCTAGTGGCACTCCGCCCTGGCCGAGCTCTACTTACCTTGGTCTAGTGTCACTACGCCCTAGCTGAGCTCTACTTACCTTGGTCTAGTGGCACTCCACCCTGACCAAGCTCTACTTACCTTGGTCTAGTGACACTCCGCGCTGGCCGAGCTCTACTTACCTTGATCTAGTGGCACTCCGCCCTGACCGAGCTCTACTTACTTTGGTCTAGTGGCACTCCACCCTAGCCGAGTTCTACTTACCTTGGTCTAGTGGCACACCGCCCTAGCCGAGCTCTACGCACCATGGCCTACTGGCACTCTGCCCTGGCCGAGCTATACTTACCTTTGTCTAGTGGCACTCCACCCTGGCCGTGCTCTCCCTACATTGGCCTAGTGACACTCTGCCCTGGTCGAGCTCTAAAAAAATTATGCACAATATATGTACGACATCTTGGACGGACCTTACATCCGGATCGGTGGAAATCTCTTCCTTTGCGTTAGCATTGATAAGTGTCTATTTTCTATAATCATTCATTGCATATGAACCATTTTATGAGCATATAATTAGGCAATTATGCATGTCCCATCGTTAATCTCAACTGCGCATGTAAATTGGACATTTCATGTAAATTGATTACTTAGGTGATATCATTTAGTAAAGTAAAGTTGAGGCCATGACCATTAATTCTCCATTTCATAATCATGAGCATTTGTGCACATTGTGATAATTTTGATGGATTAAATTATAATTATGTGCGTACAGGACACTGAAGACAATTGCATGCAAAGTCGGGGGTAAAATAGTCCAAAAACAAGGAAGAGAAAATCTTAGGGCACCCTCCTCTCTCTCCCTTCAAGTTTGACCAAGTCAAATGCAACCACCACCTATTTTTGTTGGAGGGAAAAAAAATCAAAATTTTGAATTCCTCGCCTGAAGTTGCCTCGTCAGAGGAGTAGTCGTAGTCTACCTTCTCGCTCGAGGAGGACTCGGTCGGGATAGGCTCCTCCCTTGTCGGGGAAGGAACTCTCGCTCGGTCACCTTCAGCCTCCTCCTCGCGCGGGCTGGGAGATGGCGACGTCCCAGACTTCAGCCTCCTCCTCGTGTAGATCTACGTCGGCTCGGGGATCCCCTGGGCCTCTATCCACTCGGGAAGGGGTGAGAGGGGAGCTGCCAAATGAGGAAGCATTCGGGTCAGACGAAAGTCCTCGGGCTCCTAATGAATAGCAAAAAGAAAATACGTCAGCCACGCCAGTGGAAGGAATTACCATGTTTGATCTCCGCGGCCGGGAGCGGGGTGGAGATTATCTCCTCCACAGAGGGCGTGACCCCAGGTGCAGTGGCTTCACCCACATCTGGAGCAGGAGCAGGTACTGGTTCCTCTGTAGGGACTGGAGGAAGAAACTCACGTAAAAGGCCTTGTCTCACAAGGCAAAAGGGTGTTAGGTGAAACAGCCAGCAAAAAAACCTAACTTGCAGGTTGGCTGCGCTCAGTCTGAGCAGCCGCGTACATGGCCACAAACTTCCCGACTTTAGCTTTCCTTTGTTCTAGTTCCTGCGGATTGATCGTCATACCGGGGATCCACACGGAACGTGCCCCCTTCGCTTCGGCTGAGAGAAGGACACACACACGTCATACAGGAGCAAAGGATTTCCCCGAGGGGGTGACCGGACCCCGAAAGGCATCGGCATCCAAAAGACTCACTTGCGGGACGGCTCGGCTCGGCCCGGGGCACTGCAAACTTCGCAAAGGAATGAACTGACGGAGGAGGGGAAGCTGAAGCCGCCCGGAGGACCTCCGCCCTCTTCCGCTCGACCTCCTGTTGCGCAGTCACCCTGGCGGCGGCGAGCGCCTTCTCCACAGGCGAGGCTCCCCAAAAGCCCCGGGCGAACGAGTGGGAGTCGATGGCGGCTCGGACCCGACCCAGGCTTCACCTGCAGCGGGGACCGGTGAAGGCGGAGGCCCCTCCCTAGCTGACGAACATGAAAGGCATCCGGGTGTGAGTGGCCCGTGCTAAGACAAAGATAAACTCCACCTGAAAGACAACCTTAACAAGAGAAATCTCACCTGCGGGTTGGCTCAGTTCGGCCCGGCCAACCTCAAAGTCCTCGAAGGATGGGATGGGAGGCGGTGGAGGAATGGTCTTTGTAGGCTGGGCAGCCTCCGCTTTCCGGCGCTTGGCCTCCCGCCATCCAGCGACCTGCACCTCGCCCAGGGCCTTCTTCACCAGCGATTTCGCCCGGGGCCTCTTCGCAGGACGAGGTAATGGGGTTGTGGTCGGGGCCGCTGGGGCCTCATCAAAATAAGCTAGCTTCTCTGCTTGCCAGAGGAGATTGCAGTACGTCGCTAGCTGGGTGCTATCCGGATGGTCTGTGATAAAAAAAAATAAAGGGAGCAAGGAGTTAGTTACCATTTGACACTTAATAATGACCGACAGGGACATAAGAAGACATAATGTAGGCGCACAGTAGTACGTATCGTGAGGGCCGATATAAAGTCAAAGTAAGATTGGCCAGTAGCTTAGAGAGGACGCCTGGTCCCGACGAGCTGCCTCCCGGACTAGCCAACACACGTCCCCAATCATCTGGCAGCGGTCGGCAAGGATGGCCAGGTCGGCATGTTTCTTGGCTGATAGGTGGCAGTATAGATTGAAGTGGTCCATCCCCCATCCTTCGGCGTAATAATAGGCCACATGCAATTGCGGCCCCAGGATGGCCGTCGACCGAGCCTCGATTGTTAGCCCGTGCACCCGCAAGAGGACATAGAACCATGTGGTATCCTCTTAGTTCTATGGATTCCGCTCATCCCTCCTCATGAAGGTGTGGTAGGGGCAGATCATGTCCTTCTCGGCCCCCCTATTGGTCGCAGGGGTGCCCTCCTCTTCCACCGGCAGTGGGTAATTGATTAGCTCTAGGTGGTCTGAGCCGACGCGGCAAAGATCTCACAAAGTCTTCCTGAAGTCATCCTTCGCCACCGAAGGCAACTTGGCATGTGGTGTCAGTCTGCTCTCTCGGTCCGCCTTACGAGCAATCATATAGTCGGCCACGTCCTTGCTTTTACCATGCCATAGGCGCAGGAGGTACTCTGGCTCGACATCAAGGACGTGCATGGGCTGCTGGCTTAAGAATCTTCTCTCCGCCCCATCCGAGCAATCAGTCTTGTGAGACCGATAGAAGGCCGTCTGAGCATTCCACCACTTCACATATTCAGGGGTCACCTGAGGAATGCGACCGGGAGCGGGCACTCTAAAGCTGGCAGCATCCACCCGGTGGAAGAAGTCCCACCAGGCCATCACTTGCTCTGTAATTGAGCTCCCTTGTAGACTCTATGCGGTAAGGCCAAACTGGGCGCTATACACCTGGATGTGTTGATCATATCCGAAGTTACGGATGAACCGGAAGGGGTAATATGGTTCCAGCAGCAGGGTCTCCCCCTTTCGGAACGCCAGCACGCTCGGGCGAATAGACAGAGTCCAGTCTCTGAGTTTGGGCTCCAGCAGCGGACGGGTGACGTTTGCCTGGCTGATGGGGTGCACATATTTTTCAACCTCATTGACCAAGGTGTGTGTTTAATACCCATAGGTCTAAGCTGATTATATGTAGAGTTGAGGGAGAATTCCCCAGAGTTGGAGGCGGACCATACACAATTGTCTTCATAGGAACATTGGTGGATCCCATCCAACGTGCATTTCTCAGGCATAAGAGCTCTAATTGGATGTGCTGCGTTGGAAAGAATTTCACGCACGGTGGCAGGATGGCCCAGATAATTAGTGACCAGGCAGTGCTGTAGGGTAGTATCCCCCACCCAATTATAATCTAGGAAATCAATCTTATTCCTGTTGCCCAGAATCCACCGCGAATTGCTGGCAGCCACTTGTAGAGCAGCTCTGAAGATCTTCCTAGGAATACCATGCGGGTAGTGAGGGACAAGAGGCGATCTTGAAAAGTCGACCCATGCACAGTCTTGAAACGGTGACGCGCATAGTTAGCCCATAGGGAGGTACCTTGCTGAATTGTCCACACAAGCTTGACAGCAAGAGAAAGCTGAAGGTGCCAGATGCCACGCACTCCTAGGCCACCCTCAAGAAGTGGACACTGCAGAGCACTCCAAGGGATCCAGTGTCGCTGTTGGTGCTCGTCAGAGTCCCCCCAGAAGAACATTGCACAGAGGCATTCGATGTATGCTACAACAGTCTTAGGGATAGCGACAGCAACCGCTAGATAGATGGGTATGGAGCATAGCATAGAGTTAATGATGGTGACCCTTCCAACTTTAGACAGCATCCTGGCTTTCCATGATGAAATGTGGGCATTGATCTTCTCGATGAGAGGCTTGTAATCCATCACCAACGTTCTTCCTTGCTGGATTCGCACACCTAAATAGGTAAGAGCACCACTCTAGTGACTAAAACCGGTAATGTTGGCAATGTGGGTGGCCACCCTTCGAGGCACAGACCGAGACAGAACAAAACTACTCTTGGAGTGGTTAATCTTCTGGCCCGAGGCTCTCTCATAGCTTTTCAAGAAGTCCATAAGCTTGTGTATATTTGAGCCATGCCCATTAAGAAAAATAAGTGTATCATCTACATAGGGCAAGTGAGTGATGGCTGGGCATCCTCGGGGACCTGAGTAGGGTGTGATGGCGCCGTTACCATGGAGACTCTTAAGGCCTTTGCTTAAAGCTTCTTCCATAATTATAAAACGGGCCAGTGCCAAAGGATCACCTTGCCTAATACCACGTGAAGAGTGAAAGTACCCAGCAGGAGATCCATTGAAGAGGATGGAGAACCAGCAGTTGGAAATGAGCATAGCTATATAGGAATTGAATCTATTACAAAAACCAAACTTCTGCAACATCACTAGGAGGAAGTCCCATTCAACTTTGTCGTAAGCTTTCATCATGTCCAACTTAAAAACAACATTGTGGCCTTGCACTTTCCTGCTAAGATCAGAGATCAATAGTCTGGCCCAGGACATATTATCAAGTGTGAAGTGTGTTAATGTTAGAGTGTACTCGTGAATCGAGATAGAAGAAATGGAACAATCCTACAGGCATACAACATATGCACAGATATTTTTAGGTGGTTCGGCCACACATACCAGTGTGCCTATGTCCACCCCTCACCAAACCCAGTGAGGATTACACTATCTTGTAAATAACCTATAGGACAGTACACACTGTGTCACACCCCGACGCTTAATATCGAGGCGCGACGAGTCGTAACACTCATGCCGATCACAACATGCGTATAAGGAGTTCAATCACAATGGGAGATAATAAGAAAAGGATACTTTTATTTCATCGAAGTAAAGTTTTACAACATCATTAAGCCTTAAGAGGCATAATACAACTCCCAAATACAACTAATTCTAGGAAGGGCAATAAATTTAAATCTAGATAATCTAAGACAAGCTGGATCCCTCTTTCACTCTTGCCCGTCCACATTTGTTTGGGGTTCATCATCGGAACTACCTGAAATATTAACCGAAAATGTAGGGTGAGCGAAACACTCAGTAGGATTTATATCTCTATACCAGGCAACTTTAATGTAGTTAATATTTTGGATAAAGTTACTATGCTATGCCAAGAAACATAACTAAAACATGGAATCATGAATAAGAGAGAGAGTAAAGGAATGTAAGTAATTGGAATCACAAGTAGATAAGGTATCAAGAGTAAAATTCAAGTAGAGAACGATCATGTAGCAAGTATAGTCATGGAATTGGCCATTTCACGCAAGCATGTACAAGTCAAGTATTTCACATAATTCAAGTGCATTTAAGTATTCAAGTAAGTCAAGTATTTCACGAATTGTGGAATGTCATAAATGAATCTTGCACGCATGTTTCGGTGCAATGTCACACTAGGTCAATAATAATAACTCCCATGAGCACAAGTACTTTCGATCGCTCTCCCCAAAATCAAACCAGGCCACATTAATGCTAGGCATTGTAGTTATGGATCATAGATCCCAAGTATATTTAGACATCCACATAATATCTATGGCCAAAGAATTTCATGGTAAAGCTCATGAAATAAAGTACAGATCTAGCAAAATTTTTTATTTAAGGAACAAGTAGTTACAAGATTACAAGTAGTTGCAAGAGAAGTTCAAGAATGATTTAAGGCATTATATTCAATGACATTAAGTCGATAAGAAGGCATTATGTTAAATTGTTAAAAAGCTGCTTATAAATTTTCTTTTTATCACCACCTAGATGACTATTAAAAATGAAGTCTCTTTGTGGATCTAACATGATGACAGGAAAGCTAAAAGTACCACATGATGGAGAGGAAGGGAACTAACACTCTAACAGGTTCTCACATGCATTTACCACACTCTAATGCATTTACCTATGCCAATTTCTTTTCTGATCTCTAGGCATGATTTGATTGCAGATGTCATAAACTATAACACTCCAAAGAAGAAAATAAAACGCAGAATAAGTGATGAATGAATAATTGGAGACAGAAAGAACTGCAAAGCAGATATGAAGGATAAGTTATGAAGATAAAAATCAAGGTGCAGGTAGAAATATTCAATGAATTAAAGAAGGTTAGCATTCCCGTGCAAAAGTTAAACTCAACAAAATAAACAGAACATATTATCACACAGGCAAAACTGTGAAGTCGCATAGGTGAAGATGACTTTAAACTTCCTTGACAAAGGAATGCATATACAATCTAGACATCTATGAGTTGGTAAGGTGTAGTACAAACCCAACAGAAATTTTACATAAGCACAGTTCAATACGGATGTTAATGCACAAAGGATCATTTACACCACCAGCAACCTATCCTATGTTTCTTCTAAAACTTATCTAGCAATAAGCGAACGAGGAAGCAAAGTTCATGCAAGGGGGAAGAAAGAAACTTGCCTCATAAGCCATAAACCAAACTTGGTAGCGTTAACAACAACACAAATAAGAAACTTTATTTATTTTGAAAACATAGAGGAAAACAGGGGGGGAAGAAGATCACCTGGAAAATATTAGCAAGTCTCTTCTGCCTATCGCCAGGTCCCACCGCCGACGACAACCCAATCAAGCCATCGTTTCTTTCATCCAACCAACCACTGGAACCGGGCGGTTTCCATGGCTCCACTTCACCCTCTCCCTTCCGAGGATCAAACTCCAGCCGAGCCGAGAACAGCGACGTACTCGCACCTCCATCCGCCGGACGCGATTTCTGCCGATCACCTATTCTACCTACGAAGCTCCCTGCCTGCAGCCTGCTTGTGAACCTCCAGTCCTCCTTCGACAGCAATGGAGGGGGAAGCCGGGGGTTTAGGTTCACATTGGAGTAGTAGTAGGAGAGGTAGGAGGGATCGGACCGGAGCTCCTCCTCGGTCAGGAACCCGTTCTCCATATTCCTCTCCCCCGTGAAGCCGGAGCCGCCAGCCTCACCCTTAAACTCCCCCTTTGTTGAATGCTCATGGAAGTTAAGATAGATAATCAGCAGGTTATTTGTTCACATGAGTGATGAGTTGGGTTAAATGTAGCCATGGAAGACATCATCAAAAATAATGATCAACAATGCTAAGGAAGAAGCTCACATGGCTGTTAAATGGTAGAAAGGATCAAACAATAACTCAATCATCATAACAATTTCATCAACATGACAAATTTTCCATGGATTACGCAGCTGAATTAATTGATCTCTGGTACAAGGCGGGGGTTGGGATCTGAGACCCTGCTGATGCATAGTGAGAGTTTCGGGCAAGCTTAACTTGCCTTTTTGTACATCACCATTTAATATACCAGAGGTCAAACACGATGTAAGCAAGCAATCTAGTGTAGATGATCATCTCACACCATGCGGGAAGTTTTAGCATTTCATGGAAACAAATTCAATTTGCAGAATTTTATTGGTAACATGACAGACTTATAATGCAATATTTACATGACAAGCCTAAACATGCAAGATGACAGAAATTAAGGAGTTTATTTACATACCTGTGTCTTGAGCATTTATTTGCTGGTTGAGCGTTGCTCAGATCTAAGGCACCTACACTCAAAATTCTCATTTTGAGTTTATAGGTACCCAAGCTTGCTTGGGTTTTGGTTGGTTAGCAGCACTTCTAGCAAAAATAGGTACCCAAGCTTGCTTAGGTCCTGGTTGGTTAGCAGCACTTCTAGCAAATGACTTTATTTTCTTTGCTACATTCTAGTCACCCACTCTAGTCCAAGGATAGTGATTGGATGTATGTCCATATTCACCACAATAGAAGCAACGCACAAGAAATTTACCATTCTTTCTGTGAGCAGGTGCATTAAGCCTTTATGGATGAGCATGGATACTACCATGATGATCATGAGGATGAGTCTTACCTTTTAGATACCAACCCTTCAGATGCCAGCAATCCTAGACAGAGTGGCCAGTTTTATCACATTGGAGGCAGCAAGGTAGCATACTTCTTCTGGCAGCCTTGAAGTGCATCGATCTATCCTAATAGGTGACTCGATGCATGCACAGGGTCATACCTAGGCTTCTGAATGGTAATGTGCTGAGGAACCTTTCTCCCAGTGTTGACTTACTTCTTGCCATTGCTTTCAGCATTATTTCTTTTATTCTTGCCTGCTCTTAGTTCATCATTCATCAAGGTGAGACAATCATGCGCAGTGTGACCAAGCATACCACAATAGAAGCAATAAACATTCATTTTATGAGTAGCATCGTACTTAGCATGAGATTTCCTAGCATGCATTTCCACATTAGCAAAATCATATTTCTATTTATGCCAGGAAACATTCTTTTTCTGATTGCTATTTTGAGTTTAGTTTTTCTTTTGAGTCTCTCATATTATTACATCCCCTTTTACCATTTATTTATTTATTATATATTTTTTTGACTATCATATTTTGTCATATTATTAAGTTCTAAGGAGGGTTGACCTGGCCTGAGGACAGATTAACCTTGGTGAAGTCAACGCGGGGGATAGGTAGATCCCGATGCAGTCAGGGCTGGAGACAGGCAGACCTTGAAGGGTCTGGGCACAAAGACAGATAGACTTCGAGGGCCTTAAGCATGAATGCAGGTAGACCTTGAGTGGGGACTGAGCATGGAGGCAGGTCAATGCACATGGGCACAAAGCCAGAGGAAGGTCGGTGCACATGGGCGTAGAGCCAAATGAAGGTCGATGCACATTTGAAATGTTTGAAGGAAGGTCGATGCACATCAGGTACACATCCAAGTGAAGGTCGACGCACATCTGGAGAGTTTGAAGGAAGGTCGAGGCACATCGGGTACAAGGCCGGATGAAGGTCAATGCACATAGGATCAAACTGAAATGAAGGTCGATGCACATCCAGCACAGGGCCAAATGAAGGTCGACGTGTATAGGCCCAAAGTGAAGGAAGGTCGATGCACATATGGAATGTGTGAAGGAAGGTCGATGCACATCAGACACAAAGCGAAATGAAGGTCGATGCGCATCGGGCATAGAGTAAAGGAAGGTCGATGCACATATGGAATGTGTAAAGAAAGGTCGATGCACATTGGACACAAAGTGAAATGAAGGCCGATGCACATCAGGCATAGAGTGAAGGAAGGTCGATGCACATCCAGCACAGGGCCAAATGAAGGTCGATGCACATAGGCTCAAAGTGGAAGAAGATCGATGTACATATAGAATGTATAAAGGAAGGTCGATGCATATCGGGCACAAAGTGAAATGAAGGTCGATGCACATCCGGCATAGAGTAAAGGAAGGTCGATGCACATCCGGCATAGAGTAAAGGAAGGTCGATGCACATCCAGCACAGGGCTAAATGAAGGTCAACGCACATAGGCCCAAAGTGTAGGAAGGTCGATGCACATATGGAATGTGTGAATGAAGGTGTGGATATGCAAACTTGTACGCCCATATGGCCCATCCGATCTCACATGAATAATAACTTCAAGCAAAGAAACCCCTGAGGACCGGCCACCCAGACTCCCCGAATATGTACACTACCATGAAGTCGTCTCCTGAGTCATGACAATGAAGAGAAATCAACCCCCAGGAACCTCACAATCTGTGGGCCCCGAAGAGAACCCAATGGATCTCAACTCGTGCTCGTAACGGGCTTCAACACGCCCAAACGGCACGCTCTCCTACCCCCAGCTGCACACCCCATGCCCCTCTTCACCCGCACACCCGTCCAGCCCTTCAATGGCACAGCCATTGGCGCCCCTCAGTGGCACGCCCAGCTTGGACATCTACCTAGAACACCCTGTAGAGGCCTTCTAGCGGCACGCCTTCAAGCCCTTCAGCAGTGTGGTTTCCAAGCGCTCCAACGGCACGCCTGGGTGGCTCTCCAGTGGCCCGCCCGCTGTGTCTTCTAGTGGCACAGTCTCTCATCTCCTCAGCAGCACACTGTGACTTTCCTCACCCGGTGCAACCTATAGAGTGGATCTTGCGCCATGCCCTAAAGATCCTTGGCGCGCAGTGACCCAGCTGAGGTGTCAGCAGAACACGAAGGCACGTAGGCTACCTCCTGCCACCGAGGACGACGAAGTCAAATACCAATTAATGCCAGTCGCTTCCCGTGTCCGCCGTTCGTGTTCGAAGACTCCCGCCACGGGGAGTATAAAGGCCCCTCTTCTCCGGCAAACGACTGACAGAGACAGACACATACACATACAGGAAACACCACCAGAGACGCGGAGGGAGCCACCACTGCAACCCTCCTAGGCGAAAGAGAAGAGAAGAAGAAGGAGAGAGGAAGAGGGAGGGCTCCCCGGCGGCCACCGAAAGAGGAAGAGAGTAAGAGAGAGGGAGGGAGAGAGAGAGATCATGTAGCAGGAGGTGTTGGGGGAGCGGGGGCCATCACCCCTGCTCAACCCCAACACTTTCCCTCATTCTTTCTCCCCTTTCACCATCTTGATGTTCTTCTTCTTCCCCCTATCCGGGTTTGAATGTATGTCTTGATGTGTGCGGATGGTCATGGACACCCCTATTTGTGAATGAAAACCACCCCCCCTTCTTAGGTTTCTTATTACCTCTGTGTGTTTGTGTCGTGGTGTGTGATGCATTGCTCATCTTCCATCCTTCTCTGGCATTTTGGGTTCTCCACTTCGACGTTGATCTCCCCCCGTATGATCCCTCATCATGCGCCTGGCCTTTGACCCGAAGGGGAAGCTTGTTCCTTCCTTTTCCTGAGCCCCGCGAGCCCAACGTCTCTTCTTTGATCCCTCTGCTGCTACCCTCCCTTTCCAGCCGAAGCCCCCTTGATGAGCCAACCCAGGACCCTTGGCCTAGTTCCCCTCCTTCACCTTCATCTCTCTAGAAGCCCCCAACTCGGTGTGCTCGTGCCTCTCTTGGCCGGTGCACTTAACCTCAATATCTGGCCGGCACGCCTGGGCCAGGCCTTCCACCGGTGCACCCCCCCGGGCCATCCCAGCCTGGCACACCCCTTGGTGCTAACCAGCCCGGGTATATTGTTTATGTATGTAGGATGGTTATGTATATGCTTATGTATAGTCTTATGCACTCTTATGCATTCTACTTCTTGGATTGTATCTCTCAAAATAATGGTGGATATAATAGTTGCATGAAGTTATATGATAGACGTCTTTTGTGATGAACATTGTTAAGTGATGTGATGAAAAAGGATGTCATAAAAGGCATTACAAAGGAGCGTTAGAGGCCCAAATACATGGGACAATTCTATCATAGGTGCCGGTCCCAGGGTCTTTGCACAGTAGAGCTGATTTATGTTGTTTTACATGACGTCTCGGGTGGGACTATAGATGCTGTGAAGCAATCAAATGCTAGCTCGGACACAAAGTTGTTGGCGTTGACTAGCGGAGTGCAGGCCGGGTGCGGTTCGGGTTGAGTAGTAGGGCACCGACTCGGAAGTCAAGTGTTAGCATGTCCAATGCATCTGCATGTCAGGAATGTGTTATTCAGACGCAGTCATCGAAGGTGATGTGGCAGACTCAGAGGGAACAGTCGGGCGTGATTCGAGTCGAGCAGTAGGGCGCCAGCTCATAGGGCGAGTGTAGACTCACATCACATCCAGGAACCAACATGCTTCTTCTCATGTTGACTCCGGCCAACAGGCAGGGTAGTCGGACACCGGCTAGGAAGGAGCAGTCGGGTGCCAGCCTCAGGGAATCGATTGCGGGTGGTTCCGACATGTGGGTATTTCCACCACTAGACATTGTATGCATCAGGGGCTTGTGAGTCGATTAGACGCCGTATGAGGGGTGTTGATACCCTCGACGTGTACTTAGTCGAAATCTTTCACCCATTAAGGACTGAAAAGACAAATGAAATAGGTGAAATCAAACATGATGAAGATCCAACAAATAGACCGGAAGAAGTTGATCATCTACCCATTGAGGATCTAAGGTTGGAGGGTCAACCTGATGTTGGATTGGCAAGAGAATGGTGGTATGCCAATAGCCATCCACCTCAAAACATCATAGGTGATCCTTCTGCCAGGTAAGCACCCATAATCAACTACAACATTTTAGTTATGTTACATTCATGTCTCCAGTGGAACCCAAACGAGTGAAAGATGCTATCCACGATGAGTCCTAGGTTATGTCTATAGGGGAGTTGAACCAATTTCAATGCAACTAAGTTTGGTCCTAAGTTTCTAGACTATCATGCCATCCTATTATAGAAACTGAATGGGTCTTCAAGAATAAGGTAGATGAAATAGGAGTAGCAATGAATAACAAAACTAGATTAGTAGCTCAAGGTTATTCTCAATATCATTCAAGTCAACAATGTAGGCATTATTATTCCTCTTTCCTATAAACTTGATATCATTTGTTACGTTATCAAGTATAGTTCAATGTGAGTTCTCATAAATTACTTTATGTCCCTTATCACACAATTGCCTTAATTTAAACAAGTTGTGATTCAAATCATGTTCAATAAAGTTTTAGAATTTTTTACTAACATTACCAACGCCTATAATTTTTCTTTTATCATTTTCACCAAGACCACTATAGCAACCCAAGATTCAGATGCCGGGAATGACCCGATACCATTCGAATCCTGACCCGTTGCCTACGAGCCAAAGGGTTTGGAAGGGCTAAAAGGATAGGTGTGGTACTACATAGAAATAGAAAATAAAGTAGGATAATTTAACAATTAACAGAAATAAATAATCTAACAACAACAGAGTCCAGTCCAACGGAAAGTACAGTCTAAGACAGAGAATGTACCGAATGCCAAGTGAACACTCCGGCCGACGAGCTGGTAACTAAGAACCACCACGCAACACCCTCGAATGTGATGCCCCGGGTTTTTTTAGATATTTTTCAGATTATTTTTGTGGGTCTCAGAGTGTGTTTTGTACTTTACGTGTATTTTTCTCTGATGAGTCTTCGGAGCGCTGTGCATGGTGAACCGTTGCGTTCTTCGACTCTGGAATAGTACTACTGCGTTGTGCGTCTTCCGAGGATCGCGGAGATAATTTTTCATATTTTTTTGAATTTTTAACATTTTTTAGATTTTCCTATATATAACCTTTTAACTCTCTCTCTCTCTCCCCATTCTCTCTTTCTCACTCTCTCTCCCCTCTCTTTCTCCCCTCTCTTCTCCGGTGACCGACGGAGCGAGGCGGGGGCGAGACGGAGGTGGCGTGGGGGCGAGGACGATGAGGATGGGTTGAGGATTATGGGCCGGTGGCGCGTGGAAGCTCGGGGGCGTACTCGTGAGTCGATGAGGGTTTCAAGGCGTTTTCATCGTGGATCAATGTCCACGGCACGCCGTTTCTTCGGTGGAAGTAGGGGGACGAATCCTTAACCTCTGCACTTCCTTTTTCGTGAGTTTTGTAGGCCGTGGCAAGCCGAGCGGGCTAAATGGGACGTTTTGGGGAAAAATGACATTTTTGGGGAGTGAGCTGGATCTTCCGTTTTACGACATTTTTGGTTGATCCGATGGTTTAGATACATGCCTAGGGGCTTGGGGAAAGTTTCCCCTTTTGTTTCCCCTTCACCTGAGGGTGATTGGGGCGTGGAATTGATTTCCCCATATTTTTTGCCATTTTTGAGCGCTGACTGAGAATGCGCTCGCCCAGGTGGGTGCGTTCTTAGCAAAATAAAGAATAATGATAATAATAACAAATACATTAACATGCACCAATGTTAATATACATCAAAAGGTACATCAAAAAGCTATACAAAAAATGGTACATGAATCACAAATTGAAGAACACATAAAAACTAATACATGTATCTCTGTCTTCCCCTCTCTTTGTCTCCCTCTCTCTCTCTGTCTCTCAAACAGAGAGAAGGGGGAGACGGGGGGAGAGAGAGAGATGAGAGAGAAATGGAGAGATTGAGAGAGAGAGAGGGTGGGAGAGAGAGGGGGTAAGAGAGTATGAGGGAGAGTGTCAGAGGGAGAGACAGAGAGAGTCCGGGGGAGAGACAGAGACAGAGAGAGACTGGGAAAAGAGAGCTCAGGGGGGTCGACGTAGAGAGAGACAAGGAGAGGAAGGAGGAAACCCGAGGGGTGGGAGAGAGATCTCGGTCTCGAGGGTTTCGTTTCTCGCGACCTTTACAGAGATAAAAATTTCGGAGAGATGTAGATTGCATCTGGCCGGATCACCGTCTCATCCCCGTACGACATTGCAAATGAACATAGCCAGTATGTCAAATACGCCACACAATGCATCAGCGGGTTGACCGCCATCAGGTTGGGCCCACTCTGTCGCCCCCTGAGGGGATCTTCGCATCCGTCTTGGGCTTCGCACACTTCTTGCGGGCGATGATGGTGCTGACGCAAGGGAAGTCCTCATACTACTTTGGCCCATCATAAAAATACTACAGCCATGGGATCATCCTGACCCTCTTCATGTCCCCGCGGTGAGGCTGTCTTTCACCATGGGCTGACTGATACAGCTCTTGGTACACCTTCATCAGGTACCGATATGAATATCCAAGAGAATAGTAGCCATCCCCATCAGTTTCATCTTTGATCAAGTCCAGGAGGCACACCTCTTCATAAGGCTCCCCGTCTATGGCAAGCCACTCAATTGGCTGAGGCTCCACAAATCTAATGACGTCTCACCCTCTGCCGTGTAAAAAGTGTTGGTCTCTACACTGAAAACTTCAATCATTCCGCAGTAGAGCCCCTTTGAAATAGAATAGCCATAGCGGGAGGCCTAGACACTGTGGTAGATGCCGGCCCGAATGAGGAGTGGGACGTAGTTGAACAGTACATATTCAGTGAACTCTATAGCCCCTTCCCTAAAGCTATGGGCGTCTTGGAGCTTCAACTCCCCGAACCATCCCAGCGCCAGCTCATGCTTAAATCTGATGGCGAGACAATCCAAAATAAACGGCTCTTCTCTGTAACCCCACTTCAGCGGTGCCAAGAACAAGCTGAAGCGGTGCTGCTTACCCTGGACCCGGCCCGCAGCCATGTCCCATTTTGCTAGAATGAAGTCGGGGGTTCTCACCAATTTATCTTCTGCTGGGAGCACGGCCTCCAACCCCAATACGGGTTCCCACTCGCGGGCTTTGCCCACCAGGTACATTAGAATGCTTCTGGGAACAACATGGGACAAGCTATCGTGAGCCTATAGAACTGACGCTCCATCGCCTTCACAACCCATGGCTCTTGCCTCTCCCGAGATCGTGATTGCTTAAGAAAGAGGAGCAAGTGCTTGTCCTTTGGGAAATCTCCCCTGCAGCTCCCTATGGTGCGGTCAAAGGTGAAACCGTTCTCAATCTTGGCGAGCCTCCGAACATCCATGCTTTCGGTGTCTGAGCCTGAGGACTCGACCAGTACCGCCACCTTGACGTGATCCCGGTCCAAATCTTCAACATTAAGTCATGTGACCACTGGCACCAGAGGCAAAGGGACACGTCTGGTACCAGCAGCAACGGGAGCGGAAGAACCACTTGGAGTAGCCATTTATCTGCAAAGTGTAATAAATAAAGATCAGAAGAAACTGCAGATAAAGAGAAATTAAAACCATAAAGGGAGGGGAAAGATCCACTGTAAGAGAAAGGGAGGAGAAGAAAGAAGAAAGAAACAAGGTGAAGACCCCACTGAACGGGCCTTCCCCGGCACGCCCTGAGCGGCCTTCGCCGGCACACCCGTGGTGGCCTTCCCCGGCACACCCTGTGGCGGCCTTCCCTGGCACGGTCCTTGACCCTTCGTCGGCACACTCCCTAGTGCCTTCCCCGGCACGCGTGCAAAGGTCTTAGCCCGGCACACCCCATGTGTTGCCCGGCACACTTGGTGCTCATCCCCCGACACAGTCTTGGCAAGCTCTACCAAGTGTTACTAACACAAGGACAAGGATGAGGAATGGACAGAGAAAGAGAAAGGGGGGGGGGCATGATGAATGGACGAGATGGGTGATGAGGACTACAAGGGGACTCTGCTACTGTTGAAACTAACAAGACACTGATAATTTCTGACAAAATTTTGTCAGAGTTTCCCCTAGGTCAGAGGCATAAGGGGAAACACGGGTGCACGCCCACAAGGAGTGATGGCCCCAACAAAGTGGCAGTGGGCCCCGCGGGAAACACCAGAAGTCCTCAGCTACAAAAGTCTGCTTCTCTCCCTTCACCAGCAAATCACCCACAAGCCTTCCCCGATACACCTTGCTGGAGGCTTCACTGGTACACTCTTAGGGATCCTTCCCCAGTACGCATGTTAGCGTCTTCCCCGGCACAGCCTGAAGTTACCCTTCCCCGGCACACACCTTGCCCTTTGCACTTTCTACATGTGCACTGACCTTGCTTACATGTGCACTGACCTTGCCTGCATGTGCACTGACCTTGCCCTTTGCACTTTCTATATGTGCATTGACCTCGCTTGCATGTGCACTGACCTTGCTTGTATGTGCACTGACCTTGCTTGCATGTGCACAGACCTCGCTGGACCTTTCCTTGCATAGACCTTGCCTCGCATGGACCTTGCATGGACCTCGCACAGACCTTGCACGAACCTGCACCGACTTTGCCTGTGGCTGCCCCAACCCAGCCCTCACCTGCACCGACCTTACCCATGCTTAGCCCCTCATTCCCCGGACCTTCGTCGGTACACTCTACCCCTAGGCCTCCACCGGCACAGTCCATCTTTGCCTCCACCGGCACAGTCCATCTCAACCCCCACCGGTGCGCTCCTAACCCGGCACGGCCCTTCTTCGGCACACCCTGTGTGACCCTTCGCCGGTACGCCTCCCCAGCCACCCTTGGCCAACACACTCGGGCCCATGCTTCCTGGGCATGCCCCGGCCTACCCGGTACACACTCCAGCCCCTTCTCCGGCACGCTCTCCCTAAGTCTTCGCTGGCACGCTCCTTTAGCCCCCTCTTAGTCCTCCATCGGCCCACCCTTCCTTCAAAAAAAGAAGTATATATTATGTAATGATAATGATGACAATAATAATAATAATGTCATAACGATATGTCGTAGAGGCTCGTCCCTGGAAGCCAGTGAGAGACTCATGGGGGCGAATATCAAGGGGTTCGACTTGCTGAATTCGGTGGTGGAGGAGAATGGAATGTTTTTCGTTGATAATCCAACATTTACACCATCTAAGGTCAAGGCACCCAAAGAGTGTAGCACTACTAGGAAAGAAGCAAATGTCGTGGATTTCTCTCCAACGACTGGAACCGGCGAAGGAACACTGCCAGTTGATTCCGACAAGAATCCCGAAGGGAAGGCATCGACCGCGAGATTGGTCGAACACATGAAGACCCCTTATTCTTTAAAAAAGGAACACACTAGGAGGATTTTTGACCTCTGTATGAAGAACAAGTTGATATCCTTGCTAGAGCTTAAAAAGTCAGAGGAAGTCAACAAATCGGACGATCCCAATTACTACGTATGTCACCGCTTGTTGGGACAGACTGTCGAAAATTGCTGTCTTTAAAAATAAGTTGGAGAAAATGATCTAAAATAAACTCATTAGTATGAATGGATGTCTTGTTGACCCTCCTCAACCCCACACTTGGGAAAGGTCAACCCATTCGGTTAACGTCATCCATCATTATCATCCAGCTACTGTGAGCTGTCAGACGGTGTCCTTTACACTCCCCGCCCTGGGAGCAGAAGTTGGCCCTAGTAGGACCAAACCCATTTTGTGGTATCCCGGTTGGAGGCCCTCGCACCAATGTTCCTTTCTAAAGGAAAATACTAAGAGCATATTTGATGTCCTCCTTAAAGAGGGTCGGATCATGGCACATGACCCGCCATCGACTTACACGGAGGAGGACAAATCACACCCCGGATATTGTGAATACCATGCCATGGTATCTCACTCTATTGGGGAGTGTGAGGAGGTGCAAGACTATATCGAAACCCTCATTCAAAAGGGCGAGATCGATCTCCAAGGAGGCAGCATGATAAGGAAAGGCCTCAGGGAAGCGGTCATGCAGATCTTAAATCAAAGCTGCCCCGCGGCATGACTAAAAACCTAGTGTCGCGGGACGCTTAGGCCAAGGCGGCCATCTCTGCGAGAGAGGCGGCTCAAGTAAAAACCTCAAAACGGGCAAAAGCAAATCACTTACAGGATTGGCAACATGTATGGAAACTCCCTATTCTTTCAAAAGGGAACATACTAAGTGGCACTTCACACTCTGCATAAAGAACAAAATACTATCCCTACCAAGGCCGAAGAGACCTGTAGAAGTGAGCAGAACATATGAGCCCAATTATTGCGTTTACCATTGCATGTTGGGCCATGTCATTGAGGATTGTTATACTTGCAAAAATAAGTTAGAAATGATAATTCGAAGTGGCGCTACCTCAATGCGAGAGCACTTGGTTAGCCCACCTTAACCTCATGAGTGGAGAGGATTAAATTTCTCGGTAAATGTCATTCATCACATTTCTGGAATGAGGCAGGCAAGAGTGGTTGTTAATCAGCCTGCGTTGGCATCCCTATTGGGCGACGGGAAGCTCTACAAGGAGGCACTTTCTTTCAGATGTCTGAATGCTTAGCCATTCGGAAGATCGTTCGAAAGATCAGAAAGGAAGTCAAACGGCTGCAACACAATCAACAAAAGTGATTACAGCTTGTGAAGCAAATTGACGAGCGATTGTCAGTGCTCTCCCTAGTACCTTCTACCAGACAATCGGTCTCGGCCTCTACCCGCAACTCAGAAGTCACGGTAGAACCTTGAAGGCGGCCGAGGTCTGGAGGTTGGTTGTCTGAAGATTCAGCGGACTCGTCCGCCAATGAAATTCCGCAAAAGTTATATTCCTTCTCTCGGTATAAAACTTTAGAAATATTGCATATTTGCTGAAGGAAGGAATTGATATAGTTTCCTGCATCGCATAATGGCCTAGGCACAAGCATAAGGCATCAACATGGCTGGCTAGGAACCAGGGAATCCCTTTCCACCAGCCAGCAAGCCGAAAGAGAACATTTAAGAAAATGTGGCACCCATCAAACATGGACCAGAAGCTGCTGCAAAACACCTGGCATCTAGGCTTAGGCTTTTCGACAGAGGAGTTCTATGAAACCTACATGGTCTCCATTTCGGCCCGGGCTGAATACAACCTTCCAGAAGAGGCCAACATGTAGATAATCGAGGGAGGGGAGCACCTTCCACCCCCGACTGGTGACGCCCAGGAAGAAGAGGTGTTCCTCTAGAATCCACGCCCATGCAGAAGCCTGGAGGCGGCCCCACTCTCTCCTCAGGGACCAGTCCTGAATGGCTACGATGACAGGGCGCCCCCACCTCGACTTGACACTGAAGCAGGAAGCAGCAGTGTGGGTCGCACTATGGATCTTTCCCAATACGACCCTATGCTGCTCACCCTTTGCTACCAGTAGCAGCATGAGATCGAGATGTTGAAGGTGCAGTTGGCCAAAACAACTTCACTTCTGTCCAGTCTGGTCAAGAGCATCGCTTCCCAACAGGACACATGTGAAAGCCAATCCTCGAGCACCAGCTCCAGAGCTCCCAGGCGCCCGAGCAGGGAAAGCATGGAAGTCATTGCTCCCTCAGCCAGTCGGCCAGTGAATCAAGCCCCCACACTATGGGAAAGGATGCAGAAGCCCTACTCCTTCCCGAGGGATAAGACTCGGGAAATCTTCGAATGGGCTCGCCACTACGGCAAGGTCTCTCTCCCAGAATCTAAAAGGTCACAGGACTCTTGAAGAAGTAAGGACCCCTTATTCTACCCCCATCACTGAGTATTGGGTCACCCCATCGAAGACTGTTATGTCTTCAAGGACATCGCTCAAGATCTGTTTGAGAAAGATAAACTCAGAATAGGAGACTATGTGGTAGCTCCACCGCGCCCCCATGTGGTAGGCCCCCATAAAAGAGGAATCTATATGGTGTCAGTCCAACACCAGACCTTCGAAAATGTGACAAAGAATGAACAACCTTGGCCGCCGATGGTGGAGCAGTCCCAAGCGTGGCAAACGATCACCTCGACCCCATATAGAAGCTGTCTACGATGACTACCAAGAGGTGTCCGATGAAGTGCTCCATCTCTCCGCCCCAGGAGGCACCTCACGGTCAGCACCACTGGCGAGTGAAGGGCTGCACGAGGACACTTGTTGCAAACGCTGGGAACACATCGAAGTGGAGGTCACCGTGACTTATGATGATGCCCCACAACAATAAGAAGTTGAAGAATCCTCCACCTCTGGGGGCAACCTGCCAACGGCTGAGTGCCTCGATGGCCCAGGGAATGCGTCACTGGCACCAACACCAACTCGAGAGTCCGAGGAAGAAGTAGACAACCTCCCACCTCTCAGCGAGGTGAAGCAAAACGAAGCATATGACGCCTTCGAGGCAGAAGAAGAAGAAGATCAAGACTTCGTCGACCTACTTTTGGCCCCACCAAAAATTGAAGATGGCAGTCAAGCCACTGTTGACGAGCTCATCGAAGTCAACCCCGGCACAGAGAGTGATCCCAGGCTGACCTTTCTGAGCGCCCTCCTATCTCTCCAGGAGAGAGAGCAATATATGACGCTGTTACAAGAATTTTAGGATTGCTTCGGTTGGAATTACAAAGAGATGCCCGATCTTAACCCTACTGTGGCTCAGCATATTTTGGCCATCGATCCCAAGGTCAAACCGGTGAAGCAGCCTCCCCGATGGATGAGGCCGAAATTGATCAGTCAAATCTACAAGGAAGTCAATAAGCTCATTGATGTTGATTTCGTATCCAAAAATCAGTACACCACTTGACTGACCAACATTGTGCCGGTGAAGAAGAAGAATGGGCAGATCAAGATTTGCATGGATTTTCGTGACCTGGACAAGGCATGGCCAAAGGATGATTTCCCAGTGCCCATCACCGAAGTAATGATAGATGCAACTATCAGCCATGAGACCTTATCTTTCATGGACAGGTCATTCGGCTACAACCAAATTTGGATAGCAGAGCACGACCGAATCTACACGACCTTTGGTCGCCCAAGGGAATATTCCATTACAAAAGGATGCCCTTTGGTCTGAAGAATGTTAGTGCCACCTACCAGCAAAAATGACCAGGATATTCGATAAGCTACTGTACAGTAAAGTTGAATGTTACATTGACGACTTGGTCATCAAAACTAAGAAGAAAGAAGATCATCTCAATGACCTCAGGGTCATCCTCGAAAGGCTTTGGCAGTATGAGCTAAAAATGAATCCGATGAAGTGCGCCTTCGGTGTCTCCAGCAGGAAGTTCCTCAGCTTCATTGTTCACTATAGGGGGATCAAAATCGACCCTACCAAGCTAAAGGCTATTCAGAAGTTGCCTCCTCTGAAGAATCTGGGAGAATTGAGGTCCCTGCAAGGCCGACTAGCCTACATACGCAAGTTTATCTCTAACCTGTTAGGACGTTGCCAGCCATTTCATAGGCTGATGATGAAGAATGCACCTTTTTGCTAGAATCAGGAGTGTCAGAAGGCTCTCTACCAGCTGAATGAATATTGGAAGACCCCACCCATGCTGGGGGCGCCTGTCAAAGGGAGGCCACTTATCTTGTACACCAGCTCGTGCCTAGAGCCAGGCCTCTAGCTAGTATCCCCATGCAGATGCTGCAGTACAGAGTCAAGGGCCCACGGAACTAGCCTAAGAATCGTAAACCAGGAAGTGCCCCGCTACAAGAGCTGACACACCGTAATGTGTCGTAAGGCTACGACTAGTGGAGGATCACGAGACACAGACTCTAAAACATGAGTTCCGAAGTACAAAAAGTCAAAGAAGCCATGTCGTACATACTACGAAGCACCAATGGCAGCACAGGCAACTACCGACAGACTCAGGACAAGGCAACTAGACTTGAAGCTACAACGATCCTTGAGTCTTACGACTCGGAGTCAAAATTTTCGCACAAAGCGGAACAAGCCGCCAATCGGTCTAATCCTAAGCCAGAAGAAATGATACGGTCGAAGGAAATGACATGTGGAGACCTGAGGAAACACCGAGAACCCTCAACACAGTTGGACACGTACATTGAGGTAAGATGATACCTCACGACATCCAGAACACTATCTCGAACTGGACAGAATCATCGAGACACACATAAGGTCAACTATCAACCATTGGGTCATACCGGGTTGACCAGAACTAGACACTGACAATAAAAGTAGTACGGAATACTACTCACCGCACGGAAACTCTTGGCTACCTCACATCATGGTTTTAGCCCTCATAGAACACCGGGAGACATCCACGGGACAATGGATAAATCACAAGGTCAAGCCAAGATGAACGGAAACCAAGACATTGGGAAATGACGTTCTGCATAATGGTAGTCCTAGACTAAGTCGTTAGGAAAACTGCGGCAGTCCGAGAACAAACCACACTCAGTCAACCTTCAACCGACCAATCCAGCGCACCACTGACACACAGACACCACCCTAGGACACAAACCTAAGAAAGATAGGCACACCATAGGCCATCATGGCCAACTGACAACTCAATGAACACAACAACATCGGCAGTCAACACTGGGCCGCTCATGGGGATGAGCGGTCTGGATCAGACCACTCATGGGAAGAAGAATGGTCCACCATGGACCACTCAAGGGGGATGAATGGTCTGGAATGGACCATTCAAAGGGGATGAACGGTCTGGAATGGACCATTCAAAGGGGATGAACAGTCTAGAACGGACCACTCAAGGGGGATGAACGGTTGGGTGCCAACCGCTCAAGGGAATAGACCCCTACGCACTAAAACAGATGGGCGGTTAGGGCTGGGCCGCCCAAAGGCATGAGCGATTAAGGACTAGCCGCTCAAGATAACCGACCTACAACAGTGTTGGTTAGAACGATTTTGACCAAATCGCCTATCTGAACCGATATAAAATAGTTGACCAAAGGTCAACTGGGATAAGCGGGCAGAACCTAGCCACTCAACCCAACGGGAAGGATGAACGATCTGAGATGGACCATTCAAGGGGAATGAGTGGTTTATCGAATGACCACTCAACCTCAAGATATGCGGTCCAAAGATAGCCACCCATATACATGAACGGTCTCTGGTGCAACCGTTCAAGCGTCACGACGAGTAACCCCACGGGTTCTTCCGATCATGGCCTTTCCACGCCCCGTTCGTGTCGAAATGAAGGGGATACAACCACAATCACCTTGGCAATCACATAGACTCCGACTGGAGTCAAAACGACGCACGAATCGCAAGAAATGGGCGATTCTAACGAAATCTCCCAAATGGGGTTAACGAGGTTCCCGGCCTCCTACCAGCCCCGATAGACTACCATTCGACACGAAATTAGTATCAATGGAACGCAAACGTTCAAGGGAGTCGAACGATACTAACCGTTCCAAAAATCGTCACCATTTTTCGGTGAAGCCTATGAACTCCCAAAAACCACAATGAGCCTAAACTCACTCGTTCTCGCACCGTAAAGCATGAAACCATGAGGAAATGTATAGGAAAGGTAGGTGGTCCATCTCCCTACCTCCACCGAAGAAACTGCATGCCGAAGCGACTAATCCACGCCGAATATCACAAAACACGAACCATGCCAGCTTTGAATCCACTGTTTGGGATCACATCGAAACCAGTCCGATCCTCGTCCCATCGCGCATCCGATCATCCCCACGCCGTCGCCACCATCTACAGCCGAAGCTGGAAGGGCGAGAGAGGAGAGAAAATGGGAGAGAGAGGGGAATGTGTGCGAATGAAAGGGAGGAGAGAGGAAGAAGAAAGAAAAAGAAAGAAATTAGGAAATTTTCCTAATTTCTGAAAATCTGTAATTTATGCCAAAAATGCACTAATTCAGAAAAATACGTAAAAATAGTCAAAATGATCCTCGCAAAGAGTACATCGCCACTGTCACGTCCACGAGTCGATGAATTGAGAAATAAACACACTATAGGGTTCCGTAACTTGTACGAGAGAAAAATCCACACGGATCGTAAAACTCAACTCGGGAGCCACAAAAGTGATCCAAAACTCTCCAAAAAGGATCTGAAAGACCTAATAAAGATCCGAGAAGACCCAATAAGGATCCAGGGTGTTACATCCTCCCCTCCTTTAAGAAATTTCATCCTCGTAAATTTAAGGACAAAGCAAGGGAGAAGCAAGGAAGAACAACCCCACGACACTAACACGAATCACGAGAAATATCACTCAGAGGAACCTTCTCTGTAATTTAAAATAAATTCCATGTCTAAATCAGTTAAAGGGAAAGAGAAAATGAATACCACTATGAGTGATAAAAATTCAGATCCAAGTGAAGAAAAGTGTACTTCTCAAATTAAGAAGTTTGCTAAGAAGAAACTGTACACCACTTTCATTCGCAGTTCTGATGTCGCTAGCTGCTCTGGGCCTCCTAACACATCCCCGCCATCTGTATTTCAATTCAAGGCCCAGAAAAATAAAAAACAACCAAAAGCTGTGAACAAGGATAAACAATTGAGCAAGAATGGTAAGATAAGTAAGGTCAAGAATGCTCCTGTATATACTGCGAACTCTGCTAGTTCTGCTGTGTCTGATGGGTCAATGCATACTACTCATAACTCATTTATTTATTCGTATGCATCTGATAAGAGTATTTCATGCTATTATTGTGGCAAGGTAGGCCACATAATGGATGATTGCATATTACTGTTAGAGGATGAGCATGCAAGTGAAACATTACGCTCTAGAAATTCTTTTGGTAGAAATCATGTCACTAGGAAATCTAATGCATCTTGTTATTACTGTAGTAGGCGTGGTCATCTCATGAATACATGTTTCAGCATGAAAGAAGACAATAAATTACATGCTAGGTCATCTACACATGTTCATGGATCATATAGAACCAGATTTAATTTCAACAAGCACATTGTTTGTTTCAACTATAACAAACCCGGCCACAAGGCCATTGAGTGCTGGTCAGGGCCTCATTGGGGTAAAAAAGGTTCTACAGGTAAGCACATCAGGTGCTTTGAATGTGTGAAGTATGACCATACAGTCAAGGACTATTGGCATGCTCAGGGAAACTTTGTTAACTCTAATTTTGTTAAATTCCCTGCAGAACGACCTGTGAATTCTTCATGTTTCAATTGTGATAACCCAAGACATAAGTTTGCTGATTGCTGGCTGTTTAATAATAAGAGATAAAATGATCTTCATGAAAACAATAGAAAATTCCATGGTCATGTTCATAGGTCTCATGCTGCTGTTGATATGCATCATAGGACCAGAAAATCTATTGGTTCATGTAGATATGGTGGTAAAATTGGACATTCCATGACTAACTATTATTTGATGGAATTTGATGACAATGTTGCTAAGAAGTTGTTAGAACACATGTTAAGGTTAGAACAAGACCCAAGGCTGCTTGGGTTCTTGTTGGGTCAAAGTGATCATATTGTTGCATGTGTGCCTTAGAGTGGAATAAAGGGGGTCAATAAACCAAGGCATTCAAAAATGAATTCCCCAGGATCTTACCCTTCAGGTTAGTTCTGAAAACTTGCTTTAAATTCTGTCATCTGAAATTGTGTGTTTTAGATGCTTGCACATCATGACATTCTGTCTGTGCTAACTTGAAATTGTTTGAAAACTTGAATTGCTTGTTTAATCAGCTGGTATTTCAATCATTTAGCCACTCTTTCAGTCTTCAACAGTCTTTACTCTTCCTACGAGTTCCAAGTTCTCTTGAATTGATGCTCTACTTGAGACTGAAAAATTCTTTGCTGATTGATCCTGTCGTTATTGAAATTTCTGTGATCATTGCATCTAGTCAGGGGGAGCATTCTTAATCTTATCACTCTTTTTACCCTTCTTGTCCAGATACTTGAGTTCCTCTCTCGCTCTTGTGTGGTTTACTTGAATTCTCTCTTGTCTCTATTTGACATGCTGACCTGTCTGCATTCCAGACTCAGCTACTGATTTCTGTCTTGCACAGCATTGATACTCTTCTCTTGATTGACATAATGTCAACTATCAGCTTGTTCTTATCATCCGTACTGTTCTATTTTTGTTAAGCCAGTTTGATAAATCTGAATCACTGCTGTGAATCTCTATTGGTTAAACTCTACTCATATTTCCTCAAATAAAACTCATGCTTTCATTGTGGATGCTCTTATTCTAAATGATAAGTTGTTCAGTCGCATTGATTGAACTGATCTGAGAAAACTTCAAGTTGTGTACCCTGCTTATATGTCTGAAATAATAGAAGAAATTCCTATCATATTGGTTTAAGAATGACCATTGTTTCAAACTGGTATAAGTTTAATGTATTTACAGAGTTGTATTTAATTGAATTGAAAATATCCGATGATATGTTTTAATAAAACTTAACCAACCATGTCATAAAGCATCTAGCTCACTCATCTGAAATCTGAAAATATGAATTCAAGGCTGCCTTGGCAGATATACACAGAGTGAGTATTGTTCTTAAACATTAACCTGAAAAAGGTTAACTAAAAAAGAAAAATTGAATTCAGAGCAATAACCTTGGCCACTGAGAAACTGGGTCCTCTGTCAAAGAAGTAGAGTAAGCCTAAGTCATGAAGTACCATAGTTATCTTTGATGACAAACTAATGAAGATTCGATAGAGCAATGGCATGTCTTTGTTGAATAACAGAGGAGTCTGGCCTCTAATTAAGGTGTCTCCTTATGTAAAAGACACTCCTATTGCTAACTCTGTTCTCACAAGTGAGAAGTAATGGCAGTAATCACACTGAGTAACTGGGTCACTTCACCTAAGACGTGTTGTGCCTCATGTAAAAAAGTGTTGATAAACTAAAATTACTCAGGATATATAATGTGCTACTCTTAACTCACTCCCCCCTCTATTGGATCTTGTCCCCCACCCTATTAAATGCATCTCACCCCTAAAAAAAATGCCATGTTCTCTCTCCCGGGGGGCTTTTTTTTGGGTTGGGCTCTCTCTCTCTCACCTCCCACGCACTCCCTCTCTCTCTCTGTCTTCCTCTCTCTCCCTTTCTCCCACGGAGGGATTTATCCTCTCTCTTCATTTTCTTTCCCACCGTACTCGACCTCCGACGGCCTCTCCCTCTCTCCCGGCCACCTCCCGCGGCACTCACCATCACCCCGCGAAGGCACCCTCCCTTCGCACTCTCTCCCTCGTCGCGTCTCCTTCCGACCACCTGCCTCTCCCTCTCACCCTCTCACTCCCTTGCATGCTCGCCGGAACCTCCCCCTCTCCCACGCGACAACCCGGCCCCGCGAACCACCTCCCTGCCGTCGCCTCCGCGAGGCCACCGTCCACCACGACCTCACCACCTCCCTCACCGAGGATGCTCCCCCACCGGCCTGCTAACGCCCACCACGTCGGACACCCCGCACGCGAGCCCCCACCACCCAGACCGTCACCGACGTTCCCCCCATCCCACTGTATCTCTCACCCAACCACTCCCCAGAACGCACGCGACCGCACCCCCTGCATGCCACGCCGCGAACCGCCTCCACCGCCCCCCCCGTCACCTCACTCACACTCCCACCACCACCTCCACCTGCACCGGCCACCGTCCCCACACCCTTACGACACCATCGCCACGTCCACCACTCGCGCCACCGTCGCTGCCAACTCCCCACGCCCTCCACCGTCGCTGCCAACCTCCCCTTCTCTTGCCAGCAACCCACTGCCATCCTTCCGGCCAGCAACCACCTGCACCGTCCACGCCGCGTACCGCCCCCCTCCGGTGACCCTCACGCCGCCCTCCACCATCGCCGACGTCTCCCGTCGACCACCCCCCCTGCATGCACCGAGCCCACCTCCCTCTCCCTCTCACTCCCTAGCATTACCGCCACGGCCGCGCACCCCCCCACCACGGTCTTCCTCTCTCGCCAGCCACTCTCTCTCTCCTAACCTGCGCGAGCCCGACACACCCCCTCCCACTGCCATCCCGCCGGCCAGCAACCCCGGCCACCGTCCACGCCGCGAACCGCCTCCACCGGCCTCCCCGTCGCCTCCCAACCACCCCCCCTCCGTTAAGACCCCAGGAGCCCAAGCTCCCTCACCCCCCTGTCCACACCGCCTCTCCCTTGCACCACTCGCCCCATCCCGCCGGCCACCACGTCGTCGTCCTTAGCCGCCTGCACACCCCCCGTCGCCGGACTACACCGCCACCACTCCCCCGTCGGCCACTTCACTCCACCTCCTTCACACCCCCTGTCGCCTCACTCCACCTCCTTCACACCTCCTCCGTCGCCTCCCCTCCACCGTCTCTTTTTCTCCCCCTCTTCTCCCTGCATGCAACACCAGCCGCCCCCCACCCCCCACCATCTTCTCTCCACTCCCTGCTCTCTCTCCCTACACCCGGCTTGCACACCCTGCACCCTCACTGCAGCCACCTCCCAACCCCCCTCCGTGCTCACCCAAACACCACACCGGCACCCCCTTTCACTGCCACCATCACCCTCCCACCTGCATACCCGTGTCTTCCCCTCCCCTTGCAGACTACTCGACGTCGACCGTCGACCACCGCCGCACACCCCCTCACTATCGTGACCACCTCCCTGCGGCACCCTCCACGCCAACCGACTCCACCTCCGCCACCATCGCTCCCCCTCTCTCTAGCCCACACACTTAGCCACCCCGGCACCCCTCCGTTCCCACCTGCACCGCGGCCACCCCGCCACTCCCCTGCACACCGAAGCCTCCCCGAGCACCCCATCCACTGCGGATGCTCCCCGTCCGACCGCCGTCGACCCAACCAAACCTCCCCGCACGCGGCCTCTCCTCTCCCTCTCTCCTTCTCTCTATCTCTCTCTTCCTCTCTCTCTATCCCCACACGAACTCCCTCTCTCTCTTCTCTCTCTCTCTCGTCCCGTCTCCTCTCCCTCTCTCCTTCTCTCTATCTCTCTCTTCCTCTCTCACTCCTCCCATCCCGTCTTCTCTCATCCTCTCCCTTTCTCTCTCTATACACTTATGGTAACAAGTATATGTACATATATTATTATTATCAATAATCCCCACCCCCTCTCACCTATTCTCTCTCTCTCTCTCTCTCCAGGTGTGTTAATATATATATATATATCTATATTTATTAGTATTGATATATCTAACCCCCCATCCCTACATCTCTCTGCACTCTCTTTTTCCCATCCGGTCTTCTCTCCCTCTCTTTCTCTCTCTATACACTTATGACAATATATGCATACATATATTATTATTATTGTTATTAACTCCCTCTCTCTTCTCTCTATCTCTCTACCCAAGTGACTGTTAATACATATGTATATACTTATTATCATCATTAGCCCTTAATCCCCATCTCTTCTTCTTTTACTTTTTTTTAGTTATACTACCTTTTTATCATTTCTCACTCAAAAGACTTCTGTCCAGATAAAAATTTAAAAAAATTAATAAAAAAATAAAAATTATAAAAGTCAAAATTAAAAAGCCCTTCCCCCCTCTCTCTCCCTCCCAAACTAGTAAGCAATTAATAATTCATTGATCAGGTTTGCTAAAATAGTAGAAATAAAATTACTTTTTTAATTAACAATTTATGACAGAGTCCAGTCCACAAATAAAGATAAGTACAGTCTAACAGAACAGAGAACGTACGCTGAAGTCAGGGGAAATCCGGCGCAGGTAGCGCTAGCAACTACGAACTGACACACCACATCCACGAACCACGAGGAAGAAGAATGACCACACCTGAAAAGCAGGGGTAAGCCTCATGTCACTGGCTCAGTAGGGGTCACACAGATCCCCACTGGAAACAACACAGTAATACACAAGACAACAGAGCTAAACAGTAAAGCAGGAAGAACAGGAGTAACAGCAGTGCTAAACTACAACAGTAAAGCTGTAAAAATAGGAGTAAGAACAGCTACAAGAAAGAGTAAAACTGTACCGAACATAACACAACTGCTAAACGAACCTCGGCTCTCCAAGCTACTCCAAACAGCAACAGAAAGGTGAACCCCGATCTTATAAAGTCGGGCGTTGCCGATCCGTCGACAAAGCACTAGCTCCAAAGTGAAGGCCTACCAAAACAGACAAAAGCCCTAGAAAAGACGTACACGGTCAAGAAACACTAACGCATACACAACTAGATCATCATGTATGCTACACTAAGCTGATCTTGGGCAAAGCCAAGAACAAACTATCCAAAAAAGTCACAAAAACACAAGTCATCGTGTCAAGTGACAGAAGCACCTCCTCACTAGAAGAACAGCCAGATACATCCACTGACGTCTTACACTGCGCCTCAAGTATCTCCCACATGCCTGGAACGGCGGTAACTGGGACACTCACGGACCAAGTACAAGGAACAACAGTAACGAGTGACTAGTCAAGGTCACACCCATCGGTGCTCGTCCAAACGCCCCTAACCACGTGTGTACACACAAGCTCAATGCCTTGAGCCAGGCCATAAGCTAGTTTTCTCCCCCAGTAGGACACTACTGCAAGGCAAGGGAGCCCACAAAAACTAGCCTAAAAACCATCTATCGGGAACTCACCATGCCACCACTACCCGGTGGGCTGACACACAGGAAAGTGTCGTCAGGCTATGACTAGTGGAGGCTCACAAGACACAGAGACTCCGAAACACCAGTGCTAAAGTATGGACAAGCTAAGCATGTAATGTCGCATGTACCGTGAAATACCAAGCACAAAGCACAGGGCAACACACCAAACTGTCACCAGACTCAGGACAACGACTAGACCTGTTGTCACAACAATCCTTGAGTCTCACGACTCGGGGTCAAGATCGTCGTACAAAAGTGGTAACATGCCGCCAATCAGCCTAATCCCTAAGTCAAAGTCACAATAAAACATCATTAAAGGAAACGACATTGGATCACCAGATTCATACATCCGTATAATACGAATCACGAAGACCTGAGAGATCACCAAGACCCTCAAAACTCATGGACACATAAATCGAGGTAAAATAACACCTCAAGGTGTCCACGACCATGTCTCGATCCATACAGGACCACCGAGACATTCACGAGGTCACATGTCAGCCACTAGATCTTACTGGGTTGATCAGAAACCAATAATGACTCTGAAGCAGTACGAAATACTAATTGACATAAACGCACTCCTGGCTACCTTATAACATGGTCATTAGACCTCATAGGACATCAAAGACATCCACGGGATAATAGGCAAACCACAAGGTCAAGCCAAGACAATTGAAGATCAAAATATCAGAAATACAACACTCTGGGGATAAATGGTCGATCGCTTGACCGCTAGGTAAGACAGGCAGTCAGCCAAAGGGCCGCTAACCAGACATAGAGAACACAAACACTTGGCTGTCATAGAGTGGGCCACGAGGTGACTATAGCGGTCAAACAATAGGCCGCTAGACCAAGTCAATCCTCGAACTGACTTAACCAGTCAAACCACCAAATGGTCTATAATAGAACCGCTACACGGAACTACGCAGTCTACCTATGGACCGTGAAGGACACCACTCGAACCGACATAAAATATTTGAACGAAGATAAACGATAATTAGCGATCTATAGAAGGTCCGCTAAACACCTCAAACGGTCGGAGCTAGGACCGCTAGCCCGAATCGACTCAAAACATTTATGAAAGTCAATGACGCTTAGCAGTCGACTATAGGGCCGCTAAAATGAACCATACGGTATATCATAAGACCGCGAGGCAAAACTGACTAACCTATACAATCTAGCGGTCACCTAATGGGCCGATAGAAGGAACTTAATGGTCCAACAATGGATCGCGAGCCAAGGAAAATGGTCAATCGCATGACTGCGAAGACCCGAACCGACATAATAGAAACAGTCACATACTGGACCGCATGAGGACACAAACGGTCACTGGAAGGACCGCTAAGGTGATACGGCGGGAAAAACAAGGGATCGGCCAGAACTCGGCCTTTCCATGCCCCGTTCACTCTAAAATGAAGGGGAAACAACCCTAATGGCGAAATAAGCCTTCCACACTCCGGAAGGGATCAATTAGACGCAAAAATGACAAGAAACGGGTGATTCCACCGAATCGACCCTAATTGAGTCACATGGGTTCTCGGGCCCCTACCAGTCCCAAATGACAACCAATCGGTTTCATGTAAGAATCCAGGGAGTCCCGGGAGCAGAGGGGATTCAGGGGGGATTACGTCCTTATTATAGGCTCATTATAGTACAAGGACGTTTGCTCTCCCTCATCCTTTGGAGTTCTCCGCTCCTTAAAGCTGCATAACGGATACTTGGTTGAGCTTCCGATGGTCGGTCTGAGCTTGAGACTCCAACTGGGAGTTTTCCCGAGCGGAGGGCGCGTAGCTTGGACAGGGTGCTTTGGGCTCCCGTAGGGGCCTTCCCGATCGACCTATTGCTCGGACTTCCGGACCAGAGGGTCACCTAGGAAGTGCTGGTCCAAGTGGGTTTTGGGCTCAGCGTAAGTTGGCCCAGAATGGGGCTATCACTCTAGAAAGCTGGGCCTGGTTCAGTCATATTGGACCCAGTTGGTCCGTACTCTTGGGCGGTTGATTTTTCCCCTCTCTACTTGCCCCCCCCCTTACTCTAGAGCCAGAATTGGGCTCGGACGAGTAACATCGGTAGGGGTGATATTGGTGGCTCGAATGGGGTGAGAGTTTTCTCTCTGACAGGGGCCATTTAATGCGGTTGCCCTGGGAATACGTCTGTGATGATGACACTCTTCAGTCGATGCGAGGAGTCCCTTCTTGAAGTGTGGAACGTTGCGCCGCCTCCCGCCAAACTACTGGGAGTATAAACATCATGCGGGTTTATGTTCCGTGCCTCCTTTGTTTAGGGTTCTATCTCTCCATCACTTTTGCATTTTGAAAAACTCATGCGCCGCGAGGGGGATGTGGAGGAGCAGAGAATTGTAGAGGGCTTCGTGGAGGTAGTAGAGATCGCGGCGGCGATGATTCATCAACTTCCACCTCCTCCCGAGTCGCTTGAGTCGTCATCTTCATCCTCTTCCCATTGTTCCTCTCGTTCGGCCATGGCGGAGCAATATTCTACTATTGAGGAGCTAGAAGCCGGTTGGGGCACCGGAAATCTGGTGTCGTAGCCCGAACATCCGATGCGCAGCGAGTTGAGTGAGGATGAAGTGAAGGCAATGGAGGGGCGCTTCGCGCTGCCTTGGCAATATTATTTCTCCCCGTCCCAACCTCACAAGTACAGTCTGGATATTCATTCAGGCCCTTTCTCCACTTTCCTCTTGGCTTGGAAGTGCAGGTTTCATTTGCCTCTTCATCACTTTGTCATCCAGTTGCTTCAATCGTACCGACTGGCTTCTGTCTAGTTGGTTTCCAACTCGTATACTTTCATATTCTCCTTCATCTTTCTTTGTCGCTCGTGTGGTCTTGACACTTCGTTGGACCTCTTCCATTCCTTTTTCGAGTTGAAGGAGTACGCCCATGCCGTCTTCTATCTTCAGGCGAAGAGGGGAAGTAGTTGCATGACGCTTTCTGCCAAGGATTCTTCTCATAAGGGGTGGAGGACCCAATTTTTCTAGGTGGACTCGTCGAAGTGTGGCGTCTCTTAGGGTTTTTTGATGGTGCCCAACTTCCATTCGTCTATTCCTCTGAAGTAGGTGGCAGTTTCCCCAGAGCTGGAAGAGGAGATCAAGATTCTCCGGGAGCATCGCCAATCGATCGCTGAGCTGATGACAGTGGTGAGCGTCGAGGAATATCCTTCCCAGATGTTGTCCAAGCAAGGTAAGAACCTTTGTGCCCCACATTATGCCTCTAGGCCAGGCAGGTGGGTCTCCTTCTAAGGATTTTACTCCCGTTGCTCAGACTCGAGGCGGATGACTGATGAAGGGGAGCAGCCGTTGGAGCAGGGGACCGCCGACCTGGAGTAGACACCCGTTCTGAGTGAGCTCTGAACTTCTGAGGGTCCCTCCCATGCCCGGGATAAGGGCAAGCAGAAGGCTCGGGATGACGTCCCCAAGCACCATGGGTCCAAACGTAAGGACCATGGCAAGCCATTGCTGTGGTCCTCGATGAGGGCCTTGCTCATGGAGAAGAAGCAGTCGAAGAAGGCAGGGGCTACCCTTCAAGTCAAGGAGCAGGCGTGCCTGCTGGAGGGGGCCTCAGTCATGGAGGTCCGCCACCCAGACCTCCCATCCATCTGGTCATAGGTTGCTGCTGCTAGTGGGAATGCTACCGCAGAACCCACTAGACAGCAGGTAGAGGTGGTTGGTCCCGGAGTCCCAGTCGGGGGCTAGGCAGCGCAGGGCCAGGCATTGACCTGAGCTGATCCAAGTAAAGCCGTCCCGAGAATGGGGATGCTTGTGGACTAGTGATCTGGGGATTCTAGGCAGTCACTGAGGGGGAGGTTCAAAAAAACTCCTTAGGTCAAATTCATGTCAGAAGTCAATCTCACTCTATTTTCTCCCAAAATAAAAAAAATAAAAAAAGGGGAGGATGAAAAAGAAAAGATCGGCAAGAAAATGGAGCTCAAAAACATCACAGGGGAGACATGGTGGAGATCAATAAAAAAATGGGTTTTTAAGCGGTGGATCAACCACTTCGGTCGACTGCCACCCCCGATCCGGTCGACCGTTTGTGCCGAATCAGCCTGGGTGAAGCCCGACCGAGCCCTCTTTTAAAGAGGTCTTCACACCCTTTCCACTCACTCCATCAACTCCACTCTCTCTCCCACATTCTTCCCTAACCCTAGAACACCAAACCACCACTCCACAAGCCCCAAAACGGCCTTGAATCTTGTACTTGGCATAACACACTTTCTTCTGCTCAGGCATCAGGTACCAATCAAAACATTGATCTAAAGATATCTCCCAGTCAAGATATTCCTGGGGCTTATGGGACCCCTCGAAGGTGGGAGCATCTAGCTTAATCAGCCGGTGGAGTGGGTTCTCCAAGGGACCTCGTGGTCGCCGTTCTAGGCCTTCCACGGGTGGTCACCCCCTAGGAACTTGGCGGGGGTAATCCTCCTCGTCTTCTTCTTCGGAGTATAGGTTTGGTTGGGGGTTCCCCTCAAGCTGAATTCTCTCGATATAGGTCAAACGAGTGCCATGTCGGTCTAGCCTGGTGGCGATGGCATCCATTCGTCCCCCAGTTGCCAAAATTGATCAAGGGTAGTATCGAGTAGGGACAAGTCTCCTCCACTGGTGGGAGGGTTGGATTGTGAAGGCTATCGCAAATGAGACTCAATGGGAGGAGGGGGGTTGGCCTTGATCGGGGCGTGGAAGTTGTCCCAAGAGGGACTCACCGGGGGTATGGGAAGGCTGGCCTTGACTGGCAATGGCTGCTTGGCCTGAGGACTGGTAGGGAGCACCACTTCGGGTGGACATTAAGGATCACAAGTGACAAAGGTTGACAACATGGGACAGGCTGATGCCTAGGACTCGACGAGCAAGGGCCTAGGACTCAACGAGCAAGGGCAAGTCGAAGAACTTGCTTTGATACCAAATCTCACACAGGATGAGCCCAGATAGGAAACTGAGACCTAAAGCCAGCAAACTCGTGAACACGTATGCCTAGACAAAAAGATGATCACACAGGTGAAGAGTGAAATCCTCAAGGGTACCGAGTGGTGGCTAGGCGAGCAGCGGCTCGAGGGGCATCGGACAAGGTCCGAACTGTGAGGAGGGTGGTGGAAGCCACCCGGGGAGAATGGGATGGGCACCGGATACTACCAGGCAGACCGGTACCGAGGGGACCGGTTTAGATGTGCGCTCTTCCCACTGGCAGCAAGTTCACTCATTTAGGTGGATCATTTGGGAACGGGCACTCATATCACTAGCGCGACATAGGAACTAATACTAGAAAAGTAGGAAAGGAGTGGCAACTGAATGTACCTAGCCGTCTGAAGGATCGGCTCTGGTTGGAGACGTGGGCGCGCTGGGGAGCGTGTGCACCTGACAAACATGCTGTGTCGATGGAGCTTCCAGTCGACCCTGCTTGTACAAGCAAATGAAGTAACCTCCATGCAGGGAGGGGAACTCGGGGAGGGGCACATGGTACAGCACTACCCTCATGCCGGAGGGGGGGACACGGGGGAGGGAATGCTCGAGCGAATCGTTGCTTGCTGTCTTGTAGGGCAGAGTGGAAGAACTTAGGCTGGTACACTACGCCGAGGACCCCAAAAGTGGTGCTGCTTCCGCCAAAACATCGCTGGAGGAGTGCTGTAGTGCTCTGCAAAGTTTGGTGACGATTTGAGGTCACTGGTGGGTGGGGTGGAACCAACAAGCCAGCCTGCACAATTCTGTCTCATAGGATAGGTTGGTGCAGTCGCGGTGCAGGAGGGAGAACTCCCACCGGGGACCTCTGAACGAGGCGGGACCAGCGTGGTTGGTTGGAGAATAGGGAGCTCTACACGCCAGCCAATTTTGATGGCCTTCGAAGGTCGGGGCTATTCGTGGTCACTTCTGTGACGCGCCTCTATCTTCTGGGTGAGCTGGCAGATAGGGGTAGGATGCCCGGAGTGGTAGGCTCAGCACGGAGGTCAGATCGTGACGAAACCACCTGGGTTGATTTTAGGATGTCGAGGGGTATGACTCCGATGAAGAGGGCTCGACCAGAAGATTGACAGGGAAGGCGTGACACGTTCTGCCAGTTGGTTGCCCACTCTGGGCAGACTAGTTCACACCAGCTCTGCGCAGTCGCACGAGAACGGACACCACAAACTTTACTGATGTCGGAATGGGGTGAAACCACCTCTGGAACGTAGAGGACCCAGAGAAAAACTAACCCTCAGAAGAGAGTTTAGGCTGAATCGTGCCGTGTAAGTTTGTGCAGCCTATGCAAACTGGAACTCAGGCTCAGGCTCGGATCTTATGCAGTCATGCGAGAATGGACGATGCAATCCATGCCGAGGTCAAAATGAGGCGGGACCACTTCTGGAATGAATCAGGCTTGGAGCAGAACAATCCCACAGAAGTGAGTTTTTACTGATTCATGCCGTGGGATTCGTGGTAGATTCTACAAGCCGGGTCTCAGAACCAGACGGGAATCTGTAAGTTGCAGATCAACGATTCCACTACGCCGAGGGGTGGGCGACGTTGTGGAACTCTAGGGTCTCTGTGGATGAAGTTGGGAGATGGGGATATGGGGGAAGCAGTGGGAAGGGAGCTGGAAGGGGCTGGGGCATGAGAAGTTGAGGTGGGGGCGGCTAGGGTTAGGGCTATGGGGTGTGTGCACTTGGGTTTTGGGAAGGGGTGGGGCATAGTTGGTCTCTTTGGAGGAGGGAAATTAGTTTGTGTTTTGGTAATTTTTTTTGAAAGGTGGAGAGATTCTAGGGGGATTAATATCTCTAGAGGGATAATAGGAAAGATTTGGAGGGCTGGGATTTGATTTGGAGAAGGATTAGGAAAGACAACCGGAGGAGACAGACTCCATTGTTGGCAGTCAAAGAAGTCGGTCCAGAGGTCTGGCGACTTCAGGACTACATAAACAGGCTGGATGAATATGAACAGCCCGAATTGACACCTTTGCTGATGAGGGACCATGTCCCATGGCAAGAACTGGAGCAGCTCTCACTAGAGCAGAAAGAAGAGGCCGACAGAGCAGCAGAAAAGGATGACAGTCTATTCTGGGGGCAGGCACCAGCCAAAGACAAGAAGAAGCAAAAGAAGAAGAGAAAAGCCTGCAAGGTCAAGAGGGAGGTAATACTCTCCTACAATACCCTATCCGCCCTCGTCAATCTGCCTAATAAGGAAGATGAAGAGGAAATATGCTTTACACCCGCAGTCGGGGCAAGCCAGGCCGAAGCCGTGACCGCTACTCATGCAACCTGGTTAGGTCGAAAAGGGGGGCGCCAACCGCCCGCCAATCACAATATCATCTTCTAGGGAGAACAACCCTATAAGATACCCCCTCCAGAGGTCAAGGGAGTCCAGATCCCTCCTCTGTTAGGGTTATACACCCAGGGTGGGCGCAGCAGTGCTGTCCCTTCCTTCCTTGAATTTCTGAAAATGTCCAAGGGCAAGCAGCCATGTCAGGATGCCAGCCCTGCAGCCGGGGGCACTCACCCGCAGCTCCGGCAACCCTCTGGTGCTCCAGATAAAGATGATGCTGGCCCAATGACAGGTGACAAGGGACAGCAAGAGGAGGACACCCAGCAGAAAGGTGCAGACTCAGAGTCCGATGAAGTAGGTCCATCAGGGGCCGCAGTCCAGGGCTCTTCTAAGCCTAGATGGGTAGAAGAAATGAAGCTATCCAATGTCTGAGCTGGGAGCAGGATAATGAAGCTACTAAAAAAGCTCCCGGCAAGGTTCACTATCTGGAAAATCCTCTCCCTGAGTGAAGAGACCCGGTAGGCGATTATCATTGCTCTGCAGATGCTTGCCTAATACGAAGGTTATTTGGCTGGGACACTGACACTGCCAGAAGCCAATGTAACCTTCACTCAGGAGGACATGCTACTCCCCACCATCAGTCACAATAGACCACTATACATGAAGGGGCTGTTGAATGGTCGGGAGCTAAATAGAATCCTGGTAGATCCCAGGGTGGCTGTCAACATTCTATTATACAGAATTTACCAGAGGTACTACTTCAATGTGCGCCTCGACAAAGTCGGAGATATGCGCATCGTCGGCTTCAACCAAAAATTTGAAGTGCCTCTGGGAGTGGCAGAATTCACACTCACTATGGCAGATTTTAGTACAAGAGTGCAGTTCCATGTTATTAACTCTAGCACCTTGTACAAAGCACTACTTGGCCGCCCTTGGCTGCATGAAAACCTGGTGGTGCCCTCCACCCTACACCAGTGTATTAAATACAATCAAGAGGGGAAGGAGGAGAGGATATTTGCTGACCTCCACGCATTCGAAGTGTTCGAGTGTCATCTGCTCGATGCTTCTTTATATGCGGAGCAGTCACAGAAGACCTCCAGAGCCAAGACCCTGGCCAGGACATCAAAAAGAAACTCTGGCTATGATTGGTTCCCACCACCGCCACCGGGGTATGTCAATCCCAAAACGGTCTCACACATCACCAGCACAGGAGACGTGGGCAGAGCTACACCCCCCACTACCTACCCTGAAGCTAATGAAGCCGAAGTCGATCAGTGTCGCAGCCATATCAAAATCCCGGAGGGTGTTATTAAGCCGATACTTGGCCTCGATCATATCACTGTCGAGCCTTTCAAGATAGCGGAGGTAGCACAGTCTGACGGCCCCAACAGCTTGCTCTACACGGTTGAAGAGCACCCTGCACAGGAAGATACCAATTGTCATCTCCCTGAAGATATAGAGAACCTGTTAGTCCCCGTTCAATGGCTGACGTTCACAACAGACCGGGTGGCCAGGATGTTCCGGAAGCGGCATATCCCCTCTGGCCAGCCTCGCAAAGAGAAAGAAGCGTTCAAAAGGCTTTGGTATCCTGCCAGCTTGGACAAAGAATTAAGGCGTGTCTCCTAACACCCGGGGTTGGGCTTCACCCTTGAAGAATATTATTACAGTGGGTGTTATGAAGTGGACACCATCTCCACTTTCTTCCCAACAAAAGATAGTCCACCGGGGGTAACTTATGATGAATATCCGGCTGAGGCTGAACATACCAGGTCGGCTCAATCGAGAGACCCATAATCAGAAGCCATAGCTCCTTACAGGTGCTGGGAGCAGGCTTACCCTGAAGAGATGGCTTTCCAAGCCAGATTTGACATGGCTAACAGTAGCGAAGCCGAGGACACTGAGGAAGCAGTGCTTTCCTTCTCCTATAGCCCTCCCTTGGCGGTGATATGAACACCCCTTAGACCGATCGAGGAAGTTTCTGTTGAGACTAATCGGGAAATGCTCGCTGTTAGAAAATGACAAGCCACCTCCACTGAAGACTGGGTGATTCAAGGAGGCAAGGGGGTAGAATCATCCTCCAACTCAGCACTAAATAACTATCAGCCCTTCAAGGCTACCAACACAGCAGCAGAGGTTGAAACTGTTAGCACATCTGCTAAAACCAAAGCTGTAGAAGACCTACTGACAGAAAAATTCACAACACCAATGCTTAGAACTTAACAACATAAATCTCAAAAAATACAATTCAGAGGGACACTGCCAGACCACAATCACAAACACACGCTCTGGATCTCAAGGTAAATCGATCCGCAGAACGAGCATGGCACACAAGCGAACATAAGTCTGACACCTTCGAAACAAGGCAACGTCGCTTACGTCTTACAGGGAAGGAGACACGACTCATGCGACAAAAATAATTATCAATAAAATAAACGGTAGATACAACAAGCATCAGCTTAAACAAGGAAGCACAGTCCTCTCAGCTGACACTCCACCACATCGACTCCAGTGCCAAAAGCAACAACGAAAACCTGGCACACAGGATGCCAATGACAGCACTGGACCACAAGTACAATCAAGTCAGTCCTCACATAGACATTACATCTGATTCGAGTCACATGCCAACTCTATCATAATAGAAGAGTACAACAACATTAACTGACAAGATCCCGGTCTGCACAATGCCAAGAAATAGGGCAACATTATTTACGTCTCACAGGAAAGGAGACATGACTCATGCCACGAAAACAACTACTGATAAAACAAACGGCAGACACTACAAGCATCAGCTTAAACAAGGAAGCATAGTACTCTCAGCTGACACTCCACCACATCGACTCCAGTGCCAAAAGCATCAACGAAAACTTGGCACATAGGACGCCAACGGCAGCACTAGACCACAAGCACAATCAAGTCAGTCCTTACATAGACATTACATCTGATTCGAGTCGCATGCCAACTCTATCATAATAGAAGAGTACAACAACATTAACTGACAAGATCCCGGTCCGCACAATGCCAAATCAGCTTCACAGGGAAATCCTCCCAAGCTGAACACAGCACCACAACAATGACAACAAAACCTACAAAAATTTTGGCTCCGTTCTCAACACAGAACCACGGAACACAACTGCAAGCTGGGTCACATCCAGGCACAATAACAGCTGAACACATGAGTACAATATATTAGCCATGCATCGAACAGCTTACCAATAAAGAGGACCCACAACAACCATAACAACAATCTTGGGAAATGCATCTCAAGGACCACGATCACGTCCCGAGAACACAACACCCAAGAAAAAGATTACAGAGAAGCGGAGGGTACTCAACCAGCATATATGCCGACATATTCCCCAACTCTCAGAAATGCCAATGCCAACATCATAATGCCTCCAACAATAGCACGACAAGACACAATATCAAGGCACACATAGCCAAGATGAAGTCACATCGAGTAAAACTATTCTCTCGATCGGCCAGAATCGTCCAACCAACGATCCTTGACCCGTGGGTTGTCAGCCTACACGCTTCCGCTGTGCACTCATACAACACACACAGGCATCACGGACAACTCGGCATCCGCATCTCAGTACACACACGTCACCATCGTAATTCACCAAACTTCAATAAACCACGCCTCGAGTACCGATCCTGCTAATAACCGATTACAAGTCTCCAAAGTGCAAATCATGAAGAGTACCAGTTTCAGCATAAAGGACAAAGAAGATGCTAGTCTCAGCTTATCCTTAGGTCCTGGAACTATTATTGAACCTTCACAACACATCAGCCGCCCGACACGGAATGACGAACACGGTGCGCAATGGCTCCTAACACAAAACTGGATCCAAAGCCAAGCAACCATCGAACAAAGAGCAGATCAGGCTTAGAACTAACACAACCCACACTTAAGTAGACACAGGACAAAGGTCTCACCAAGATAGCATTTCTAAGGCTTACCTCGAAAAGATTCCACCAAACAGGTTGAGAAGAATCAAGCTCACTAACAGTAGCTCACCAGGAAGGGAAAATCCTAGGTTCGCCTGAGCATCTTCTCAATCAAGGCATCAAAGCGACCACCACAACACAAGTGAAAACACCTCAGGAGCTGAACAGACTCAAGCTGGGATGACCAAAACAACATAAAAATGTGCATGGCCATCATACCAACGGTAAAAGTCACCAACCACCTGAACGAAGCATGAAAAAACTCTCAGATAATGCACTACAGATTCACGCTTGCCGGTGAACTCTGTCAAGTACAACATAACTGAGACAAACACCATGACGAAAAGAGCATCCCGTCATATCTTGACGAGAGCAAAACCATCTCGCACAGTGCCAACATAGCACGCACAAGACTACACATGGAAAACAAAGCGATAAATAATCATAAAACCTATGCCCGCTGTCGACTGTACTGGACCTTAAGGACTCTGAGTACTGTAATATCTCAAATTCCCATGTACTTTCACACAACACACTCTGATACCAACTGTGACGACCCAGACTATGGATGCCGGGTAAACCCGATACCACTTGGAACCTGTGAAGCCTCCCAAGAGCGGTAAAGTTCCGAAGGGATAGAAAGGTATGTATGGAGTACATTGAAGTTTCAAATAAAACAGTAAGCAATAATATTTCATTGATCAGGTTGCTAAAATAGCAGAAATAAAATTATTTTTTAATTAATAGTTTATATTAATTAGAGTGCAGTCCAAATAAAGACAAGTACAGTCTAACAGAACAGAGAACGTACACTGATGTTAGGGGAAGCCCGACGTAGGTAATGCTGGCAACGCTGGCGACTACCAACCGACACGGAGCAGAAGAAATGATGAGTGGAAAGGAGAGTAAGAAGAAGTGGACCCTTGAGTGCACAACATGCGGCCCTTATATTTGTGCCACCATCTCTTCTTGGCTGAAACTTCTTGAAAATGGACCCACCTGGTGCGGACTCGGACCTTCGGGCTTCTTGGCTTGAAATACCTCCTCAAATACTGGGTCCACCTGGCAGACGGCCTAGCCCGATTATGAACGTGTAGCTTCATCAGGGTGGTTGCCCCTAGACACCCAGTGCCAAGAATAAGTGGACATTCTTGGATAGATAACTCCTGAAAATGTTGAATATCATGGAACCATAGAGTCTTGTCACTTGGCACAAACAACATAAGGTTCGGTAACTCCACTCGGCAATCAAGCCTGAAGCATAACTCCCTTGATAATAGAGAAGGATGAAACTGAGGGAGAGCAATACATAGCGTTGACGTGGCCGACATATTGATAAACTGAGAGAGATTGCATAAGGTGTGTAGAATATCCTTGAAGAATATTGAGAATACGGTCAATTTCCCCTTGAACATAGAACTCATAATTTACTTAGCGGCCGTATGAGTTAGCGCAATACAAGTAGAGAGCCCCTCTTGACTAGCTATCTGAATAGCAATGAAGCGAGAAAAAATTACAGCATCAATGGTAAGACCTCCGGCGAGCAAAGAGATTGCCGCCAGCCTCACTCTCGAAAAAATTGGCACCAATGTAAGGGAACTCTTTTCAACCATTATGGGAAGTACAGGCACATCAGTCCCAAAGTAGCCATAGACTAGGTTGCGAACTGGCATACGGTAGATGAAATCTTGGATCCTGAAATGTAAAATCGACATAGAATCATCCTGACTCGGCTCATCGTCTCCCTGGGGACCAGACCCAAGGGGCACCAAAGAGAGCACACACCCACTCCGTGGGGTGGAAGTGGATAGAGAGATGGAGGGAATTGGTTTGATGAGTAGTGGGGAAGGCGTAGGTAAAGGAGGCAAAGGCAAGGTGGCAATGACAGGTTTGGATGTGGGCGGAGGCAAAGGTAATGGTGAAGGTGTGACTTGCTCAGGCTCGTGCAATGAGGAAGATGGAGGAGAGGGTGGAGAAGATAAAGGCAGTGGCAATGATGGCGATGGTGAAGGCGGTGGTGGAGATAGAGGCGGTGATGAAGGCACTGATGGTGAGGATGGTGATGAAGATGGTGGAGAGGGTAAAGGTGAAGTTGAAGGCTGTGGGGCCCAACGTCGGCATATTGACACAACACGTTGCGCGGCATTGGGAGTGGAAGTGGTGGTAGAGGTAATAGGAGTAGAAGGGGAGGCACTGGCCTGAGCAGAGGCTTGGGTTTGTGGAGGTTTTGGAGATGGCATAAGAGATGGAGATGGCCTAGGTGAAGTCAAAGGTGATGAGGTAGGTGACGGAGCGGGTACAACACTAGATAAAGGATCACAGGGGTGCCCCGTGTCTTGCAGAGATGGAGATGGCTCCCTAGGTGGTGCTTCTTGTTGCTGCTGCTTGCTACAAAGATGTAGAATAACTTTGTGAATAGAGGACCAATTGATCCTCTTCTTGTCTTCCAAGTCATAAATATAATCCTAGAACTCAGGACAATCCTTAACCAAATCTCCTTGCTGGCAGTGAAAATCATAAAATTGAAGTATATTCCTGACCGCAGGTAGGCAAGGCACAACTGGAGGGAGTGGCAACGCGTGAGTGGCCATCAAAGCCCTAAAGATATCTATAAAGCACTCAGACAATGGAGGAAAATTGGCTCGTTTCAGGCAAGGCGGATGCCTAGGGGTATGAGATGAAGGAGGTTGTGGAGGTTGTGTCGGCAATGGTGTCTGGCTAATGGTGGAGGGACTAGGCAATGGCGTATGGTGAGTGGGAGGAAGGGGTACGTAGTGGACGATATCCACTTGCTCGAGGCATGGTATTCCCTTGATTGGAGGCGGAGACGGATGGGCATATGCAGGGGTAGAAGGCTGACTTGTTGGAGGTTGGTATGCGGGAATGTACGGGTATGTCGTGGCGGAAGGCTGACTTATGGAGGGTGCGATGTAAGCGGAAGGTTGACTGGTTGAGGGTGAAGTTTGATATGTGGAGGTAGATGTAGATGGCTGGGTATATGTGGGTGCGGAAGGTGGAGAAGACTCAGGTTCAAGGGAATTATAGAGTTGTTGGTGTATGAAGCGGGCTCGGCTATAAAGCTATTGCCAGGAGAAAATATTATTAAGGGCTAAGACAAACTGATACTCGGGCGTTGTGTTAGAAATTAACATCTTGATTTACTCCAGCTCCAGAATGTGCCCCAGGGCTTGCGCGGAAAGGCGACGCCAGCGATCGACAAAGGTGCAGAATTCCTTGTCATGCTTCATCTTCTCATGGGCCAGATCCATAATAGAATACCTAGGCCCAACCTGATCTTGAAACTGTTGAATGAACTTGTCTTGGACAGTTTAGAAATTCACAACTTGCTCTTGCGAAAGAGAAAAGAACCAATCTCGAGCCGGGCCTTCCAAAGATAGACCAAATAGATAGGCCATCAAGTGTTGGTCATGTCGAAGCTGGGCTAACTCATATAAAAACTCCTTTAAGTGCACATGCGGGTCACCGACTCTACCCGAAATGGGATACTATTTTGAATTGTGGCCGATGCCAAGCAAAAGCTACTCCTCCGATGCCTGTCCATTGAAGAGGCTCGGAGAGTTATGAAGGAGGTTCACGCCGAAGCAGCTGGTAAACATCAAGCAGGGCTGAATATGAAAATTAAAATAAAAAAGCTTGGCTATTATTGGCCGATGATGTTTGACAACTACTGCAAGTATGCTAAGTCATGCCAAAGGTGCCAGGAGCACACCACGATACCTAGGAGGCCACCCATGCCGCTGCATCCTACGGTGCCCAGCTGGCCCTTTACCCAATGGGGAATAGATGTCGTGGGCCCATTGCCCACCTCATTCATAGGCTACAAGTACATGTTCGCGGCAACCGATTATTTCTCCTGCTGGATAGAAGCTATCATCCTAAGGGGGATCACCGGGGAGATTGTCACCAGATTTGTCCACCGTAATATCATATTCCGGTTCGGCACCCCCGATCGAATTATCTCAGATAATGGCAGCCATTTCCGCAACCAGAAGGTCTACCGACTGGCAAAAAAATACAAGATTGACTGGAGGACGTCAACTCCCTACAACCCACAGGCAAACGGTCTGGCTGAAGCCTTCAACAAAACTCTCTGCACCCTCCTGGCCAAGATCGTTAGCTCCAACAAGAAGGACTGGGAGGAGAAGATGTATGACGCGCTATAGGCATATCGGACAGTGTATAAGACCCCAACGGGCTATTCACCTTTCTCCTTGGTGTACGACTCAGAAGCGATTGTCCCTATCGAGCTGGAGATACCATCCCTCAAGGTCGCCATCCAGCATGAGCTAGTCTGTGAGGGATAAACAAATGCCGAGCGAAGACTTGAAGAACTCTCCAGTCTGGAGGGAAAGTGACTTCGGGCCTAGCAGAATATTCAGGTCTATCAAGCTCGGATAGTGCACGCCTTCGACAAGGTCGTCAAGTAGCGTAAATTCAAGAAAGGTGACCTCATTATGGTTAAAAGAAGAGACGTCATGGCTACCAACCCCAAGGGCAAGCTGAATGAAAATTGACTCGGCCCCTACATGGTCCAGAAAGTCTACGAGGGCAGAGCTTATGTAATCGTCAACCATCGCGGGGAGGTCTAGTTCCCGTCTCTTAACGGAAGACACTTGAGGTTGTACTATGCCCCAGTACCCCCATTCAATGAATAAAATCATCCTCCACGATCGTCGCTCGGGCAGTCCGATCACTGCTCGTGTTGTCATAGCCTAAGAAAAGGAGGAGGAGAAAAAGAGAGCAAAAAAGAAAGAAAGAAAAAGAAATGGAAAGAAAAAGGAAAAAAAAGAGAGCAAAAAGGGGAGAAGAAAGGGAAAGAAGAAGGAAGAGGAAGTAGGGGGAAACACCTCCCGATGGCGAGTCATTACCATACGTTGGCAAGGATATCTCAAGAGATGAATAAACCATGTCGGTCTCGCCACCTCGGTGACGCCGATGAATAAATATCTTACCCAAACCTTACGTCTGAGGTAAGAAAATAAACCCCTCTTTACGTTAGCACTGACCCAGTGTCGACGAATATCTCAAAAGACAAACAAATCATGTCAGTTCCGCCACCTTGGTGACGCCGACGAACAAACACCTTACTCAGACCTTGCGTCTGGGATAAGAAAATAAATCCCTCTTTGCGTTAGCATTAAGCAAGTGTCAACAAATATCTCAAGAGACAAAGAAATCATGTCGGTTCCACCACCTCAGCGATGCCGATGAATGAACACCTTACCCAGACCTTACATCTGGGGTAAGAAAATAGACCCTTCTTTGCATTAGCACTGACCTAGTGTCGATGAATATCTCAAGAGACAAGCAAACCATGTCGGTTCCGCCACCTCGACGACGCCAATGAATGAACACCTTACCTAGACCTTACGTCTGGGGTAAGAAAATAGGCCCTTCTTTATGTTAGCACTGGCCCAGTGCCGACGAATATCTTAAGAGACAAACAAACCATGTCGGTTCCGCCGCCCCGGTGGCACCGACGAATGAACATCTCACCCAGACCCCTCTTGGGCCGACATGACAAATACCTCCTCATGACTTGGATCTCCCATCCGGGTCATTTAAATCAATAAACTCTTCTCCCCGTCCCTTCAGGTGATGAACACCCCTCATGACTTGGACCTTCCGTCCAAGTCATTTGAACCAATAAACTCTTCACTCCGTCCCTTCGGGTGACGAGTACCTTCCGTCCAGGTCAATCTTCCTCACGGAACTACTCGGCGGGGCCACGAGGCTCGGGTGGTGGAGTGATCCCCTCGTCTCTCCCCTGGGGAGGTGAGCACTCTCTTATGCGCCTCTGCGAACCTGACTAAAGCGTTCCTAGACCAAACCACTAGCGCAAGCTCACATCCCGCCGAGGAGTAAGAGAAAAAGAAGGAAGAAAAGAAGAAAGAAGGAAAGAGTCGTGGGCCAGCATGCAAAAGTATGTGCGCGAATGATATTCTATTTCAGAAAAGGGAAGACTACATGTGCTTCGGGGCATACCTCTGCTTTACATGTCAATAGAGCATGTCAACAAAAGGGAGGGGAGGACGCTCAATCTATCCCTCGGAAGATCTCCTCGAGAGGGAGGATCCCGACGTAGGGGAATTCTGTGTGGTCAAATACAACAATAATAAACAACTTAAAAAGGGGGTGGGAATTATTTATTCCCATGTAAGGACAAGGTAGGGGGGGCCCTCCCCTTGGGGTCAAAGAGAGGGGATAGTCCAAGATTCCACCTTGGACCATTGACCAGTCCCACATGGGCCCTAGAGAGTCTAGGTGGCCCAATGGGAGAAAAGGTGATGGTCCCACTGGGCCTACGCGGCCTTTTTGCAAAGAAACCCACAAAATCCTAACGACTAACCCAATGGCTTATAATGCCTTACAATTTTAAACCCAATAATGTAAGGGTATAAATACAAACTAAAGGACACAAATATAAAAATAAAATGTTAGTGCTCGGTGTTGATTCCCATCAATTCTCCTCGGGTGGGAAGAATTCGACCCTATTGAGTAAGGAGTACAGCTGTGCGCGTGGAGCATGCGGATCCATCACTGAACCAGGAAGCGCGGAGTACGTTCCACTCCTCATCATCGTCACCTACTCATCCTGTATACATTCTATATGATCACGCTGTTGGGGAATGAGGCTAGTGGTGGACACTCTGGGGTGGGGTCACTCTCAAAGGAAGGAGATGGCTCAATGACTCACTAGGAATCACCGCTGGGTCCCTATAGGTGACTGGATCCGACATATTGAAGATAGAGCTGATCCCATATTGGTCAGATAAGTCCACAACGAACGCATGAGATCCGACTTGCCTCACACTTGAAAGGGACTGACACCGCGAGTTTACATTAGACCGACTTGACTCGACGTATGCAGACCCTATGCACTAGACAAACATAGGTATAGACTCCTGAAAAACTGAACAAATAACAAAACACAGACTCACACATGACCCTAGACTCATACATAATGCAGTGGTGGTCCAGTCCACCCACAAGTGTAACTAGTACACTGGCTACTGGGCATCTTGGAGGTCCGGAGGATCCCCCTGGTCATCTTCATCCTCACGAAAGAACTCGTCAGCCAAATCCTACTCGGCCTCATAGCTGACAAACACAAGCCCTGCAGTTGAGGCTTCTCCGACTCTCGTGTTCCCAATGACTAGTGATGTACGGGTGGGACATTGACTGGCAATGTAGCCAAACCCATGGTAGCGATAACACTACTGTCGTGACCCACTAGTCTCCCCAATAAGTGGCCCCTTGCCCTTATCCTCCCGACAGATGGGGGGTGCAGGCAACAGTGGATGAGTAGAAGGTGTGGGTGCCGGGGTCAGGCAATGGGTGCAGATGGTTGGTGTTGAGGTGGAACGTCCCTCGGTGGGAGAGGGTGAGGCCTAGGTGGTTCCTGACGGGCAGACTTCGGGGGTCGAACCAAGGGAGCCCTTTGATATGGGCCCAACGAGCTACGAGGCTCAACCCCACTATGAGGAAAGGGCCCCAGTCGTTGGGCCGGCTCGAACTCTGCCTCGAACTGCTCCAACTCGAGAGCAACCTGATACGTCTCTTCCAACGTTTTCGCATTGCGGCGGAAAAGCTCATAATGGTAGTGCGGCCGTAGATCACGTTGGAAGTGGGAAATAGGCATGGAGCTCTCCTCCGAGATGCCACATCGTAGAAAATGCTCATCAAATTCAGCGATGTACTCGAAGACAGACAGATGTCCCTGGCTGAGACTCTGCCACCTATCGATAAGTCGCTGATGGTATGTGGTAGGAAGGTACTTTTGTCGAAGCTTCACCTTCATCTCACCCCATGTATCAACCTGGGGTTCTAAATGTTGAAACAACAGGCTCTCTACATTCTTCCAATAAGTCTGCGCTTGTCCTATCAGCTTCATGGTCGCGAATCAAACTCTTCGGCGGTCCGTCATATCGAACCAGTCGAAGTACCGATCCATCCCAACCTCCCAATCTAGATAGACCTTCGTGTCCAAAGACCCTTCAAAAGTGGGAGGGTCTGCTCACATGGTCCTAAAGACTTTATCATCCTCTTCATCCCTCGACTGATGAAAGCTACGATGGCGTCGGTCATACCCCTCATAGGCACTATCGGACCTATAGTCCAATAGACCAAGGTCATGATGCTGTGATTCAATGGCCCGGTGAGGGGCGGGCTGAGGAGCAGGTGCGGGCTAGTCCTGGGCCGTGGGAGCGACTTGGCTTTGGGCCACCGCGGGAGTGGATGCGGGTGGACCCTGGGCCGCTCTAGGAGGGTCCCCGTGTGACATTCTATCCAACCGTCCAACTAGATCTTGGACAGATCTATCGGATGACTCCATGCGTTCCTCCATGGCCCTAAGGCAACCATCCATAATCGGAGAAGCTCCGAAAAGTAGCCTCGGACTGGTCCAACGGGGCCATGATGGCCATCATCGCCTCATGCAAGGAGTGAAAGTCTCCCGAGGTAGCATCCCGTGGGTTTGCCATAGATGCGGGGCGATGGTATTGGGTACCTCGTCGGGTGGGCATACAACGACACAAAAAGTTGGAATACACTAACTAATGCACACTGAGGACCCTAGACTTAACCAATGTCCGGTACGTGGCGGAGGTAGAAACCTCACGCAAGGGATTACCTTCTAAATAGGTGTAACCTATCTTTCCAGTAACGTCTTTTGATATACTGGGTATTGGGATGAAATGCAAACTAAGACACTTTTTGATAAGAATTACACCGCCTTCAGATCTCCCAAAGGTTTCTTCAACTACAAGTGCATGCCCTTTGGTTTGAAGAATGCCGGTGCTACCTACTAGAGGGCCATGACTAAAATTTTCGACAAGATGCTACACAACAACGTCGAATGCTACGTCAACGACCTCGTCATCAAGACCAAAAGGTGAGAAGGCCACCTAGGCGATCTGTGTCAAGTCTTCGAGCGTCTCCGGCAATATGGGCTCAAAATGAACCCCACGAAATGTGCCTTCGGCATATCCAGCGACAAGTTTCTTGGATTTATCGTTCAATACCAAGGAATCGAGGTGGACCCCGGCAAGATCAAAGCGATCCGGGAGCTCCCGTCGCCCAGCAACCTCACTGAACTCAGGTCACTTCATGGTAGACTGACCTACATCCATAGGTTTATCTCCAACCTCTCTGGTCGATGCGTGCCTTTCAGCAAGCTGATGAAGAAAGAGGCCCCCTTCATATGGGACTCTGAATGCCAGATGACTTTTGAGCAGATCAAGGAGTACCTTCTCACTCCTCCAGTCCTGGGGGCACCTGTCAAGGGTAAACCTCTCATACTCTACATTGCTGCCATGGATGCTTCATTGGGAGCTCTGTTGACGCAAGTCAATGAAGAAGGTAAAGAGCAGCCACTCTACTACCTCAGCCAAAAGTTGATCGGTGTCGAATATCGCTACTCCCCCATGGAGAAAGTATGCTTGGCATTGGTGTTTACTGTCAAGAAATTGCGGCACTACCTCCTATCTCATCAAGTTGAACTCATATCTAAGCACGAACCCCTGAAGTTCCTTCTCAGACAACCTGTTCTCTCAGGACGACTTGGCAAATGGGATCTCCTGCTAATGGAGTACGACATCACCTACGTCCCTAGAAGAGCAATCAAGGGGCAGGGCATGGCTGAATTCTTGGCAGCCCATCCAGCACCGGAGGATTCTCCCTTCAATGCGGAGTTTCTAGATGAGGAGTCTCTTACACTCCAACAGCCACAACTGGCTCAACAGAGTGGAGATGTCTTGCATTACTGGCAACAAGACGCCCTCACAGCCAGCTTACCTTGCTGGGAGTCATACTTTGATGGCACTTCTCAAGGTGCTACCCGGAGTAACCTCAGCTTGGGCATTACGACAGGTGTCAGAATTATCTTCCTGACTCCTCAGGGCGGAGTTTTGTACAACTCTTGCGCCCTCATGAAGGCTTTGACCGAATAATAAAGTCAAATATGAAGCCCTGATCATCGGACTCCAGATGGCTCTTGACATGGGCGTCAAATGCCTCAAAGCCTATGGAGATTCTCAGCTGATAGTCCAACAGGTGCTTGGCATCAATGACGGGCGGAAATCAGAGCTGGTCTAGTACCACGCCGCCGTCACCTGGCCAACCCAAAAGTTCTATTTCTTCGAAATAGACCACGTTCCAAGAAGTGGCAACACCCAGGCTGATGCCCTGGCAAAACTGACTGCGGCCATCAAGCTACCACCTGAGGGTGAAGTGAACATCACATTCAAGCATCGAAGGCTAATGCCCAGCTCACTCGAAAGTGACTCCGGTCTCACAGTTTATGAGGTGTAAGGCTTCGACCAGGACACTCCTCCTGAAGAAGAAGATTGGCACGAGCCCATCACCAAATTCAAGACGGGATGGCTCCCCTCCCACCAGGCTCAAAGGGCCTGACTACTTCACCAGGCAACATCAAATGAGTTGATTGGTGACTCCCTGTATCGACTCATCCACCAGAAGGACAAGTCCATTCTCTTGAGATGCGTCTCCCCAGTCGAGGCTCAAGCTATCATGCACGAGGTTCATTCTGGGCTATGCGGTGCACATCAAGTTGGAGACAGAATGAAGCACAACATCAAACTGAAAGACTTTTATTGGCCTACCATGTACGCATACTGTGTCTAGTATGCTCGTACATGTCATCAATGCCAAGCCTTTGGCCCAGTACCCAGGAGGCCTCCCAATCCACTGCGTCCCACTACCCTTACCTGGCCATTCGCCGAATGGGGTATGGACATCACGTGGCCTTTCCCGCCATCTTCTAAAGGCCACAAGTACATTCTGGCTGCCACTGACTACTTCTCTCATTGGGCGGAAGCCCTTCCCCTGTAGGAAGTCACCGACGAGGTCATCGCCAGGTTCATCTGACACAACATCATTTACTATTTCATTACACCCAGCCGCATAGTCTCTAACAATGGGATGCCATTCAAGAACAAGGCTGTTTACCAGTTACCGACCAAGTTCCACATCGACTAGAGAACCTCATCAGTCTACAACCCACAGGCCAATTGCTTAGCAGAAGCCTTCAACAAAACTCTCTGCAAGCTCTTGGCAAAGATTGTTAGCCACCAAAAATGTGACTGGGGTGAAAAGGTCTCCGAGGCATTATGGGCCTACTGGATGGTCTACAAACCTCCCACGGGATCCTCGCCGTTCTCCCTCATCTACGAGGTAAAAGTCATCATCCCTGTCGAAATCCACCTAGCATCCTACTGCGTAGCGGTACACGTTGGCTTGGCTGGCCCTGATGAAAATGAATACCAGAGAAGGCTAGAAGAGCTTGCCGATCTAGAAGGCAAATGGCTCGAAGCCTACAAGTTGAGGTTGGCCCTCGCTGGGATGGAACGGGACCGAGACTACTTCCGTGTCCGGGCTGAGACGACTACAGCCCGCGCGGTCAGGCTGGGGGCACAGGTCCAAGCCATTGAAGCCCGAGCCGAGGAGGTCAAGGTGCAGCTTGTCGAGCTATGTTTGTCGATGTCCACTGCTGGTGAGGAAGCAGCGGAGAACTTTCGCTCCTCTTCGGCCTATCGGGACGAGCTGACCGTGGTGGCCTTGGAGTTCTTTGGGCCGACACGTGATCATGGCTCCGGGAGGGCTGGAGTGCTGCCGTCGTGGCCACAGCTGAGGTCCTGGGCTCCTCGGTTCCATCTCTCCCTCCTCCCTCGACACCTTATGGCCCAGAGGCCGGTGATGGCTAGGAGGAGCTTGGCGACGAGGAGGCTAGGGCCGAGGAGTTGGCGCCAGGGCCAAGTACTGACGAGCGAACACCTGTTGATGTCCCAGCGGTGGAAGAACGCGCGGTGGGTTCGACCGAAGACTTACCTCCTTCCAGAGCTGTTGCCACATGTGAGCCCGAGGAGTCCGAGTCACGTGACGATGTTGCCGAGGCAAACCCTTAGGAGGGCGCCCCTAGTAGCCCTTTTTTCTCTCTCTCTCTTTTTTTTTGCTCAGACGGTTGCCTCTCCTGTGTAAACTTTTGGCTTCTGAATAAAAGACTTTCCTCTTTTCCACAAATCTCAAAATCTCTTTCGTGTGCTTCCCTTTCTTCTGGCGGCTATGAAATCCTCTGGGGATACGAAACGGCGCCTTTGAGGGTTGCTGTGGGAGGGCGCAACTTTTAGGATTCATCGCTTCAGTTTCTACGGATTTGAAGAGGCAGTAGGAGTCCTCATTCTTCTAGGGACTTTGCTTCCTCTTATAAATAGTGGCTTTTGCGATGACCCTATGACCATCTCTGAATCATTGATCTTTCAGGAGAGAATCCATCTGTGAGATGTCATCAAGAGAGTCTGGTACTTTGTCAGACAATGAATCTTTATAGGCTTGTCGTCAAACCCTGATCCTTCAGAGGGAGCCTCCGCCGGCACCATGGCGGCCGTGGCCGAAGTCGGGAGAGAAATGTCCCATCTCTGAGGACTATATGCTCGGATACCTGGATGGTTGGTGGGAAGCCCTAGATAAGGTTAACCGCTTGTATGCTGGTAGGGGGGTTCTACTTCTTGAACCGGATAGGTTCCATCCCTAAGGGGATGGGAGACTTCCTTGGACTATTCCCCCACCACTTTTGAATGAGACTTCTCCTTTCTTTATCTTCACCCTGCTTTCATGGTGTATGACCATTCCCTTATCTCTTTCCTTGAGTTGTAGGTGTGTGATGAGATGTTTCTCCATTGCTGGGGTGAACCTCTTTCTTCTGGCGGGAAGAGGCAAAAGTAGGCATGGAAGTCATCTTCCTTTTGCCAACTTGTAGGCTCGGGCTTCACCACTCTTTTACCAACTGTTGATGATGGCCTGTGGGATAATCGGCCTCCTCTTGCTGGTTTGCAAGCATGGCCAGCTGGTCGGTCAGTGTGAGCTTCGATGCCCCACTGCCCCCCATCAACCGGGGGTGGACGGGTCAGCCGGGCTTCTCTCCTGGTGCGGATCTCTTCATGAGCGGGCCGAGGGGTGGTCTTCTGACGTGGAGGGTTCCGCCCTCTTCTCTGGCATAGGTAGCTTCCACTGTTGGCCTGCTTCCTCAGAACAAAATGGATGTTAGGTGTCCACCTACGGAGTTATCGACGTTGCCGACAGATGACCTGATGACGATGGTGCCTAAGAGACTAGATGTTGGAGTTGCACGTCACCGTGGTTGGGTGCATTTTGTCTTTTGTGTGCTCATATGAGAGTGGCTTGCCAACCTTTGGTGGCCTATATTTTGACTAAGGGAATAAAGTTCTTTAGTTTGAGTCGATGTTTATCGTGTACCTTTTGATGGAAGACATCTGCATGCTCCTGGGTGGCTTTTTATCGTGCGTGCTTCGTAGTGTTTGTGTCTTTGCTTGTCATCGTAATTTTTAAGGGGAGTGGTGCTTGCCTCTAGGGAACCCCTAGGTTACCTTTTCATTTTCAAGGGGAGCAGTGCACGCCTCTAGGAAACCCATAGGTTACCTTATTATTTTTTAAGGGGAGCAGTGCTAGCCTCTAGGAAACCCATAAGTATTCTTATTATTTTCAAGAGGAGCAATGCTCGGCTCTAGGGAACCCCTAGGTTACGTTCTCATTTTCAAGGGGAGCAGTGCTTGCCTCTAGGGAACCCCTAGGGTACCTTCTCATTTTCATGGGGAGCAGTCCTCACCTCTAGGGAACCCATAGGCTACCTTCTCATTTTCAAGGGGAGCAGTGCTCACCTCTAGGAGACCCATAGGTCACCTTCTCGATTTTAAGGGGAGCAGTGCTCACCTCTAGGAAACCCATAGGTTACCTTATTATTTTTAAGGAGGAAACCCATAAGTATCCATAATGGGGGCATCCCTTGCCCCTCCACATTTTTTCAAAGGCTTGGATTGCCCGTCGGCAAGTGCCATTGTGTCCGTCACGTTTTTTTGAGTCTAGTCATGTAATTTTTATTTTATTTGAGTCATGTATGTGTAATCTTTCCTTATTTAAGTCAGTTAAGCAAGAGTCCTTGTGCTATAAAGAGCCCACAATGAGGACGTAACTCCCCTGAATCCCCTCAGCTCCCTGGACTCCCTGGATTCCTACGTTAAACGGATCGCTATATAAACTCTAGAAAACCCTCCGAAGAGGTAAGCAACAATCCTAAGTGAGAACCACCACACTTCTTGGTGGAGAACGATCTCGCACCCTTTCTTCTCTCCTACCATCTCCCCTTGCACTTGTGCTCTATCATCTTCCCTGACTTAAGCATTAGAGGGTTTACCTCAGGGATTCATCCTTGGGCACCCCTGATCCATTTCCTGCCTTGCAGTTCGTACAAACGTGGTGATCGTGATCAAGGATTCTTCTAAGATCACACGGCTCAGGATCAACGCGAGATCACGCCTCTGCATCTGGCGCCGTCTGTGGGAAACGAGCGAAGAGCCATAATGGTGCGAAGAAATTTTAGTAGGAGGACCGCCGGCAGCAAGGGGAGGGCCATGGGGGAAGGGGAAGGAGAACCTGTGCCTCCCCACTCCACGGGAAGCTCCCCCTGTGTAGGTAACAACCAAGCCAATGAGCCGCCTCCACCAGCCACGGGGGTGCAACCCCCCAATGGGAACTCTGACGTCCTCCAAACCCTCAATGCAAAACTGGATATCCTCGTAGAATTAATGAGGACCCAGGCGGATAGGGAGGGGAAGTCATAACTTCCCCAGGAAAGCTCGCCCCGTGGAGGAACTTCCTAGCAAACAGCTGGAGGCCGCTTCACCCTCCGGGGATGATGGCTTATGCGCAACAGGTCAGGAGGACCTTCGCAAGCCCCTCCCCCAGAGCAAGAAGCCTCCTCCACTCCAAGGAGAGAAAGGTCCGGGATGCTCCAGCAGCTCCCGGAGACTGACGCCCCTGAGGGATGATGAGGCAGCTAGCAAGGGCGCCCTCCTAGTCCCTCAACTTAGCGGCAACCAGAGTTATCCCTCAACTACAAGAATTTGAATGACGTTTTGCGGAGCAAGAGCGTGCCCTCTGTGCCTTTCAGAAGACGTCCACAATGGAGGATGAGGAGCAATCCCCGTTCTCTAACCAAATCTTGAAGTCCGAGATCTCCCCTAGAGTCTTGCTACCGACCTTCAAGTCATATAAAGGCCAGGGAGACCCGGCCGACCACTACGACAACTTTGACGCCCTGATGTCCCTGCACGGGGCTTCTGACGCCGTCAAGTGCCGGGCGTTCGTGACCACCTTGGTCCAGGGCGCTCAAGCCTAGTTCCTAGCACTCGCCCCTGGCAGTATTCGTGACTTCTAATAGTTCAGGCGGATTTTTAAGGAAACCTTATCCGGCAGCGGCCCTCCAAGGTCAGTTACGGGACTGTTGGCACTAAAGCAAGTACAAAAGGAGAAGCTACAGGCTTATATAAACCGATTTAAATCGGAAGCCCTACGCATCCCTCGCCTGGATGTTGCCTCAGCCATCACTGCATTGACCAGAGGCACCCGTGATGAGAACCTCCGGCGAGAGCTAGTCCTCCATCCCCCTACCTCTCTAGCCGATCTGGTGACCCTAGCCCTGCGTCATGTAGAGTGCGAAGAAGTCCTCGGTGCCTGCCACAGCGCAATGGGCTCAGGTCGAGAGGGGGATAGGAAGCGACCATCCGAGCAGGGCTCGGGCCCTGGGAAAAGGCAGAATCAAGACGAAGACCGCAGGGAGCCCCCTCGGAAGTTTGAGCGATACACGCCCCTATCCGCCCCCATCTACGAGATATATGAGGACATTAAGGGCTCGGGCCTTCTCTGCAAACCCGAGCCTATGAAGACCGACCCAAGGCGCCATAGCCGCCGTAGGCACTGCCAGTTCTACAATGATCATGGACACCATACTGGAGATTGTCATTAGCTCAAGGACAAGATCAAGCATCTCATCTGTCAGGGGCACCTATCACGATACGTGTCTGAGCAGAAGGAGGATCGCGGCATCCCCCTAGAAGAAATTGTCAATCAACCCTATAGAGTCCATATCAACGTTATTTCTGGCGATGCGGCATCAGGAGGAGATAGTAGCCAAGGAAGGAAGTGTCACGCTGAATGGGTGAGTAGGGCCTCCGAGCCCCCCAAAGCCCCATCGACGAGCGAGCAGCAGGCCTTGGTGTTCTCTGACCAAGACCTGGAAGGGGTAACTACCCCGCACGATGACTCTCTTGTAATATCAACTACCATAAACCATTGTAACATAGATAGGATACTAGTTAACAATGGTAGTGCCCCTGATGTACTCTCGTATGAATTTTTCCTTAAGATGGGGTGAAAACCCATCCAAGCTCCGCTCGATTCGAACCCCACTTTGCGGGTTCAACGGCCATGCCACCTATCTCGAGGGAGCCCTAAGCCTGCCGATCACTCTCGGTAACCCTCCTAAGATCGACACAATTATGGTTAACTTCATAGTGATTAAGGGGATGTCGGCCTATAATGCCATCTTCGGCTGAGGTATTCTTAGCCGAACGAAGGCCGTGCCCTCCACCTATCACCAAAAATTGAAGTTTCCCACCAAATACGGCATCGGGGAAGTCCGGGGTAACCAAGCAATAGCTAGAAGGTGCTATGTAATCTCGGTTGATGCCATAAGATCGGAAGGGAAAAAGGATCGGGCATCCCCGCGAGGTCGAATCTCATGCAACTCTCTCAAGTAGGCCCGGTACTCCTCCTGGGTCTCCATCACCTCTGTCGATAAAGTACGAACCCTGCTGACCTCCCACATGATCAAAGCACCCCTGACTGCCTGCTCGTCCTCCTCTGTCCCGAGTCTCCTCGCCTGTAGCACAGGTAGGTGGGGTAGCGCTGGAACCATGGTGCGTGGGAGTCCAACCTGTAGAAAGTACCTGCGGGGGCTGTACATCACCAATGTGGTCTTCCCCACAAGCCTCAAGTCGAGCCCAAGCCTCCTAGGAAGCCTGAGGGTGGTGCCGTGGAGGAGGGATGGGCGCATCACGAATCGATCTAGTGGCAGAGTGTTGAGGTAGAGACGCCACTCGTCCTTAGTCTTCTTGTCTGCTGTCTGGCACTCAACCTACTGAGGGAACCTGAAGGCGCCACCAATGAAGAAAAGTGGATGACTCCCAAAGATACGGCTAACAGAAGAGATCTCCTCCTTATGTATGAACTTCAGTCTAACCCCCATCCAACACTCAAGTAGGATCACGGACCCAAAGAGTGGACCCCCTAAGGCAGCTAAGCTAAGGCCCTCATATAAATAGGAAAGGATGGTATGTAAAATGGATAGACCCCGCCACAGTCCACTAATGGTGCTAAGGTTGGGTATATCTAGAACGTGGTCGGTGGTAGGGAAGAGTATGGCCCCGCAAAGGTAGATGGAAACAGCCTTGGCTATCATCTCGTCCCACCCACACTTGTTCTTACAATGAGATATGATCCATTGGCTCAAAGGTATCAGGTGGATGTGGTGTGGGCCAACTACAGTGCGAATATCCTTGGTGCTAGGTAGAAACTCCCCTAGGATAAGGATAGGGTCTATAGGAGCAACTATGTGGCAAACTAGGTCTTCCTCACCAACTTTAGATCTAGGAAGGGATAGATAAATCTCTACCTCTTCTAATAGGATGGTGGCCTCAAAGGAAGGGAAGATGAAGGTATGTGTCTGAGGATGCCATAATTCTACCAAGGCTATGATGCTATGCCAATCTAATGAAAGATTGGGATAATTTTTGGCCAAAACAAAGAGAGGGTGTAAATGTCAGGCCTTTAGGATGGATATCACTGCTATGGGAAGTTCACGGATCATGGGGGACATCCACTTCAACGTGGAATAGTGCCTCGGGCCGGGGAGAAGCTGAGGTAGGGAAAGAAAAAGGAAAACAAAAGAGAGAAGAAGAGGAGGAGAAATGTAAGGACTTGAAGAAAATTTAATGAACATAAAAGTAATTGCATTAACTTACCTCTCTTAAATGGCTGGAGCTCAGGTGCCTAGGAATTGTGGTCAGCCTTTGTAGCACCTCGTGCTCCTTTCTCGCCGGCTTTGGCCCATTGTAAGCGCCCTCACCCATTGTGCTTGCTTCAAGGGCTCTCTTCATGATGATTTGGGTGATATTCTTAAGGTTTTCAAGGCCTAAAAGGAGGGTGTTGTGAGAGTTACGAGTTTAGAGTGCCCTCTACTTATAGAGCCTAGATTCCTAATCCTCTCCCACCACGATTGAGGTAGGATAGCACCAAATCAGGTTAAGATAAGTCTTAGCATGGATTGGGACTCCTTACTCATAGATTGGGACTCTTCAATAGAGTCTCGGTCGAAGTTAATAGGGTTTCTATAGTTGCGGTCTATCGGGAGACCGCAATACCTATTGGCGGTCATCACCGGGCCCTTTTTGCCTCCTTCTACACACTTCGATTCTCTCACGAGTTTAACGATCTCGGTGAGGCCGTCCCACTAGATAAACGGTCAGCAGTAGACCATCTAATTTGGTCGTGCGGCTAAGCGTGGATCGTCTCTGGCCTTCTCTTAGCTATCTGCCAGTTGTCTTTTAACGGTCTATCATGAGGCTGCCAATATTTGGTAGTGGCTTTCTATGTGACCGCCTCTCTATCTCTGTTTCCCTTAATATTAGTTTTTCCTCAAGTTGCTTTCTACTTGAGTCTCTTTCTCTCTCTCGCTCTCCCGTGTCAGTCGTAGAAGTCATTGTCAGGTTAGGTTAGTCAGTATCAAGCATCCACACATTCATCTTTCCAAAGTCAAAAAGAGTCAAGTCAATGCATTATGTCAAAAAGCATGTGTCTCATACAGTATATCAAGTTTGTCCCTCTCTTGGACCCCCGCTATCACCAGTGCCCTCTTGTCTCTTCGTCGGCGGGTCCATGGCAGAGCTCCCCTCCTCGTGCCATCACTGGTGCCGCTCCTCATCCTCGTTCCTCTCAAGAACGGAGGAGCTAGTGAAGTAACCTCTGTAGGCACTACTGTACGTGCCACTCAGAGTCCTGCTACGCTCTAGTTTCTGACCCATCACCTGGAGGGACTGCTGGTACGCTCCCACTGCACCACTCAACTCGGCTACCTATAGTCGGGACTGCTCTAGCTCCCTCCTCTGCCTGGCCGCCTCGACACGAAGGTGCTCTGCCTCTGCCCGGAAGTGCTCTGCATCCTCTATCTGTCGAGTAGCGTCGCCCAGTGCCGCCTCTAACTCCTTCGCCTGCATATTCATTCATTTCATTAGCCACTTGCATTCATAATCATAATTCAAAGGGGAAGTACTGCTGTTTGCTTACCCTCTTAGCAAGAGTGGCCTCGGCCTCCTCGGCTTGTGCTACCATCCATCTAAAGTTCGCATCCCACTCGGCCCGGTTTGCTGGTGGCTAGGAGGAAGAAGGTGTGTCGGCCCCTTGGCGCTGGGCTCCCTCGGTACACTGCAAACAGGGGCATGTCAGTTTCATAGGCATAACACAACAGTCTAAGTCTGAGGTCAAGTGAAACTTACTACGAGGTCCAAGGAGAACTAGAGCTCATCCCGCTGCTGGGCCGTCGAGTTGAGCAACCCCTGAAGCTCTACAATCTGTCCCTGGGGGTCAAGCAGCAAGTAGGAAGTCAAGTGTTAGTGCATTGTAATCATGAGCATATTAGAGAGCATAAGTTTAAGAATCGTACTGGTTGTTGTGAGCCACAGAAGACCTGGTCCCTGTAATGTTGTGCATAAGCTGTCAGGTAGGCCTCATCACTGGTGGCCCGAGCTCGCACCACTCGCCCTCGCCTAGTCCAGTCATCGATCTGGTCTGCTACTCGAGTGATCTAGTCAATCTTCGCTGTGAGCGCATGTGAGCATCGTCCCATGCGCTCCTTTGGCTTCTCACGTGTCGGGAAGTCCACCTCTGGCTGGTGGACGCCCATGGTCCTCATAATCAGCCGGTAGTGCAACAGCTCGACCACGTTCATGCAGTTTAGCCAGATGTCACGTCCTGTATAGCCTAGGGCTTCCACCACCTACGGCTGGCCCTCGTGTCCCTCACCCAGGTACGGAGTCCACCGGACCTGTAAAAAGTTGGCATGTGAGGCATTAGTGTCTAAGCATATAGTTGCATTCACATAAGTTCAGGTTTAGGTCTTACCGATGCATAAGGTAGTCCGTCGGGGTCATCCTAGATTGTCTACACCTGGCGTCATAGGGAGCCTGTCTCTCGCACTGCCATCCATTGCCTCATGATCGGCACTCGATCTGGGTGTGCCTCTGTCCCTCTCCCCAGTCCGAGTAGGTACAGATAGGGCCACACTTGCATTGCATACATCAAAGTGTCAGCATATAGCAATTTAAAACAATTAAACAATTACACAGCATATTAGAAGTCAAGTTTTACCTACAGTAGTGGGGAGAACCCGCCAAGCATCATCCGTCGACTGGTGACGCTGAGGGTGTCGAATAAGAAGGCCAGCACGGTCGTGCCCCACTTGTACTCGCCTACCCGGTCCACCTCCGCAAGTAGGGGCAGGAGTCGGCACCTCACTCCATCAGCTCGAGTCGTGAATAGTAGCTTCCCGAAGAAGAGCATCAGGAATCACCAGAGGACCACGTCCGCCTCAGGTCCTTGTCCTACTGCCACTCACTCACGCGCCCGGTCCGTTAGTCGCTCCAAGTGTTGCTCCGATAGCTCTCCCACGGTGATCATGGCTGCCCACAGGGCCAGGCTCTTCTGAAGGGCCTCTCTCGACAACACGGAGGAGTGCCGCTCTGGTCTATACAGGCTCTAGCCCTAGCAGCCTCTAGGCCAACTCCCGATAATCCATGTGCATCCTCCTACTCACTAGCGCACCGTGCACTCACAGCTCGGTGATCCTCACCACGTCCTTGAGCATTGGGACCATGTACCCCCATGGGAACATGAACACTCAGCTCACCGGATCCCACCAGTCATGTAGAGCATAGAGGAGCACCGTATCCACCTTCAACACCTCCATGCTAAGGAATTTGATGAATCCCATGGCGGCTAGTCGCTCTTGTTGGAAGTTCGATAGTGCCAAGGACACCGCCCAGACCTGGAGCCATGAAATCCTCATCTGGCATTTTCCCTGCATGCATTAAACATTTTATATCAATCACTCAGGTCGTATAGCCATGCATTAAAAAAAATCAGGTCTGCTAAGGTGGCGGCCCTACTGGAACCATTTTGGATCAATGAAACGGTCATCTGAAGACCGTTTAATTCACCCTAGCGGTCTGCCTTAGACCATCTTCTATCCCCCTAATGCCCCGTGGCTTCATTCCATTGGACGGTCATACTTTGGCTATTTTTAGCATAATTGGCAGCCTTGTTGGGGGCCGTTTTAATTCAAACGGTCATGGGCGGACTAGTTTTCTCTCTTAGGTGGTCCCTGGTAGGACAGTATTTCACTCTCCGTGCCAGATGGTGTTCTACTCCCTCCCAATCGATTGGAAATGTCACTAGGGGCCCTACATTCGACCTTAAGGGGTTGGTATGACCCCTTTCATTTCATCTAAATCACATGCATCCATTGGAATGGGAAGATGGGGGGGTTGGCCGTGGCCTACCTCGAATGACTTGACTGACTTTGCCACCGTCGCTGTCGCTTCAAGCGGCGCTTCTGCTTCCTCCGATGCTCTGGCGACTGCGATAGGCGCTTCCCTCTCGATTGTAGACAATGGCGGCATCTCTTCCTCAGTCGCAGATGGTGGCGGCATCTCCTCCTCCGGGGGGTTCACCACCGGTATCTCACAGATCTCTTCACGGGCCATTCAATGCACTAATCTCCCCAGAACTTGCCTCTTAGTCCACACCCGAGTGGACACGTGCGAGGAGGATGGAGCCTCAGGGTTTGGGGTGGAAATGAGGGAGAGCCTCGGTGGTTCTCTGTCGAGGCGTCCGTTCATTCTGTGCATGTAGACGAATGAGGAAGACGAAGAAGGGTGATTTCTTTTTTTTGAAACCGACGATCAAGAGGAGGCCTCACGACCGACTATTTTAGGACTTAGGTGGTTCCACAATGGCCGTTCCTGAATGTGGGCTCATTTTCTGTGTGACAAACCATCTTCTATTTAACGGTCATCTTCTGACCGTTAAGTTATTAGGCGGTCTCCGTTTGGCCGTTTTCATGCTACATTTGAAATTCAAATCCTGTTGGACTTTGCAGTCTGCTTTGGACCATTTCTATGCCTAGCAGTCTTCATGAGACCATTTTTATGCTGTCTCTGGATCCGAGGCGGCTTGATTCAAATGAAAAGCGGTCTCGTCGATCCTCCACGGCCACATACGTGGTCCAGACCAGCCAAGGTAGCACGTGTGGTTCACCATCCGGCCAATGTGATCCACATGATCGCGACGTTCTCTCTCTCCGATGATGAATCAAAATAGCCTAGCACCAACCAAAGAGAGCGTTCAATCTGGTACCCAGGGTGGAGGCCCTGGCATGATCGCAGACCCCTCTCCTTCCCTAGGGAAAGAACCTGACGACTCTTCAACATCGTCGTCGAGCGGGCGTAAATCTTACCTCGTGATCTGTCGACAGACTACACTCAGTGGGACTTTAATCACCCCCAGTATTGTCCCTTTCATGAGTGAATCTACCACGCGATCGAGTCCTGTGAGGAAGTCCAATACCTCATTGAGGAACAGATCCGGTGGGAGCAGATCAATGCCGAAGGAAATTCCATAGCACTTGTTCGACTATGACAAGCTGTCGAAGAAACCCAGGCTGTCACTAGAAATGCACTAGAGCGGCCCGATCTTCCCCAGGAAAATGGGCACGGGTCGCCCTACCAGCATACTCCAGAATGGCTGGAGTTCCAAATCGATAATCGGAAGGCTCTCGAACCACTGCGGAGACGCAGGGAGCAATATGCCAGCCGAGAGGCGGGATCGAGTACCTTCTCGTCCAACATCATCCACTCTCCCGTTCCCTCGGCCTCTCCCGAGGCTCCAACACCACAGGCTGGTCAACTAGCCCTTGCCACTCCAGCCGCACAATGACGACCCTGGCAAGAGCTAGAGTCTCTGCCCTTTTCCAAGGAAGACACTACAAGACTCCTTCGAGTCCTTCTCGGTCGAGAAGACGTCCTGGTAGGCGAGACCAGGATGGACTCTTCCAGCCCTTCTCGTCTCCCCCCTATTCTACCTCTGTCTTCAACACCCGAGGATAGAAAGGGAAAGCAAAAGTTGAGCGAGACCTTGGCTCCGCCGAACTAGGTTCCCCCTACAACTCGCAAGTCGGGCCCACCACCGCAAAGGCCCTCCAGCACACGAGATCAAGACAGCCACCAGGGTAACAAGGCCCCCAGACATCATTAGGTGTCATCCAACCCTGTTCTCAGCCAGACCACAGGGGTCCGATTGTGAAGCAAGATGTTGGTCACGCTCCTCAGGCCCTCCTCAGCAGAAATCCTAGCCACCATGGCTAAGGCATCGAACCACGCACACGTCTTCAGACACCAGCCCCAATACACCAATTCAACATGGAAAGCCTTCCCAGCCACCGCGGCTAAGGCATCAAACCACGCACATGTCTTCAGACACCGGCACGAATACACCAACTCAATGGGGGAAGCCTTCCCCGTCACTGCGGCTAAGGCATCAAACCGCTCATACGTCCTCGGATGCCAGTAGGAGTCAATCGGCTCCCGGTAAGCTCCCACACCAACCGCGGCAGTGGCAACAAGTCGCGTCCACATCTTTGGACTCTAGTCCCAGCATCGCTACTTACCAGGAACTACCACTCGAAGTAATCGAGTAGGCGATCAACGCTACCTACCAACTACAACAATCGGAAGGTGCTTGGATTGAGATCCGAGCAAAGAAGAGTCACTGATCTCACCCTACGAACTTATCAGCTCGACGGTACCCCTGTGTGGACTTGTCAGCTCCAATCCCAGTGCCTCCTCCTCCTACTCACCTGGAGACGGCCATTGCCAAGAAGCAGGAGAGGAATAGAAGGAAGAATCTCAAAAGGCACCTCAAGAAGCAAGCCGAACAAGCGGCTACCTTGCAGTCCCTAGCAGAGTTGACACCTCTCCAGAGGTCACAGCGGCTCATCGACAACTTGGAGGAATACATTCCTCTTCGCCCTACCGGGCCTATCCCACTCAATAGCCACATCCCATGGGAAGACATACAAAAACAAGCTCGCCTTCGAGACTGGGTCCAAGAAATGATCCAAAAGGTCAAGGAAGGCGAAACTCTCTGCGTTCTGGAAGAGCTCACCTTATTCTATAAGGACAAGGAGTTCACCGTGGAACAGTTGGAACAGATGCTTCGTGGCTGCACCTGCAATATGGTGGCCATCCCACCTCCAGACAATATCAATGCCTCCTAGCGAGGTGAGTCGGTAGCGTCCAGAACCAGACAAAGGGCTGTGACTCCATCCGGACTGCAACTAGCTCAAGAGTACACCAGCCATGGCTGAGGTCATGGTCATGGACGTGGCAGAGGTCGCGGCAGAGTCCCTAAGCCGTCTCTTCGCCCCTCTCCCTTCAATCTTGAATGGGTTATCCTCCTCCGAGGAGAACAACCTGTCCCGATCCACCCAGTGGAGATCCGGAGGCAACCCAGCATCTTCGACCTAGCTGGCGTCGAGGGGACTGTCGCTAGCATTCCAGTCCCGACACCAGCTCTGGTTTGCCTTGCAGAACAAGCGGGACCATCCGATAAGGATGGACCAGCCCCTCAGCCATCTTCGGAAGAGCTGTCATTGGCTTCTCTCTTCCAAGAGTCTGCGGCTGGTCACAGTCAGCCTGATCCCAGCAACAAGGGCAAGGCGGTGTAACTCCCTGACGAGGAGCCACGCGGTAGCTCACAGCAGATCCAGCCCGACATACTACCATGGGGGTTTAGGCGGACTGGGTCCCTAGGGAGAGAGAGGGGGGCGGTCCCCACTATAAAATCTGGTTTTTTGGGTGTATTATCTTCCTAAATTGACTAAGAAGAAAAGGACTGGTGGGCTAGAAGGATAGTGGGAGACTTTGTGAGTGTGTTGACTGCTGAGGACCGATCCTGCGTGCTGTTGCTTCGTGCTTCCGCGGGTTACTTCCAAGAACTGGTACGGCACACGAATCGCACCGTAGGACCACAAACTGGATGAACTAGGGCTGAGCGGGGCCGTGGGGCTGATGGCCTGGAGAGAGGGCATGACCCCCGGGGAGTTCACCCTCCCTGGGCCACGCAGCCACCCCTGGGGCGAACTGGCCCCGGGGCCGGTTGTAACCCCGAGGGATGGCCCCCAGGGGTCTTCTTTTGTCTTCTGGGGGTGTCCTTTGAGGGACACCAAGCTTCGAGGGACTGGGACGGGCCCATGGGGGGCGGTGTTCTTCGGGTTGTAGTATCCGCTCGCAAGGTGTTCAGGTAAATGCTCGACACACCCCGGGTTGCCAAACGGCTTGAGTAGTAGGCCGAGGTGCCCTAAAGTGGGCCTTGGGCTGAGGATGGGAGCTCGTGGGAGCTAGGGGGAGGCATTTTAGGCACATGGGCCATGCCTCAAGCTGCGTGCTGCGTTGCACGGTGGGTTGGCAAGGTAGCCTCGGATTGGCCAGAGAGCTAAAGATGAGTGGCTCGTAGCCACGTGTCTAAGGGTTGGGGGTGGCCCCGGATTGCTGGGGGGTTGTTGTAGGACCCAATTAACGTGCTGGCACCACGGGTTGGCCCATGGTTTGATGCCAGAGGGCTGGAATATATGTGCCCACAAGGTGTTTGGGAAAATGCTGAACACGCGTGTGTGAGCCGTATACGCGTACTGCGGGCCTCTAAAGCCTGTGGTTGACTTGATTAGGTCTCCCTTTGACCTTAAAGGGTTGAGAGAAGGCATCTCGGGCCTGACTCCCTACCTTTTCACCGGGTGCCATGTGGCGTGGCTTGGTGTCGGGGTGCCCCTGGGTTGGCCCGGGCGGCCACATAGGGTGCAGGCAAGGCCCGCCGGTGAGTAGCAGGGATTGGTCCCGGTTGATTGCTTGTGTAGCCACACGTCATGGCAAACTGATCAGGGCCCTTGGCAGGACCCACAGAGTGGTAGAAAGGGCTAGGTAGCCCGTGCCTTAAAGGTGTTCGAAAAAATTCCTGAACCCTTATTTATTGGTATTTTGCTGGGAAATCATCTGGGTACAACAAATGCCCCCCACTGGTCGTGCGTCGGAGGCAAAGACGACAGCGTATGGCCCATGAGCCCTCTGTTTTAGGCCATTGTAGTTGTATTTTGACACTTCATGTGCCTTTGCCTTGTTATGTTGTACATGTTGACTTTTTGGTGTTTTGATCACTTTACGTGCCCCGTCTTGCAGCTATGGCACGCTTTGGCAGAGATGAGCGAGTCCCGTGACGTGTGGCCCAGGAGGAGGATCACTGGGTGCGACGGACCTAGCGGTCGATGCCCCCTCTAGGTCCACCGGTGATCACCACTGCTAGTATGGAGCAGCTGGACTGGGGCCATATGACCGTACCTGAGGGTCCCTTCGGTGAGAGGGAAGCTGGAGTCGAGACTGTTGAGGTGGCTCTCATCCCAGAGGTGGGTGGTCAGTATAGCTACGACCAGCGTGGAGGCTACCCTTTGGAGTTCCCCCTGGACCGCCATCTGTTCAAGTTTAATAGGAGCTATGTTCCTCCTGGCATGGAGGAGGATGATTCACAGATCTCGGAAGCCCGTCGCCGTCTTAAGCGGGCAAGCTTGCTGGGCAGGGACAACATGCATGGCGTTGCACCTTGTAGCTATCCGAGCTTTTCGGAGGACTATTGGAGGCAGCGTCAGTTCTTTGGCAGGACAGAGCAGTCTGGAGTTAGAGTTGGGCCTCTAGGCCCTACTTCATGGGACTTGCACGACCATCACCGCACTGAGACACAGGGGACAGCCGGGTTGATTCTGGAGCCTGCGGGTCTGCAATACGCTGGGGGAGGCTATGACGACCACAGCATTCTGGACGAAGTGATACGACAGATCGTCATCAACTAGTACATCTGCTGGGCAGTGATCCCATCGCATAGGTATCGTTAGGGGGCCACAGAGTGGCAGATGGGGATTGTGCACCCCTACTGGGTGCTGCTGGACCGAGCTGGGATTAGGTACGCGGTTGACTACCACTTTGTACGCGTACCCGTGCTACATCGGATTGCTACAGGGACTGCTGGAGCATTTCAACTGCCGGTGGAATACAGTGGCGATAGTAGAGGGAGAGACCACCCTTGACTTATGGTCTCTATTCTGGATTTCTGGATTGCCGATCAGTGATGAGGGGTACGAGGAGGTGGTACTGGATGACCTCCACCATAGCCACACAGATGGACAGGGGCGATACCGAATGTCTTACAACTATCGGTATCTCATGAAGACTTGGAGGGACTTGGCCTTGGCGGGGAGAGAGAGAGCTGCACAGACTCCCTGGGTGCCGCTGAACGTGTGGGTCCGTCACTTCTACAACGGGCCCTTCTGCTTTTACCAGGAGTTCGCCAGGGACCAAACTCCGACTAGGGAAGGGTGAGGGTTGCCTTGGAAAGAGGGAGGGGTGTCTTGGGAAGTGGGAGTGGAGGGAGATACAAATTTGAATTAGTCTTGGGGGAGGTGATGGGGAGTAAAGATGGGCCTAGGGAAGGGTGGGGGATGCCTTAGGAAGATTGAGGGGTGTCTTGGGAAGTGGGAGTCGAGGAAGATACGAATTTGAATTAGTCTTAGGTGAGGTGATGGGGAGTAAAGATGGGCCTAGGGAAGGGTGAGAGATGCCTTGGGACGAGAGAGGGGTGTCTAGGGAAGTGGGCGTGGAGGGAGATACGAATTTGAATTAGTTTTGGGGGAGGTGATGGGGAGTAAAGATGGGCCTAGGGAAGGGTGAGGGATGCCTTGGGACGAGGGGAGTAGAGAGAGAGAGAGAGAGAGAAGGAGAGAGAGAAGGAGAGTCACACTCCTAGAGGGGAGGGAGAATTCACTCAAAGTGGATTTCAATTTCTCAAGCATAAAGTTCTTCCAAATGGAAGGGGGTTGGGTCCTATTTATAGGCACCCAAGAGGTGATGGGGAGTAAAGATGGCCTAGGAAGGGTGAGGGATGCCTTGGGAAGAGGGGAGTAGAGAGAGAGAGAGAGAGAGAGAGAGAAAGAGAGAGAGAAGGTGAGTTACACTCCTAGAGGGGAGGGAGAATTCACTCAAAGTGGATTTTAATTTCTCAAGTATCAAGTTCTTCTAAATGGAAGGGGGTTGGGTCCTATTTATAGGCACCCAACTCTTTACATGATCGAAATACCCTTGGCATTTATACAAAAGATCAAAGGTATCCAAGATGACAAGTGTGGGCCCAAATTAGGATACTAAGGCCCATTCAACACAAAACAAAGGAAATTAGACTCATGACCACATGACTTAATAAAGAAAAATACATAGATAAAAAGGATAAACATGAGGTAATCATAGCCAAGCATTCCTCAAAAATACATAGACGACTCGAGCCATATGGAGCAGCGTGTGATGTCCTCATCATACCCATGGGGTGGGAAGAACTCGACCCCGTCGAGTATGGGTCCACTGGGATAGTGATCCAGCGCGTCCAGGCCCATGCATGGTAGGTCCTCCGAATCACCCACATATCCACAGTCAGGGAACGGTTCGTCCACCTTACAAGATAGCGTTGGTGCACCCTGTTCCTGTTGACAATGCTCTGCTTGTCTAGTATCATCTTCGCTTGCTCACGTTGGTCACTCTGGCTGATAAGTGGACTCTTATGGGTAGTGTCTCTCACAAGGGCGGGGGTAGGCTCCAAATCCTTACTAGGTTCCACCACGGGGCCCTTATAGGGTGCTAGATCCACCACTTTGAAAGTAGGATGTACCCCCATAGCCCTCCGGTAGGTTTAGCTCATAAGCATTGTTGCCAACTCATCTAAGAGCTTGGAAAGGTCCAGACCCTTGTGCCCTCAGCTTGGAGGCAGCCCTGGGGAAGAGTCGCTCTGTCCTCACCATCACAAAGTTGCCTACTTGGAATTCTAAGTGGCGCCTGTGAGCATCTGCCCGCTTCTTGTAAGTCTCGTGACTCTTCCCTATGTGCTTGCTTGGATGCTTATGCCGTGCCTTATCATGCTATGTAGATGTGAAAATTCGACTATGCAAAGGTGGACCTGGACACCCAAATGTGGTCCTATCATGCACAAGATCAAGTTTGTTGGTGATGATGAATGGGGGTGGGCTTGTACATCCAAATGTGGGCTAATCATACATCTCTATCCAAATGTTGAGCTTTACACTCCCAAGTGTGGGTGTATGCATGAAGGGGACTTGTTCAACTCTAGTGCAACGAGCTTGGGAAGGGGTGAGGTATAGGACTTCTATGGAGGAGCAAAACAAGGATGGTGGGTTTTGGGGTTCCCATGTAGATGGATCAATAGGATCAAGCGTGGTTAGGCTCTTGGTGAAGTTGGTTTCATCAATTCCTTGACTCAAGAAAGCCCATTCCACAAGTTCCCCAATGTAGGTTGGGATGTCATCAACTGGCAAAATGAAGGGTATTATTGTCCCTTGGTTTTAGTTGGGTCTAGGGTTGGGTCGATTTTGGTTGGGCTTAGGTACGGGTTGGTTTTAGTTGTACCTAGGGATGGGTGTGGCTCTTCCCAAGGAGATGGTTCGGGGCCCACTAGGCACGTAGTGGCAGGGATGCAATAGGTAAGGGCCTGATTGGGCCTATTGCAACTGGCTTTGGGAATGGGTGAGGGGTAGGCAATGGTGAGGGAGGGAAAGGGGACAGATTGGCATTAGAGTTCCCAAGGGAAAGGGTCAAAGGTGTCAAGAAAGGTTAGACTTTTGGTAAAGTGAACCTCATCTAACCCTTGACAAAAGATCGCCCACTCTACCGTTTCTTCGAGGTGCACTACGTCCTCTTCCATCAAAAAGGTAGATGGAGCATTGGCCTCACTTGGATGATTGTATTTGATGCGGGACGGATGCGCGACTCGACTCCAATTGGATATGCGATCCATGGACTCTAAGCAAGCTCGCGATTGTCCCTAACGAGGGAAGCGTACGGACGTGCGCGGTTGAGAAACTGGCAGTGAGCTAGGGTGGTCGGCTCTCTCTTGTGCCCGGATCGGGTCACGGGACGGTCACGCTCGTCCTTTGCACTTTTTTTAAAACTAAAGTGATACTTGCAAGGAACTGGGGGAGATGCTCGACCCCTACAGCCATGCAAGAGAATTTTATATATAGCGCAATCAAAGAAAGAAGTGGGGGGGTACAAGAATGACATGGTCCTGGGGGAAGGGGCGGCAGATGCCGAACACAAGAGTACAAAGGCCCAACAAAGGCCGAAGCCACCAGCCTACACATGTAGGAACAAAGCCCAAAACAAAGCAAGAACAATAGAGTGTAGCAAGTCACGGAGGCACGTAGGCGCGGCTCGGAGAGGAAGAGTGGTTGCGACGTTGAGACCGGCGAGGGGCCGACGAATCATGCTGGCGCGATGGACGTCCATGACCGACGAAGTTGACATGAGCAGTGATGTCGATGGGATCAGCGGAAGGCCGATCAATACCCGGGATGATAAGAGGTTGAACAAGCACGGGCAGCTGGATGCGATCTCCATCAGACGGGGAAATGGCTGAAGGTGATGCCCCAGGCATCTGACGAGGAGGAGGATGAGAGCCATCATCGTCGGGGGCAGCCCGCCGCGCGACTCGCTTCACAGCTTGAGTGAAGGAGAGCCGCGAGGCGGTCGTCGATTGAGGCTGGACCCTTGGCCCGAATTATGAAGCGGCTGGTGTAGGGGATGCAGCGAAGGTTGGGGTAGTTGGCGACCAGGCTAGAGCCCCAACGTTGAGGCCAGCCGAGGGGGCAGGAGGCGGGCAGGAGGTCTACGGTTGCACAGCATCGGGGGCCGAGAGGCCCAGGACGACGGAGGCGGCCCACTGCGAAGGCAGGTTGGCAACTGGACCGTCCCCCTCAGCGGATGAACTAGGAGCATTAGAAGCCACGGAGTGCACAGAGGAAGGCGGTTCTGGCGGGGCGGTTTGTCAGGGAACTGGAGGATGGCGGTCCTGCGCAAGCCCCACTGGTCGGGTAGCGACGAAGGATGCTGGTTCCAGCCCCGGCACGAAGAGGGCCTGCACAATATTGGATGCGGATGCTGGCTGGCCAGCGGGCGGAGAAGAGGTAGAAGCGCCATCCACAGAAGGCAGGGCGGAGCGAGACGCCGTCGGCCCCAAGGACTCAGAGAAGGCCAAGGGAGCAGTCCGCGATGAAGTGGGTAGGACACCATCAGACAGAACAGGAACTAGGCCTTCCAGAGATGGAGGTGGCAGCCGAACCGCAGCAGATGCCTCGTAGGGGAGGAGGGCAAGCTTCGGGCTAGGAAGCTGCGGGTCCCCCTCCCCTGCAGGAACAACTACATGCGCACTACCGGGGTGCGGCTGGCTGAGCAAGACAGAGTGGGTGTCGACACCTAGGCCAGCGGGTGTCGACACCGGTGCTCTCTCCACGGCGAGCTGGAGTGACCCCTCACCTACGAGACTTGGCTATGGGCTTGTGACCAAAATAGGAGGTGGAGGGAGGGGGGCCACCAAGCTATTGAGAGAGCTCCCAAGCAAGGAAGGAGCGATACCAACAGGGGCGACTTCTCCCCGCGGTTGGATGGCTTGCGGAGGCAAAGGAGGGCCTCCTCTGGAAACAGTAACCAAGGGGGGTGCAGCAAGCGAGGCTACCACAGGTAGAGGAGCGATAGCGCCCTGGAGGCATGTTGATCTATGCGAAACCCCAAGATCCGCAGTCGAGGGGTGCGCCAAGCGCTCCATCATGTTGAAAGGTGGGCAGGCTACCACAGAGCAATCCACAGTGAAGGATGCTGCAGGATTGGGGGCATTCGAACCAGCAAGGGGAAGCAACTGGAGAGCAGGGGCAGACGTACGCGAAGACACCTGTGGGGTAGTAGCCAGCCTAATAGTAGGGAGCCACTTGCACTTAGGGAGAAGGTGCCCTAGACGTCTACAACCAGAGCAGAACTATGGAATGCCAGGATACACCAGAGGCTGCCAGAAAAGCCAATTCCTAGCCTTGATCAACACCCTTGGGGGAGGTTTCTTTGACACGCCCATTTGGATGCAAACACGAGCGGTAGACAAATGAGTCAGGCACAACGAGTTCTTATCAATCTTCAGGGGAGTCCTAATGTTTCCAGCAATGGAGAACCACATAGGCTTATTGTAGAAGTTCACCGGGAGGTTGGGCATCTCAACCCAAACTGGCACGACAGGCGAGTCCTCTTCAATGGAGAATGTTAAGGTCAATTTGAAAAAATGGAATGGCCTACCCTTGACAAGCAGAGCTTCTTTCAGTAGGACAAGTAGATAGTCATCTTTGTTCTAGAAACGAAGGAGGAGATGGCGGTTTTCCATAGCGCTAAGGAAGAAGTCCTCTTTGAACTAGAATCGCTGAGCAAAGTGAGCCCGAATATCCTGGAACGGAGGGTGTCCTCGCGGCGTCCGGGCAATGACTGCGAACTCCAGTGGCCGACAGGAGATCAGGATCTCTTCATGGGAGAAAATAACTGCTGGCTCACCGGCGTCTGTGGAGGCGGGAGCATGGATGGACAGTGGAAGAGGAGGTGGGGTAAAAGACTGGTGAACGACCTGGGCGAAGGAAGGGCCAACCGTAGCCAAGGAAGAAGGGGCTGTGGGGTCGAAGGCCAAGCGCGCACCGCTGCCTCCGCCAGACGGAACCGCACGGTGAGCAGCACCCCAGGCTTGTATCTCCTTGAGCACTGGATTGCATTTCGTCCCCTCAAGTCCCGCAGCGCCATGCTAGGGGGGCCCCCGTGGCCGCAGATACAAGCCTCTTTTTCCTTCTTTGCCTTTGCCAATGACTTACTTGATCACTTGATGCTCATGCGACCTAGCGTGAAGCTTGTTTTCCGCTCAAGAATACCCTTGAGCGTGTTGCCCTCATTAGGCTTGTTTCTTTACCGAAACACACATTTATCAGTCCACCGGGCTCCCTTGCAAAACGGGTGTTCTAGAGGGGCATTTGTAGATGCCTAATTTTGGACATGCCGCAGATACCCAATAGACCTTCGCGTGAATGACGTTGATTATGGTGCTTGATTTTTCAGATGTATGTGTTTTAAAGCCCAGCTCATAGCCTTAAACTATTGGGCCTCGACCTTTAGGGGGCCAAGTGTCATGGGTCTGGGCGGCCAAAGCGTTGGCCACCCTCTCTCCTGGGCGACCAGGGCGATGGCCGCCCTGGTCTGTTGGGCGACCAGCCTCCTGGCCGCCCTCCCTTCTAGGCGACTAGCCTCCTGGCCGCCCACCCTTTGTCAAGGTGGCCAAAGACTTGGTCGCCTCCCCCCTGTTTACTCGGTCAGAGAACATGGACCAGCTCATGGCCACGTTCTCCTCCCTCGTTTTCCACTATTTTGACCCATGATCCTGTAAATTCCAGCCTACGAACAAAAGGGTCTCTCCCATGCACATTGAGGGAGGGAGGGACAGAAGTTGGCAGTTCAGAGGAGTTCAAAAGGTGGGAAGAGTTCAGGAATTCTCAGAAGCATGCACGGACACGGGAGGAGGTCATCTTCCCAGAGGCTGCTTCTTCCTCCTGAGAACCTAGTTTGAGCTCTATACCTTTTGTTCCTACTGCATCGTCGCTTCCAGGTAAGCATAGTTTGCATGTAGTCTCCCCCTTTAAATCGTAACCTGAGAGGTTTCCCCTAAAAACAAAGGGGAGGTGGGTGGTCGAAAGTCTTGGCCATCCCTCCTTCCCACCACCCCCAGGTATCTTCGCCGCCTTGTTTCTTGTTTCGTCCATTTTTTTTAGAGTAGAAGCTACATCACTAGTTCACTAATGGCTTTCTTCCTTTTCTTTTGAGCTACGTAACAGGACATCAGCACAAGGGATGAGCAGGGCTCCTTGCCCTTGACCGGCCGAGGAGGAGGAAGAGGGTTCTCTTCACCTTTGTGTCTCCCCGCGATCATCATCCTGCGAGGTTCAGGTAAAACGACCTCTGGCGATCACGTTCTAATCATTTTCTTGTTCCTCTGTAGGTACCCCCCATTCCAACTTAACACTCCCCTACACTCAATCACCGACGACCCAACCAATCTGGCGCCTACAACGGAAGCAAGAGCTCCCCCCTTACCATCAGTTGGCACTTCGCTTGATGTCAAGATTCTACCTCATCAGCGTCAAGCATATCAATCGAGGACAGAATGCTCAGGCGGATGCCCTCGCTAAGCTGGTTAGTTCTTTGACAATCTCGCCAAATACAAGCCTGAACATAACAATAATCAACCGGTGATAGGTCCCTAGTGTAACAGAGGTTCTGGCCGATGAACAAGAGAATGAAAGTGGTGGCTGTGGAAGAGGTTCAACAGCCCGATTGGCGGGAGCACCTCCTACGTTGGTTCTAGCACCAACAGCTCCCGAAAGAAAAAGAACAAAGAATGAAGCTCCTACGGGTCAAAGACTCCTATGAGATGAGGAACAAAATCTTATTCCGGATAATGGCGAATGCCCAAAAGAAAGTTCTACTCCATTGCTTGTCTTTGACAGAAGCTGGGCAAGTAATGCAAGAAGTCCATGCCGGGTTAGCCGGAGCACACCAGGCCGGCCCGAAGATGAAAATTGAAATAAAGAAATTGGGCTATTATTGGCCCTCCATGTTCGATGATTGTTACAAGTTTGCCAAAGCTTGCCAAAAATGTCAAGAGCACGCCAACGTGTCAAGGAGACCGCCAGTGCCGCTACATCCCACCGTCCCAAGCTGGCCATTCACTTAATGGGGCACGGACATGGTGGGGCCACTACTAGCATCTTCATCAGGGTGCAAATATATCTTAGCAACTACAGATTACTTCTCCAGATGGGCGGAAGCAATAGCACTAAGAGAAGTAACGGGAGAGTTGGTCACAAGATTCTTCCGGCAGAATATAATATTTTAGTTTGGGATTCCCAGCCGAATTATCTCTGATAATGGTAGCCATTTCAGAAACCAGAAGGTTTATCAGCTGGCCGATAAGTACAAGGTTGACTGGAGGACGTCGTCCCCCTACAACCCTCAAGCTAATGGACTTGCAGAAGCCTTCAATAAAACACTATGCATAATGCTAGCGAAGACTGTCAAGTCTAATAAAAAGGATTGGGAAGAGAAGATGTACGAAGCGCTTTGGGCCTATCGTACGGTCTATAAAACCCCAACCGACTGCTCACCATTCTCCCTCGTATATGGGTCAGAGGCTGCGTGATGGGGGCATCATTTACCCCCCACACTTTTCGGAGCTCGGATGGACCGTCATCATGTACCATCGTGTCCTTCACATTTCTTTGAGTCATAGCATGTAGTTTTTATATTTTATTTGAGTCTTATTTCTGCCAGTAGTGAAAGACACCTACAAGTATTACTCAAATGATCAAAGTGGTCAATCAATCAAATATTGTACTAGGTGGAGGTTGGATCAAGGATCTCCTCGCGTAAGAGATGTCAGTCCAGATAGGCGTGACCTATCTTTCTTGACATGCCTTTTGATATACTTCTTTGATTGATGAGGCACTCAGATCATATGAGTGATCTTGCATATAGAAATTAGTTCTACTAGCAACGATCCTAAGCATCCATCTATCGAATAAAATGCTTAAACAAACAATCACACACCACACAGAAATTTTTAGGTTGTTCAGTCTCTACCCGAGACCTACATCCACCCCACACTCAGACCTTAGTGTCGCTTCCACTGACTCACAGCTTGAACCGCTGAGCACCACAGCTTGCTTACACCGCTAAGCAACACAGCTTGCTTCCGTCGAGCACCACAACTTGCTTTACACTGCTGAGCATCACAGCTTATTGACCGAGGAACATTTCCCCGCTACTGTGCATCACAGCTTCCACTGCTGGCTAACAGCTTGAAAGAAATGGTAAGGAAAACACACGGTAATAGAAATCAGGAAATAGATGAATCGATGAAAATCATGTAGCTCCAACATGAGCAAATGATCCTAGATCTGATCTAGAGATCGCGATTGGAACGCCTCTTTCTTCTTCTCCTCTTCTTAACTTTTACGACACTCTATTTTCATCTCAAATCTTCTTCTTCCAACAGCAACCGACTCTCACTTCTAGCCTTCTCTCTCAGATGCTTAGAGCTCTTCTCAAATTCCTTCTTCTATCTACCTCTCACTCGCAGATCTCCTCTTCTCGAATTACTGGTCCGATCTAGCCTGGTCTGCTCTTCTGCTATCTTTTTCTTCTATTTGCCTCAAACTACGTCCCGTTCCAGCTCCAACTCAAGCCCTTCTTATTTCTCAATATCAGAGAGATCCCTCTTTATAGCAGGGAATTAGATAAGATGGACCCCACTTGATTCGCTCCGCGCGTGGAGGGAAGACTCCCGCCAAATACTTATTCTCTGACAGGTGGCATAAGTGATCCACGTGTCAGGTCTGATAGACAAAAGGAGAACACGTGGCTGAGTACTCTTGGAGAGCAAGTAGCCTCGGATCACGTGCTTCAATGATTGGATCTTAGGTCACGCGCTCCACTTGAAGCTTTGCTACTCTCAGACGCATAGTGTTAGCCTTAATCTTGCCAATCAGAACAAAGGCATTTAGTCAAACACCTTATGCACTAGAGTTCATATTTGGAAAATAATAAGAGAATTCATATGCTCAGACTTATCACATGAGTGTTCTGGAAATGCCTTAGAGCATGGATTATGATGCTCAGACTTAGTAACGAGAAAACCAGATGTGCATCGACCTTGGTCTTGCATGAGCATCGACCTTGTTTCATCATATGCACTGACCTTGAACATGCACAGACCTATATGTGCACAGACTAGAAACTATGCATAGACCTTGAAACCTGAATGTGTATAGACTCTAAAATGTGCATAGACTTGAATGCAGCATGTGCTTGAACCTTTCAAGATACATTGAGAAGTGTGCATTGACCTTGTAGACAATGCTACAAAATGTGCATCGACCTTATATACCATGCTACACAACATGCATTGACCTACCAGTGCACATGGTAGAAGGTGCATCGACCTTGCCTTTAGACAGATGCAAAATATGCATCGACCTGTCTTTAGGCAGATGTAAAATGTGCATCGACCTGGATGCTATCGCTAACACATGTGCACCGACTTGACCTTGCTAGATGCAAATGTGCACAGACCTTATGAATGACTAAGGAAGATGTGCATCGACCTTATAGATGACTAAGGTAGATTTGCATCGACCTTATACATGACTAAGGCAGATGTGCATCGACCTTACAACAGTTGCTAGCCAACTAGCATCGGCCTTTATTGCAGTCGCTAGCCAACTAGCATTGACCTTCTAATGCATGGCTTCACATATGCATTGACCTTAAATGCTACACTTGGCTAACTAGCGCCGACCTTATGCGACAAAATGTGAGAATGCACAGACCTTATCCTCTCAAGGCAACAACATGCATCGACCTTATGTGAGTACAAGGTCTAAACGTGCATCGACCTTAGTGAGCTAAAGCTCAAATGTGCATCGACCCTTTTAGACTAGAATTCAACATGCATCGACTTTCTTTCTTCAAACTGAAATGTGCATCGACCTTACTTAATAAGGAAAGGTATATGCACTGACCTGTATGCTTCAGACTGAGATATGCATTGACCTTACCTGATAAAGAGAAGGAATATGCACTGACCTTTCAATGCATCACAGCTAACTAGCATCGACCTTTTGTCACCTTTTTGAATAGTCAGTAGCGTTGACCTTTTGTCATTCCGTCTTAACAATAGTGACTGTCTTTTCATAACTTTGAATCATTCTCATAATCTGTTCTGACAGATTTTCATACTGCTATAAAGATGATGAGATCATTAATAAATGCATCAAGATAATATCATCAAGGTTATATATTTATAATGAGACATAATATTTGTCATCATCAAAACTTCAAAATCACAGGGACACAACAATCGCCTCTTTAGATTCCCACTTGGCTCCGACCCCTGCGGGCGAGGTTGCAAATGTGGAGGAGAGGTTGCCCTCCTTGACCCCTGCTAACGAGGCTACTGGCATGGCGGGAGCTGCATCGAGTAAGGGCTGGGACTTTTATCAGGTTTTCCACCCTATTTTGCCAAAGGAAATTTTGACTGTTGCTTATTTCCCTTTGTACTTGGTGGGATTGTGTAGGCCCTACTGGTGTGCTAGCTGAGATGGGCCACTCTTCCCTGGACTTGGGGGTTGAGTGGCCTACGTGCCCTTGCCTGCCAGAGCCACTGCTGGATACGAGTGTAGGCGTTGCCTTGCTCCAGCGAGCCCGAGGCTGCCTGCGAGGTGACCCCCTGCCTTCTCCAGAGGAGCTTAGGTAGCAGTTGAAGGACTGTACCTAGGGCTACCACAGCCTCAGCTTCCCGCGCGAGCTCTAGATGTCTGGTTTGGCCGATATCTGGGTAGAGTTCCTGCGACTTCTGGAGGCTCAGGAGTAGAGGGCTCGGTGGCTAGTGGCCATCCGAGAGGCACAGGAGCAATGGGCCCAGCTTATGTCAGCCCTGGCCGAATAGAGGGGCTGTGTTGATGTAGCCGTGTCATTTTCCCGAGACCACGCCGTGCGGCTAGGCAAGGCAGAGAATAGGGCCAAGGCCTTGCAGAAGGCTTTGGAGGAGCAGTTGCGAGCCGTGGAGCTCGCTAGAGCTGAGTGGCGGGCTGTCGAGACCATGGCCGAGGCCAGCGTACAGCTTGTGTCGACCTTGGAGGTGGAGCTTGCAACTGCTGAGTCTCGCCTGGTGACACTGGAGGGGAGCGAGCCTAGGATTTGATTGTATCTCCCTTTTTTCTTCTTTTCTCTTTTTGTACTATCTGGAAGGTATGTCTTTTGTTACCCCAAGGGCATGCCTTGGGCTCCTTTTCACAGAGTATCAATGACAAACTCTAGATTTTGGTGTTGTTATATGCTGAGTTGTTCCAGTTCTCCTTTTATGGAACAGGGTTGGCTGCAAAGTCCAACGACCACTTTACTGTGAGTCGTGCTTTGTCCTTTATTGCATACTGGTGTGAGGGACAAGGGACTGGGCTTACCTAATTTCATGCATTGAAATAGGGGACTGGGTATGGGGAATGGTGTAGCAGGATATTGAGTGCTGGGAGCTGAGTACTAGGTACTGGGAAGTGGCGAGAGTGATTGGGTATTGGGGGTCTGTCCCTCTAAGGGTGAAAGCCCATATTGTGTGAGGTCGGCGTAGACCCATGGGGATGGGGTGGTCTATGCGGTTAGCGTCACGGAGGTGGTTCTAGAGTATGTCAGTTGTCTACAAATGACAGGGCACTTAATGGCTAGCATCATGTTGTTAGCTAGAAATGTAATTCACATTAGCCTGAGAAACTAAGGCCGCACTGGCTGAATGGCCTCAAGAGGCATAGTGGCTAAGAATTGAAATTAGAGTAAGAACTGGAGACCACAATTGGATTTGGGGCTAAGACTAGCGTTGGAACTAGAATTGCCACTAGAGCTGGGGACTGGAACCGGGACTAGATGGCTAGCCTATAAAGGCGTTGTGGCCAAAGGGCTGGATTTAGGAATCGACACTGGAGCTGGGTGGCTGACCTGTGAAGGCATTGTAGCCGATGTTGGGACTGGAAACTGGGGTTAGAAATGGGTGGCTGGCCTGTAGAGGCATTGTAGCCAATGTTGGGACTGAGAACTAGGGCAGGAGCGGAGCGGTTGGCTTGTGGAGGTGTTGTAGCCGATGCTGGGACTGAGAACTAGGATTGGAGCTGAGCGGCTGGCCTGTGGAAGCGTTGTAGCCGATGCTGGGATTGGAAACTAGGATTAGAACTTAGCGGATGGCTTGTAGAGGCATTGTAGCCAATGCTGGGATTGAGAACTAGGACTGGAGCTGAGCGACTGGCCTGTGGAGGCGTTGTAGCCTATGCTGGGACTGGGAACTAGGATTAGAACTAAGCGACTGGCCTGTAGAGGTGGTGTAGCTGATGCTGAGACTGAGAACTGGGACTGGAGCTAAGCGGCTAGCCTGTGAAGGTGTTGTAGCTGATGCTGGGATTGGAAACTGGGATTAGAATCGAGCAGCTAGCCTGTAGAGGCGTTGTAGCCGATGCAAGGACTGAGAGTTGGGACTGGAGCTGAGCGGCTAGCCTGTGGAGGCATTGTAGTCGATGCTAGGACTGGGAACTGGGATTAGAACTGAGCGGCTGGCCTGTAGAGGCATTGTAGCTGATGCTTGGACTAAGAATTGAGATTGGAGCTGAGCGGCTGGCCTGTGGAGGCGTTATAGCCCAAGTTGGGACTGGGAACTGGGACTGGAGTTGAGCGGCTGGCCTATAGAGGCGTTGTAGCTGATGCTAGGACTGGGAATTGGTATGGCCAACCTGTGAGGGTTTGGTGGCCACTGTTGTTATGGGGTAATGCTACAGTCGCTGCATGCAAGATGTTGCAGTTGACGACATTCATCAGTGAGGAGTAGAGGAAGAGAGTTTTTTTCCTCTTTACCAGCTCTACCACCCTTTCGGATTTTCACTGGAGCTGGCCCCCTTTTACTTTTTTCGGTGTGCCCTTGCGGGTTTTCTGTCACGTCCCGAACCGATATTAGCAGAACATGTCGTTTGCGTTTAATTCCCTGTTTGTGGAATGAATAGTGTCCACGATGGTGTTGATCAATTGGGCGTTGCGCCATGCATTTTTCCCCCTTTTCCGTTCGTTTTATCATTTCTCATTGTTTTCCCCATTGCAAATCCTCTCTGCAAGCGATGAATCGGCGCCGTTTCAACCCCTATTCCTGCGCACGTCGTGCCGCTTTAATGCTAACGTCGAGCCGTTCGCCGTCCGATCTTCCCCTTTCCCTCGGATCAATTTCCTAAATTAATGACAGAAATAAATAAACCCCGTTGAGCAATAAATTAGGTGATTTGATCTATTTGAACTCGATCTGCTTAATCTTCTATCTCTGCCCTTATGTTTTAGCTTAGGCGTTCATGTTGCATCACTGTATGCCTGAGTGTACGGGCTCTCGGTATATTAAACGACATTCGCAGAAAGTCGGCCGACGCCTGACCAGAAGCTATTGTTGTGCGTGATGGTGGTCTCCGGACCTGTGTTCTCCGCCACGTACTGAGAGTTCCGCTCTAATAAATTACGCATAGTAGATCGCGATATCTTGCATGATCATCTGCATTCTTCACTTCGGCCTTGGCAGCCCCCTTTATCTCGACAATTAATCAAAGATTTTCCCTCCTAGCGGGGGATGTAATTAACGCCATAGTCTTAATGGTATGGCGGACTGCTGGTCCCGACCGAACCACACTGTCGCCCGACGCGGGTCAGGCTGAGCGCACAATAAACTTGTCACCTCGGTGACTGGCACGCCAATAAATAACAAATAAATAAACAAATAAAAAATGTGTCACCAAATCTCTGGCACGCCCGGTGGGACGAGTGTCACCTTTCATCTTCTTGCCGGGAAATCGGGGCTGCCAAGGCCCTTCCAAAGGTTACTGATCGTGGCATTGTTCATCTTCGCAGGCAACTAATGACGACCACGACTGGACTGGCCGATGTCGTTTTCGGCACCTCAATCATCGAAGCTCACGCGCGCGGGTACCTGGCGGTGCCCACGGTGTTCGGTACCTTCCCCGCTGTTGTTGGCTTCCCCAACTTTTTGGGGTTAGCCTTCGTCGACATGTTAGAGGTGGAGCCCTCCGAGCCCGCTGAGAAAGCTGCAAGGAAGACCGCATCCCCGGAGGCTCGACACCGCCGCAATGCGTCCAAGAAGCCAGCACTGGTCGCCAGTTGCCTGGTCCATCATGTTGTCCCTGGGGCTCACCCCGCTCCCATCAACGAGAATTTCGAAGGTCGCCAGCGCAGGGGCTACCGAAGGGACTCTGCTGTTGTTACCGGATGCCTCTCCTAGTCTGGAAAGTCGGTGCTGATTGGCGGGGTCCGCATCTTCCTCGATGAACGTGATGCCTGGGTGGTCCCCGATCGGGTCATCCTTGCCGTTCCTATTCACAATGCATATCAAGCTCTCGCTAGAAGGAGGGCGGAAAGAGATGAAGCCGGCCACCATGGCCAGGAGAAGCTGGCCCCAAGGCCAAGAAAGTTCAAACGGGTGTGGGTCCCTAAGAGGGTCTAGCCTGCCCACCAAGTTGTTACACCGACCAGCCATCGCCCTGCTCGTGACTGATTGAGAGTGAAGAAGGAGAGGGGCCTGGCCCCGAAAGAAGAAGTAGTGGTTGCAGACCCTCCGCGCCGCGGTAGTTTTTGGGTCGGTGCCCTCCAAGCCAATGTCCCTGCTGTGGGACTAAGATTCTAGCAGCCCGCCAATTGGGCTTGGTTTGCCTACATCCCTCCTGTGGGAGGTCGACAGCTATCCCCCGTGCTCCATCAGGAATGGTGTCAAGAAGAGATAACTGCTCTAGTCTGAAACTACTTTCGAGGGCTGGGCAACCCCTCTTTCGGACAACAATAGTTGATGCAAGCAGTCGCAGCCAGAGAAGATTACTGCCCACCGATGGCAGGAGAAGGGGAAGAAGAAAGGAAGATGACGTCGTCAGTTGACGACAATGGCTATGAAGATGGTTTCCATGATAAAGCTGATGACACCGCCCCTCGGCAGGAAGAAAAGGAAAGAATTCTTGTCTTTGAAAGGCTCACCTTCCCAGATCAAGCTAAGAGGAAGGTCCATTGGCAGAGAAGAAGAATGCAGGTCTTCACCTGTAACATGGCCGGCATATTCGGCCAGTACGGGAGGCTCCCCGAAGACCCTCACGAGTTAGCTCAGTTGGCCGCGAGGCCAGGGCTAAGTACTCGGAGGATCAAGGCCGCGCAAGAGCTGCTAGCCGCAGCTAAAGGAAAACAACCTCTGGCTTGCCTTCGGCACGAGGATGAATCAGCTGTCCTTACCGCCAATGTGGTGACAGCGGAAGATGAAGACGAAGCTTTATTCGATGTTCTGTCGGAAAACATACCCGGGGACGCGCCAGAGGCCATCCCCAGCAATGCGGCTATGGACCCAGCGGTCCTAATGCTACTTCAAAAGTATCGACAGGAGATAGACCTATTGAAGAAGCAATTGACGGAGAAGACAGAACAATCCTCTGCTTCCAAGCCGCCCGAAGTCCAGGGTGAATCATTGCGGGGAGCAGTTCATCAAGTTGACCCTCCGCCACTTTACACCGCTCCTCCACCATCGGAGCCGAGCCTAGCAACAATGCAACAACGGCCGCCCCAGCCGGAACAGAGAGATTGAGAGAATTGGTTAAAGAGTTTTCAAATTGCTAATTAGTGTTATCACATATTTTCTAAAAAGCTAAAAAGTTTTATTAAAATTTATAAACACCCAATTCACCCCCCTCTTGGGTGGCATTGATCGCGGGACTTCATGATCAAGTGATAAGAAGACTGCGGAGTCCCCCTAGAAGAGATCGACAACCACCCCCGTGGGTCCACATGAACGTCATCTCGGGAGGATCCACTTCAGGAGGATATAGCAGTCAAGGAAGGAAGTGTCACGCCGAATCAGTCTCCCGGGCTTCCGAGCCCCCTAAGGCATCACCGATGACCGATCAGAAGACCTTGGTCTTCTCGGAGCAAGATCTCAAAGGAGTGGGCACCCCTTATGATGACTCCCTTGTTATCTCGACCACGATAAACCATTGTAACGTGGACCGGATCTTACTGGATAATGGCAGTGCCCCCGACATTTTTTCATACGAGTGTTTGCTAAAGATGAGTGAAAACTCATCAAAACTACGTCCGATCCGAACCCCCCTCTGTGGGTTCAATGGCAAGGTAACTTACCCCGAGGGAGCCCTAAGCCTCCCTATTACCCTGGGTACCCCGCTCAAAGCCGTAACCTTTATGGAAAACTTCGTAGTGGTCAAGGAGATATCGGCCTACAATGCCATTTTTGACCGAGGCACCCTCGACTGAATCAAGGCAGTGCCCTCCACGTACCACCAGAAAAAGAAGTTTTCCACCAAATACGGCACCGAGGAAGTCCAAGACAGTCAGGTGATGGCTAGAAGGTGCTACGTGATCTCAGTGGAAGCCATAAGGCCGGAGGACCAGGGCAAAGAGCTCGGGACTATTGAAGATAAAACAGCAAGCAAGCCTGGGGGAGAGCTCCTATCTGTTTTTCTCAGAAATGATCCGGCCCTTGAAGTGAAAATCGGGGCAGACCTGTCACCCGAACTACAAGTTCAATACAAAGACTTTCTTTTGATGTATGTACACATTTTTGCATGGTCTGATGAAGATCTCCCTGGCATTCCCAAGGAGATAGTAATGCACCACCTCAACCTTGACCCCATAGTAAAACCAGTGCAGTAATGAAAGATGAAGCATGCCCCTAAGAAATAGGCGATTATCAAAGAGCAGATCAACAAGGGGAAGAAAACCGGGCTATTCCGTCCGGTCCTTTACCCGACGTGGCTCGCCAAGATCGTCCTGGTGCCCAAAGCTTCGGGCAAGTGGTGGATGTGCATCGACTTCATTGACCTTAATAAAGCCACACTAAAGGACTGCTATCCGCTACCAAGTATCGACCAGCTCGTCAATTCTACCGCAGGTAACGAACTCCTCGGCTTCCTGGATGCATACTCTGGCTACCACCAAATCCAATTAAGTCCCGAAGACACAGAGAAGACCGCCTTCATCACCGACTTTGACGTCTATTGCTACACCCAAATGTCGTTCGAGTTAAAGAATGCCGGAGTTACTTACCAAAGGCTGGTCAATCAGATCTTCGAGGAGCAGATCGGGCGGAATGTCAAGGCCTATATTGATGACATGCTCGTGAAGTCATAGAAGGCCGAGGACCATTTCGCCGACTTGGTTGAGACCTTCGACACCCTCCAAAGGTATCAACTAAAGCTCAATCCTACCAAGTGTGCCTTTGGGGCTAAGTCTAAAAAATTCTTGGGCTTCCTGGTGACTCAGCAAGGGATCGAAGCCAACCCCGACAAGATCCAAGCCATCTTGGATATGCAGCCGCCTATCTGCGTCAAGAACGTCCAACGCCTAACTGGGAAGATTGTCATGCTCAACCGCTTCCTATCCCAAGCGGTGAAATGGTGCATGCCCTTCTTCAAACTGCTAAGGGGGCCAAAACTGGCATCTGCCACCTTCGTCTGGGATAGCGAGTGCCAGCGGGCGTTTGACGAACTGAAAGAGTTCCTAGCATTACCTCCAGTACTGTCGAAGCCAGTTCCTGAAGAGTTGTTGTACCTGTATCTCTCAGTGACTTCCTCCATAATAAGTTTGATTTTAGTCTGAGACGACGGAGGAACCCAGAGGCTGGTATACTACGTCAGCAAGGTGCTTCTAGAAGTTGAAAGAAGGTATCCTGCAATCGAGAAACTCATGCTAGCATTAGTAACCTCGGCCAAGCATCTCCGGCCGTACCTCCAAGGACACTCCATTGTGGTGTTGACCAACGATCCCCTAAAGAAGATCCTGGCCCATCCCGAAGCTTCAGTCCATCTCTTACTGGCCCCACACTGCCATCAAGGGACAAGCCCTCGCGGGCTTCATCGTAGAAAGCATTGCCTCAACTAAAGAAGCATCCCTACTGATGATGGGCCCCGCTTGGGACCTCTTCATCGATAGATCCTCCAACTTAGCCAGGTGCGGAGCAGGCATTATCCTCCGGTCCCCAGAACTAGCATAACTACAATATGACTTGAAATTCAGCTTCTCGGCATCCAACAATGTCTCCGAGTGTGAAGCTCTCATCTCCGGGGCCAGGATGGCGAGACGCTTGGGAGCTGAGTGAGTCAGAATTTATACCGACTCCCAACTTGTCGCCAATCAAGTCAACGGGGACTGCGAAACTCGGGAAGCATAGATGATCAATCCAATTAGCCTCCTCCGGTTGGACCTGGAAGGTGGCATTGATTGCCTGAGCAATTATTTCAGGAGGTAGTTCTTGAAACTCTGCCAGTCCACAGTGGGGCCCTTAGGGGCTTTTCAGCTCGACCGACTTTGTTTGGACTGGCGATTTTGTTTGCTTGAGCTGTTGAGGCCTCTCCGCAGTTGGCGACCTCACTGACTTGACAGAAGCTTTGGCCTGAGGCCCCCTCACCTTAGCCTTGCCTTTATTATCTGGCGGAGGGCTTCCCCTTATGTCAATGCCTGGTTGACTCGGCCTGGGGAGAGATTTGGAATCTTCTCTCGCGGCTTGGCTTTTTGGGCTCTGGACCCTAGGCCCCTTGCACATGGGCTTGCCCTTGGAGTCTGGTTGATGCTTGTCGTTGTCCGTAGACTCACTCGGTCGGGCTAATTGAGAGAAGGTCTTAGCCTCTTGCCGAGCTTGTTGGAGACTCTTCTGGACGGCCTCTTTAAGACGCCACATTGTCATAGAGTTCTCCTGCGCATCGATCTCCCCTCTCTGGATGAGACTTCAATGTAGTCTTGGACTTCTGGGAATTATCGAGTAGGGTGAGACACCCTGGCATGACACCCTGGCATGGTATTTGCAGTAGCAGGGGTGACTCTTGGCCGTCTCATTGTAGTAGGGCGGCGGATCATGTGTCAGTACCCAACCGTCTTCCATGAGCTTGTCAAAAATCTTCTCAGTGTCCTACTTGGGGAAAGTACACTGATGGGAGGGTCGCCACCCCGGATACCACAGTGTGGATTTAGGCACCTGGGAACTGACTATCTCCTCCTGCGGTTCCAGGAGTTGAAAAGCTACTGCAGCATGTATGACATTGACGGAGAAGTGAAGACTTCCCCGCACATGCGGTTGCTGCAGATTGACCAGGAATTATCCCATATTAACCTTCCCTCGTCTGATTAAGTCCTCAGCGAGGTCCTTGAATGGTTGACAGTTGTGGATGATATGGCCTACCACCTCATGATATGGTCAATAGCCCTGACGAAAGGTAACCCCTGGTGCCTGCTCAATGGGTGATGGGCTAATCAGTCCCGCTCGTCGGCACGCGAAGAAGATGTCCAGGGTCTTCTCGAGAGGGAAGGAGTATAACTTCTCGGGCTGCCCGCCTTCGAGTGTATGCTCCTCGCCTTCAGATGAATTCGAGGATTCCTCAGAGACCCAACCCCTAAGCGGCGGCTAGTAGGTGATACACTTGCCTCCCGTATGTGGGCTGGAGCTAATCCTCTGGCGAATGGGCCAAAGGGGAAAGTGGCCAATTGTTGATCAATCCTCTCCCGGAACTGTAGCAGACGCCTTTGTTCTAGTTGCAACTGGTGGATCTCCCATCGGATCTTCCGAATAGTCCTCCGCAGCGCTAGACATTTTGGGAGTGAAGGAGGAGCGGCTCTGGGATTGGTGTTGTACTGTTGGTTTGAAGGCCCTGCCTCTGAGGCATTGGAGCTTGAAGCCGTCGCCACCATGTATACCACATTAGCCGACCGGTTCTATCGACTCCAAGCGTGAGGCTGTGGTGGGTCGACTGCATGGCCCAACATATTTATTTGGCCCTTTTGGATAAGCTCCTCTGCTATGTTCTTGAAGACATAGCAGTCCCCGATGGTGTGACCCAACCTTCGGTGGTACACACAATAGGTAGGATCCTCTGTCTTGTCCACCTCTGAGGGCTTTCGTGGATCTGGCAGAGTGATGAGCTTCTCCTTCATACACAAATCGAAGAGCATCTTAGTGTGCTCTTTCTTGAAGGAATAAGGCGTCTTCATGCGCTCCGTTAACAGAGACGCACTTGCCTTGGCATCAGGCCTTTTGCCATTGCCTTTCGATTTTCCTTCCCTCTTGTCTCCATTTGTCGGGGAGAAGTCTACAACATTCACCTCCTTGCTGCTGGCCGGGCAGTCTTTGGAGGATTTGCCTTTGGCAGAAGCTTGTACAGGGTGATCGGCGAAGAACATTTCAATCTCCGCCACCACCGTATTCAACTGGTCAAAGCTCCTGATATTGGAGCTCAGAAACTTTTCACTAACTTCCGCCGATAGGCCCCTACGGCAGATGGTGATCGCGTCTTAGGGCGTCGGAGGATTATCGCAGCACATGCTGACGTCCCTCCATCGTTTGATGAAGTCCAATGCGGTCTCACCTTTCTTCTGTCGGAGGCACATAGCTCCGACAGGGAGATTTTGCGTTTGGCCGTTTGGAAACGATCGACAAATTTTTTTTGCATATCAGGCCAATCAGCAACAGAATTGGGCTTCAGCCTGGAATGCCACTGGAAGGCGGTGCCCGTCAGAGATGTGGCAAAGTATCGCGGCAAATATGCCTCTTCTAGCGCCAGTTCACCCATGGTTGTCATATAGTAGGCCAGGTGTTCATGTGGGGAGTACTGCCCGTTGAACTTCTGTAGTTTCGGGGCTTTTGGGCAGTCAGGCGGAAGCTTCTTGAATTGATGGTGGTGGGGATAGGGCATGCTGTACAAATCAACGGTGGCCACACCCTCACCATGCTGAGCAAACTTTGCCTCTAGGATCTGCTCGATCATTTGCCTTTGCGCCATGAGGCTCTCTGCAGCAGGAGTGGCAAATGACCGCGCATTGGCTTCATATTGCGAAACTTCAAATTCCACTGCCAATGGCAATCTTGCCGCGGTGGCAGAGGAATTGGCTGCGACAGGAATGGGAGGAGGTTGTTGTTCCCCTCCAGTGGGTGCCGCTTGAGGTTGAACAGGAACCTCTTTTTCACGCAATAGCGCTTGCAAGAGATTCTTGAGTTCTTGGTTCTCACGTCGGAGCTCTTCCAACGTGGGACTTTGTGTCTCTTCCCCTAGATCTTCCTCGTGCCGGGGGTGGCTGTCCCCATCGACACTGTGGACGTTCTCTTGGCGCTCTTCTTGCCGTGCTGGCTCGGACTGAGACGTCCCAACAGTCGGCGCCTGCTATGTCTTGACCTCCTCAAATATTGAAGAGGCTGGTTGAGCTCCCCCGAGGTGTCCTCCGGCTACTTGTCGGCGGAGGTGGCGTAGCAGGTGAACATTTTGACAGTGTCATTGGTCACCTGAACCACTCGCTTCTTCCTGGGCGGTTGCCTGTCAGGCTTAGGTGCCATCCCTAATCTGTCAAAAGCAGATATTCGGGACGCGGAGGCCTGGGCTGAATAGTCCTCTGTGTGCGTTTAGCTGGCCCACGGAGAGCTGGGCCGCACCTTCTTGCCGCCCCCTCGGCACTTCTGCCCATGTGGGGGCTGAGTTGTAGACCTCGGGGATGTTGAGGTCTCAGTGTTTGTGGACTTTGCATATGTTGCAGATCCGATATGCGGAAGCGTTCCTCCGCCCTCGTGCGTCTTTTAATCCGGGCCTCCTACTTGGTGATCCATATTTTCTTCAAGCGGAGCTAACACTCCTCAATTGGATTGCCCCCCTGACTTGGGTCGGGGAGCCAGTGGTTTGGGCCGTTGCACGGGGCCCTGGTTTGCCACCGATACGACGGGTTCTTCATTTTTGCCCTGTCCTCCCGGATTCCCTGAAGAAGCTCGAAGCTGTTGGAGGTAGGGATGGTTGGGACGTGGCGGTCTCGCGGTAACATCGGCGCGCCTCCATTGAGCTGGATAAGAATGTCCTCGACAATTACAGTCTTGTCGGAGCGAGATGTCAATGCTGCAGGGTTTATACCCTTGTGGCTGTGGCGCTGCCCCCATTGAGTAGGAGCGGTGCTGGCGACGCCTGCCATGGGCGTGGAGTCATTACGGCGGCGACGCTGCCCTCGTTGTGCAGGAGCAGCACCACTGAGGGTGGCCGGCTGCCGCATTGGAGTTGGTGCCGTTGCGGCGACGACGTTGCCCCCGTTGTGCAGGAGCGACGCCAAGGGAGACTTGATTGACCGAGAAAACTCGGCCATTTGCTGAGACGCATGGCCTGGCACCCTTGGTCTGTGAAGAGTTGGCCGGGCAGACCCAACCAGTTGCTGACGAAGTAGAGGGTCTGACACCCTCGACAGTTGTCTTGTAGACCGGGCGAGCCCTGCCAACTGCTGGAGCAGAGGTTCTGACACCCCCGATGGTTGGCTTGCTGTCCGAGCGAACCCGGCCTGTTGATGAAGCTGAGGGCCTAACACCCTCGACTGCGGTCTTGTTGACCGGGCGGACCCGGCCGGTTCCTGAAGTCGAGGGCCTGGCACCCTTCATGACTGGCTTGTTGACTGGGCGGACCCGGCCGGTTGAAGCAGCGAAGGGCCTGACGCCCTTGGTGGTTGCTACTGCAGGCGCGACTGAACTGGCTTAAGTCACCGGTACGATGCCCAGGAAGAAGGGCAAGCCGACGACGGCTGGGATGTCGCTGAAGACGATGGGGGTTGCCAGCTGTCCGAACCTGGCATGGTTGGCGATGACCTGAGGACCGTAGGTGACTGCTGCCATCGTCGTCATTGTTGTTGTTGGTGTTGGTGTGTAGCACAAACGAGGAAGTGCGCGGACGCACAAAGAGCTCTCAGATGAGCGGCGAAACGTACCCTCCTCTTCCTGTCCTGTAAGAGGAGGGGGGGGGGGGAATCAGAACCTTGAAGAAGGTTTGAAGGCTTTCTTTGACAGAAAGAAGAAAGGCAGGAAAGGTCCTACCGGGCGTGCCAGTCTGTCGGCCATGGAAAATTTTATCGTAGATGTTATAAATATTAATGTTCTTATTGAAAAGAAATATTTTCTCTATGTGCAGAGGTTTATTCTGTGGGTGCGCATGATATCGGACGATTTGGGTTCGGATGCTGGATCTTTCCCCACTGACCGAAGTCGGTGTTGATTTACATCGACCTAACGTCCGAACACCTTTGTTTGATTGTCAAAGAAATTTCGAAGTCTTCTATGTGGGTTTTGATGTTGAGGGCAAACTCATTTGGGGAGGCTCACGGTGCCCACTCACTTACCACCGACCAACAGAACGGCTGAGTTAGGGTTTCAACTGAGGCCTTTCATATTAAGGCAAAACCCTAAAATTTAGGATAAGGGATATGATTTAGTGGAGGCCGTAGGCATATTTGAAGTCACGGGAGGTTCCTTGGACCTTAGGGATATTTTGGTAATTTTACACTTCCAGGGGTATTTTGGTAATTTTACCAGGTTAGGGGCATTCCTGAAATTTTTGGGCTAGAATGAAAGAAGGGTAGGGTTCTTGACTTTCCGGGGCGCTGAGGCCATTTATGAAGGGCTTTAGAGGCAGCTAGGTCATTTCTAGGTCGTAAGGGTATTTTGGTAATTTTACCACATCTTACATGGACCTAGGGTTGGGACGGAATCCAAATGTCAGACGGGTTGACGACGTCCCTGAGCTGAAGGAGTGACAATGGCTTCATAGAAGGTTCACACGTGTCAATTTTGCCCGAGGATAGGTATATATGCAATCTTTGAAAGCCAGAGTTTTCTTATAATTTTTCCCCGAGGAAAATACGTAGTGTATACTGAATATTTTTATGGCCCAAATAAGTACAAGGGTTGTCGGCGAGTTGTCGACTGTACAAAGATCTGCACTGAAGCGGCAGATAGGGCCGCTTGGGCCCGCTGGACCCGAAGTGAACGACGAGGTAGGGGGGTAACACCTTCGAGACTGGCTTCCGTGCGACGAATGTCGGTAGCACGAACCTTCTTGCGGAGGGTGGCCGCAAAGGACAGACGAGCAGAAGTAGGGCCGGCATCAGTAGACGACGAAGGCGAGGCCGTGTGGCCCGAGGGTGACCCGGCAGTGGAGGCAGTGGGTAGACCAGGCGCCCAAGGAGGGGCCGCAGCAGAGAGGACCGAGGAAGGTGCCGGCACAGACGAGGGGCCTACAGCCACCGGAGCAGGGGCATCAGCGAAACCGGAAGAAGAGGCAGCCGAGGCGGGGGCAGCACGCAGGCCCAACACCACATGGTGGCACTCCAGGCGTGGCTGGCCACCCAACGGCGGGACGGCGAAGGCAGCCGGGGCTGGCGGGGCGGGAGGTCCTGGCTGGACAAGCATACCAGCAACCACAGGGAAGCCGGAGGGTAGTCCGCAGTGAGCGGAGCCCCCACCGGCAAGGCACGACGGCACAGGGTGCCCCACAGGAAGAGTGGGAGCGGTGGGGAAATGGGGGCCGGCTACAACCGCAACCGGGGGGTCGAAAGCCTCGCCAGACACGCCATCCCGCGGAGCCGCAAACGGAGGAGACGCCATGCTAGCGCGGCCAACAGCCGGGACAGCGCGGGAGGCGGTCGAGTCCGCCTGCGGGGGCCCGACAGGAGAAGGTGGCAGAGCGGGCGGGGACGAGGGCACCGCGCAGGGCGGAGGAAGCGGGAGGCACGCCGTAGCAGGGGAGGGAGCCGACCCAACCGCCGGGGAGAGAGCTGGCGGAGCAGCAGCAGCTGCCAGAGGGGCGGAGGGTCGGGGAGGCTCAGCGAGGAGCGGGAAGAGCCGCGTCCGGTTGTGGGGCGGAGCAGCAGCAGCAGCTGCTGCCAGAGGGGCGGACGCACCACGTTGCGGCAGGGCCACGGCGGGAGGAGCAGAGCCGGCCGAGACGCCCTCAAGACCACCCGGCGGGGAAGAGGCGCTGCCCGGAGGTTGAGGGGCACCGTCCGGGTGTGGAGGAGGCAGTCCGTCCCGTGAAGCGGTAGGGGGTGGTGCATGCAGCAGGCAGCCTGCCCTTGGCCTATCTGGAGATGCGCGAGTGGTCGCCGCAGCACCACACGTTGGTGTAGACGGTGGACGGGACGCCGCAGGCGAAGCCGAGGCTGGAGAGAGCCCGAGGTGGCCACCAAGGGCAGCAAGGGGCGCAAGGCCGGGAGGAGTGGGGGCCGCCTCGGCAGATGCTATCGGCGAGCCAGAGGAACCGGGCCCAACAGCAACCGGGGGGAAGGAGCAGGGGGGTCCGCGCAAGATGGAGGGAGAACCACAACGGATATGGCAGGCGAGGCGGAAGTCGGACCGCCGTGAGCGGATGCTCCGCAGGCGACTGGCGACGCAAGAGGGGGCTCCGCAGACACCCTGGGAGCTGCGGTGAACGGTGGGCCAGCCAGGACAGCGACCGGGGTGAAAACGGCCTGGCCAGGCGCTCCATCCCGCGGAGTCACGATCGGGAGATGGGGCGGTACCGAATGGAGAACACCCTGGCTCGGCAGGGAGGTTGAGACCTGGGCAGCAGTGACGGGGGCTACAGCAGGGGGAATGGAGCTGGCAGGAGCGCACACGGGACGCCAGGTAGAGGCTCGAGGGGGAACAGAGGCATGCACAGTAGGGGGGGGGAGGGGTGGAGCCCTCCGACCATCACGAAGAAGCCCAGGCCCGACCTGCAACGGTAGCTGCTTCTTCTTGCAGCCCTCCGCAAGGTGGCCAAGGTGAGAGCAGCGGCTGCAAAACAAAGGGGGGTCGGTGTAGGCGACGGGCTGCCACCATCCACCGCCACCGATGCCCACCCAAACGTGAGGTGGGAGAGGACGGGAGATGTCCAGCAGAACGCACACCCTGGCAGCATGCCCACGGAGTAGGCAAGTGGTGTTGCGATCCACCTGGAGGACCGGCCCAAGGCTCCCGGCAATGGAGCGCAGCATGGCATCAATGAAGAAGTTGACGGGGAGGGCGTGAAGCTCGAGCCAGACGGGGACGACGGGGGAGTCGGCGTCGGGAGAGAAGTCGATGGACCACGCATGGAACCGGAAGGGCCTCCCATGAATGAGCATGGATTCCTTGAGGAGCACTTGCAGGAAGTCTTCCCGGTTCCGAAACTGAAGGAGAAGATGGCGGTTGTCCAGCGCGCACAGTAGGAAGTCTTGCCGGAGAGAGAACCGTTGGGCCAGGTGAGTGCGAATGTCCTGAAACGGAGGCCGACCGCGTGGCGTCTTGGCAATAACCGTGTGTTGGAGAGGCTTGCAAGAGAGGTTAACTTCATCAAGAGAGAAGAAGGCCGCAGGCTCTCCACCATCCGTGAAGGCGGGCGGGTGGACTTCCAAGCCGAGCTCCGGTGGAGAGAATGAGTGCAGCAGGACTTTGGCGAAGGAGGGGCCAGGGGCGTCGCCTGGAGAGAGGAGCGGGCTTGCGAGCGGCCGCGCAGCAGGCCAAGGACGCTTCGCCGGAACCGCGGGGGGGGGAGCCATGAGGGGGCGGATGCGACCTGCGATGTTCCCATCATCAGCCGGGCGGGGGAGCGCAGCAAGGGGTGCGGTCTCTGGTTCGACCGCACAATGCTCGCCGGTGCGAAAATGGTGAACCACGTCGAGATCGCCCATTTGGCCCCAAACAAGTCCCATAGAGGGGGAAAATGAAGAAGAACGGACCCCCAAGTCCCGTAGCATGATGCTACGCCTTGACGTCTTACACCGCGTCACAAGTGTCTAGCTACGGTGCCCCTGGCGCGAGACTCAGACACACACACAGAGTAACTGAAGTACCACAAATAAGGACTAGCTGAGGTCGCGCTCGTCAACACGAGTCTGAGTCCTCAGTCTCGTGTGCACACTCAGACCATACGTCCTAGGTCTGTCCTCTAGTTGGTAATTCCCTCACCAAGCCCAGGCCCGGCGGTACGTGGGGGCCCTACGGTAACTAGCTTACTCACTGTCTCTCTCGGGTACGCCACACCAGTGCTCCTAGTGGGCTGACACATGCGTGCCGTGGAAGCTACGACTAGTGGGTGAGACACCGGAAGCACAGACCCTCAAGTCACAGAAATCGACTCCGAAGGTAAACGAGCATAAGGATCGCTCCTCGTGCAACACCGACTCATGGTGACGTAAGCTGGAAACGTCACATCCCGGGACCCCTCACGACGCCCCACACCTGGTCCCCACACGATGCCCAGCATCAGTCAGACCACAGGTCAGCACTTGGATCGAGGTTTACTCACCCAGGACTCGAATCGGCACGAAAAATCACCGGCCAGTCTCAGACAATGAACGGTCCATCATTGGCCACACGGAAGAAGGGCGGTTATGACCCAACCATCCAAAGGCATGGGCGGTCCCATCATAGTCACCCTCGCCAGGATGAACGGCCAAACAATGGCCGCTCAAGGGATGTGCGGTCAGACCTCGACCGCTCAATCTCGATGCTGAACAACATGTGCGATTGGTATCTAGCCGCACAAGGCAGGTGCAGTCCAACTCTGGCCGCACGACCTGCCTCGACTCCACGGGATGTACGGGCAGACACGGACCGCACAAGGGTATGTGCGGCCAGTCCCTAGTCGCACACCCCAAAACACTGTGTAACGGTAACGGGCAACGGTCAAAACTCTCAGGATGAGCGGTCCATCCTGGGCCGCTCAATGGTTGTGCGGTCACTGACAAGCCGCACAAGCCCACTGCGCGCCGAGCCAAAAAGGCATCGGAGACGTGCGGCCAGCCCACGGCCGCACAAGGGGTTATGCGGCCAGACCCTGGCTGCACGTCCCAGTGCACTGTATAACGGTCAAAACAACGGTCAAAACTAGAAGATCGGCGGTCAGCTTAGGGCTGCACGAAGGGATATGCGGTCTCGCGATAGACCGCATAACTCCACTGCGCGTCGAGCCTGACTCGAAGCGCGCCAAGCCGATGTGTGGCCAGGCCAGGGCCGCACAAAGGTTGTGCGGTCTCTGGTTCGACCGCACAACGCCGTCGGTGTGAAAATGGCGAACCCCGTCGAGGTTGCCCATTTCGGCCCCAAACAAGCCCCACGAAGGGGGAAAACGAAGAGGAACGAACCCCCAAGCCCCCTAGCATGATTCTACGCCCCCAAAATGCAGATTCATGGCTTAAAACGGCGGATCGGGCGAACTCTCCCTGAGGCATGCTCACCCTTCCCGTCGCGAAATAAACCCCTCTCGGCCTCGCCTCGGCCTACAAATCGCAGGAATGGAAAGGCAATGAGTTAGGGATCGTCACCCTACCTCCGGTTCGCGACGAGATGCCGATCCGAGCTCGATCCCGCGAAGAACGTCGTTGAAAACCTCGCCTCCCCACGCTTCCCACGCTCGTCGCACGTCCACACGATCGTCTTGCCGTCACCCACGTCGTCGCGCCATCGCCCCGCCGCCGTCTGCAGCCAGTACGGAGCTTCCATCGCGTCGAATGGGCGAGAGAGAGGGAGAGGAACGCACGGGAAGTGAGAGGAAGAAGAATGGAAAATGAAAAGAAAACGATATATTTATAGAAAATCCTGAAATTCACAAAAATGCTGAAAAATAGAAAATCACGTTTTTGCGATTCTCGGAACGCACCTATCGCAACGGTACCACTCACGCCTGGGTGAACGACTACGTTCGCCCGCAACGGCGTGCCGAAGGATTCGCCGGAAACCGGGTCGAAAATCGAAAAATCACGCGGGAAAAGTCGCGGAACGCCTCCGGGCCCCCGAAACGACCCTGGGTTGCGCCGATCCAAACACGAAAGATGTCCGAAACAAAATTTCGGACATGACAGAGCCGGACGCTCCGAGAAAATAGGTCTGAGACCCGAAAACAAGGATCCGGGTCGTTACAGTCCTCCCCCCTTAAGTAAATTTCGTCCTCGAAATTTAAGAACGGAAGCACCGGGACGGGGGAAAGACTCACGCAAACAAATAGGGATACAGCTGCCGCATCTCATCCTCACGCTCCCAAGACGTCTCACCACTAGAGTGACACTGTCAGACCACTTTAACGGTCTGGATAGATTATTAAATCCATTCCTTTGCGTTAATGTTAAACCCCACATTAACGATAAAACCTACATCTCCAGCGAACAGCTTCATGCCCGAGCTGCTGTACACCTTCCGCTGAATCAATCCAGACCTTCCGTCTGGATAGATGATCAAATTTGATTATAAATAAAGAGATTTTTGTAGGCCAAGGTGAGCCGAGCGAGGTTTATTTCACATTATGGTCAAAATTGCATGTTTGGGGTGAGCGGCTGTTTTCGGTCGATTCGAGGGTCGATCGTGGTTTGAATTGGGTTTTTGGGTTGTGGGAATGTCCGGGGATGAATTCCCCTTTTTCCCCTTTCACGTGGGCGTGAATGGGGGCGTGGAATGAATTTTCCCGTGATTTTCGTCATTTTCGCGCTCGGGACGACCTAGCGGTCCTTCCAGGGACCGCTAGGGTATGAGACGGTCATCTAGAGACCGCTAGAGTTCCCGTATGTCGGTTCGAGCCTTGCGGTCGCGCGATGGACTGCCAGGGGAGCTTAGCGATCGGGTGGAGACCGCTAGGTGGTGTCATGCGGTCCGGGGGTGACCGTTTTTTTGGTTTAGAGCCGTTTTGAGGTCAGTGGGGTAGCGGTCTTGCAACTGACCGCTAGGCAACCGCCACCCTGCTTGGCAGTCCGGGGGTGACCGCTTGCGGTTCAAATGTTGTGGGGCCCTTGCGGTCCTGGCTGGACCGCTAGGCCGGACCTTACGGTCCGGAGGAGACCGCTAGGCTCCCTAACGGTCTAGAGAGGACAGCTAGGCGATTCTTCGAGCCTGTCGTGTCCGTTTTACGTTGTGTTGGTCTTCGGTCGGTCTGGTTGAGACCCAATGACCAACCTATGACCCCGTGAGTGTCTCGGATACCCTGTGGGGACCGTGACCGTATTTTTTGGGTGTCTGGAGGTACCATATTATCTCAATTAACGTGCCGTGAGTCTTGGGGGTTCGGGCGCCCTCTTGTGTTCTGAGCTTCTGTGATTGCACTAAATTGTGTCGCCGTGAGTCGGCATGAGCACGGAGGGTCTTCCCCGTGCAGCGTGAGTTTCTACGGAAAGTGGTTTTCGAGTGGGCCATGTGTATGGCCTTGAACTGTGAGTCCAGTTAACCAGCCCGGGACTGGAAGTTTTTTATGTGTCCCGTGGATGAGAGATCCACTCGGCGACTTGTGAGCTACCTTGAGAATCGTGTCACCGTAGTTTCAGAGCTAGGGATTAGGCCGGATTGACGGCGCTGTGTCGTCATGTGCAGGGTCTTGACCTGAGTCGCGTGACTCAAGGACCGTTGGGTTATTAGGTCTAGTGGGCTGTCCAGAGTCTGGTGACCACGAGCCACCTATTTCTTCGCGTTACTCGAGATAGATGTGTGCGTGATTTTCAATGTTCACGTTTAGTGAGCCCCCAGTAGTCGTAGCTTTCCTACGCACGTGGGTGCGGACCAACTTGGGAGTGGTGGAGAGCGTGACCCGAGTGAGATAATTTTTAGGCTAGTTACCGTAGGGCTCCCACGTGCAGCCTGAGTCTGGGCTTCGGGGGAAGAACCAGCTAGAGAATCTGACCTAGGACACATGGTCTGCGTGTATACACGTGGCTGGGGGCGTCGGACCCGCGCTGACGAGCACGACTCCAGTTAGTCCTTGTTTTGTGTTCCTAGTTACTGTACGGTGTTTCGGTCTCCGCCTGGGACGTCGTAGAGAGACACCTGAGGCTGCAGACTAAGTCGTCAATGGACGCATCCGGCCTTGCTTCTGGTCGGCGGTACTCCCGTCACGTGACGTGAGTTGTCATGTCGCGGGTTTTCGTTTCCCGTCTGCGAGACGGGATTTTGTGTGTAGTTGGGTGTTTTCCCGGAGTCGAGGTCTAGGATTTCCGGTGAGCGTCACCGAGGGCTTTTCCCTAGAAAGTGTAGAGTTCATGACGGCGAGGTCGTGATTGTGCTTCCCGACCGCGTGATTTCGGTGTGGACCTTTGTCTGTGAGGACAGGTCTCCACGATAGTGGCGTCGTATCGTTTTCCTGATAGCATGACTAGGGCGGTCATAGTCTGGTGGTTCGTGTCTGGTTGTTCCTCGACCGTGGGATCGGGGTGTTGGGTTCCGTTTCGGTACAGTAGGAGTAGCTGTAGAGCCGAGATTTTACCAGCTACCGAGTCTTACTATTCCTACTGTTGTTGTTGTTCTAGCTGTAGTTGCTGCTTTCCGCTACCGCCATTGTTTTCGGTTGGGGTTCCGCGGGATCCCTACTGAGCCAGTGATAGGAGGCTCACCCCTGATTTTCAGATGTCGCGGTTCTTCCTCGTGGTTCGAGGGTACTGCGTGGAGGTCCTTAGCTGTCAGCTCGTCGGGCCGAGTGTTCACTTGACATGTGATACGTTTTACTACTTTAGACTGTACTTTTGTTGGAGTGGACTCTGTTGTAGTTATTGCTTATTTCTGTTATTATATCTGTTGTCCTACTTTATTTCATATTTCTATGTACACCACACCTATCTTTTAACCCCTTCGAGTCTTCAGACTCGTGGGTGGAGGACCGAACTTCGAGTCGCGTCGATTCTTTTCTAGTACTCGAATCTCGAGTCGTTACACTTCCCCTCTTCCCAACGCCCTCTCTACCGGTCCCCCCTCCTTGCTCTCTCTCTCCTACTAACCCCTTCCCACTTCTCGCACACCCTCTCCTCCAACTTTCTCTTCGGATCGAATAACCGAGCACAAGTTTTAAAAATTATATTAATTTTTTTAAATAAAATAATAATCATTTACATTATGAGCCGCAAAGATCCACGTTTTCCGCCACCATCCCGTCCTCTTCTCCGTCCGACCTCTTCACGAACATTGTTCCCCTTAGAAATGACCCGACTCGTTGGCAAAAAATGGGTGTCAACAGATGCCCCTCCTTAACGCTCTCTTTGCAGGGGACCGAGCGGAGGCGAAGCGAAAGCAAGGTGGAACGCGGAGATGAAGCGGAGACGAAGCGAAGTGGATCGAAAAGCGGGCATTAAGGTAAACCGACACTCGTTTTCTTACCAATGAGCGACTGGAATCTTCCAAAAAACTTTAAACCAATCACCAGGAATGACTTGTTTGAAAAGCAACGCCGATCTAGAGGAACTAACTAAATGAAAGAGATAGGAACATCCTCACGGGGGACATAATCCCTCGGACCAATGAGGAGAAAAATTTAAGGAAGTAAAAGACATAAAGAGATAGACTAAAAACTCCAGATGACGAACCTTCAATCTTCCAAACTGTGTGACTAGACCAAAGAAAACCTTCTAACTCAGAATGGAATTGTTCCTCTTACTCTTGACATGATCACACAGCCATCCACCACTCGGTGGGACACTTACGAACAGATTATGGGTCGTGAATGCTCCAAAAGATGGACATGATGCGTGCTGGGCTAAAATAAAGAAATCATAAAAATGGATGCAAAGAAAGATAAAATATAAGATACTCGAGAATAATATTGCTAGACTTGGGTTGATCAGGGTCAAGATACTGCCTGTAACCACGATGTACAATATAGTTACATCGTTCCCCAATTTTTCCAACCTAACGGCCTATCCGAAGGTTAGACGCGCCCTCCTGGATCATCATCGTTTTTGTTAAAGGGGAACATCAGATCCTGGAGTTTATGAATAACCAACTGGTTCTCGAGGTAATATGATCTTAAGTACCATATAGTAATGTAATAAGGGACTGTAGGGATCGGGATACTTACCTGACTTACCTGACAGAGATGACGAGATGGATGATGCTATGCTGCAAGGCAATTTGTTAGCAATATATATGAAAAACATTTCAATCATAATAACTGCAGCATAAAGCATAAACAGTAAGCTGGTCATTAGATGGTTATAGAATGACCATTTACAACAATGGCACGGTCCTATATTGACCGTTCAAATAAAGCAACTGTTAGGATTCAAACGGTCAAATATAGACTGCTTAATTGACAAGATGGTCTAACGATAAACCGTCCTATACCTGTACGTTTCAAAATATAAAAAAAAACTGCTCATCTTCCTCCTCCCCACCGCAGCCGACGGAGGAGGGAACCCATCCGAACACCACACAACAAAGGAGAGCTAAAGCCCAAAGCTCCCCCCCTCAACCCATTCTGGAACGACCTTCATGCCCGTGAAGCGCCACGCGCAACGGAGAGGCGGATGCTCGATGGTCGAGGAGGGAACATCACCACGGCCACCGACGGTGGAGCTCGCCGTGGAGGAAAGGACCCCGACGGAGGTGAGGCCTGTGGAGGAGGGGCTCGCGACACCTGCGGCCGAAGGAGGGCCAGTCGGAGGTGCCGAGGTCGTGGAGGAGGCATCACCGGCCATGGAGGCGACGGCAAAGACCGCCCGGGACCCGGAGGTAGGTGGCCAAAACCTTAGCCCTAAACTCATTTTTTTAAGCCATGCATGCTAGTTTAGGAGATTAAGGAGGGGATTACGGTCCTTGGGGGCCAAAATGGTGGCCATTGGGCCACCCATGGCGGCGGGATACGCCGTCGGTGAAGACGACAGCCAAACGGTTCCACAGGGACCGTCCAATCAAACAAAGCGGTTCACATAGAACCGTCCCATTAAACGCGGCCTAGGGGTGGCCGTTTGAAACCTGCAAACTGACCTAGCGACACGGTTCACGTTGGACCGTTCAAACCATAGGACGGCCCACAGGGGACCGTTTAGAATATGAAAGGACAGGATTGGAACAGTTGATTTCAAACCGTTTAACACAGGACGGCCCACTTTGGACCGTTTAGAATATGAAGGGGCAGGTTTGGAATGGTTAACCTCAAATCGTTGAATTTTCAGGTGGTCATTTGGGGACCGTGATATGAGGAGTGATGGTGAATTGGAACTATCACCATTAGACCGTGGGTTAAGTAGACGGTCTACCGTGGACCGCTCTACTAGAGAGTGAGGCATTTGAAGCTCCGTGAGCGATGGATCAGGCGGTCAATCACAGACCGTGCAAAATTTAGACAGGGAATAATAGGGCGGTTCAGATGTGGCCGCTGAGTGACAGGGGGGTTCGGATGTGACCGCTGAGTGACAGGGCGGTTCCTGATGAACTGTTTATAAAGCAGAGTGTGAAGTTTTTATTCTTTACTCACTGAGATATGAAATGAATGCAGGGGAAGCGGCGGACCCGAATTTCGTGGCTGCAGGTCCGGGCAGTGTATCTGGCACTGTCGGACTTTCAGCGAGAGCGGTTAGCGGCGATGGGATTCGCCGAACTCCTGAGCATCGAGGTGTGTCTCTTTGACACACCTCTACTTTATGCTCTGCACGACCACTGGGACCTGGTGAGTCGGTGCTTCCTCTTCCCGTGGGGGCATATGGTCCCCACGTTGGAGGACGTGGCCCGGATCACGGGCCTGCATAGTGGATTGAACTACCGTGTCTGTCTCCTCTATCGATCTCCCTTTTATAGGGGGTTGTCCTGGAGCGAGGAGCCCCATCCCTTGATAGGGAAGGACGTCCGTAGTAGAGTAACGTTTCTCCGCTACAATGGCGGAAAGTTACCATTGGAGAGTGATTACCTCGGCGTCAACTGGTCCCGGGGCGAGTCTTACAGTGCTCATGGGACGTGCTCGCCCGTTATGGGTTCAAGGCCGATGTCGTGGGGGCAACGGCCGGTCGTCGGAGAGTCGTCCGGCGATAACTGTGCTTGGGCCACAGCACTTACGCGTCATAGAATTTGATGCTCTTCTGGGCTGGGCTTACCCTTGGTGGGCCGAGCATGTGTGTCCATCCCTTGGGAGTGCTTATTGTGAACAAACCTTCGTGGGCCTGTCGTTATTGGGCCATTCCTTGGCTAAATCGGATTTACCCTCCTCACTTCCCCCCTACTCTCAGCCGCCGAGCACTCTGTAGGGGGCTGAGAGTCGATCAGGAGAAGATCGCTCGGAGTGTGAGACCCGAGGTTGGACTCCTCGTATCGTGGGTGTTGGAAGCTTTGGGGCCAGCTTGGCGTGCAAGGAGCTTTTGGCGGTGATATAAGCCACGCTGGTAATCATGGCTCGCGTCTTGTCGTGTTCTGGGAGCACGGGCCTCGAACGGTCACATGACGCTGTTGCAGGCGCCTTTTCACCTACCTTGCGAAAGGCAGTGCCGGCCCATCATGGGTGGTTATAAGGGCTACTGTGTGGTCTCTCCACAGACTTCATCCTTATATCGCTGGTCACCGTGCTCGTCGTAGGCATCTGTCTCCCTTGCCTGGTGAGGATTCTTTCTTCGCTTGCATTCCCCATCTTTCGTAGTCATGCCCCCACGCAGGGGAGCTCCTCGAGTTAGCTCTTCTTCTTCCGAAGAAGCACCTCACGACTGAGGTGGGGTGCCGAGCACTTCGGGTACCGGCCCTAGCCGACCTACTTCCCCGCCGTTAGTAGCGTATAGGGTGATCCATGGCCTGTGGGGAGCTTTCCAGATTCCCCCCAAGTATGACATTATCTTCCCATCAGTGGGTGACGACATAATGAATTACCCTTCTAGTGGGATCATGGTCCCGGTGGTCTCCTTCCACGCGGGCTTCTGCCTTCCAATCCATCCCTTCATCGAGTCTGTCCTCCATCACTATGGACGGCATCCTGGGGAAATAACCCCCAATTCTTACACCATCCTCTGCGGATTCGTCTATGCATGCTGTAGAGCATCGGTGGAGCCCAGCATCCTCCTGTTCTGGCACTTCTTTCTTCTCCAGAGTTGTCCAGTCGATACCTATTTCGCCTATTTCAAGGCTCACTCCCATCAGCATTTTATCCAAGTCTCTCGTACCGCGTCTAACCACAAGGGCTAGTCGGAGTGGTACGTGTATATTATTAAGTCGAAAGACCGCGATGCCTCCGACAGGTGGATGCGCAGAGGCACCCATCCCACCTGGCGCGATGCGAGGCCTTCCCTCACGGCTGAGGATGGCCGAGTTAAAGGAGATTGGCCGGTATCCTATTGTTGACGTAGACTTCATTTTGACTCCGGTGCTGCTTCGGGAGCTGGGGTTGAGTCCTCCGTTGTCGCACGGTACTGGTTTTATTTTTCGTCAGGTTTCTTCGATTGTGAATGGTACTCAGCCAATCTTGCTCTGATTTCAGGGGCGCCTGAAGTTCAAGGTTGGACCTACGAGAACGTCAGGCTGTCGCGGCTTGCTCCTCGCCCCGTGGATCACGTTGCTCCGGGGGGCAGCCAAGTGTCGATCGTCACCCCCCAGGCCGAGGTTACATTCACCCCAGGGAGGCTACAGTACCTGGTCCCGGTCGGCATCCCTCTAGTGCATTCGTCGGCAACCTCTGCGGCGAGTGGAGGACCTAGCCCCCGGAGGGGCTCTGCAGCGAGTGGAGGACTTAGCCCTCAGAGGGGCTCCCCCAAAGTAGTCGCTAGTTCGGTCGGTGAAGAATATGCCATGGCTGGTGGTAGTCGCGCCCCCTAACTAATGACGATCTGGGGGTGCTGGACAACCAGCATCGGGCAAGGAAGAGGGTGAGAACTTCCACCCCTGCTCGGAGTCATATCCTGCCTCCTGCTCCATCCGGGTTGCCTCCTTCTGAGGCTCCACTGCCGTCGTCAGCTGGTGAGACAGTGGCTGCCACTCCTGCGTCAGCCCCCTTGGCATGGGGGTGGGACAAGGGCAAGGCTCCCACTGCTGCTGACTCAAGCATTCCCTCCCCACTGGGGTCTCCTCAGCGTATTCAATCCTCACCCCCCGAGGACTTGGCAGTCGGGCTGGCTGGGATCGCAACCATCATCGATCTTATGGGGAGGGGCGTGCAGTGGTACGAGCGTACCAGTGAGTTCGGCCTCGGAGCCAAGGAGGAGCTGACGATGGTGGCTTCAAGGAGCTTGTGCCTGGTCGTCAGCGCTTTTGGCTTGTGGAGGTATCGTTTCCACGGTCTTGCTCAGATGTTAGAATCCAACCAGGCTGATGTGACACAAAGAAGGGGGTGGGCAGCAATTAGACAGTATGCCCTCGGACCTAATTCGCAAGCACAAACACAAGAGCCGAGATCACACCACTCTCGAGCCGTGTCCTGCAACTAGTTGCAAGCCAACATCACTCTGTCCTCCGCAGTACACCGCATGGAACTAAATACCCGCTCCATCTCGTCGAGCCATCTCCACGCCAAATCAGGGTCTGGATGGCCGTCAGAGTAAGGTGGATGGAACTGCTTGAAATCCCTCACAGCACGGCTTGGCCCACCCCTGGTCGACGAGCCCTCACCAGCCTCTCAGCAGAACTACTGCGACATAAGCTGGTACATGCCACGAAAGAAATCCTCGCCCCCTGGAACCCTCGCAGTATCTGCTGCCTCGGTGGCCATTGGTGGCACTCTTCTCTGCTCCTCCTGCTCCTGCTGGATCTCCTGAACCTCTGCTGACTGACGCTACTGAGAGCGAGTCCTCCGCCTCGGCGCCATGCTCACTCCTGAAGCAAAAGATAGAAAACACAGAAACGTCAAGGTCAGCAAAAGCACACGGCGCCCAATGCCAGCATCAACTGTACATCATTGCTGTGGACTAGTGGACCACTAAATTACTTATGATTCTCATATAGTCCCACAACCATGCTCTAAAACTAGCTTTAACGACCTGAGAATTCGATCACCGAGAAGGCCCGATAACCCGAGACTCGTACCGCCACCCACGAGCCTGAAGACTCAGAAGGGTTAAAAGGATGGAGTGGAGACTACACAAGTGCCACAAATAATTATAGAAATTAAAATAGTTATATAGTAAGCAGGAAATTAAACAAATATTTTATAATTTACATGGTCCACAAGATAACAATGAATAACAATAACAGTAGTCCACAACTAGTACAGAGACAAGAAAGAAAAGTACAGCTACACGGGACATACCCTGGCTCTGACCTTTGGCACTAACGCTGGGCACCCAAACCACGCTGAGCCTCAGACGCGCTCCCCAGAAGCCGCGCCTCGCCTGAAACACGGTAAAAATACACAGGGAATGAGTCTTAAAATAAGACTCAGTAGGGATCACTCGAACCCTACCTCGCAAAATAGAAAATTGCTACGCTAGCAGCTAAGCGAGTACCTCAGAAGTAGAAGCCCTGCACTACAAGTACCGGTCTCACGGCATGAAAACCCACACACGCACGCCACGGCGAAACAACCGGAACCCACTGGTCAACACGATCAAAACCCGAAGGTCGAAGCAACTGAGACTGACAGTCTGTCACTCCCTGTCCAGAACAGAAGTACCTCCCACTAGAAGAACGACCGGATGCGTCCACTGACGTCTTATACCGCGTCACAAGTGTCTAGCTACTACGTCCCGGGCGCGAGACTCAGACACACACAAGTAACCACAAAGCGAGTGACTAGCTAGGGTCGCGCCCGTCGACGCGTGTCCAACTGCCCCCAACCACGTGTGCACACACAGATCATGCATCCTAGGTCTGGTCTCTAACTGGTTTTCCCCTCAGCTAGACTCTGGCCGACGATGTGGGGCCCGACGAAAATCAGTCTGAAAATCATCCTCAGGGTAGTCGTCCCACCACTCCCATGTGGATACCAGCACACGCGTACTGGCAGGCTACGACTAGTGGAGTGTCTCTAAGGGAGTAGACTCTCAAGCCATGGAAACAACGTCCGAACCCGGTGAAGTACGTGGACTGTCCCACGTACCAGCACTGTCACACGGTGACCACAGTCGGAGAAGAAACGAGACTGCAAACCACCCAGTGCAGTCCAGAGCCTGGCGGACCTACCCAGGCGCGCCACAAGCCCTGACGGTCTACCTCTGGACTGTCACAGCGGTCTGACGGCCCAACACAGGGGCGTCAGGCCAATGGTGGAAAACGTACTGTGACGCACCAACCTTGGTACGCCACAGGTTGTAACGGACCAACCCTGGTGCGCCACAGTAACCTGACGGACCAACTCAGGCGCATCAGGCACTCGGTGTGAAACGAACTATAACGCACCTACCCTGATGCGTCCCAGAACCTGATGGACCAACACAGGTGCGTCACGGTCACGAGTAAACACAGAACGTAATGCACTCCTCCAGGGGCGTTACGTCACCTAACGGACCAACACAGGTGCGCTAGACCACGGGTCCAAGTTGGCTATAACACGCTCCTCCAGGGGCGTTACAGTACCTAACGGACCATCTCAGGTGTGCTAGGTGGAAGGTTAGGTGCGCTTGCTCTAACGCGCCTTCCTAAGGGCGTCACGCCATCCTGACGCCCCACCCCAGGCGCGTCAGGCGACTATGACCCCCAACGATCAAAAACCAACAGTCGAAACACTGTGACGGACCAACCTAGGGGTGTCACAGTCATGTGGCGGTCTATCGTGGGACTGTCAGGCCCACGAATGCCAAAGTTCAAAATGAAGGGAGTGTAACGCACCTGCCAAGGCGCGTTACGCACTGTGGCAGTCACTGGAACGACCGCCATAGCGTCCCAACGGTGAAACGGCGAACTCAACACAAAAATTACAACCACGCCCCCATACCTCCACGGGAGAGGGAAAAATCAAAGGGGAAGCCCCCCGGGGACCCCTAGCATGATTCTAGGCCATCAAAACGTCGAATCGTGGCTCCAATCCATAGATCGGGTGAACTCTCCCCAAAACATGATTTTGCCCTAACCCGCTCAAAAACACCGAACATTAATGATTAATTGGGTGTTGGTTAATTGGACAGGGATTTAATTAATTTCTGAAGAGAGGCTAGGGCACATGATCCGAGAGCCTTTGCTTCTGACACGTGGCAGAGAGACCCGTTAACTTCTGGAAGAATCCCAGGGCAATAAGCATGGTCTCCACACTCCTTCTACCCTGCAAGCTCATATAAATACTCCTGAAGCTCGTACAAAGAAAGCGAGAAGGACCAGAAAGAAAAGACAAACAGTCGTCTGTCCTTCGTCCCTGCAGTAGAAGAATATTCCGTCTGAGAAAGAGAGAGAAGATTTTGAAAAGAGAAGAGAGAGTCAGTCTGAAGAGTTTTGATCCGTTGTGATCTCTGCTTCATGAGAAGTTACATTGTTTTATTTCTAAGCATTCGATTGACTATTTTTCAGTTTCTTTGTCTTTGAATTTTATCTTTCACAAAGTCTTGTTACCCTCTATGATGTTCAGAGGATGGGAGAAGATCTCCGAGTTCCCTCCAGTGTGTTGGAGGAAGAGAGGATTGCTCCTCTGGTCTGTAATCTACTGGAAGCAGGTTACTGGGTTACCCTTTGCGCTGTGCAAAGGAAGGGAGGTAGTTCCTCTAGTTTGTGTTCTACTTCTACTGTGCAGAAGTTCGAGGAGGTTGTTCCTCGAGGGTAAGCTGTCTGTCAGCATTTGTTAGCAGACTGAGTCTACTGTGATCTTGTTGATCCTGACAAGGAAGCCTTACTCTGAGGATGGTGGACGTAGATTGCGTGTAGCAATCAAACCACCTAAAAACCATCTGTCCCTTGTGGTTTGTTTTTTTCCATCTGTTGTTCGATTGCTTGCACACCTAACGCTCGATCAAACTCATCTCTAATATTACTTCTATTCTCGAGTGTTGGGTTAGATTCCCTACGGCGTCTCGATTCGTTCTAGTTAGATCGAATTTGGGGTGATCTATTCAACCCCTCCCCTTCTAGCTCACCTTTCGCGTAGTCTGTCAGATGGTATCAGAGTGGGTTCCACGAAAATGTGGTCTAACACTCAGGGAAATGCTGGAACGAACGGTCCTCGCAGCTTCATGGCTGAAGGACAATCTATCAGTCGTCCTCCGTTCTTCGATGGGACTAACTATTTCTTCTGGAAGAACAGGATGGAGGTTTTCATACGTGCTCAGAGCCATAGACTGTGGAGAGTGATCACCACAGGACCATACGAGCTACCCCCGAATGAGGATGCATGGTCAGAGGAATAGGTAAAGTTTTCAGCTCTAAACTGGACCGCGCTTAACATTATTCAGTGTGTAGTTCATCGAGAGGAGTATGCACGGATCTCGGCCTGCAAGACTACGAAGAAGATGTGGGATGAACTAGCTTTGATCTACGGAGGTACCTCACAAGTCAAAGCTACAAAGGTAAACCTCCTGATGAGATGGAACGAGTGGCGCACCTTCCACGTCTTCTGAGGACGCCCCGGTCGAAAAGACAGGGGGCATGTCCACTCCCTCTAAAACTGACCCCGCCATGCTATACATGATTCAACAGTACCAGTGAGAGATTGAATTGTTGAAGAAGTGACTCAACGAAAAGAATGCCCAACCCTCGACGTCCGAACAGACCGAGGTTTTGCTTGAAGCGCCCCGGGGCAACAGGCAATCTTTTGAAGCGACTCTGCAAGCTGCAGTATTCCCATCAACCCCCAGCTTCCCTGCGGATGTGCCCCTACAGCAAGCACAGTACCCGGCACTGGCCCCGCAGCAGATCTTACCCCCTCAGGGGTCTCCCATGGCCCCTCAGGCAACTGTGCTGACCACCCGGGCCGCATAGCCTGCCCACTTCTATCCAAGCCTGGTTGACCCGGCAACAGTCAGTCGGCTGATGCTAGAACAAATGATAGATATGAAGTTAGCAGAAAGCAGCAACGGGGATCAAACGCCATTTGACGTCTACCAAGTCCTCTATGTAGCTCATTATGCCGCGAGGAAGCTATCGGCTGGCATCACCAAGCCACCGAAGTTTGAAAAGTTCAATGGGCAAGGGTCTCCTAGAGAACACATTGCCTATTATGTTAATGTCATGGGAGACCTGGCTGCTGATGAAGCCTACCTCCTGAAGTTCTTCAGCTCGACACTCACCGGGCTTGTATTTGAGTGGTATTCGAGCCTATCGCCCGGGTCTATCGCCGATTGGCCCGATATGCAAAAGAAGTTCAAGGAGAGATTCTACATTGCTGAATGGGAGGTCACCGTGGTAGAGCACTACGCCACGAGATAGAGAAATGATGAGTCAGCACTCGACTGCATCAAATGATGGAGGAACCTCAACATGAGGTGCAGGCGCCCCCGACATCAAGAGGACGCGGTGCAAATTTACAAGCAAAATGTAAAGAAGGAAATCCTCGAAAGGATGAGTGGCGCGGAGGTCAAGACTTTCAACCCTTTGAACAACATAGTGGCTGAGATTGAGGCATTCCTCACCCGGTACTCTTCCACCCTGGCTGCATCGAGCCAGAGGGTGAGGTAAGTCGAAAAGAAGCCCATCCCACCAGAAGTCCACACATTGGACTTTCAAGCCTTTGAGAAATAGAAGGAAAGGGCCAAAGGCACCGCAAACCCTCCACCGCCAAGGTCCACTACGATATCGGTCCGCCAACATCGAGTCTGCCAATTTGAAAGTGTGCTTGCAAGTCTAGGTCCGAGACTCACTTGGTCAGTACCTTTGCATCCATAGTCTGTGTCACATCAGGCTACATGCCATTACAGGTTTTGAACACAGTAAGTTTCCTTTCAAGTTTCTTAGAGTTCCCCTTTTCCCTAGAAGAGCCAAAATAAACTTTTTCACACCTATTCTCAACAAAATTCAAGGCAAAATCCAAAGCTGGAGCTCTGCTTTTCTCTCCTCAGTTGGTAGGCTCTGTCTGATTAAATGTGTTGTAGCATCCATACCTCTCCACATATTATGTTGCTGCTTAGTGCCTGCCACTGTGCTCAAGCTACTCAACAAATCACTTGCAAATTTCTTTTAGGGCGCCAAAGATGGTATTTCTAAAAGACATTGGAAAAGCGGGCACACCATTTGCAGTCCCATTGAGAATGGGTGTCTTGGCATTCTCTCCTTGAATGACATGCAACAAGCATTTAAAGTTAAAATACACCTTTCAGAAGCTAAATTCATCAGATGTACGGGCAATGGCAGATGAGACTGGATTCATGCCAGGGATGTTATTCTAAAGCATAGCAAATATATTCAAGGGGAAGGAAAATTTTCCTTTTGGAAAGATATTTGGATGGGTGACTCTGCTCTTAAAGATATGATCCCTGCCTGTCTCTGGGAACAAGTTGAAGACAAGAACATTGCTATCAGCTCCCTGTATGACTCAAGTCATCCTGCTTGGCACAACATTCGACAATTGCTCCCTACTGACTCTCTTGAAGCCATTGACGCTTGCATTTCTAGAAAATCATTGCTTCAGGACAAATGCATTTGGTGTCCAAACTCCACTGGCTCCTTCTCCATTAACTCCCTGAGGAAAGTCTCTGCCACTCCTACTCAACCATTTCCTTTTAAGCAGATCTGGACCAGCTATATCCCTCCCAAGGTATCCATCTTTCTATGGAAGTTTATTCATGGCATATTACCCACTGATGACAAAGTTCAACAATGTGGCATTATGATATGCTCCAAATGTGTCTGCTGTAATGAACCCCACACTGAATCTGCGGCACACCTTCTCCTGCAGAGTGACCTTGCTAAAACAACATGGTGAAAGTTTAGTCACTGTTTCAAGATACACCCAGTTAGCTATGGCTCTGGACAAGCTTTTTTACAGCACCTGATCCAAAGCCAACGATTATCTTCTCAAGCTGGCATGATATCTCTGCTCCTTGTTTCCCTTTGGCTGTGGGAAACCTGGTGTGAGAGAAATAAATGCCGATATGAAGGAAAATAGAATTCACCAAATACCCTTTACTACAGAATCTTTCAAAGAATAAATAATACCAAGTTTCCTACTTGCCTCTGCTCAGGTGATCTCTCTACTCTGCGCTCCTTTCAACAACTCACTGTTGCTGCCAACATAAAAATTCCCAAACCACCAATCATTGTGCTTTGGCTTCCTCCGCCCAATGGAACGTACAAACTCAATATTGATGGAGCTAGCAAAGGCAATCCCGGTATTGGTGGAGGTGGAGGCCTGATTAGAAATAACAAGGGTGACATTCTTCTTGCTTTCAGCCATTTCTATGGTAGATGCTTCAGCATGGTAGCTGAAGCTCGCGCTCTTCTCGATGGTCTACGATATGCATCCCTCCTCAACATCAATCTGCACATGGTGGAGTCTGACTCCAAAACTCTGGTTAGCATCATCAAAGAGGATTGCTCTTGCCCATGGAGACTACTGCCCATCATTCAAGAGTTACACGACCTTATCAGAAGATTGAAGACGAATATCAGTCATGTCTATAGAGAAGGCAATCAGCCAGCTGATGGCCTTGCCAACTTAGCTTGCCAATGCACTTCTAATTCTGTTGTCCACCATAATTTTGACCTGATTCCACCACGCATTTGTGGTGCATATAGGTTAGATAGGATGGGTCTTCCTAACTTGAGATTATAGTTTTCTTTATTCCTTTGCTTCTTAGTGGTATGCCCCAGTGAAATTGTAATTATCATTATTTCAATAAAATTTTCTCTGGTTTTGACCTGGTAGAGTGATCACATCTAGTTGGATGAGCTCACCCTCCCCGATAAATCTAGGGGCCTATTTGCTTAAAAAAAACAAAAAAAATAAAAAAATAAAAAAAAGGATGAAGGTGCATTTTACTTACAATTAAATAGCTCTGAAAATTTCTTTCGCATAGCTTCTACCATTTTCCACGTAGCTTCTTACTCTAGGTATTTACTCCATTGAATCTTTACCATGGGAATAGTTTTGTTTTGAAGCTGACATACCTCTCGATCAAGTATTTTGAGTGGCCTTTGATCGTATGTCAATTCCTTTTGTATCACCAGATCGTAATGACTTATAATATGAAATGGGTCATGAACATATCTTTTTAGCATCGAGACGTGGAATATGTTAGGAACTCCAGATAATTGAGGGGGCAAAGCTATCCGATAAGTGACCTCACCAACCTTTTCAAGAACAACAAAAGGGTCAATAAACCTCAAAGTAAGATTGCCTTTGATGCTGAATCTTCTAATTCTATGACCTAGGGAAACCTTGAGAAACACATGGTCTCCCACTTGAAATTTCAGGTCTCTTCTAATATCAGCATATGTCTTTTGCCTTGACTGTGCCATCTGAAGTCTTTCTCTAATAAGTTGTATCTTCTTAGTTCTATCCCTGACAAGATCTGGGCCTAGAAGTGATGGGTTATGGATGAATGCTAAGATCTAGAGGGGGGTGAATAGATCTACCCTCTAAACATTTTATCAACAGTGAACAATAAATTGTGGAATTAGAAAATGAATGCTACAAGTGTAGATTCAACTGATAGAAGAAAAAAATGCACAGAAGCCTTGAGAATTCATAGCAATCATCTACGCGATAATGCATCAGAGATGTAATCGCTGAATAGGAATGTGCACTGACTTTGTTATGCCTACAGGGAATGTGCACGGACCCCATACACATACTGCACCGACCATGCGTGCAGTTCCACAGGAACTTGCACTGACCTTATATGCAGCGAGTGCAGCAATGCACCAACTGTGAGGGTAGTTTCACAGGAGCGTGCATTCATCTTATGTATAACTGGCAACGACATGCACCGACCTTGTGTGCATTTCTTCAATAACATGCACCGACCTGACTCAAAGTAGAATGCAACAAACAATGACCTTGCACAGACTAGCTCATGCTAGCACCGACCTTATGACAATGTGCAACATGCCAGCACTGACCTTATGAGCATATGCATGGACCTTAGTTAACCATGTCTGATGCATGCACTGACCTTAAGAACAGAAGCGCTCATGTATGCACACCATTTGATGAAATTACTTGCTACAGTGTGAAGGTGCAGAAGTATTTTATGGAAAGATCTGACATGTATAAGAGTTCATCAAAATACACAATATTGCCATGGTTAATATGAGGTCACCAAAGCCAACACTCTAGTCAACCAGATCAACTGTACTGTTGCTAATCATTCAAAACACAATCAACACATACAGCAGTCTCCACACTGCTGATTAACTTTAGAGGAGACCTAACATTCTCTCCCTTTTTGATGATGGCAACACCCAAAATTATGATGTATTTTGATGCGACAAGTTTAGTCCAATATCAGATATATTTAACATGAAACACAGTCAGACAATGCATCAGACAAATGCACAAATGCAAACAATGATTACTCAAGCCATATATGATCTATGATCCATCTGGTACCAACCAAAAATTCTCTCCCTCTGAACTTGTCAAGTGTCACTACCAAGATTTGATCTCCCCCTTTGACCAGAAATATCCAAAAGTATACTCCCTCTAAATCAAAATATCATGAAATCCTTTTTCTCTCCCCCTTTGCCATTAGCAAACAAGGAATGAGGAATAGTGCAGAAGGAAGACGGTGAGCCAAGGGAAGAAGGGAACAGAATAACATCCTATGCAAGTGTTCACAAGATAAGTAGATATAGAGAAATCTTCAGTCATAAGAATCAGGATGATGCATTCTTGAAAGATGATTGGCTTAATAGTAAGAAAAAGTAGAGCAGATGCACTGAATCCCTTAATAGGGTTGCAACACCAATTTATAGCAATGAACCTAAGTCACAAAACCAAGATAGACGAGGTCAAGACTGTATCCTACTGATTTCAGAACTAATGAATATCTATGGAAGTGAGTAGGATATGTATTGAGGTTAAACAATGTGACACTGTTCTACCCCAAGAGGGTCCGTCGGGGCCGATGTGTGTGGTGATCGGAGTGAGGGGTAGGATACAGCCACGGGAGAGATGCTGGAGGTTAATGGGCCTCAGGCACCCCCTCTCATGACCGTATCCGCCTCAAGGTGGCACCGTGCACTTGTCTTTTATGAAGAGTCGAGGGGAGACCGAGTGACATGGGCGGTTATCAGGGTTAACAGGAAACGTGGCTGGGATGCGGGCGTGCCAGTTGATTTCTTGACAATCACCCGTGGAACCGAACGTTTGACTGGGGATGTGCCGCTAGGGTGCAGCACGTGGACTCGGGGGATGAGCAACACACGGAGGGAAGAACGGTTCCGTGAGTGCGAGTGCACAGGCGATTGTGGGGAGTCATGTATAGGACATCTTTCCCCATCGATCGCAAGCAGTCGGTGTTTATTTACATCGGATTGAATTTGAACATTTTTTTTCTATGCCAGAGAGAAGTTTGTATATGTCTAAAGCCTTGGATAGAGGGCCGGGGGCATGCCGCAGCCATAGGGGCGCGCTTGACTGGGAGGTGAGATTTACTGGAGTGGGAGATACTGGACACACATGGGGTAGTGCAGAAGTGAGCTAAAATCGAGATACAGATATATGGGTTTAACTTGTTTCATACTTCACGAGATCCATGTGGGTTTTACAAATGGGCCGAGGAGGTCAAATTACAACTGGTGCAATCCGCGGGACAATTTCGACACATGGGTCGGTCCCCAGGTCAATACATAACAAGGTAGACATCTGCATGTTTTTACAGAGGCTCTCTGCGAGAAGCTAGGGACGTGCTTGCTTCACCGAGGGAAGGCTAGACTGGTTGATAGAGGGAGATACTGGTCGACGCCTAGAGTAGGGCCGAACGTGGCTTGAGATGAGCAGTTGGGTATGGATCCAGAGAGGCGAGTATCTCCATGTTGGGGAGTCGAAGCTGATCTCGAGAATGTCACTTCCAGGCCAGGGTTCTGTTAGCTCGAATCATTGGTTAGAGCGATCGACAGCCAGTTCTAGGCGAGTGATGGGCACGTAGTCCCGTGACGGAGGTAGGTGCGGCATCATGGCATATGTGTGACCGTCATAGGTTGTCATATGCGGGCAGACCCGAGATGCATGAAGTCCTGTGATCAATGACACCCAAGAGGGGGGTGAATTGGATGTTTACAAACTTTTAACATATCTTGGCCAATTTAAAGAAATGTGAATAATGACCGAACTGAACTTTAAATCAATATGCAAGCTATCTGATCTAATAAATTTTATCACACACAATAGATTTCTGGTATGATGGTGGCGCATGCAAATGACGACTAGGACCGACTTAGACTTGAGACACCTACACCGACTTAAACTTAAATGACACTTTTTTTTGACTTTTATGCAATGATGACCCTAGACTCAACTGGCGCTCTGATACCAATTTGATGCGGGACAACGACGATGACTCGACCTTAACCTGTTACCAAATCCGTATTTGTTCTATCTAACAGTGTCCATACTCAATACAGTCGAACTAGAAATTCCTTTCTAATAAGACATGTAACCTTTGTCAGGGATTTTCGGGAGTGCAAACTCCATTGGATGTTATGTCTCTCTCTCCACAAAGGTATACCAAAGAGTGAGCAACTATGTTGACTGGTCCATCATCTTCACATGCATCACACTAGTCTTTAAGTGCTTGATTGTACTAGACTTATGTCTAAGGCCATTAAATCACACATCAAAGAATAGTGCTCCATGTGCAAGATGTCCTTCATCTCTCGTAACTAAAGACCAATCACAAAAACCATGAGTAAGAGCATCTTGATTAACAGTTAGATATATTAGACAATTCAAGATCATTGTTATAGGTCTATTTAGTGAACATATTCTCTAATGAGCACCTATACATTTATCTTAATTTCTCTACACAGACTATGAGATCAATCACTCTCATATATGTATGGCACCTCCTTTCTTGGATCATATCACTTGGGTCCGGCCATGTGCACATATTTGATCTATCGTGTTGTGAGTTTGGAGCACCCGCATCATATAACACTACGAGAAAAAAGCATGTTCAATGGCAAAATTTTATAACTGATTTTTTCGCCGCTATTAGCATCAAACCATGTATCCGTCGCTAATGTTGACAAATGTCGAGTTAGAGTCCCATTCACGACGAATCAGGCAGTCGCAAAAATATCCAGATCATAGCCTAACACCTCAGATTTGTAGCCCGGGCTACGAATCCAAGGTGCCATAATGTAACACCCTAATTTCAGAAAAACTTATTAGTATATTGGACAAGTTGTGTTAAGTGACTATTAAAGTGGTTCATTTAGTAAATCTAACACATTATGAGAAATTTCTAATTTCAGGAGAGTAGTTCGTTATTTATAACATAACATTGGGTATGAATGTCTAAAAAAATGAAACCGAGTTCATTGGAAAGATAACTCGATGACCTACAACTTTTGTGTTGAACAGGGTTTGCCGTCCCACGACCCGACCCAACCCAAGCGATGGGCGGGACGCCCGAGTCGTGGGTCGTGACTCGGGGATGGAGTGGGGAACCTACCTTGGAAATCTCAGCTTCAGAAGATCTGAGACCTGAGCATGACAATTCTCGTAGTAGACCTCTGCTCAGCAAGACAGCAATCTGGACAGCAACACAATAAAACGATCGCGATGGATCGATGGCGAGAAGAACGGCGGCGGCAGCACCGGAGATAGATAGAGGAGATTCAGAGGAGGGGATAGAGGGGTTCTCAAACCCTAGAAGAAGAAGAACTAGAGGGGAAGAGAGAGGATGGGGGCGCCCTTAGGCTGCTCTTGGCAAATACTTCTTTCAAATGTTCATTAATTCAACAAAAATAAAAATACAAGGTTTATATATGCCCATTACATAATTGGATCTCCACCATTGGATCTAGGGCTGGGGGAGGGGATGGCCTAGATCATCTCCCATGTGATCTTGACCCAACTAATACAAAAAATTAAAAACCCCATGTGGTAAGGGCGCCCCCTTGACCTTTTGGTAAGCATCTTTGAAATTTTAAACCATTTGTCCCCCATGTGTCTAATTGACTAGTCCAACCTTCTAGATGGCCACCTAGGATGGTTGACCATCCCCACATGGCTTAGGTGGACCAATGGAAAAGAAGGGAGGGCCCCCTAGCTGGACCTACTACACATTTGCACAAAAGTCCACACAATCTTAGGGAATGACACATCGGCTTATGGAGCCGTACAATTGCACTTATATTTTCCCAAGGATATGAAAATAAATAAAAGGACACAAATGTAAAAATAAAATACTAATGACTAGAGTCGATTCCCACCACCGTCCGATGGACCGACTCCGGTAGGAGACGAGGGTGAACTGGGGAGCGTGCGCACCCGGCGGACACGCTACGTCGAGGAAGCCCGGCGATGATCCCTGCTATTACAATTACTACACTCCACGCAGGGAGGGGATCACAGGGATGGACAAACCATTACATGCACTACCCTCGTGCAGGAGGGGGGAACAAAGGGAGGGTAAACCAAACTGCCGATCTGCGCTTGCTTGTTCCGTAGCATATGCCTAGCTCTGACGTCTAATCGAGGTGCTTTCAACGCCTGGATGAAGCCTGGGGAATGTCGAAGGATGCCTGAAAGTCTGATGTCGAGCCGATGTCACTGGAAGGTGGAGGAGGTCACAGCCAATGGCCTGCACAGCTCTGCCTCGCAGGACTGGATGGCGCGGTCGTGATGCGTCGATAGGTACACTCACTGTAGAACTCCAAAAGTGACGGGACCAATTCATGGGAGTAGCAGACAGAGAGCACTACAAACCCTCAAAAGCTGGCGGCCGTTAGATCACCTCATTGGTCGTGTTCATTGAAATGGTCGGCGTCAGGTTCCTGGGTGAATAGCAGGATAGGCCAACGATGCAACTTAATATATGTGATCAATCAAACTTTTGTCCACTTATGTCATCATCAAAACTCAAGGGATGCACAACACCATCTACTTCCACCGCGGCCACTTCGAAACCCAGCACCACGATCCTCGTCCATCTCCTCTATTCCCTCTCTCATGCTCTCTTTCACCCACACACACACACCCCAGCGGTCACCGTGCCTTCCCCCCCCCTGTTTTCTGTTCACAGTGCCTCACGCCACCTGCTAACGTCTCTCTCACCTTCCCTCTCATACCCCACCACACAACAGCACCGGCAGACCCCCCCCCATGGCACCATAAACCCTCCCCCCCCCATGCGTTGGCCTTCTCCCTGTTCACCCTCTCAAACCCACGGATGATCCCCTGTTTGGAACAGGGGCACCGCCGGTTCACCCATCTCCCTCCGCTCTCTCCCCTTCCCAGGCCTCCAGCCCCCCTATGCTCCTCAACCATCGCAGCCACCCATTCCCCCCCCTGGACAGACCGCTACCCCCCTGATCCGCGAGAGCCACAGCCTCCCCCCCCCGCACCTGCTACCACCCATCACCATGCACACTGTAACCCACCACTTACCCATCCATCTGCAAAGCCATGTATCCCATATCCATTCCCCACTCTCCTGCAAAACCACCGACACGTACATACATGGCACCCTTCCGGTGTTGCCCATGCGCATGTAGGCCACCCTCCACTGCTACCCACGTCGGGCGTCCGCCCACCACCGCCGAGCACGGCGCCAACGTACGAAGGGTCCTGCCTCACCGGAGCTTCACCGCTGCCAACCCCCTCCATCCCCTCCGAGCACACGAAGGCATGCAGCTCCGCCTCCCCCCCATTCACGCAGGACGTGAAGGAATCCCAGCCATGACGCCCCGGTGGACCGTACAGCTGGCACCACACCATCGGCACATGCCTGCTCGTCGTCTCCTCTTCCCCTACTCGCCACTGCCACAGCCCCGTCGCACTGGCGCTCACCTCACCGAGCACACTGCCACTCTTCCGACCACGGTGGCAACCACGAGCGTGGCGAGCATGCACTCCGAGCGTGGCGGTCACGGCGTCTGGCCATGCCGATGCGTCCGAACACGGCACCATCGTCCCCCCCCCCGAGCACGGTGCTCGCCCTCACCCGAGCACGTCACGACCCCGAGCTCCGAGCGCCACCCATCCAGCCTCCGTCGCCGAACTCGTCACACCACCCCTCCCGTGCCCGAACTCATCGCGGCTTCACCGCCGCCCAGCACACCATCTCTCTCTCTCTCTTAATCTCTCTCCACGTTATCTATATTGTTGTTGCAGAAATTAAAAAAAAAAACACGTGGAACCCCTCCCCCGTGATCTTTCTCTCTCTCCCTCATTCCTCTATTATCTTTCTCCGTTTCTCTCCCTCTCTCTTGATTCTCTCTCACGTTTTATTTTCTTTATTGTATCATTGTATTTCTTTAACTGTAACAGGCTGAGAAAAAAAAACGGAGGGAGTGAGAAAGTATTGTCAAAGAAAAAGGTGGAAAAAAAGAGAGAGATAGAAGGGTGACGAGTTTGTCTGGAGAAAAAAAAAAGAGAGCAATCCCTTATGGAGCATACCGAGCATATGGAGAGCCGGTTTAAGGCCATGGAGGACCACGCCGAGGCCTCTGACTGATCTTTTCAAGGTCTGGTTGGAAGGCTAGATACTGTGGAAAGGACCCCTCGTCGGGACCTACTCGGCATCCTTACGGCCCCTCAGGGGCTTGTTGTCCAGCCCGCGCATGCTGCCCAGCCTGCACTCGCGGCCCAGCCTGCACCACATAGGGCTGAGAAGCAACGACCTTGTGCCCTCCATTTTGAGGACTACGAGTCTGACAACGAGTACGAGGGAAATGGCCGACGCCGGCGTGGTCACTGACCACAAGGGGATGATAAGGACGAGCGGATTCTCAAGTCCGTTCGTGAGGAACCTCCCACATTTGATGGGTCCAAGTCTTTGGAACCCAAGATTTACCTCTATTGGGAGGCTAGCATGGATCGATATTTTGAGTGGTTCGAGATGACGGACCACCGGAGGGTTAGGTACGCGAAAATGAAGTTGATGGGGCAAGCTCAAACATACTGGAGCAATGCGGAGAGTTTGGTCTTCCAATGCCATGAGCCTCCAGTAGGTTCTTGGGATGAGATGAAGGAAAGACTTAGGCGCAAGTACCTTCCTACCACATACCGACAGCGTCTTATTGATAGGTGGCAGAGTCTCACCCAAGGGGACCGATCCGTGTCCGAGTACATCACGGAATTTGATGAATACTTTTTACGATGTGGTGTCACGGAAGAGAGCACCATGCCTATTTCGCGCTTCCGTCGTGGCTTGCGGCCTCACTATCAGTACGAGCTATTTCACCGCAATGTCACCAAATTGGAAGATGCATACCATGTCGCTCTCGAGTTGGAGCAGTTTGAGGCGGAGTTCACTCCCGTCCAGCGCCAGGGGATTACGTATCAGCGTGGGACCGACCCTCGTACCACGCCTACCTCCTATAGCCGATTTTCGGTGGCCCGCCCCCCGGAACCCCCTCGGCAGGACCCCTCCACTGCTCCTAGGCCCCGCACCTTCCCTCCGAGGGATCCTCCCCCTCGCCCGTTTCACTATTCAGCTTCAAAATTGGAGCCCAGGACAAGTCCCTAGGGATGACTACAAAATAATGAATGAGAAAAATAGGAAACCAGCAATAGGCTGAAGAAAAGAAATGTACAGACTCATAGGTGAGAGGGCTTTTGCTTCATCAAATTGGCGAGCTCTTGTTCTATTAAAGAAATGGCCTCCTCTATGCTCGAACACTCTACAGCCACAGAGTGCTCCTCAGCCTGTGCCTCTTGAATCGCATGGGCATTAGTCTCAACTGACGCCTCCAATGCCGCGATTCTCTGTAAGATGGTCCGCATAGTCTCCTGGAGAGAGGCAAGCTGACTCTAGCTCTCAACAACAGTAGTCTCAAGGGAACGGCGGCGATCTCTGACTTTCTCGGCATGGGATCTCCTCTCATCGAGCCGGGCGCGCGCTGCCTGTATTTTATCTTCCAGCTGCTTGACCTGTAACTTCTGAGCTTCCCAAGTGGAGGTTTCATATCGCTGCTGGAGTTCCCGCCAAACATCATCCACTGCTGTCATCCAGGGGTCTTTTGGTAACCCTAGCCCATGATAGCTCCGCGTGGCAGCCAGAAGGGTGTCGCGAATAGTCCTCACAGGAGGGAGTTCCGCACCCTGAAACAAACCCCGGGCACCGCCAATTAGAGTGTCAACCATAAGGGATGCCCCCACGAAAGGTGCAATCTGAGGGCCATCCGGCCACTCGATCCCGTGGGTAGGAAATTTGTCCATTTGTGGGACAATTTCTTTGCACAAGCCTGCCAAAAATGAAGAAGAAGAAAGAGAGAAGCAAAACGATCAGAATCATTGATAACCCACACTAGACAATAAGTCTGATAGTATACAGAAATAAATGACCACCTTGGATGATAAGAGTCTTTGAAGGCCCATCTAGCTGGGAGGGCTCGGAAGTTTCTGCCCTTATAACTAAAGAGCCACTAGAGGATGGGATACCCTGATTTTTCTCCCGAGGTTTTGCTCCCCCTCTGTGGTACAAGTTGCAAAAAGAGTTAGCAATGGACAAAATTGAAGCCATCAGTGATTTAAAGAAAGGAAGATGAAGATACCTAATGAAGCAGAGCCCAAGGCCTCTCCCTCTCTGATCGAGGAAGCAAACTCAGACCCTTGGATGTCCTCTGCAAGAAATACTTAAAGTCAGCTTACAAGTTGTCTCAATATATATAATTCTGTCATGAAAGATAAAAGACCTCGCTCGCCTATCTCCCCCGCATCAGAAAGGCAGATGGTGTCTCCGGAGGCACAAGGTGAGACATCTGAATTTTCCTCTGCCGGGAGCGAGTCTGGACTCTCTTCCACAATGGTAATATCCTCATTGCTATGTCCCGATGTGGCCTCCTCGTCTTGAGTATTGACATCCAAGCCACCGCCCTCCAGATCCAAAGGCGTAGCATCTCTACTTGTCCTCGCTAAAGGCTCCAAGAGATCTTCAGCATGACAGGTACCCACTACACAAGAGACTCAAGAGAGTAAATTGATGCCGCAAAGTAAAGAGAATGATGGATAAATTTAGGTCTGGCACGGGATGCAATTACCTGCCGTAGGAGATACATGCTCACTTCCCACTACTGATGAAGACGGTAGAGCTCTAGCATCATGTCTCTGTCCCTCGGCGGGCGGAGCCTACTCTCTATAAATCACGTCAAGGAGAGCCTGAGAGTACCTGGCTACCATCTCTCTTTCAGCAGAAGGGTTTGCATTATAGTCAGGTAAATCCATATTCATCCTAGAGTCGAGTAGCGTGGTAAACTCCTGTACCGAGATCGACAAGGATGCATCTATCCCACCTGAAAGCAAGATTGTCAGGATGCCTTCCACGAAAATAATTAAGAGAAGAGTGAACTACAATTTTACCCAAAGAAGAGGGAGCAACGGTCGGCCCCGGGTGCTGCTCATGAGACGCAGCCATGATTCCATCCTCACGAGCCCCTGGTAAGGGAGGAAAAGAAGAAATACATCCATGATTGAAAAAGATAAGAACAAAAGGGAAGCACAAGCAAATCAGCACAAGGAGGACATGGATGATATGACATCCTAAAATAATCATACCAGAAACGATAGGGTTTTGGTGACCTCTACATGACGGAGGAGGTGATGCACTAGATACAGGATTGTAGTCATCATCCTGTAACTCCCCATCTTCCATGTCACGCTCTGACCCTCGGATCGCCACATCATGTGTGGGAGAAAGTGTGCGTATAATCTGACTGACAGAAGGGTCTAGAAACAAAAAAAAAGGAGGGTTAATAATAAAGAATCACAACAAGGAAGTGATGTACAAAAAATCTACAAAAGTCACCTGGTCGTCCCCGCGAGGAGCTTCCTTTAGAGCGAGGTTGACGAACTCGGACTCTGGCCCCATCCTCCTCGGAGGACCTCACCCTCTTTGGCGGCCTGGGGGCTTTCTTCCCTTTTATAGTGGCGGTATCCACCACCGTGACAAAGCTTCCTGTAAACCAAAAAGAGTCAAAACCACATATAGGTGAAGTGCCAAAAGTATCTCAGTTAATAAAGGAAGGAAAAAGTGAAAGTTGACGACACTCACCCTCAGGGGCAGGCGAGAAGGTGGGCCTTAGCACTACTTGCTCAGTCTGAAGGCCCTCAATCTGTCTTCCGAATTTTTGATTTTCAGATTTCACTTCTTCAAGTTTTGAATTCACATTTTTAAGATCTTTCAATTGCATTGAGAGTTTATGGTTTTCACTTTTCAGGTACTCAACAGTCTCATTTTCAGAACAAGTGGTAAGAGCTACATGTAATTTTTTTTTCAGGGCTTTATTTTTTTTCTTAATTTTTTATGAGACTCAAATAAAATAGTATAAGCATCCTCCCATTCTTCTATAGAGAAATTTTCAAATGGAGAGCTTACCTCTTCATCGTCTTGTTGATCACTACTATGATCACTTTCTTCTGCCATCAGACATTTGTCTACCTTTCTCTCATGGATGGCAGTAACTTTGTCCAAAATATCCTTCGCAGTGCTGCATGTAGAAACATAAGGAAATGTATTAACATCAACAACAACTTTCATTAACTTTAGAGCTCTAACATTATCAGCATTTTTCAACTTATGAACAACAGTCCACTTGGACTTGTCCTTAGGCAGTTTATATGGGCCATGTAAAATTAGATTCCATAACTCAGAATCAACAGAGTTAGCAAACTTGCGCATGCTGCCTAGCCAGAATTTAAAATTCGAACCATTAAGCATAGGTGGGGAAGCCAAAGATATCAAATCAGAGCAATGAACTAAGAGTGATAATGCACCAAGAACAGTAGGATCGTTTCTACAGATTGTTAAATCTGATACGTCAGAAACCTGCTCTGATACTAAATGTTAGGTGCGCAGAGGGATCTAGAGGGGGGTGAATAGATCCCTTTACAAAATTATGCTCAAATAACACAATCAACTAATTCGAACTAGACTGAAATGAAGTAAACACTACTGACTAAACTGCTTATAGAATGATCAGATCTAGACAGAAGATGAATGAAGACTTCCCACAACACTCACTCAAATACACGCAACAATTCTGTCAAGAAAAATCCAATCAAACAATTTATCATTCAGACAAAGATGGTCTCAATTGTCTAGTAGTATGTCAGTACAGAACTGATTAGCATATATCAAAGAGAAACAACAAGTTAGAGACCAATTCAACAGTTGATGCTTCATGCGGGAATAATATCAAACACTTAGAAGATAATGACGATGAAGCAGAAGATCAAGAATGTGCTTAGTAAACCATTCAACCTGTGAAGGGAGGTAGATGATAGGGAGCAACTACATAATACAAACCACAGTGCACAAAAGTTTTAAGGAGGTTCGGTCTGCACCCAGTAGATCTACGTCCACCCCCCACTCAAATCGAGTAAGGATTCTACTGACACATGGCTTAATCCGCTGATCCACAACTTTGAGGGAACAAATCCCTTACAATCATTGATTCACAGCTTTGACCCGAGGGAGACAAATCCCTCAACCCCTGACCTCGCACCGAGCAAGATCAGTACCACTACCACAGGTAGTTGCCAGAGGAACCGATCCTCTCTTCTTCTGAAACCTTAGAAGGAAAACTGGAGAATCAATTCTCCCTTCTTTTGAAAACTTAGAAGGAATCCCAGAGGAACCAATCCTCCCTTCTCTGATACCTCAGAGAGAACCCCGGAGGAACCAATCCTCCCTTCCTCTGATGACACAAAGGGAAACCCCAGAGGAACCAATCCTCCCTTCCTCAGATGACACAAAGAGAAACCCTAGAGGAACCAATCCTCCCTTCCTCTGATACCTCAAAGGGAAACCTCGGAGGAACCAATCCTCCCTTCCTCTGATACCTCAGAGGCAAACCCGTTGATTACACAACTTCCCCGATCCCCAAAATAGGGTATCAGAATTACAAGAAGGAAATGAAAAATGAAAACAGAAAACAAGAAAGAAAACAACAAAATGTAGCTCCAATGGATCAGGGCTTTGGATCTGATCCAGAAGCCAGATACACTCAATTAGATCTTCAATGAAACTCTGGCTGCTGTCATATCTTTCTATTTATGAGCTAAATCTACTTGCTTCAGAAACGGGCTCTCAATCTCCTTCTCTTTCTCTTTCTTCTCTCAACCTTTCTCTCTAAATTTTGTTCAACCCGAACTACTTAATTTTTCTCTAAAACTCTCCTACGCAGCCCTCTCTTCTCTCAGTAGCAGCAGCTACACTTCTCATAGCACCATGGACCTTCGAAGGAGAACACTTCAATTTATAGAGTAGAGAATTTGCCTCTTCTTGAAAATCAAGTGGCCTTGGGTCACGCACCATTAATTTGAATTTGAATCCACGTGGGCACTCCGAGCTTTACTTTATGAAGACGAGCCTTGGCTTTAATAAATTCGAGCTTTGTTGTCACGGCTCAACTCTGCTTCTTGGCGTCCGATCTTAGTTTGAACTTACTGCATGGAGTCTAAGCTTTCTTCATGGAGAACGAGGCTTCAAGCAGTCCGAGCTTAGTTCTTATAGGGTCGACGACTCCCGAGCATATCGACTCCAAGCTTGCTTCATGGCTGGCTTGTTAATGTTCTTCTTGGCTAGCTTTGCTTAGCATATGTCTTCTCTTCTTGGATGGCTTCGCTCGACATGCATATCTTCTCTTCTTGGCTGGCTTCGCTCAGCATGTGTCTTTGAAAGCTTGCTCTTATTGGCTTTGCTTGGCATATATCTTTCAATTTCAAAGCAACCCCAGGCTGTCGAGGGCTCTAACTGACCCCGGTTAGCGCGGCTGGGTGTGAGGAGAGAGCAGGGCCCACCGCTCTCTCTCTCATCTGGCGGGTTACCCTAGTCGAATGTCAAACAAGCCCCTATAGAATCACACACTTGGAATCTATCTTCGGTCGTGGACATGATCCCAAGAGGGTGACCATCTGATATCCACCTGACTGATTTCAATCTGATTATGTTGTCACCGCCATTCATGTGCTTCTTCTTATTCTTCCGTTTCTCCTAGACGATCTCTTAGAGAAAGAAAACAATCAGTGTCCCATGTGGCTTTGATGTTGGTGGGATTATCTGTCATCAGGAAGTCTAGCTGATAAGCCTACAGAACCTATGATGACTGACGCCTGCTGTGGCTCGCCTGTCAAGCTCTGGAGGCCCGATTCCAACTACTTCTTTTTTTGGCCAAGCCTGAAGTGTCTGTTTCCTAATGAGCGCACGGGGAGATGATCACATCCTGATAAGCTAAAATCATGGATGTAAGCATGACTCAAAATCTCCACACACTCATTGGTATCAGATCATAGACTTGTTGATCTTATTCGTGAATAGTGACCTAAGAAAGGGTGCTTTGGCCCAAAAATGTGATCGTCTCGCGTTTGGGAAGCTTAGGTGCATCATGGGAACGATCATTGTTTGCATCTCTATCTGAGCTTGTGTCAAGGATCAAATGCTATTCAGGCCTAGCACTCTGTCCCCCTTTCACTACAGCTATTGCCAAGTGATCCGGCACTGCACTATTTTCCCATTTTCACCCTATATTGAGTGAACTGAGATGCTGATGTATCACCCTCTATGAATCAGACGACCGTCGACCATGTTTCAAATGATGGTTTGCCATTAGTAGACAACTGTCCTGGTCTGCTTGATTCTATTGTGGCTTCTCCAGTTTCAAACGATTCTCCTCATGTCATGCAGCAAGCCGATATTGGCAGTTTGAACTGTGCCTCAATAGATGTCCCACCAGTGACTTCCTCATTGGGCTAGCATGGTATTCACTCTCACAGGTCTTTACCTGGTTCCTTTTCTTTCTCAGCAGATGACAATCAGCAGTCCAACACAACTATCCTTCTTGAACGTATAGCTACTATACAAAGTCTCCAAAATTTCCAACTATCAATTTCAAATAATTTTTTTGAGTTGGGTCTTCATGATTCGGTGGGTGAGCCTCATGTTGTTGATGGAGCAGAAATAGGTGACGGCGTATTTACTTAACTGGCCAAGCTTTCAGATGCCTCTGTCTCCAATCTCCTGGTTCCTCTGCCTGACTCTACTTCCTTACAGGCTCCCACGAAGCGTACTCGATTACGAAAGACATATGTTTGGTCATCTGAGGGTATTCATCTTTCCACACGGTCGGCTATGAGATATCAAAAATCTAAAGATGATTTGCACTTATGATTGTAGGCATCTTCTGGAACGCCTATGGTGTGGGTAATGTTAACACCATCTCTCGCATTAATCAACTTACCCTACAGTACAATTGTTCTTTCTTTGCAATTTTAGAACCAATGATGTCTAACTCTAGCATCCTCCAAATATGTAAAAAAGTGGGCTTTTAGCACTATATTTTTAACTCGGACGTGGCTCCCAAAATCTCGGTTCTCTGGTGGCATCCTCTTCAGCTGTCCAGTTTTGTCTGCGATCAGCAATATATCACTCTTGCAGTTGGCAATAGTTAAAATCCTAAAGCATACATTTCTATAGTTTATGCTAAATGCACTGTCACGGAGAGACGTTCCTTATGAACATCTCTGTCTTAATTTACTGGCTCTATTAACTCTCACTGGTTACTTACAGGTGATTTTAATGCCATCTATTCTCTATCAGAAAAGTTGGGCAGTAGCTCTTCTATCTCCTCTGGTATGAATGACTTTAACGCCTTCATCCAGGCTAGTTCCATTATTGATGTTGGCTTTGAAGGGTCTCCGTTTACTTGGTGGAATGGCCAGGCGGGAATCTGGTTGATTTTTGCCAGGTTGGATAGAGGGTTCTATAATCACGAGTGATTAATGTCCTATCCTTCGACTAAAGTCACGCATCTTTCCAGGGTGTTTTCTGATCACTCACCGTTATTAGTGAGATTTTTTGACCCTCCTTCGCAGCGGCCAAAACCTTTCTATTTGTAGAACATGTGGATTCGTCATCATACGTTTTGGGCCACTATGAAAGATTGCTGGGAGCTTCCTCTTCATGCTAGCCCACTTCACAAATTAGCCTTGAAGCTTGGACGCTTGAAACATTATTTGAAGTGGTGGAATAATAGCTCCTTTGGTAATATTTTTTATAACATTTCTTTGATTGAACAGAAGGTGATCAACTATGAACAGGCCTATATGGCAGACCCTTCATATCTAAATTTGTCCCAACTGGAAAAAGGCCAGCAAGAACTGGGTGAATTACACTTGTGTGAGGAAATTTCTTGGAGACAAAAGTCCTGTGTTTGTTGGCTCCTTGAAGGAGATCGCAATACAAAATTTTTCCACGCAATTGCCCAACATAATAGGAAGAAGCTGTAACGACCCGAGAATTCGATTACCGGGAAGGCCCGATAACCCGAGACTCGTATCGCCACTCACGAGCCCCCCTCTGGTCTTTTAACATATTATTATTTCTGACAAAAATTTGGCAGTATCTCTCCGTGACCTGGGCGTAAGGGAGATACGGGGAACACACCCACAAGGAGTGACGAAACCTAACAATTAGAGGTGGGCATTCGAAGATGGCAACACCTTTGACAAAACATCAGAAAACTTGAGGAAACCGACAGAGGGAAGGCCTCTCTAAGGCTAGTTGGGGGTGTACCGGCCAAAGGCTATGCCGGTGAAAGGGTGCAGGGGCTTGTGTATCGGCCATGAAGGCTGTGCTGGGCTAGGAGCGTACCGGGGAAGGGTTGCTCAAGGGCGTACCGGCCAAGAAGGACAAAGGGGCTGAGGGTATACCAGCCAAAGACTGTGCCGGTGAAGGGGGATGCAAAGGGGCTGGGTCCGCTGAAGTGAAGGCTGGGTGGTTGGAGGTCAGTTAGAAGGAGAAGGCCATAGGGTATGGGGGTTTGATTCAGCTGGCAAGAGAGGCCTCAGCCGGGGGAGGAAATGCTAGGGGCTCGGAGCTTGAGGCAGTTTGGGCAACAGGGAACGACGGTGGTGTTGGGGCTTGGGCTCTCAGGGAGGAAGAAGGAACTCCCCCTCCATGGCAGTTGGATGAGGGTGAAGACCAAGGATCCCTCGAAGGAGACCAAACCACCAGGGAAGAAAAGATAGGGGGGAATCCACTCCAACGATAAACGATGCAAATGAAAATCGACAAAGAAAAGAAGAATTTTTATTCATGGCAAACGGGGACCAAGTACATCAAGCATGAGAGGAGAAAGGAAGAAAAGAAAGAAAAGGACACAGGGAGGAATGGGGGGTTGAGTAGGGGTGACTACTCTCCGCTCCCCCAACACCTCCTACTACATCAAGACCCTCTCCCTCTCTCTCTCTCTCTTACTCTCTTCTTTGGTGGTCGTCAAAGGGGGACCTCCTTCTTCTCTTCTGTTGGTCTGCTCTGAGAGGTTGCAGGGGGGTGGACCTCTGCTCTATCTCTCAGTCTCTCTTCCTTGTGTTCTCTTCTCTCTGGTCTGTCTTCCTTGTCTCTCCTGTGTCGTGTGCTCGTTCACCGGGGAAGAGGAGCATCTTATACTCCAATAGCATGGGCTTTCGAATGCAGGATGGCGGAGGAGAGAACGTGGTCGGCATTAATGAGGATTTGACCTTGGTCATCCTCGGTGGCAGGAGGGTAGCCAGCGTGCCGCTTCCTCCATTCGACACCTCAGCACACTCACTGCGTGCCAAAAATCCGTAGGGGAATGGCGTAAGATCTTCCCTGTCGGACATGTCGTTGAAGAAGCATGCCGCTGAAGGCAGCACGGAGCGTTCTGCTGAGCGGGCTTCAGGGTGTGCCGTTGAAGGCCCGTTGGGCGTTCTGGTGAAAACACCCAGCTGGGTGTACCGGTGAAGGCACAGGCCAGATGTGCCACTGAGGAAACCAGCAGGGGCGTGCCGACGAAGGGGGGCACATAGGGAGCGTGCCGCTGAGGGCACCCCCGGGGGTGTGCTAGGGAAGACCCGTCGGGGTGTGCCGGGGAAGCGACACCGCGGGTGTACCGTTGGAGGATCACCAGGAGTGTGCCGCTGAGGGCACGCCTGAGCCCGCGGCGAGGGCTAGTTGAGGTCTATTTGATTTTCTTCGGGGCCCACAGGTTGTGAGATTTTTGGGAGTTGATTTCTATTCACTGTCGTGACTCCGGGGACGGTTTAACGACATTGTACTGTTCATTCGGAGAGTCCGGATGGCCCGTCCTTTTTGCAGTTCCTTTGGTTGAAGTTGTTCATCGATGCTGGACTAGTCGGGACACGCGGACGTGTAATTTTATACGTCCACAAATGCCCCCCACCCACGGGTAGCGCGGGCGAAGGATGAGCCGGGCGGTGCCCTTGGGTGCATCGGTTCTTTAGGGTTGGACTTGAGGCCTTGGCGTCCGGGGAGGACGATGACCCCAGCCCGCGTCTCCCTGCTCGTTCGTGCGTATGCATGGTGGGACGCCCGTCGGTCCGTGAGGACGTGTGGGTGGAGGAAATATGTGTATATATATATACTATTATCATTGTTATTATTATATTATATCTATATATATTATTTTCTCCTTTTTTCTCTTTCCTTCTTCTTTTTTTTCCTTTTTTTTCTTTTCTTTTATCTTTTTATCTTTTTATCTTTTCTTTTTAAGTGCATGTGGAGTGTTGTGTGTGTTACATGTGTATGTGTTATGTGTATATCGCATGTGTGTGCCGTTGTCTGTGATGAGGATGCATGGAATCCCGAATCGTCATAAGATATTGTGTAGGATGAACTTCCAGGATGCCTCCCTCATGATCTTTTCGAGGGGTTCAGCCTCGACCCTTTTAAAGAAATAGTCGATGGCGATGATGGGGCATTAATTTATCCCCCCCCCCCCGAGCTTCTAAGAAGAGACCCAAGATATCTACCCCCCACTGAGCAGATGGGTGAAGCTCTATTAGGGTGTGAAGTTGCATCACGGGCTGATGATGTAGATATGCATACTTTTGAAACGGGGTGCAACTCCACATGTACTCAAGGTAGTCCTACTGTAAGGTGGGTGTTTCCCGCTCATCAGAGAAAAAATAATTTTATTTTCTTTTTGTTATTATTATATTTTTTCTCACGATGGTGACATACACTTGCCTTTAACATAGGTCGACTTGGCACGTGGGGATTCCAGAGATATCAATGGGGATGTGTAAAGAATGACAAAAATGCACTAGGAATAGTGTGCTTAATCATCCTAAGTGACTGGGAGAGGGATGACTAGGTGGAATGCGAACGTGCCAGTCAATTTCTTGACAATCACTTGCGGAACTAAATTTTGACCAGGGAAGCACCACCAGGGCGCGGCATGTGGGCACGGAGGTATCGGACAACATGTGGAGAGAAGGAGGTTTCACCAGTATGAGTGTAGGCAATTGTGGGGATTCATGTACAGGACGTCTTTCCCCAACGACCATAAGTAGTCGGTGTTTGTTTTACATTGGATTGAGTCACCGTCGATATCTCTGGAATCCCCATGTGCCAAGTCAACCTATCTCAGCCTTCCGTAAAAGGCGAGTGTATGTCACCACCGTGAGAAAAAATATATAATAATAATAAAAAGAAAACAAATTATTTTCCTCTCCAGGGCACAAAATAGTGGGCCACCAATATCCTTGGCTAAGTAAGCTTCTAGTGAGTACTCGCCCCCCAACATGGCTTCCACATAGTCCTTCATGGATCTGACAGATGGCTAGCTTTGCTTCAGTGGGGAACAAGCACTTTAGGAGTGGTGAAGATAGTGAACGCCCAAAGAGGCATCCATTTGTTGTGTCCCAGATTTTGATGATGTCAGACTATAAATCATTGAGCTAATTTTAATGGAAGACTGAGAAACCATGTTCTGCTGGCATAGGGAGCCAAGGAGCATTAAAACCAAGATGAAGTAGGTGTGAAGCCCTGATGCTTAACAGAAAAGAAGGATTGCAAGAGGTCAAGTCAACTTGGGCACAGAGCCAAGTCGAGTTAACAACAATACAGAAGCTGTGATAAGTCTGCCTGGGAACTCTAACTCAACCGAAGCCTACCTTAAGTCAAGTTAGATGGGTTTCCAGAAGTTGCGTACTAGAGGTTGCCCAGTTAAGTCAACTTAAAGCCTGTTTAAGTCAACTTGAAGACTCCAACAGAAGCTTCATTCTGTAGATTCAAGGCCAAGTCGAGTTATAACCTTTCTTAACTCAATCTAAACCAACAATAGACCAAGAGAACCCTAAAACGTGATCCAGTGTGGCACGTGATCCTAGGCCTTGATTGGTGGGACTGCACGTACAAGGATGAAGCCTTTAAATGGAGCCTTTTTGGAGGGAAAACCCTCCCATCCTAACTACCTATTGATAAGTATGTATTTTCTCATCTTAATTCATGTGATTTACATTTATTTATGAGCTTAAATAATAATAAATATATATTTATCACACTTATTTATAATTTAGCATACAATACTTAATTTTGTGGAATTAACTGGGTTGAATAAAGATATTTCCCCATTTATCAAACACTGAAAACTATAAAAAGAAGAAAATAAAAATAAATAAATATCTATATTGACATAAGCCAAAAGTCTATGGAATTATTGAAAAAAAAATAAAAAAAATAAAAAAAATCAAATCAAATCATTTGCTTACTTTTAAAGCATATATAGTATTTATATAGTATTATATATGATATATATATGTATATATAATATGGTATAGATATATCGATTGTATAATATATAATGTATAATGTATTGTATATTATATAACGTCATTTGCATGCAGGAAGAAGAAAAGGTGAAGGGGGGCGGAATCGATCCGCTCCCCTCGCCTTAGCGCGCCCAGGCGAACGTGAGGTGGGGGGGGGGGCTTCCCACCCCCTGCGCCGCGGTGCGCCGGCAGCGGAAGAAGAGACGGGCCCGTGCGCCCGTGTGCGCCAGCGCAAGAAGACAGGAGGCGGGCCATCACGCAAGGCTCCACATGCAGGGCTCCAACGTAGGCACGGTCGCTGAGGCGTCGGAGGGTGGCCATGGCAGCACGCTAGCGGCTCCATTCCACGACAGCAACAGGGCTTCGGCAGAGGCAGGCTCCACGCACGCGAACAACATGCGCGGGCCATGCACTGCGGTTTTCACGTGGCGCGGGCCAGGCCGGCATCCACACGGCGAGCACGCAGGCCATGCGACTGGGTCCAGGCGGTTTCAATGCATGGCGGGCCAGGCTTCTCCCGCGGGCGACGGTTCTCCATGCTCGCGGGCCAGCTTCCACGGTCGACCATGCAACAGACGAGCGGGCAAACAAGCCAACGCAGCACGCGGCTGGGCTCCACTCCACGCGAACGATGCATTCCACGCATGAAATCGGACGTGGGCGAACGCATGTCGGCTAAGCTTCAACGCACAGGACAGAAAGCGACCACGGACGAACGGCTTCTTCGGTGGATCAGCAGGCAGGGCCAAGAAGGCTTCTCACGCGGGCCAGCACGGTTCTCCACGCAGGGTGACGGACGGCCAGGCAACGGCCCCAAACAAAGCAGCATTTTGGGGGCAAAGCATCTACGAGATGCTTTTGTTCACAAAGGAAGTAAGAGGGGTCATTTGAGAGGCTATAAATAGGGGGGTGGTTTGCTCTAGATCATCCAGAATCCATAGCCATACGTAGCAGTAGGCCTTAGGCTAGCTAGCTCTCTCCCTTTCCATTCTTAGTTCGAATTTAGTTTCTTTTCCATTTTATTTCCTTTGTATTTTTGTTGTACTTTCTTTATTAGAATTTTTATAAAGTCTTCGGTTGGTGTTCATTCATGTTTTAATTGCGCGTTAATGTTGTTATTTTCAATTTTATTTTGCATAACCTCTCTCCATCACTCTAAGATTTCTGTCCAAATTCTTTCTCGGTCTAATTCCAAACTTCGTCCAAAGACGGTTCAAGAATAGCGGTTCCGATCCGGTCGAGTGTACGAGTCGTTCCCGACGACCCGTAAATCAAAGGCTCGAGGAGACGATACCGTTATCACCCCACGGCCGCACCAAATCAGCATATAAGAGATGAGTAATTTGCTTACAACCCCGGGGAACCTGAAAATATTGAACTTGCCCACTGAGGGAAAGACTAGCAATACCCCTGCTAAGTGCCTCTTCAGTAATAATAAAGAGGGCTGGAGCTAATGGATCCCCCTGTCTTACCCCTCTAGTTGACTTGAAGTATCCAATAGGCGAGCCATTGAATAGCATTGAGAACCAACAGTTGGAGAGCATCATTGAGATGAGAAAGCAACATTTATTTGAAAACCCAAAGGACTTCATAACCTCAATTAGGAAGTCCCATTCCAACCTATCGTATGTCTTGGCCATATCTAGCTTGAGAATGATATTATTTCCCCTGACTTTCCAACCAATCTCCTTCATCATATCTGATGCTATTGAGATAGTATCCACAATGTTCCTGCCTTTTACAAAAGCCCCCTGATTCTCTGAAATAATTTTAGGAAGGATTTCAACCATTCTATTACTAATTATTCTGGAAATAATCTTGTAGGTGAAATTGCAGAGGCTAATTGGTCTCATTTCAGCAAAGGCAAATAGTGAAACCACTTTGGGAATCATAGCAATCAAAGAAGATGTGGTTCCTTTGGGCAAAGGCATACCTCTGAAAAAGCCTTGCATAGCTGTGACAACATCCTGTGAAAGAAAGTCCCAGTAGAAGGTAAAAAACTTACCAGTGTACCCATCGGGGCTAGGAGCACTGTCAGGAGCCAAGGAGTGAACTGCTTCTTTCACTTCCTCCTCTTCAGGTATAGCTGTAAGAGCTGTGTTGTCCTCAATAGAAATCAGGGAAGGAATGTGCTCTAGGATTTCAGGTTTAATTTCGTGCTCAACAGAAGTGAATTGTTGTCTGTAGAATTCCACAGCTTGGTCCTTAATAGCAGCTTCATCCTCACACCACTCTCCATTCTCAAGTTTAATTCGGTGTATAGTCATCCTGGCTCTCCTATGTTTCACATGAAGGTGGTAAAACTTTGTGTTACGGTCCCCCATTTGAAGCCAATTTGTTTTGACCTTCTGCCCCCAATAAATTTCCTCTAAGTGGAGAACCCTCCTGTGTTCAGCTTGAGCGGCTTGTAGAGATGTTTTATTCATCTCAATTGGGTCATCATCAAAAGCTGTCTCTGCTTGCATCACCCCCTCCTCAGCTTTAATTTTCCTCTCAAAAATATTACCGAACTGTTCCTGATTCCACTGCTTAACAACTGATTTAATGGCTTTAAGCTTATATTGGAGATTGTAAAAGGCATTATAATGATTTGTTGGAATGGACTCCCAGGCTTCACGCACCACATCTTTGAATCTAGCATCCTCAAACCACATATGTTGCACCACAAATCTGCCAGGGCCAGAGCTAACCTGTGAATGGTAAAGAAGCAGGGGGGAGTGATCTGAAGGCTCCCTCATTAAGTGTTTAACTATAATCACTGGGAAATTCTCAACCCAGTAGTTCATTGAACAGAACTCTATCCAGCCTGGCTTTAATATTTTTTGCCCCACTCTGATTATTAGACCAAGTGAATGAGTTTCCCGTGTAGCCAGCATCCATCAGCCCTGCCATAGCAACAAAACCTTGGAAATCCATCATGGAATTAACGAATCCCATAGTTCCTCCCTTCTCCTACGGTGACAGAATCGCATTGAAATCGCCACCCAAGAACCATGGTTGGATAACAGTGCCCCCAAACTGCAAAAGATCTTGGTATAGCTCTCTCCTAGCAGCCACATCACAAGAAGCATAAACAAAGGTGGCGAAATAATCCCCTCGTCTACCATTCTGTACCAGGATAGTAACGAATTGAGCATTCCTTTGCACTATCGAAACAACAATGGGATTTTGCCAAAATATCCATATTTTGGAATTATCATCTTGGTTGACACAAGCACACTCAAACTTCAATCTTTGTCTTCTATTATCCAATCTCTCCACAGGGATGTTAGGCTCAATAATACAAACCAGTTGGGTGTCATTACTCCTTAAGTGACTCTTAAGACTTCTCATGGATTTCGCATTACCAATACCTCAGATGTTCCAAAAAAGAATGGGACTTATCATTGGGAATGAGAATGAAATTGATGTCCACCTGCAAGATGCTTGGCTTTGGCTCTTGTCAATGGCTGTTGAAGATAAATTTCTATCTGTTTAGCTCCTCCATCAACAATTCCCATAGCTTCCTGATCACTCACCAAAGCAGTATCCTGCATGAATACATTCTCTGCCTTCGATTGGTCAGGCACAGACACATCCCTAATGCCAGACTTATGAGCAGACAATGCTTTTTTCAAGTTGGCAATATTTTTTCAGGTGATGAGAACCTATGGTTGATTCCTTCGGTCCTACAAAGATGAACAAAGTCAGCATTTTCAAATTCACCACCATGGTCTCAAATTATGTTGGATATTTTGAACTTACCGTCTTGCTTTGTTTGCAAGAAGAGTGCCTGAAACTCATCAAAAGTATCACTTTTATATGCAAGGTAAAACACCCATGTGAATCTAGTAAAGCCATCAACTAAAACATAGTCATATCTTTTACCACTCAAGCTAACTGTTGTTGTTGGACCAAATAGGTCCATGTGGATTAGTTTGAGTGGTTTAGAAGATAAGCTTTCGTTTCGTAACCCCTCTCATATTCACTTTCTAAGACATATATATATATCATTTTGATTTATTTATTATTTATGATGAGATAATAGAGAGAGATGCGAGGAGGAGAGAAGCTATGGAACATTCAATGGTGGACATTGAATGAAAATATCTAAAGACTAATATTTGCTCCAGACAAATAGAATATGCCAAGAATACCCATAAACTTGCAACCTAACTATCAACATGAAAGAGCATCATAACATGACTTGCACATAGAGAACATAAATATTTCATGGGGCATCATGCACTTCATAGTAGCATGGAATCCTATTGTTACACATTTATTATTAGGATAGTTAATATGTGATGCCTATAGGTGAGCATATTTACACGTACATATATATAGCACGTATATTCCTACATATCATAGTCATATCATATCATAACGAGAACTTTGCACCCATATCTTTTGCACATTAACCAGAGTAATAAAAAATTAACATGAAAAATGATCGTAAGTTAAACGTAGAAGGAACATGCATCCGCGGCTTCAGTCTCTGGGCAGGTTCACCTACAGGCGGCTGCAACTATGGGTGGCTCTACGCCAAACATCCCCTCCAAAACACTTAGTCCAAGCATCCTCCTCCTAGTACCCCTTGCCACCGGTAACCCTTTTCATCAGGTAGTCTTTTCCTTTGTAGTTCAAATGGGAGTTCAAAATAAGAAATATAGCCCAACTAGGTGATAAGCTCAGGTTTCAAGTTAATTGTGGCATGCAGTGGACCTTCTATTTGTATCACTCTATTATCATGTAATGCAAGACTTATTGAATCTTATGGCCGCCTTACCAAGAAATCGGTACATACTGCCACATGTTTTCTTCCTTATTTAAAATTTATCTTAAATCTTATTCGTGAAAAACTGTCGTTGATACTCAGTGAAAACTTTAAGGTCATAGACTCATGATCCTTATTTAGAACTAAATGATTATAATACGGTCAAAACATAGACTGGATAAGCCTATGCGGTAGGGTACGTACTCAGTTCATGCTTAGGAATCTTACCTAAACGGAAGCTTGCTCTGGATCTTATGCTCTCTTCTTTCAAACAACTCATCCTCCCCTCTTACCGATTCGTCCTAGGTTAGGGGTAGGAATAACTTAAAGTCAAATTTCAAAAGAAATGGTAGAAGCTGAGCAAGTGACTTGAGAAGTCTACTAGGGACCTACCTTTGTGAGACGACAAGGTCCTCCCAAGAACACTTTAAGGAGTGCATGAAGCTTGAGACATGCGAAGAACGGGAGTAAGAGAAGAAAAATGAGGGGAATCTATGTAACGCTCTTTCTCTCTGTCCTGAGTTATGGTCTGTCCTAACACCCCTACATGTTAGGTCAGACTGTCAGACCACTTTCATCTATAGACTTGCTCCATACCTTGACATTCTATTCTATTCTATTTCATTCATCTGGTCATAGCGTCCCATACATTGTAGAAGAATCTTGCTGATTCAGATCCTATCAGCGTTCAAGTCCAAGGAAGATCTAATATCGTCAGGCCTCAATATTATTTAAGTTTAGAGAAAGTCCAGCACGGTCAACGTTCCAACCCTTCTGTCATTTCCTAGGTGTCGTTACTCTCACCGTCTAATTTGACTCTCAACTGTACGGTCTAAACTTCCAATACGGGACTAAACATTAAATGAAGGAATTTGAATCAACATAAAGACTCTATTTCCAACAAGTAGTTACAAGTTATTTTCTATATACATGTATGTTTATTTATTTTGATCATTATATTTTATTTCTTATTATATTAGGTTATAGAATAGGGTCTGACCATGTATCAATATTATAATGACATTACGATTCAGATCAATTCGATTAAACGATCAAATTGATTCAAACTAAATCAACTCGTTATCTAGTTCAAGTATCGACCCAGTTCTGATAATATCGATGAAATATGTCAAAGATATTCTTACATTAGGGCCTATCATTTCATTTCCAAGGGAATCAACGGGACTGACCGAGCTAGACGTGACCTCTGATCGTGGCCTACAGTTCTTCCAGTCGTTATGAGTCGTCCCCCAATTGGAAGCTTGAGTGGAATTAGTACCACTCTATTTATTGATCGGCGTATGCTGTGGCCTCCGCCACATCATGGATCGTCCATTTGACCCAGTCGGGATCACAGTTAATGAGGCAACCATCACCATGACCTGCCGCCCACGGTGGTCTCCTCGCAGGGGCCACCGGGAAAACGAGGGGCGCAGATGTGAGTGAAAAGGGGCGTGCAGCTCACGGTGGCCGTCCGATGACGAGTGAGAAACGTGAGAGAGCTCGACCATGGGTCAGTATTGGGTCTCCAAGTGATGAAAAGGAAAGACTGCCCATGTCTTTATTCTTCCCCTGATTATCAAATTATAATGCAGCTTCATACATATCGCAATTTGGTAAGTAAAACTTGACGGCTAAACTAGTTTGAATGAACTCGGATACGGCCAGACTTCGAAAATAGGCTCTCTTTTTTTTCTCAGGAAAACATCAGGAGCTTACATTAACGCATGGTATTATTTAACAGATTAACTTCTATACGGTCATTGCCAATAATTAAACGATATGAATATAAGAGAACATAGAAAAAATAGTAGAGTTTATCTGCAAAATTTTCATAAATTTTTACAGGCATTTGGAGGGAAACTCTGAACTAGTTGTTATCAAGAATGCCGGGCATGCTGTTAACCTTGAGAAGCCAAAGAAGTTCTGTAAGCATTTGAAGTCATTTCTGCTTGATTCTTCATCCAAGGTGAACACAACCAGCGAAAAGGTAGATTGATCGGATACCCTCTATTTCGCCAAACATTAGGAGGATTCACAAGTGAAAATGAGTGCAACAACAAAATTGAAGACATACAACCCTTACCTCAAAATTTGAACAGTGACAACACACGCTTGTGCTAAAACAAGATACTGAGGTTGAGGTACACACTTGTAAATTATTCATTTTTGTTCAAAAATGTTACAGATATATTGGAAAATAAAAAGAAATGATACGACTTAATCTGTTGAGAAAGAAAGGAACGCAGATAGCCACACCAAGCATTGTTTTTCAGTTCTCTTCTAATATACTTATGGCTTAGACATGGCATATAAAACTATAGACCTGATTCAGCTAACGTTAGGTCTTGGCAGAAATGCCGTTTTGTTGAAGGGCTGAAGAAGGTGCAGCCAGCCAGTAGCCTGCTGTCATGGGCCATGCAACCAAGAAAGCCAAATGTTTGGTCCATAATCAAGAACTCAATGGATGAGAAACCTCAGGATTAAGATGTTTTATGTTGTAGATGAAACGGGAAACATGTAACTATAGATCATCTGACCCAGTAAGTGCAAACTGCAGTTAGCAACCTGGCCTAAGCCTGGCATCAGGCTTGCAGAGATCTACCAAGAAGAAATTCTTCCAGCTAGTCTGATGATTGGCGGCAAACTGACAATTAAGTTGGAGTTTTAGGTATTCTTGTACTTATTCAGACACGGGGCTGCCGTCGTGTGCTTTAGTGGAAGCCATCCACGAATCGCTATACTGAATCCAAAACGTGATACTTCTTGGCCTCTTGTGAAGGGAACCTTGTCATCTTCTAATGCATCATATAACATCCAAGAGAATGTGTTGATTCGATTATGATTATTTATTATTTTGGCTTTACGTTATGCGGCCCTTCTTTTCAGGTTCAGACTGATAGGCTGATTCTTTATAACACATTGAGATGAACACCTGAAAATTGAGCTTAGAAATGAGATGTTAAGAAGCAATATTGTGTTATCAAGAAAATTGTGTTTGAACTTGGTTATAAGTGGAAAGATGACTTGGTAAAAAGAGTTGTTACATGTTAGGATGATCCATCTGCCTCCCGACGTGACATCAAACTCAATGTAATCCATCCTGCCATTGTAATTTTTTCCTTTTCCCATCCACCTGGTTGTAAAGTTTAACCACTTGTAAATAGTTGGTAGCATAGGCACTCATCATTTAACCACCTTTCAATCCATGGAATGTTCGTCACGTTTATTTGATTCTTAAGCGCCGTCATTCTGCTCTCGCACCGTATGTGTAGTCAATATAAATAATGATATTCAAGTATTCTACGTCAATTGAAAAGGAAAGGTCTAGGTATCAAAGCATTTCATACCAATTCAAATATACATAATACATATTTTAAAAAAAAGTGGATACTTCAAATCAACTCAAACGATGATTCCAACAAACATGCGCCATTCAACTCAAAGTCTCACAAGAGCAAATTGCACGTTGACAGACACAAAACTGAAGTGGTTCTACAAGAATGCTCTGTATGCCCCGAAAAGAGCCTCTACAGATATAGCCTCTGCCCTCGGAGGGGCCACGAGTCCACCATTTTTTTGTTCTCTCGTGCGCACACGCGGCTGGGATGTTACGCTTTTTTTTATTACCACAAGCATATAGAATTCAAATTTAAGATATGTTGATCATCCCATCACATGATCAAAATGATATATATAGATACATACATATAAACAACATATAAAACACCCACACCTCCCGGGCCGGGCCCCCTCCCCCCCCAGGCCCGGCCCGAGTTACTGCTGCTCCGACCTGGCCCTGGGGAGCTTCACATCGGGGTTTCTCACGCGCTTGAGCCACATCCCTGCCATCACCCTCGCCGACATGCTCCACATCACCTCCTGCCCTCCCTTCCCCCCTCCAGTGGAACCCATCTTCCCCACCTTCTTCCTCCTACTTCCCCTCTCCTTCGTGAACCGTAGCCCAGGTCCCTACTTCTTCGCCATCCAACCCCTCCACCACCGTTTCCGACCACCCCTATCCAGATCATTGTCCCTCCCCAGTAGTCGCCCATAGATTTCTCCACCACCGTGACTCCACGGTGCTACCATGCTCAACCTGCAACTCTCCCACGTCGACAACCAGCCGCCAGTTCTCCCTCCCTCCTCCTTTGTCCTCTCCTTATACTAGCTGCTAACAGAGAGACAGCCTATGTCATCCGCCCCCTCCTTGCACCAGGCCATCCTACTCCCACCAGCGCCCGCCGGCCCCTCTCCCTCTTCTTCCCGCTACGAGCAAGCCTGCTTGTCACCTCCAATAGAGCCTCTGTCGGAGACCGACCAGCCTACTCCCAAGACGCCCCCTCCCTCTCTCCCTCCTTCCCCACCAAGAAGCGCAGGAGCAATAGGAGTAGAATATAGTGTCATAGGCACCTCAACCCCCCTCCCCCTTCCATCATTTGACATTTAATATATGGAAAAGAAATGACTGTATAAACTTTAATAACATAACTAGAACTTCAACATTTACTTAGAGGCTGCTTGGGTTGATGGAAGACACAAAAATGTAGAGATTCAAACATCATTCATTTTAAAATCAATTAAACTCAAAATCTGTGGTTTTGGTTTATGGTACATTTTAATTGAAAAAGCAAAATAAGGAAGCCTTTGTAAAATAGTTGTTCCTGATTGTTCTTTTACATCGACCACAACAATGTGAAATTCCTACAAATGGAACTCCTACAGCAGGCTGCAGAATTCAGTATTTTATGTCAACCTGAACAGCATATTGATGAAGCACATTGTCACTTAGGGTATAGACCATAGATACATTATACAACTATTAGGAACAGCTTATTGCTCTATACTTTTGTAAAGAAAACATCATAGTTAAAGCATACAAAAGCAACCACAAGGGCAAAGAGAAAAAAAGAGTTCGCTAATAAAGAAATGTTCCAGTTGAATATAACATAGGACACATTGAGAAATCAAGTACAGCATTTCTGCGCCTACCAGAAATAGTTCACTAGTAGATAAGGCACGATAGTTCTGTCTTGCAGAGAACACAAAAGGCACACTACAAGTGATTCCAGATGAACTCCAGAGGAAAAGGAAATATAATAACAAACGCTAAAGAGAAAATTCATACGCTGGACATTTCACCTGCCTTTTCTAAGAAATTCCATAAGAAAAGAGAATGTACCTCTCGAACAACTTGAATTGTCCATCAACAATTGCGGGAACCTGCCCCATTGGGTTGATTTCTGAAAAAGAACAAATGACAAAAAAGATGTCTAAGATATGGAGCAGCAAATTCCCTAATGAGACTCTGTGATAGATAACTTTCACGTAGTACTAGAGGAAAGGGTGGGGAGGTGGGGGAGAAGAAACAAAATGACATTTAAGACAAGGCGATGGGAAGTCTTGGTGCAATGGTAAGGTTTCTACATTGGACTTGGATGTCACAAGTTCAAAACAGGAAACCACCTCTTTGCCAAAGCAAAGATAAGACTGTTTACAACTGACCCTCCCCAAATCTGCATTGGCAAGGACCTCGTGGCGTTTGGCTGCCCTTTTGTCTCTATGACCCAGAATAGAAAATACTCCAGAAGACAAAAAAATTGCTTAATATTGAAGTATGAAGGAAAAACAAATAATGGAAACATATCAATAGAACCAGCAGGAACACTCTCCTAAATCCCATAAGCTGGATATAGAGAAAGTGTGAATATCAGCTTCAGGATTAAAAAGAATCATAAACTCAAAGTCATGACAGCCTGAGCAATTGAAGCATCATATCTCCAACATTGATTATCCATGCAAAATTACAAATGAGATAATATGGGTTTAACTGAGAAGAGTGGAAGATGCACAACATGAAAAATAAACTCCTAAAAGAGACATCTGTGCAAATGTTAAAGCTACAACTTTTTCTGTGACAAAACCTATTCCAGCTAGTCCAATGATTGTATAATAGCAGTGACATTTCCAGCATTTTGAGTAGTGGGCGACTCAATTTTAATCATATCTGATGTATCATGTACCTCGTAAGAAAATTTTCTGAATTTCGTAGCATCCAAGAACGAAGTATGCAGAAAGAATATTACAAGAACCACGTACAAAATGGCACTGGACATAAGTGGTAGGTTATGGTGGTGCTTACACGCGAAAAATAAATAAATAAATACGGACACGGTGATGATGAATTAGACATCAATCTTTTTCTTCTCAGTCGACACAAAATCACCAATTACTCATCTTACACAATACAACAAAGAGATATCCGGAAGTAATAGAAGAGAATCCTGACTCGTGCACCGAGGTCACCTTTGAATTGGGGTGACAGGTGCTCCCGCTTCCTGAGACGTATCTCCACCTCTTCGAAATCGATCCCGTTCACCCTGACGACGACGAAGCACATCAAAGACAAAATCGGAACAGCGCGCACAAATAACAACCAATTACAAAAACGAGAAAATCGGACGTAGAGAGAGAGAGAGAGAGAGAGAGGAGAAGATCAAGTTTCGTGGATCTGGACTCTACCATCACTGGAGAGAAGACGGGAGATAGAGAGAGAGAGAGACGTAGATCAGTGACGCACTTGCAGAAGATGATGACGGCGCGGGAGGGCTGGGACATGCGGTCCGCGAAGACCTTGAGCTTCGGCATCTCTCCGACAACGTTGCTCCTCTTGCCGCCTGCTCTGCTGCGCTTCTGTCGTCCCCGCTTCCGACTTCTTCGCAGGATCGCTCTCTCACTCTTTGCTCTTGCTCTGGCTCGCCCCAAAAAAGTTGCAGAAAACGTGCCCGTGGCCGTGGGGAGGGGATACGACTTTACGACATTAAAAATAAGAGAAAATCGTGAAGATTTCAGGGGTATACAAATAATTTTCCCAATGTTTAACTGTGCCAAGACTGCGGAGAAACCAAAGCAGCAGACTTCTCCTCCTCCCGGACCTCCCCCTCCCCGCACACCCCGCCATTTCTCCTCCCACCCACACGGCTGAGCACACCCAGAGAATGTTGCTGCAGAAGTCCCTCACCAGCCCCTCTTTGCCCACACCGGCGCTTCCAACCCAAGGCAGTTTCGGTTTCGGTTTCTAAATAAAATACTTTTTTTTTGCCAACTGCAGGGCATCCGGTTTCGGTTGGTTTCTGCTGGTTGGTTTTGGATTGTTTCGGTCCGAAACTGATACGTTTTGGCCGAAATGTTTCGCTTTCGGCTGAAACTGCTATCCATGCTGTTTATAAGATTATCCTGGGATACTCTTCCACTTGGAAAGGATACAAGTGTCTTGATTCTACACCTGGATGCAAATATATTCCAAAGGATGCCACATTTTTTAAATCCCAGTCAATATTTTCTTCTCCTATTTCTCTTTGGGGGGAGACCTTTTCCTCTCTTTCTTCTCTTCCCTTGCCCCTTCTTTCTCTAGGTTGTCCTGTGTCTCTGGAGACTTCTCCTTTGTTAATTGTTTCTACTACTAATAAGGCTCTCTAGCTTCCTTAGTAACACTCCTAGGGCACGTGGCGCATGAAGAAACCATTTGCAGATTCACCACTCCTAGAGCTTGTTGTGTCCTCTGGTTCTCCCTTTGCTACATCGTCAGGTGAGCTTCTCTCTGACTTTGACCTTCCAATTGCACTTTGGAAAGGCTCCACAACATGTACTCATCATTCTATTTCTCAATATGTGTGTCATTCTCGTCTTTCTCATAACTTCTTATTATTTTTTATCCACCACTTCTTCAGATCATATGCCTAATTCTTTCTTTGAGGCTGTGAAAGATCTTAAATGGGTGCAAGTAGTGAATGAAGAATTGGCGGCTCTCCAGCTAAAACAATACTTAGGACTTGGTGGACCTTTCCTCTGGTTACAATTCAGTTGTTTCACAATGGGTTTACACTGTTAAATTTCATGTAGATGGCTCTATTGAGCACTATAAACCTCGGCTTGTTGCCCGTGGGCTCACTCAATGGGATTGATTATTCAGAGATTTTTGCTCCGGTTGCTTTGTTTAATTCTGTGCAAGTTGTTTTAGCGCTTGTTGTTCAATTCTCCTGGGCTCTCTATCAGCTTGATGTCAAGAATGCCTTTTTGAATGGTAATTTACAGGAGGAAGTTTACATGCAGCCCCCTCTAGGACTTGATGTAAGGGGGAGAGTATGCAAGTTAAATAAAGCCCTTTATGGTCTGAAACAGTCGCCGAGAGCTTGGTTTGATGGGTTTTGCAAAGCAATGATCAGTTTTGGTTATTCTCAAGGAAACTATGATCACACTCTGTTCACAAAATGGTAGGGTGGGGACTGGGGAGCTTGTTGTTTCGTTGGTGTATACTGATGATATGATCATTGCTGGAGACAATACAGAGGAAAGCCAAAAGCTGAAACAGAATCTTGCCCTAGAATTTGACATCAAGGATCTGGGTGAGCTTAATTGCTTTCTTGGGATTAAGGTTTCTCGATCTAAGAAAGGGATTTACATCGTCAGAGCAAGTATGCTCTAGACCTATTGGAAGAAATAGGAAACTTGGGTGTAAACTAGCAGAGACACTAATTGAAACAAATCATGGCTTGTGTGATACCGAGGGTGAATTGTTGTCCAATACAGACAGACGGAAATATCAGACTGGCTGGTTGATTGCTTTATTTGGGCCTTACATGTCCTGACCTGACATATGCTGTGAGTGTGGTTAGCCAGTTTATGCATGCTCCGAGAGTACCTCATATGCGGGCTGTTGAGAGGATACTTTGGGACAACAAGTCTTGTCTAGGCAAACGACTTCTGTTCTTCAGATCTGAGAAATTGATTGTTGAGAGCCACTCTGATGCTGATTGGGTGGGTTCGAATGATGATAAGACGTTTACTACTGGCTATTGTTTATTTCTGGAAGGCAATTTGGTTGCATGGAGGAGTAAAAAGCAAAGTATGTGTGCAAGGTCCAGTGAAGAAGCTGAATACCATGCCATGGCAAAAAACATTACAGAAATGATTTGGTTAAAGCTCTTCTTGATGGATTTTGGTATTGAGGTTCATCTCCTCATGAGACTGTACCGTGACAACATGCTATCAATATTGCCAACAACTCAGTTCAGCATGGCCGAACCTAGCATATAGAGATTGATCATCACTTCATTAGAGAGAAACTTGATTCTGGAGAGATTGCTTGCATTATGTCAAAGTCCTGAGATCAAGTTGCTGATATATTTACTGAAGGGCAGTCTACAACTCAATTTCAATCCTGTTTGAGGAAGCTGAGCATGCATGATATCTACGCTCAGTTTGAGGGGGTGTGTAGAGGAGACCACGATTGTGCTGAAGAGGGGCAATTTTGTCCCTGTTTTATGTTTTATTGCAAGCGCATATTTAGTTAGGGTATTTTGGCAATTTACTCTGGTTAGGAGGGGTGTAGTTATCTGCTGCATAATTTTTCCTATTTCCGTAAGAGAGTAAATAGAAGAGAGGGACCTGCAGCTCTCTTCCCAAGGCCGCAGGTCACCTATTCCTGTGCACATGTTCCCTCCATCTCTTTTCCTCCTTTCTTCTTCTTGTTTCCTCCTCTATTTCTCTTAAGTTCATCAGTTAGTCTTTCTTTTTTTTTTGTTAGTTTGTTGTTAGTTTATGTGGGCCTAGACTCGGCCTCTATAATGGTAGTCTTTGAATCATGGTTTTTCAATTTATAATAAGCATAGCTGAAATCCTAATTTGGTCCAATCAGGTCAATCTTTGTAAGTGATAGTCTCACGAATAGGTTCATTTATCTCGAAGTCTAAAAACGTTCGATTTAGACTTTTCTAGGTGGTCTCTCGGCCCGAAAGATCGAGTAACGGTAGTTTGGAAGAGTCCAAGTGGCGTGGCATTCGAGTATAATCGTCTAATGTTCTATTTTGTCTGGAAAAATCCCAAGCGTCCCCAGTCGATGTCTCATGTTTGGACCTCCAATGGGTGCGGGTTTTTGCTAACGGAGCATTTATCCTGGCGAGAGTCTCGCTGTCGCTCGGAGGCGAGAAGTTCAATAGGATAGGGGAGAGCGAGAGTCTTTTAATGGTGGAGTGCCTTCCTCTAGGACATAATGTCTTCTGGTCTCTCTAGTTACCCTATTTTCGGTCAAGAGATTAAGTAGTTTTATAAATTTCAAGAAAACTCTCCAGGCATATAAGGTGATCTTGAGTGACACTACACTCACTGGTGGAGAGTGACTTTGTGTCTCACACTTTTTCTCCTACATCTCTTCCACCTACACTTTATCAGCTTGTTGACTTAAGTGTCGGAAGATTTTTTTCGAGATTTGCTCTTCTGGTCTGTTTCATGTCTGGTAGATCCCTCATTCGTGGTGATGACGAAGGCTTATTCAAGATCGTGTGGTTTAGGATCTAGCGCGAGATTATCCCTCTTCATCTGGTACTATCTATAGGAAACGTACAAAGAGTCAACATGGTGCGAAAAATTTTAGTAGGAGAAACGTCGACGATAAAGGAAAGACATTGGCGATTGCGGAGGGAAAGTATGCGTCCTCCCACTCTTTCACGGGTCCCCTTTCCAACTATCAAGCTTATTGTCTTGGGGGGGCACTCCACCCTTGAGAATCTTGATGCTCTCTAGACCCTTAATGTCAAATTCGATGTCCTCGTCGATTTGATGAGGACTCAAGTGGTCAGGGAGGAGAGGTTGCGACTCTCTCCGATGAGTCCCCCCACCCGCGTAAAAGTCTCTCGACAAGTGGCTAGAGGTCGCTTCACCCTCCAAGGCAGGCAATTCATCCATAATGGGTCAGGTGAGCCCTCGCAAGTATCGCCCTCAGAGTAAGAAGCTTCTTCAATCCCAGAGGAAAGACATTTGGGTTGCCTCAACAGCCCTCGAAAGCAGACGCCCCTGTCGAGGAGCGATGGGCCAACTGTCGGGAACATACTAGCAATCCCCTGGCTGCGCAACAGTCCGAGTTATCCTCTGCCTGCAGGACTTTGAGTGGTGTTTTGCCGATCAGGAGTGAGCCTTCTGTGCCTTGCAAAAGGACTCTGTCCCGAAGGACGAGGAATAATCCTCATTCTCCAATCAAATCTTAAAGGTCGATGTCTCCAAGGAAGTCTCATTATCGACCTTTAAGTCCTATAACGGCCAAGGTGCCCTAGTTGACCATTCTGATAGTTTCAATGCTCTAATAGCTCTACACGGAACGTCTGACATTGTCCAGTGCCGACGTTCGTGACCACTTTGGTTCAGGGAGCTCAAGTCTGGTACCAAGCACTTGTCTTTGACAGCATTCACAATTTCAAATAGTTCGGGAGATTTTTCAAGGAAAGTTTCGTCGACAGTGGCCCTTCATGGTCGATTGCGGGGTTGTTGTTGTTGAAGTAGACACAGGGGGGAAAGTTGCGGATTTATATCAATCGATTTAAGTCGGAGGTCTTGCGCATCTCTCTGGATGTCACCTCGGTCATCATCGTGTTGACCGGAGGCACTGGGGACGAAAATCTTGGGCGAGAATTGATATTCCATCCTCCCTCCTCTTTCTTCACTTTAGTGACCTTAGCTCTGCCTCACGCAGAGTGCGAAAAAGTCTTCAATGCTTGCTGAGATCCAACAAGTTCGGGACGAGAGGGAGACAAGAAGCGATTGTCTAAGCAAGTATCGGACTAGGGGAAGAGAAGAAATTGAGACGGGGACTGTCGAGAGTCTCCCTGGAAGTTCGAGTGGTACACTCTTTTGTCCACTCCTCTCTATGAGATCTATTAAGAAATTAAGGACTTGAGTCTTCTTCGTCGACTAGAGCCTATTAAGATTAACCCCCGACGCCGCAGGCATGGAAAGCACTGTCAGTTCCATAACGACCACGGCTATCATACGGGAGATTGTCAGCTCCTCAAGGATGAGATGGGAGTCTCATCCGTCAAGGGCACCTTTCCCAGTACGTGGTCGAGCAGTAGGAGGGCCATGGGGTCCCCCCCATAAGAAATCGACAATTGCCCTCGCGGGGTCCACATCGTCATTTTACGAGGATTCGCCTCTGGAGGGGACATCAACAAAGGAAGCGTCACGCTGAGCGAGCATATCGGGCTTCCGAGCCCCCCAATGTCTCGCTGACAAACGACCAGCGGGCCCTTGTATTCTCCGACCAAGACTTGAAAGAGGTAGTCACCCCACATAATGATGCCCTTGTAATCTCGGCTATTATAAACCAGAATAACGTAGATAGGATATCAGTAGGCAATGGTAGTATTCCTGATGTTTTGGCATACAAATGCTTCTTGAAAATGGGTGAAAACCTATCTAAATTACGCCCTATTCATTCCCTCTATGCAGTGGGTGAAAACCTATCTAAATTACGCCCTATTCATTCCCTCTATGCAGGTTCAATGGTCAGACAATTTATCTCAAGGGAGTCCTGAGTCTGTCGGTTACTCTTGATATCCCTCCTAGAATCGTCACATTTATGACGAACTTCGTGGTGATTAAGGGAATGTCGACTTATAATGTCATCTTCGGTCGAGATATTATTTGCCAAATAAAGACAGTCCCTTATACCTACACCAAAAAATAAAGTTTCTCACTAAATACGGTATCGGAGAAGTCCGAGATAATCAGGCAACAGTTAGAAGGTGCTATGTAATCTCAGTTGAAGTCGTAAAGGCCAGAGGGAAAGAAGAAAGAGGTCGAGGAAGTCGAGGACAAATTGATGGCAGGTAAATCAAGAGGGGAGTTATTGTAGGTCTTTTCTCAGAGACGACCCATCTCTTGAATAATTGGGGGCAGAATTTTCGCCCAACGTATAAGAGTAGTATAAAAATTTTCTTTCCGAGTACACTCGTATCTTCGCATGGTCCGAGAAGGATTTATGCAGCATTCTCGAGGAGGTGGTGATGCACAAACTCAACCTCGACCTGTCGATGAAACTTGTCTAGCAATGGAGGAGGCATGCTCCAGAAAAATTGGTGATCAATTAAAGGGCAAATCAATAAGAGAAAAAAATTGAGCTATTCTGATGCGGGACGGACAGTGGATTTGATACCAACTTGATGCGAGCTTGGGATCAAGAGACACAAGCTCATGGACATCCTTAAGCGAGGGAAGCGTGCGGATGTGCACGGTTGAGAAATCGGCGACGAGTCACGGGTATCGACTTTTTCGTGTGTTCGGATTGAGGCACGGGACGGGTCTCGCTCTCTCTCGCAACGGTGATAAAATTATAACGAGCTAATTATCCTATCACTTGCAGCGGCATACGAATATATACGCAAAAAGTAAATGTCAAAGTGGGGAGCGGACACGATACCTCCACGCTCTGGGCGTAGGAAAGACGACCACGGGCAAGATTCGTACTCCCGGTGTACAGTAATTAAATAATTACAGCAGTGATTTTTATTGTTAACTCTCCACAGGGAGGTAAATGGTTACACGTGGGACCCGGGAGTAGCGACCTCGGGTTGACGGCAGCAAGTCGAAAGGGCTATCGGGCCGGAGGCAGGTTGTTGGTCCGACTCGGTACTGTTCAAACTCGCTAGAGAGCAAGTGAACTTGGCAACTGGGACGGCGGCTTCCGATCAACTTCTGGTCGTGGCGGCTGGTTGGGATGTCGGTGGAAGGCTCCTCTTCGATCCCTGACGTCGGCGGTGACTGAATTTGAGTTGGCATATTTTTTGAGGAATTATCCAGTGGACTATTTATGCTGGCCTGACTCTAGACAGGTCTGCGCGTCTCTACAAAAATAATTGTTGCTCCCAAATCCGGAGGCAAATTGGAACGAATTTGGCACCGTTGGAATGAGGACTCGAAGGGCTACAACATATATTTATCTTAAGACAATCTAGTAAAACGGATTGGAAATGAAAAACTCTGTGGCATAGTGGTTGTTTCTGGCTCAGGGTACAGAACATGACAGACTTAGATCTGCCTAAAAATGAATTTTGACCCCAAAGAAAATGGTGGATCTAGACTCTGAGAATTTTATGAATGGAAGGGTGGGATGTGAGGATGACACATAAATATTTTGGGATTTTTTTGACGTGGTTTAGAGGGTGAGAAAAATAAAAGAAAGGGAAACTGTTGGCCCAGAGTAGATGGCGGACAAGAAGGGGGGTTGAATTGTCCCCCAGTCTAGACGGTAGATTTTAAAAATAAATAGAACTAATTATAACAGAAATAAAATTAACTACATTAATTAGCTTAAGCTAAGCTGAAGTGAGATTTAGGTTCACTCAATCTTTCCGATCTTACACGAATAAACTATGCACAGAATGATTTGAGCCTTAGCCAAACACAAATACCAGAGTAGCAATGTGTAGTGGTGCAGTGAATAAAAATCTATAAGATAACCTGTGAACTGAGATAGGAGAAAAGGACAATCACACGGGCATGCCACAAGAACACGGAGATTTTTAGGTAGTTCGGGACCATGATGGGCTCCCTACGTCCACCCCTCACCGAAACCTGGTGAGACTTCACTACACGCTACTAACGTAGCAACATGAGGACAAACCCTAACACCACACCGGCTGCTTCCGCAATAGTGCATACACAAGGCCTGGCCCCAAGATGCTGCCACTGCAGCACAACACATGCAATGTCAGGGAACACAACCTGGACTCAAAAACCACCTAGAGATACATCTCCGTCTTCACACAACCAAACTCGAGGAAACTTTCCCCACAATAAATTCACACACTTGGAGACGCAGATCCGCCCATGCCGATAATATTCTGAGTTTAAGAAAATAAAAGGATGTTCAATACATGCGCATATTCAGAATTGACTGAAGAAAAGTAGTCAAGAAAAATTGAAGAGGGATGAAGAGATATATCCTTGATGTGTGAAAAGGCTTGAGATGATCCTTCTAGACGCTTTCAAGGTGAGACGGTCGAAGTTTAGAAATCGGGACGCCACACAGATGTGTAGCTGCAGATCTGGCCCCTTTGATACAATAAGACTTGCTGCAACTGATGTATCCTTGATAGCTCCACCTTAGAGCATTCCTGCAAAGACCAAGAACTGATTAATCTATCAAAGCCATCTCCTCTCCACCTTGTGGCCGCCCTCTTTCTTCCTTCCTCTGCAAGAGAGTAGGAAAAATTAGCCCTCTCTCTCTTTCCGATCTGAAAATCATAGCCAACATATAGGGGAGCAAATAGGTGAACAAAAGATCACAATAGCCATTGCAAAACCCTCTCAAAACAACCCTTAAACATGTATAGTAACCCTAAGGGTAATAGGGTCAAGTTTGGGTGCAAAAGGGTTAAGATAAATGGGTTTCGAAACCAATCCAAAAAACTCCTGTAAGCCCGCATGGCTCTCATAAATTATATCATTGCCTGAATAAATGTTCTCGCATCCACGTTCGGGCCCCCAGCCTTACCCCGCACCACTTGGTGCAGATCTCTAGTACCTCCGACCCTAACAAGCACCTCCTAGTTAAATGCAAACCCATAGTTGTAAAGTCCCTCTTGCTCTCCACCTAGGGCTCCAGGTTTACCCAGACTTCTCTTTAGCTTAGAACGAAGGTATCCCGATTCAATCTGATGTAAATAAACACTGATTGCTTACGATCGGTGGGGAAAGACGTCTAGTACATGATTCCCCACAATCACCTACACACTCGCACCCGTGGAACCTCCCTTCTATCCATGTGTCGCCCGTCTCCTGAGCCCATGTACCGCGTCCTAGCGACACTTCCCGGTCAACCCTTGGTTCCCCATGTGATTGTTGAGAAATCGACTGGCACGCCTGCACTCCAGCCATGTTTCCCCCTAAACCAGGAAACCTCTCATGCCACTCGATCGTCCCTCGACTTTCTGTAAATGGCGAGTGCACGGTGCCGCCCTAAGAAGGATACGGCCATAGGAGGGGGTGCCCGAAGTATGCTAGAATCTGACGTCTCCCCTATCGCCCTATCCCATCCCTCAGTCCGGTCACCGAACACACACACCCGCGCGCTAGGGGAGTGGCCGATTCCTGAGGGCACCCCCCTCGAGGGTCGAAGAGCCCCACGGTCCCGACGCGCATGAACAAAAGGATGGCACGCCCGGTGGGACGTCTCCCGCCTTCCTTCTTTTTGCTGAAGAGAAAGCATGTGCCAGCCCTGGTGCCCTTTTCCTGCCCTTGCAGGAGTGGCAGAGGAGGGCACTTGTTTGCACTTTCCAGTAGCTTCCATTTCGCATTTTAATCGTCTGACCGCACTCGACGATCGCTAACGGCTGTCGCCTCTGCAGGATCTAATTTTCTAATAGCCATGGCGGCCGTTACCTATGGTCCCATCGTCATTGCCACCCACGCGCGGGTGTGTTACTTGGCAGTGCCGATTGCCTTCGGCAACTTTGCCCTGGTCGTCAGATCACCCTACTTATTGGGTGTGGTCCCCGTGGCTGCTCCACAGCTACCCTCAGCTCCCATGCTCGCTGGCGCAGCAGACGCGTCGCACCAGTTCCCAGTCTCAATAACTTGCTCGAGCGTCCGGCTCGGGCCTTCCATCACCGATCCCCGTAGGTGCCCCAGACCAGCTCCTGCCTGGGCAAGCGCCAGCCCTTGGGCCCAGTCTCAACCGACTCCCAGCGTGGGCCTCACGCCTCAACTCCCGGTCTCCACTGTAGCCGTTCGCTCAGGCCTCCAACCCCAAGCACCAGTTAAGCCAGCATCTAGTATGGGTCCCTACCCTAGGATGCCCGGCTTCCCAGCATCCTACTCAGGTGCTCAGTCCTGAGCTTTAGTTGAGCCAGCCCCCTGCACGGGTCTCCTGACCCAGGGTCAAGGCTCTCCAGCACTCCATTCAGGCCTCTCGACCTAAACCTCTGAAGAGCCGTCATCCAACCCGGGTTTTCAACACCTGGTTCGAGGCTCCCCAGCACCCAGACTGGGTGCACAACCTCGGAATCTCTCAAGGTCGGTCCCTGGCCTGGACTCTCCGTGTCGGGGTCCGGGCCTCTCAGCCCCATTGAAGGACTCTGTCCCCTACCCCTCAGTGGTGCCGACTCCCAGCACAGGTCTTCCTCTATGGGACATGACGACCCCGATGTTGGGTGTGGGTCCTCTGCCCCACTCTCCTATCTCCCCAGCACTGGGTACAGGCTCGCAGCCTTGGGTCATCGGCACTCTGGCACCTCCAGCTATATTGGTTCCAGGTGCAAGGGCACCGTCTCGAGCATCGACAACACTTTTATCGGCCCGGGTGAAAGCTTACACCCGAGTCACCCAGCTGTCAGCTTCCTCCACAGACTTCATGTCTCGGTGGCCGATTCCAGTATTTCTAGCTGACGGTCTTGTGCCACCAGCAACCACAGGCTGTGTCTTCTCAGTCTACCACCTCGGAGTGGGGTCTTCCTCGGCTACCCAGAAGAAGTGTTGCCACGGCCGCAAAGGCAGGCGATTCGTCGCTGCGACCAACAACTCCGGCAAGACCATCCTTGTCGGTGATCTACAGATTCGCCTTGATGGGGGTGAACCAAGCATACCCTAGGAACGGATCATCCCTACGGTCCCTATCGCTAACCGCTTCAGCCTCCTACGGCAAGCGCGAGAGGACAAAGTGAAACTCAGAAAGGCAGGCACCCCGGCAGCAGTCCGAAGGCACCCGCACCAGCCTGATGCACCAGCTCCCATGTCTCGTCAGAGAAACAGCGACAAGGGAGACCAGCAATCCAACTTGAGAAGGATCTGGGTTACCCCAGAGGAAGCTCAAGCCGTTCGGAGGGCGTGCCTCAGGAAACCCCTTCGGGCGCTTAGACGCAGTGCCAAGCAAGACACGACTAATTATACAACCACGTTGCCTGGCGACGCTCAATCATCTAGCGCCTCTTGTCCGGATAGGCGGAGGTAGAGATGGGGTCGTTTCGGGCCTCACCAGCATCCAGCCCCGAGTTCTCCTCAGGTTGATACCGCGATGGAGACTCCCCTGCAACGTACAGAGTGGAATATCGTTCACACATAAAGAGTGAATACAAGAGAATATAACTCCAAACATCAATTTTATTAAATAAGAATCAAAAGCGTACATGAACACATGACCTTGACTCCACTGACTAACTAAACTCAATAAAGAGAAAATTGCATAATTGACTCATGGCTCTTGACTAAACTAAGGCTTCTCTCAATCTTTACTCACTCTCGGATCCGCCACTTGTATAGTCCGAATCTGACCTACTAGAACTTCTTGAAAAGATTGAAAAAGTAGGGTAATGAGCACACTTGTCCAGTAGGTATCTTCGTATCAACATGAAGGCAGGGTTTAAGTAATTAGCAATTTAGCTCTAGAAGGTAAGATAAAGGAAAAAGATGATAAATCACATGTATAAAACCAAAGTAACATAAGTAACATGTTGTGATCAAGATAAGAGATATGAGATGATATACGAGTATGATCAAGCAAGATTATAATATAGATGTAAGTTAGCCTTTCATGTAACAAGAATGTACGAGCATGTAACAAAAATGAACTTTTCATAATCATGTAAGTTACGCACTAGAAAGTCATGTCAATAGTAAACATGTAAATTCAATCATGAGATTCGTGGATTTCACCCATTTATAAAAAAAGTACGCCCCGCGTAATGCGACGCTAGTGTTTTTCATACCCCCATGGTTTATAGTATGTTTCTGGTTCTCTGTCAAGGGGGCTAGCGTCGAGCCCTTGGACACTCTCCGTGCCCAATCTTGCATCTTCAAGTTATAAATCAAGCTACTTCTACGGGTATAACAATAAAGTTTGGACAACAATATAAGTTTGAAAATAAGTTCAGGATAGCAAAAATCAAGGTAAGAATGCACCATATAAGAACACTTGAGTTCAAAGATGATTTAATGACAAGGTCATGTTACGGGAGGACTCTGACAACATAATGACACATTCTTTAACTTTAATAATCCATTAATAGTTTATTAAACCAAGTGTTGGGTTCCAGATAATACGTAGACCATCTAAGAACATAGAAAAATTAACCCTTGTGTCAAACCCCAGGTTAAATAGCATACAAATAGGAAGAGGTCATGTCTGGACCGTTTTCAAGAAGTGGCGGTCTAGTCCAGACCGCTATTAGGATGAGTCGACACAAGGAAAGAAATAGGTCAACGCAGAGTTCAGTCTGGAAGGTGGCGGTCATGGGCAGGACGCTACCTGAAGGTGGCGGTCACCAGAGGGCCGCTATCTTGTCCAGAATATAGAAAATGCTGGTAAACTTGAGTGCTTTCTAGAAAAATAGGTTTTCAGGTATAATCTAGACGATGTCCTAGTGGGAATCCCAGGCTCATAGAGACTTACAGAGGACTTGAAACATGATCACCTAGTTCGACAAAAGGAACATCCAACAGAGAGGATCACAAGTCCAAGAAAGTGTGTCTATAGGTGCAAAGTGTAACTAATAGCACTATACCGGGATACGTACTATGTACTTAACCAGAAAGATAATAGATCAGAGTGAAGTGCGTGAAATAACGGTCTAAACATCAATCGAATAAGCATGAGAAAGTATTTTTAATACAAGACTATAGGGGATTGGGGAATGAAATTCATATACATAAAAATAATTTCGCTCATGTTAACATGGACCAAGACATAGTAGAAATCATGAATAACATTAACCAAGAGAAAGAACTCAAACTAACAAGGCTACAGCATGATTTTCACTAATATTGATTAAGGATATACATATATGCAAACAGGTTTCAGGAAACGGGTAGCGGTCAATACACGGCCGCTACCATCAAGCCGCGGTCTATCGGGCGGCTGCTATCTGGAGATAGCGGTCTCTGATGGACTGCCTTCTACCTCTCAGATAGAAGGGTAAAAATCATGTGTGCAGGGCTATCCTAGGGCGATAAACACAAGGAAAAGCATGCTAACTGGTAGTTGAGGCATGATAGAATGTAAGTAAATCATGGAGATTGTCAAAGTTATCATCTTTTCTTCTTAAGGTACAAGGACATTGTTGATGTTTTTATCTCTCTCCTTTACCCCGCCCTCTAACTATGCTAATAACATAGTACCATGAAAGGCATGGAAGATGATGAACAAAGGGGCGATGGGAAAGATGAGGATACTGACCGTGATAGCCACCAAGGGTTAACAATGCCAAAAGGATGAAGAAAAGATGCAACGGCACCGTGTATCTTGGAAAAGGATGAAGATTTGATCGCATTTGAAGAACGAGGTGCGGGGAACGATGTGGGATCGACCTCCTCTCCTTCCAGCCGGCTAGAGGAAGAGGGCCTCACATTCTATCATGCTCTCCTATAAAACAAAGACAAACACAGATAAAAACCCATTAGAAACATGCTTGTGTAGTTTCAATCCCAGAGTGATAAAATAAGGGTAAAAAATTAAGAGAGAACGGACCGGGGGGAGGTTTTTAACCCCTGCGAAAGGGTGCAAAAGATAGGTGTGTGTATTGTGATGAAGTAGAAACAAGTAGAGAAGAAAACCATACAGTAGAACTGCGGGGAGAGTGCATGCAAAATGGGAAAAAGTGCAAGAGTGCAGAGAAAGTGCAGTTGTGATGATTTATGAAATTGGAGGAAGGATAACTAAGAGTATAAAGATTCCAGGGCGTTGTAAGTGACTAGAGGCGCCAAATGATGAGCGAATTGACGTGAATACACATCTTGGTAATCTAGCAATGAAGTAATCACTGTAGTTTGCTCGTCTACTTGTTGAGAGGGGCCCTTCACAAAATGAGTGTACAAGGACCATGTGAGCGGCCGTCTATCAGTCTTGAGGGTAGAAGTCATAGATGCCCACAGCTCTTTACAGTTTTCATCAGATTTTTCCTTACTCGACCCCTTATATCCCAGGCCGCCTCGGGAAATTAACTTGCAACTCTTAACAGGCTTCACTTTGCCCTGGAGACTGATGCCCAAGCCCTTACTAGATCTGTACCCCATTCTCATCATTATGTTCCAGCCTGGGGTATCCATCATACTTTTCTTCTTCATTGATGGTAGGGGTGCTGAAACTAATGGTGAAGACTGTGGCCTTAAAAAGTCTTGTTGTGGATTGGCAAAGTCCAAAACTGATAACAAGGGTTTGTCAGCTGGCCATATGGAGGGCACCGAGGTTGCCGAGTGTATATCAACCGATAGCAAAATGGACATACTAGTGAGTTTGATGATACGCCATTTATGTGGAAACTTTAAGCACTGATGATTCGTAGAAGGCACAGCATCAAGCTCTTGAATGTATGGTCAACCCAAAATGCCCTTAAAAGTGGGGTCCATGTTTAGAATATGAAAATCTGCTATAATGAATACGGGACCTAGCCCAACTTATAAAGTAATCATGCCCAGAGGTGACTTCTTTGTATTATTATAAGCAGTGACCGTAATAGTACACGGCCAAATCTCACTGTCTAGGATGCCACACATTTTTAAAGTGCTGGGAGGTAGCACATTAATGGATGCTTCCGTATCTACCAAGCACTGTTTAATAGCCACTTTATTGATATTGACGGTGATGCATAAGGCGTACTTTTTGGCCGGCTTTTGGGCTAACTCATGCTCATGAAAGATGATAGCCGACTGATCACCTGCTGGAGTTAGAACTGAAGTAATTTGTTCAGCGGGGATGTCTTTGTTAACCATCACCGTTTGTACATATTACTTAAAAGCCTGTTGGTGATTGGTAGATCTCTTAATTAGTTCTAAAATAGATATCATGGCCAGGGTTTTATCCAGATCCTTTAATAAATCATATTGAGTTCTTGGTTTGGATTCCTATTCTTGCTCCTACTCCTCTTGCCCTTGCACGGGCTCTTGCTCTCTCTGTGGAAATACACGGTGGAATATCCGTCCACTGCGGAGTGCCATAGTCTGTGATGATTGTGCTTTTATTGGGGGGTTGGTGGATGTGGAGGGTGTATCTGGGTTAAGGGGTATGGTGGTTGGTAATGTAGGTTTAATAGGAGAGGAGTTGGAAGAGATGGGCGGAGCCTAGGAAGTTGGAGTAATCGTAGGCCGAATGAGTAGGGGCCTAGGTGGATGTGCCATATTGGTGGAGGGCATAGTGGGTGGCAGTAATGGCTGAGGCAAAGAGGTAGTAATAGGGTGAGGGGGAATGGGCACCGGCAAGGGGTGAAGAAGGGGAGGCCTCACCGGCGTAGGATTTGTGGGAGGAGGAGGTGTTTGTGGTGGTGTGGGGAAAGGTGGAAAGTGAATAAGGAGAGGCCTGGATGATGGTGGATCGGTAATGGGGGATACTTGGTTGGTGGTCCGCAAGAGGGGTCGAGAAGGTTGAGGAGAAGGGGTAGGTTGTGATGTCTTTCTTAACAAATGGTATGGTTGGCTTGGGGTTTGGTTAAAAGCCCCGACAAAAGCATTTTCTTCATGCCACCCTTGTCCCCTCTCTACTTCATGGGAGGAGGTGACAGGGTTTAGCGGTAGATTTGGTGGATGCTCCGGTAGCGGATTATGGATGATCCCCATGTCCGGTTGTGGTGCTGGAGCTGGCTGCTATTGAGGAGGTTGTTGAACTTGCTGTGGTGGCTGCTGAGCCTGTTACTGTCGAGGAGGTTTTTGAGCTTTGAGAGATGCGACAAGGTGTCTCATTTCATCCCAATTAATACCGCCCTGATCATTCAAATCATATATATAATCTTTAAAATGGAAGTAGTGATCGATGTTGTGATTGGGCTACCGGTGGAAGACACAGTACTAAGAGGTGTCCACATTAGGGGGCTAGGCCATCCTTTCTTTTGGCAAAGTGAGCAGGTTGGCGGCCATTAGTGCATTGAATATGTCTGGAAGGCTCTCAGGTAAAGGAGGGTACTGGGCTCTCTTGGGGCCTGTGAGTCTTCTCAGCTACTGGGGATCGTAGTTGGCAGGCGGTGGCACTTGGTGGTATTGCTGGGGGGGCTTGGAGGTTCTGAGATATGGCTTGGTTTTGTGGAGGAGGCGTAGGCCAGAACTGTTGAGGAGGGTTGTTTGTCTGGTGGTGGGTCTGGTTGAAGAAGGAGGGTGGTTGTTGTGATGGTTGTTGCGGGGGTCTTGGGTTGTTGCAGAAAGGTGTGGGATTGCCAACCGCGCCCACCTGCTCATTAGTAACAGTGCCCTCGGTCGTGCCACCATTAGTGTTGACATTATTACTTTTTCTTATCATTCTTGGCCTTGGTTCAAACATGCCCATGATGGGTGAATCCTTCATTTGTGTTTGTATGTACTGAGCTATTTGTCAAGATGATCAGCAAATTTCTCTTATGCAGAATAGTGTTTCCATGCCTCAGTTCCATATTTCCTTTGTCTATGCTAAGTGTTCTATTGCTGAACGACGAACTCTATGGGCGTCATTGAATAATGTTCATTCTTAGATCAGTGGACCTTGGCTTATGGCAGGGGACTTTAATTGTATTCGTGATACTGAGGAGAAATTAGGGGGCATCCCTCCTTCCCTCGCTTCAATTTCTAAATTTTAGGACTGTGTGAATGATTGTGCCCTTATATATGCTGGTTTTCTGGGCTCCAAATACACCTGGCACAATAATCAGCAGGGTGATAAGGGGATCTGGGCTAGGCTGGATAGGGTTCTCACTAATGCTGAATGGGTTAAGTCATTTCCTATTTCTGTTGAGCATTTATCTAGGGAGGCTTCTGATCATGCTCCCTTGCTTGTTAAATTAACTCTCGTGAACAAGTTTAAGAGCAGGTTTTATTTTCAACAGATGTGGACCCTACATGATTAGTTCCTGGTGGCTGTGGAACTTGGTTGGCGAACTAGCCCTTTGGCCTCTTCTGCAATTTCCATGTCATATCTGAAAATGAAGCATATGAGAAAAACACTTCAGGAGTGGAACAAACATGTATTTGGTCATGTCCACACAAACCTTTTGGCGGCGGAGGATTCTGTTTTGAAGGCTGAGCACCTTTATGATCTAAATCCTACGCAGACCAATTCTGTTATTTTGGAGGATGCCAAGTCTGTTCTTGCCGATCGATTGCTGCAACAAGAATGTTTTTGGAGACAAAAATCTAGAGTTCGTTGGCTTGCTGAAGGGGACAGGAATACTAAATTTTTTCACATGACAACTGTTGCTAATAGAAAGAGGAACAGAATCATTCACCTTCGTAATTCAGCAAGATTTTTCACGTCAGATCATGAGGAGATAAAGAGCATTACTGTTAGCCATTTTCAACAAGCCTTTTCCTCTCAAGATCATTATATTGATGAAACCATTCTCAACATCCCTCAGGTGGTCTCTTCAGCTGATAATGATCGATTATGTGCTATTCCCAGTGACACAAGAATTCATAATGTTATTTTTTCCATGTCACCTGATAGTGCTCCTGGCCCTGATGGATTCACGGGGGCTTTTTTCCAAACTACATGGCAGTTTACTGCAGGTGTGGTGGTCAGTGCCATTCAGGAGTTCTTTTCTTCTCGACAGAAGTTACCAAGATTTTTAACTGCCACTCTCATTGCTCTCATTCCTAGGTGAAAAATGCAGCTGATATTTCTGACAATCGGCCTATTAGCTTGTGCAATTTTATTTATAAGGTCATTTCTAAAATCTTTAGCAATAGGCTAGCTGTCATTTTGCCTAATATTATTTCTATAGAGTAATCTGCCTTTGTGAAGGGGAGACAAATTGTGGAGAATATTGCTCTGGCGCAAGAATTAGTTCATGAACTTGGCAGGAAAACCAGGGGTGGTAATGTCATGTTCAAGCTGGATATGCCCAAGGCTTATGATCGGCTTGAGTGGGATTTCTTATTTGCTGTCATGAAAAGATTTGGCTTCAGTGTCCAATTTATATCTTTCATTGAAAATCTAGTGAACAATTGTTGGTTCTCTATCTTACTAAACAGTGACGCAGCTAGATTCTTTAGGTCCTCTAGGGGTATTCGTCAAGGTGATCCTATTGCCCCATCTCTTTTCATTATCGCAGAGGAAGCGTTAAGTTGATCTCTGTGTCACGCTCATGATACTGGCAGGGTGGATTGGTTTGTTGGTCCTCGGAGGTGCCCTAATATATCTCATCTTTTATTTACTGATTATACCTTAATTTTCTGCAAGGCTACAGCTGTATCTATCAGGAATCTGATGAGTGTTCTGAGAAATTATGAAAGAGCGTCAGGGCAATTAATTAATGTGGAAAAGAGTGATTTTTTCATTCACTCAAAAGCCAACACAGCTATGGCCAACAGGATCCAGGACATTACTGGTTTTACTCGCCACTCTTTTCCTCACAAATACCTGGGCTTCCTCTGGTGCTTGGTAGGTCTAAGAAAATTTACTTTGCTGGCATTATCTCCTCCATCCAGAATCGCATTGTAGGTTGGCATGCAAAGTTTCTTTCTCAAGGAGCCAGAGTAATATTAATCAAACATGTTCTTACGTCTGTTCCTATATATTCTCTGACATCTTCTCCTCTTCACATTGGAGTTCATCAATCTTTAGAGCGCTCATTTGTGAACTTTTTCTGGGGTTCCTCCAAGCAAGGTAACAGATGCCATTGGAGGTCTTGGAAGGACATCTGTAGACCAACTATTCACGGTGGACTTGGTATCATGTCTCTTAGGCAGATGGAATTAGATCTTTGCATCAAGATGCTGTGGAAGGGTCCGCACTCCACTTCCCTTTGGGCTGAGTTTTTCAGAGCTAAGTATATCCGAGGCCATCATATTGCTGATGTCAATTTTAGTGAAATGCATGGACACGCAAGGAGAAGCTAGTTACATGCTAAAAATCAAATTATCCAGCACAAAAGAATAGTTATTGGTGATGGTTGCCATTCTGTTGGCCCAGAGAGATGGCGAACAAGAAGGGGGGTTGAATTGTCCCCTTGCCGAGATACCCAAATTAGCCCTTGGGCAGGCATAGTAACTATAATGCAAATAGACTAAAGTGCATGAAAAGGAAGGGTGGATACCTAGGGTGGTGGTTTTTTAACCCCTATGGGGCGTGGAAAAGGTGGGAGGATGTTTAAGAATGATGTAAGAAAGACAGAACGTGGAAGAGGAGGAGAGAATATGCTATGGATGTAATAGAGAGGGGAACTAAAAGAAGGAAAAGACACAACTAAACCAAAAGAACCGAAGTACTCCCTGGACTAGAAGGCCTATGGACGTGAATAGCACTTCTCCCTGATTGGTACTCGCTCTAGGAAGTAGCAGCACCTCGACGTAAGCTCCAGAAATCTCCCCTTCAAGTCTTGAAGCCAAGGGTTCTATTTATAGATCCTCAAACTTTCTAGACGAATTGGAGAGAATCCAGCTAAAAAGTAGGGCAGAGCCCATCAAACTCTCGAAGATAATACTCCCAGGAGTCCATAGAAACAAATAGAAGCTTCTGAGGATCTCTATTGGGAGAGAAATCATGAAATAAGGACTCTAATCTCACCACGGCATAGAAGAGAAAGAATAGTTTGAGCAGGACTCTCTGTCACCGCAAACGGCCGTGCAATAGACCGCAAGGAAGGAAAAACGGTCGAATTACAGATCGCATGCGTCGGTTGTCCAGCAAAGGATAAGACCAACGGGAGAAAACATCCTAACAAGGATTCTGCTACTGCCAAACCACCAGAGCGCCACTAACGACCACATGACAGACCACATGGGCTAAAGTATAAGATTTATAAGAAAGATATTTAAATCAGGACTCTGCCGGCACCAAACGGCCTAGAATAAGACCGCCAACCACACCCAGAGGGCTATAAGATAGATCGCAAGGGGCAAGGTGGTGGCAAAAAGAAAGGAAAGCCCACTAAACTTTGAGCGACAGAAAAGACAAGGAGTGAGACCCAACTAGGGAGAGTGACCCATAAAATAAGCCCTAAAATAGACCAACGTGGCCCAATAAATGATGAATAACTCGGGACATCATAAGAGAGAATAAGGAGATGACCCAACTCATTGGTCATAAAACGAGTGTCAACAGATGCCCTGCCTTAACGTTCTCTTTGCAGGGGAACGAGCGGAGGTGAAGCGAAAATGACATGGAACATGGAGATGAAGCGGAAACATAGCGGAGTGGACTGATAAGAGGATGTTAAGGTAAATGAGACTCGTCCTCAACCAACGAGCGATAGGAATCTTCCATAAAACTTCGAACCAATCACAAGGAATGGCTTAACCGAATGACGCATGCCTGGAGGAACTAACAACTAGCGGAAAGTAAAACACGACCAACCTCCTCACTTGAACGCACAGCTGATAGGCGGTCGGAGCAAGCGGAAAAGGAAAAGATGAATAAGTAAACTCCAGACATGAATCCTCTGCTAACTAGACCGGGCAACAGGATCGAAGGAAACCTTCCAATTCAGAATGGAATGATTCTCCTTACTCAAGACTATGGATACATAGCTATCCACCATTACCGAAACATTTTGGACAGATAAGGGTGCGTGAATGCTCAAAGATGTGCATGATGCATGCTGGGTTAAAGGGAAAAGAAATCATCAAAACGAATGCAAAAAAGGATAAAATAGGAAGATACTCGAGAATAGTATTGCTAGATCAGACGAACCAAGGTCAGGATACCACCTGCAACCACTACGTGTAAGATAGAACCATCGTCCCCCAGCTTTCCCAACCTAACGGCCTATCCAACGATTAAACATTTCTAAGGGTTTAGGCTGAGGTATCTGCGGAGGTGGCTGGGATATCAGATCTAGAAGTCATGTGGGTTGGACAAATACCGGCTCTCTTTTGGCGGCTGTTAGCTCCAATGCTTCAAGTTTCTGAGCCAGTTGATCCAAACGCTGTTCTATGATTGTAGCTGTCTGGGATAATGCTTGTTGCACCGATATTTGGACAGCATGCTGAATGGATTGTTGAAAGAGTAGTAGCTCATCGGGTGCAAACATTCATGAAGAAGGAGGGGTGTCCAAGGTAGGCGACGCCACCAATTTGTTAAGATCCTCCGATTCCTGCCTTGGATTATCTTCAGAAGTTACAAACCGATCTGACAGCAAGACACTCATGGCTGCCTTCTTCCTTCCGGTTGCCGTTGGAAGAGGGGGAACTGCTCCGCGGACTCCTGGAGTAGCTGCAGCTGCAGACATTGAAGGGGTAAAGGAAGAGAGAGGAATTCGGAAGGTAGAATGTGTTGGGAGAACAGAGCCGGAGGGATCAGTCAGAGTCTTAGTTGAGGGGGAGAAAGAGGAAGCAGAAGATGAGGAGGAAGACATGGCGAGGCCAGGTAGAATTTCTTGTTCCAATCTCAACAATACCTCTCCCAGATACAAGCTTTCCTATTTAAAGGGAATAGCCGATCAAAATTACAAGAAATTCAAACCAATTCTTTTTGGCGCCAATTGTCTTCGTTACGTTTCATTTGTAACAGTTTCTGTGTTGAGCTGTCATTGTCCCCAGTAGTTGAGTCTGCAATTGAACCGGTTGACTCAACGGTCAACCCAGCTAATACACATACGTATCACCCAGCCAACGTATTTCCCGAGGGGGGACAACGATGCTTGTTCTCTATTTTGGGTTTGGCATGATTTGATCATTTGTGTTTATCTTCTGAACATTAGAGATATTCATGTATGTGACCATTTGTATACGGTCGTGTGGTTTATTGTGCCACGGTTGTTGCAGTTTGTGTGTGTGTGTTTGATCTATGGTCGGATCGTGTTGGAGACTCCGTCTCCGTCTGTGTGTGTGTTGGGGCGTGTCCCCATGTGTTGTTTGGAGCGTTGCCTCCATTTGGAGATTTATCCCCGAGTGAAGCCTCACCGGATTTGGTGAGCGGTGGACGTAGGGAGCTCGTCGTGGTCCTGAACCACCTTAAAAATCCTTGTGCATTGTGGTGTGCCTTGTGGTTTATTAATTTATGGTTTGTATCTATGCATGTGTGATCAGTGAGCAAGAGTGTGTAGTTTACATGCTATATCCGTTTGTGTGATCATGTGTGATCGAAGAGATTGAGGAAACTTAGTTAACTTGTTTAGTTAATTTTCTTAATATTGTTAAAAGGTGTTAATTCCGCTGCATAGCATTTTAATTTGCCATTTAGTGTGGGGGACAATTCAACCCCCCTTCTTGTCTACTCGCCTACCCCGGGACCCAACACACATTGTACCTTGTGTAAAGTAAGGTCGATGTACATTGCATCTTATGTAAGGCAAGGTCGATGCACATCCATAAGGTCGACACTCATGCTAGTTTTATTCACTTCAGGTCGATGCATGTTTTGCAGCATGTTCTACAGGTCGATGCACATATTGTAGCATACTTTACAAGGTCGATGCATATTCTTTAGTATGCTGTACTTGGTCTGTGCACATATAGAGTCTAAGGTCTACGCATATATAGAGTCTATGCATATACATGTCTGTGCACATGTAGAGTCTGTTCACATATTGGTCTGTGCATATTTAGGGTCTGTGCACATGAAGCATCTAGGTCTGTGAACATGTAGAGACCAAGGTCGATGTACATGTAGATTCAGGTCACCAAGTCTGTGCATCAAGTCTAAACATTAAGGGATTTGCATAATCATACACCACTTTGGTCTGAGCATCTGATTACTCTGAAATTACTTAAGTATGCACTCTCTTGAACAACGATGATGAAAAAGGTGTTTGATGTAATGTCTTATCTCTTACTGACAGGATTCAGTCAAACACCTAATGAACTGATAGTAGTAGAGACTCAAATGGGCACGTGATCCAAGATTCAAGTTAATGAAAGATGTGATCCAAGGCGGCTTGCTCTCCAAGATTGATCAGCCACGTGGTCTCGCCCTATCCTCAACATCTGACACATGGACTCTCGAAATGCACGAAAAAGTGCTCTCCACACGCCCAAATCGTGAGCTCGTGGACCCCAAGATGTGTGCTCTATAAAAGACTCTCCAGCACTCAAATTCAAGAATAACAAGAGAATCATAGAGATTATATGATAAGAGCAGATTAGGAGAAGAGAGCAAGAGAGCAAGAAGGGTTTGAAGAGTGAAGAAGCCAGTTGCTGAGAGGAAGAAGAAAAATAGAAGCCATAAGAAGGTCTGAGAGGGAGAAGTGAGATTGAGAGATTCAGTTCTGTACTGACTTCTGGATCAGATCCAGCGTCAGACTGCTCCAGTGGAGGTACATTTTCTATTCTATTATCATTTTCCATGTTTCTTAATTTTCTCTCTTAAACTCTTTGTAAGCTGTGTATCAGTGGAACAAGCTATGGTGCTCAGCAGGCGAGGTGTGAACCTCGGACAGCAAGCTGTGGAGCTCAGCGAGTTGTAGGGATTTTATCCCCAAAGCTATGGATCAGTAGTTTCAAGCTGTTTGGCAGCAGAAGCCTTACTCGATTGAGTAAGGGGTGGATGTAGATCTCAATCTCGAGATCAAAACACCTAAAAACTTATTATCTTCTGTGTGATTGCATAGTTCTTCTACTCTGCGATTAGATGAATGCATAGGAGCGCTGATTGCTAGCATGCATTTAAATTGTTTGATACATTCATCTGCTTTATGTGCCTTAGTCTTTCATCTAGTAGGTATATAGAAAGACTTGGCTGGAAAGATATGTCACGCCTATCTGGAACTCCACCTCTTGCGTGAGCAGATCTCTGATCGAACCTCCACCGAGTGCCAAACCTGGATGTCTGATTGATTCTTGAATTTGAACTGTGATTGCTCTTCATACACTGTCATCATTGTTTTAAAATCCTTTTATCTTGTACTAGCACTTTGATCAATTTTTCAGTGGTATATAAAAAGGCTCAGTCACAAGGATAGGTTACGCCTATCTGGAAAACTAACCCTTGCGAGAGGAGATCTCTGATCAAACCTCCGCCAGGTACCATACTGAATTTGTTGATCTTTCTATTTCTAGTTCTTACTGCTTGACAACCATTTCATCTCAAATGTCTTGATAGTTGTTGCTTCTCAGGTTAAGACGTACACCCTTCTCCTTCACTCAAATCAGTGTTCTTATCACTCAAACAGGCATTTATTTTTTCTTTTCCTTTGACCGTTTTTGACAGAGAATGAGTTAATTCACTTACTTCAGATTGCAGAGAGGATATTTTGAGTTCAAACTTCATTAAATCTTCCTCACAAATAAGAATCTGTCTCTGCAGAGTATCATTTAGATTTTTATTCAAGTACAAAACTCCATTCATGCACAAAGCTAAGCAAACATAATCATTTTGTAATCATCAAAATCACATACACAACAGCCACATATCAAGGTCTTCCAAACTTCTAGAAAGCGTGACTAGACGTGATGGGGTTCGATGCCTTCCTATAGATTGAACCAATTAAGCCCGATCTTGTCCTTATCCAAGCAGTGCGTGAAAGATGGGACCCAGTGGGTTGGGCCTTTCTGATGCCTTGGGGGCACATGGTGCCCAGTTTGGAGGATGTAGTCTGCATCACTAGCCTTAGAGTGGATGACGAGGCTGTGACTGGGGTCACCTACCCTAATTATCGAGAGGGGGCTCAAAAGCTATTGGGGTTGGACTTAGAGGATCAAAAGAATAGGTCAGTAGCCAGGGCGTCTATCATAGAGGCATTGGGGATTACTGACACTCGTCTGTATGGTGACAAGTCCTTGGAAGAATTCATAGAGAGGACTGAAAGATGATCTCATGTTGTATATTACGTGGATGCGAGCAACTGGGAGAGGTCGAATATGGATTTGAGGAGGTTCCTCCTCTTCCTACTAGGGAGGTTGCTACTGGGTTCCAAGGGAGACGACATCTATTGCCGCTTTCTAGATCTCTTAGTAGATCTAGAGAGGGTAGGGCAGTATGCCTGGGGAGCTACTATATTGGCGCATTTGTTTGCAAGTCTATCCCAAGGGACAGATCAAGAGGTGACTATGAGTGGCTTTACACCTTTTCTCCAAGTAGAGTTTTTTTTCTATTTTTTTCTATTTTTCTCTTTTTATGCAACTAACCTATTTCATGAAATGCTAATGACATGTGATGATGCAGTTGTGGAGCTACTACTATATCCTGATGGGGAGGGCTTGACAATGGCATCTAGCGGTGGCGCCGCTGGCTCGGCGGTGGCAGCCCATCATGAGCACAGCCCCTCGGCCCTACCAACTGATAGCGTTAAGGTGCGAGCTGTAAGAGTTCCCTGCAGCGATGGTAGGATTTTTTTATTTCTTTTTTTTCAATGACTATGAAGGTATATGCATGCTAACATAGGTGATTTGGAGACCTTCTTTGGGCATGGTCGATGCCGACCAGTCGTGGATTATAACAAGCCGTGCCTGATTTGGACCAGACTTTTGGATCAACTGCCAGAATGAAATCGAGCCACTGTAGCTATGATTGGCCATGAGGATCTTAGGGCTTGCCCAGGAATGGATGGATGTGACCGCGTCACCTCGCATTAGGAGGAAGACATGCGGGAGGGCAGCTTGTGTTGACTGGCGAGTGCACTTCTCTCAACAGTGTGGAGATTGACAGCGGGGTGGCACGCTCGTGGAGTCACATGCACAGGACAGTGAGGAATACCTATGCCTCTATAAGGCGACATATGCATAGCAACTCCAGGCTAAGGGGCTTATGGAGGTGAATGTTTTATTTTTTTTGTATGAGTAATGCTAACTCCTATGACATGGCTGCAGGATGCCCGTGATACCATGATAACGAACTTGCGAGCTCACTTGGCAGACACAGAGCATCAGTTGGGTGACACCCGTGCAGCTTTGAATTCTTCGATGAGTGTGTATGTAATGCGTGCTCCTAATTATGACTTGGATTTCTGGTGTTTAGTCATTGATGTCACCTCACGTTGTTATAGCGTGCCCAATTCGACACAACCTCATCAACAGTGAGCGTAGATGGTGCCTCCTCTAGTTTATGGATTCCTTCCTTAAAAATGAATTTGCTCCATGAGAAACTTACTCAGGCAATACAGCGTGCTGCGAAGGTAGAGGGGATGTTTTCTACAAAGGTGAATGTTTCATCATTCAAACTCCATTGTTCCCATTACGCTACATTTCTAACAATGGTGGGTATGGCAGACGGGAGAGATGCAGGAGACGCTTGCTCGTGTTGCACAAGGGGAGGCCAGGATAGCAGAGCTAGAGGAGGAATTGCGGCACCATTCAGACGAAGACCTCTCTTAGGATGCCATGGAGTTGAGGATCACCCTTCAGCTAGAGAGGAAAGACAGAGAAAGAGAGCGAGCAGAGAGAGAAAGAGATAGAGAGATCTAAGAGGTTGGGTGAGAGAGAAGAGAAGAGGGCCTTAGAGGCCTAATTGTTTGAGCTCTGAACCAGCCTTGATATTATCGAACAATGGCCGCGGGATGGTGAGGAGAGATACCAAAGAGCACACGAGCGCAGCTTTCATGTCAGTAGTTTCTTTACTGCCCCCATAGAGCGATGGGGGAGCGTGGAGAGAGAAAAAGGAATGCAGGGCGGTAGGAGTACCACCTCGTATGGTTTGATGACCCCCTCCAGGGCCCCTCACTTGGGGAGTGGTGAGAGGAGTAATGCTGAGAGAGAGGGTGAGACTTAATGTACTCACCTTTCAACTTATAGAAAGTTTTGTTGTGCATCCCTTTAGTTTTGATGATGACAAAGAATATGTTTGACTAATCAAAGATCTACTGTTTTCATATCACATGCAAGTTGTTTGATTGCTTCTTCAATGTGAAGTAATGAACTCATGTCAAATTGATGATGCCAAAAGAGGTGCTTGACTAATTCAATATAAACCTGATAGTTCAAGGGGTTTCAGGTCTACTGAAGTACAAACGAAATCGGAGCATAGGTTGGACCCCTCTCCACTTTTCTATTCACTGTGACCACCACCGACCACATTTGGGATCCCCGTCTTCGACCTCATGAAGAAGACTCACCCACGGTCACGTTGACTCAAGTCCCACTTCCAAAAACATTTGGTGGAGCCTGTGGCGACCATGACATGGCAGCGTAGCCCTGCTGACCAGACTGGGCCAAGTTGAATCGGGCTGTGAAGTTTGGCCTGCATCGACCCTGACTAGGCCTCGGCCGATCCAAGGAACCTACAGTAAACTACTGGCTAGTCTCTAGTCAATCCTGCACCAGCCTTACCTCCAACAGTGAATGAGGGAGCTCGTGACACCCTCGGCATCGACTTGCTGTCAGCCTAGACCAGACAGGATAGAGCAGGACCAGTTCATGATCTCTGACCTGCAGCGGCCCCGACAGGGCCCCAGGCGGCCTACAACTCTTACAGTGAGCTCTTACCTCATCCCTGGACAATTCGGCACCAACCCCACATTCTGCAATGCTCCTAATAGTCAACGGTACCCCTGACACTGGCTAGCTATCCTGCAAGTTCAGTCTGGATAGAACTGGGTCCCTATTCATTCTCCCCTACCCTGCCTGGCCGGCTGAGCGCCCCTCCCTGCGAGGAGATAAATTTTCATTGTAATTAATCCCATCCCCACCCCATGATAAACCCTCCTACATGTGGTGTAGTTGTGTATTGTGTTTGTCACAGGTCAAGCTTCCTCGACGCAGTGTACGGGTTACGTTCCCATGCTTCTCCACTCGCCCTTGTCCCCGACCATAATCGATTACTTCAAACCGATTAGGTGAGCACGTGGTGCCCCTCTCCTAGTCCTTTTCTTTGCTTATTTTGTATCATACTTCTCTGCCCATTGGATAGTGACTGAGACCCAACCCCATTTACATGCTTGTGATCCCCCACTGCGGTGAGAGTTGAGCAAACCACCTCGACGTGTTGGCCACCCACGAATCATGGGAACCCTAGCCCCTCAGGGTGTCAGCCTGAGCCTTTGCCAACTACGAGGTCTCGCCCCAGACCCCCTAGCTCAAGCTGACCCCCGGGAGGGGCTGGGGTTTGCTCATTATGTTATGTGCTCCCACTATGTTATGGGCTCCGCCAGTTAGCAAAGACCCAACCCACCTAGGAAAGCTTATTGACGGGGTATTCACATGCCAAGTGTCAAAAAAGGCACACTTCCCAAAAAACCCATCCTTCCTCCATCCTTTTCATCCCTTCTTTTGGGAACTCTCGAGGCCATCATTCCCACTCTAACCCAGCCAAAGTATCAGTCCCTTCACTCCCACCTAAGTGGGTAACACAAGGATGGCACAAATCCCTCCCCCACATACACCTACCCTTAGGAACATGAGGCTCATATGGATCACAATGCATGTAATTATGAGTCCATAGGGTAAGGAAGTTGACAAGTTCGGATGCATAGTTCCTCCTATCCCAATTGAGTCTCTACATGATAGATACACACATGGATGTCCTGGTCCCCTGACATTTTTCCAACTTTTGCATGAGAGGTCCACACATGGGTGTCTTGGCCCCCCAACATTTGCCAAACCCTTGCATAATAGGCTCATATATGGATGTCCTGGTCCTCCTACACTAGTCAAGATTGGTAGGAACCCCATATATGATAGGTCCAAGTTTGGTTGTCCAGGTCCACCCTTACATGCCATGTGTCTCCATTCCCTAGTGTCCCTGCCTTCCATACATTGTAAGCACATAGAGTAGGGTAACAAGGCTTACAAAGGGCAGGCTGATGCTCACAGGCACCACTTGGAATTCCAAGTAGACAATCCCATGATGTTGACGATGGAGCGGCTCCTCCCCGAGGATGCCTCCAAGCTGAGGGCGCTGGGGTCTTGACCTTTTTGACTTTTGAGACAATGTGGCAACATCGCTTATAAGTTGAACATGCCAGAGGGCCATGGGGTTTCATCCTACCTTCATTGTGGCGAATCCAGCACCCAACAAGGTCCCCGCGACGGACCCTAGTGACAGTCTTGAGCCTACACCTGCCTTTGCAAGAGACACCCCCGGAGAGCATCCACCTGGCAGTGTGAGAGACCGGCGTAAGTAGGTGGAGGTGATACTAAATGAGTAGAGCACCACTACAAGGAGCAGGGCACACCAGCGCTGCCTTATGAGGTGGAAGAGCCATCCTCCGATTGAAGACACGTGGTTGAGCTGGGAAGTCCTACGGCGCTGGCCCTGGAGACGTGAGATCACCACCCCGACTTACCCACACTCGACGGGGTCAAGTTTCCACCACCCTGGCAGTATGATGAGGGCATCACACGCTACTCTTTATTTTTTGAGTCATACATATATTTTCCATTTTATTTGAGTCTTCTCTATGTAATTTTTTCTTTAATTGTGTCAGTTTAGTGGTCAATGGGTCACTAGTATAGTTAGTTAAGCCTAATGGGCTCAACTAAGTGGGCTAGCCCAGGGACACCCTCTCCTTAGACTGGTTGGTCATTGTTTGAATTGTCAGGGTCATTTTGGTCTTGTGAAAGATTGGATGCCTATAAATAGGACCCAACCCCCTTTGTTGTGAACAACTTTTGGATGAATTATTGAATAAAAGAAATCCCTCATCAGACTCCCTAATCCTCAGCTAAAAAAATCCTGATCGGAGATCAATTCTGGAAAACACAGTGGCAGATTACATCTGATCAAATAAATCATTGATTCTCGGTAGTGAATATTTATTTTTGATTGTAGCTTGATTCAACTGTCTGTAATCGATACAAAGTCGCAAACTGCCATCTTTCTTCTTAACAAACAAGATTGGAGCACTCCAGGGGAAAAGCTGGGCCTAATATAGCCTTTTTCAAGCAACTCAAGCAATTGTGCTCTCAATTCTGCGAATTCAGCTGGAGCCATACGGTACGGTGCCTTAGCAAGAGGTGCTGTACCTGAAATCAATTCAATCACCATTTCTATCTCTCGCTCTGGAGGTAAGCCTAGTAACTCATCAGGGAAGACGTCAGGAAACTCAGAAACCACTGGTATGCCACTGACATCTTGACATGGTGTCTCAAGAGTAACCACCGAAGCTAAGAATCCCTGACACCCTGCATTAAGCAATCTATAGGCTCAAATAGCAGAAATAATTAAACGAGAGGAATGGGATCGAATACCTTGGAAATAAAATGCTGACTTCCCAAGTGGCTGAAAATAGACCTTCTTAGATTTGCAATCAACCATAGTCCCGTACTGCTCTAGCCAATCCATACCCAGAATAACATCATAGTCTGCCAACTGCAAAGCATATAATCTAACCGGCAATTGCCGATCACTAACCACAATGGGTGAGTCTTCAAGACATAACTGGGTCGCCATGAAATCCCCAGATGGCAATTCAACAATTAAATCACATGCTACCTCTATCATGGGCTCCTCGATACATGCAATGAAATCCTAACAAATGAAGGAGTGAGAAGCACCTGAATCAAATAAAGCACGGAGTGCATAATCAAAAATAGTAATCGTACCTTTGACAAGATTGGAAGCTACAGCCTCTGCCCGAGAAATATCAGTCACTTTGCCTTTCAACTTTCTACCGGTAGTTGCAGAAGACTGGAAAGAAGATGCTGCTGAAGCCTGGGGGAGAATCTACTGAAATTGCTGAGATGGCGGCGGTGGCGGCGGTGGCGGGAGCGGAAGTCTGAATTGTGATTGAGATGGCTGGGATGGAGCTGCTGGAGCGAACTACACTGGAATTGCTCGCATCGGACAGTCTCTCACCACATGACCTGGCTGGTCACATCGAAAACACACCACCGACAATGAACATGGTTTGCCTGGGTGGCTGCCACCACACTACGCACAACCCTTGAATTGACTTTTCGCAGAAGTCTGACGCTGTTGGAAGGAAGGAGCTGACTGCTGGGTAGCACTAGACGAAGCCTGCTGGTCAAACCGCTTCTTGATTCTTTTCCTATTCTTGAATCTTCTAAACTGGGACTTGCCATAAGAAGCAACACCACTAGCTGCTGGAGTGGTAGAAGTAAATCCTGGAAAAGGAGGTGGGTAACCTGAAGAAAGTTGAGCTATCGGCTGAATCGACATCGCCTGAGAAGGAACCAGGGATCTTGCCAAATCCAATTCCAAAGCTGCTGCAGCCTAATAAACTTCATTCATATTGGTCACACGGGTAACAATCAGCGGCTGTCTCAACTCAGCACGGAGGCCACGAAGAAACTGCTCTATTTTCAATGCCTCATTTGCAAGTATATGGGGCGCATAACGGCCCAATTCCATGAATCTATTCTGATATTCGAGCACCGACATTCCTCCCTGGACAAGTTGTAGGAGCTGATGCATTTTATCCATACGAAGATAAGTCGGGCTGAAAGTGAGTTCAAAGGTAGCTATGAACTCAGTCCACGAGATCTGGTGGAGCGGGCGAGATTAGAAAGAAACCTCCCACTTGGTATTCCACCATGTCAACGCCGCGCCCTGGAGCTGAAAAGTACCGAGCATCACCTTTTCATCTTTCGCGCATTCCATGGAGCAAAACACACGCTCGGTGGCATCCAACCATATTTTGGTGGCATTCGGATCGGTCTGGCCTTCAAAGGTCGGCGGATGAAATAGCAAAAATTCTTTTAATGCATGTCCGCGACTGCCAGGCGCATCCTCTTGAGCTGGAATGACGGGAGCTGGAGCAGGGACATCCTGAGGAACACTGCTCGCTTCCTGGGGAACTGGGACTCTCCGACGCCGAGGCGACATCTTGAAACGACTAGCAAACAAGTAATAACCAGAAAAATTCATTAATTACACGAAAAACATCCTAAGCCAGTAATGGATGACACAATTGGACTAATTCTAGACAATAGCTGTGCAATTTCGATTCCTTACACGATTCCTCAACCTATCTCTGATATCAACTGTAACGACCCAGAGCTCCGGGTACCGATAACCTGATGTAGCATCGAATTACCACTACCAGGAACAGGACAAGTCACCCAAGAGGCTGATGAGGCCCCTGAAGGGTTGGGGGAGTTTGTCGAGAGAGTGTATAACGAATTGGAATTACACCATGCATAATTAAATTAGAATAGTTGTTTAAACTGAAATGCAGAAGTAATTAAAATATATCAGAGTGATAGTCAATAGACACTAGTCCAGATTTACCAAAAGAACAAGTCCACAATTATACAAGTCTGAGGCTTGAAGCACTCACTAGGTTCCACCGCGGTGCCCGTATGGCAGCTAAGAATCTCCACGTAGCACCCTCGACTTACGAGGAAGAACCGTAACACTTGAAAAGTAGGAGTGAGTCTCCTATCACTGGCTCAGTAGGGGTTCCGCGGAACCCCAACTGAAAACAACGGCGGTAACAAGTAGCACTAACAAGAACAACAATAATAACAACAGGAGTAGCTACCACAACAGTGACAGAAAGTGCGACCGTACACGAACCTCTAAAACACGGTAGCCGACGAATCCATGGCTCTACAACTACTCCTACCAAAATAGAAATTGACACCCCTATCCCTCGATCGGGGGACCACCAGACTACGAACCACCCTAGTCACGCTACTAGAAAAATGTCACAACACCTCTATCTTGGAGGCATGTGCTCACACACGAAGGCCCATGCCGAGCCCACGCGGTCCGAAAACACAGTCATGACCTCGTTGTCGTGAACTCTACGCCATCTATGGGGAAACTCTCGGTGACGCTCACCGAAAATCCCAGACCTCAGCTTTAGGAAAATGCCTGGGAACTACACGTAAAACCACGTCTCACAGACGAGAAATAAAATCTCGAGTCACGAGAAGCTCACGTCACGTGACGGCAGTACCTACCTACCAGAAGCAAGGCTGGATGCGTCCACTAACGTCTTAGTCCGCAGCTTCAGGTGTCTCCCTATCATGCCCTATGTGAAGATTAAGACATCGCACAGTAACTAGGAACACAAAATAAGGACTAGCTTAGGTCGCGCTCGTTAATGGGGGTCCGACGCCCCCAGTCACATGTGCACACACAGACCATACGCCCTAGGTCAGATCCTCTAACTGGCTCTTCCCCAAATCTTGGACTCAAGCTGTGCGGAGAGGTCCTACGGTAACCAACCTAAAAATTGTCTCTCTCGGGTAAGCCGCTCCACCACTCCCGAGTGGGTCATCACACGCGTGCCGTAAGAAAGTTACGTCTAGTGGGGGGTCACTAACGTGAACACCGAAAATCACGCACGCACCCCATGCGAGTAACGCTAAGTAACAGGTGGCTCACGGCCACCAGACTCTAGACAGCCCACTAGACCTACTAACCCCAATGGTCCTTGAGTCACGAAACTTGGGTCAAGACTACTGCACGTGATGGAACAGCGTCGTCAATCTAGCCTAATCCCCAGGTCTGAAACCATAGTGACACGATCTCCAAGGTAGCTCACCAGTCGTCAAGTTAATCCCTCATCTAAGGGACGCAATAGAAACCTCCAGTCCTAGGTTGGTTAACTGGACTCACAGTCTGAGGCCACACACATGGCCCACTCAGAAACTACTTTCCGGAGAAATCCACATCGTGCGGGGAAGACCCTCCGCACACATGCCGACTCACGACGACTCGCTCAAGGGGAACACGAAAACCCAGAACACACACAGGGTCACCCGGATCCTCTAAACACATGGGCACGCTAATCTAGATGACACGATACCTTTAGACATCTCAAAAACACGAACACAGAATCCACAGGTGTCTGGGACATCCACGTGGCCTAGGGTCGACCACTGGGTCACAACCGGGTCGGTTGGGGCCCAAAATAACTCGAAATAACAATGAAAAATGGGTAGTGAGAACGTGCCCACTCCTTGCGCCGCGATGATTAACGTGCCCTTGGCGAAGGGCACAATCTGATCAGAACGTGCCCCACATGTGGGTCGCGTCAACGCATTGACGCACTCGCCCCTGGGGTCACGATAGTGATTAAGGAATGTGGCGGTTGCCCCCGTCACGTTATTAACGTGACCTCCAAAGCGATCGCGACCTTGATGGTCGCGACCGGTCGCTAGGGGGCGATCTAAATCACCCTACTGTTCCCAGAGGAACACGACCCCACGATATGATGCCTTCTTGAAGAACGCGACCACTGTGATGGTCGTAATCTCAACCTACGCTCGAAAATAGTGAAAATTATGAAAAAATCCATTCCAGGCCCCAATCACCCCCAGGTGGCGTGAAAAATAAGGGGAAATCCTTCCCCAACCTCTCTAGCACCGAGAGGACCTATTTAAACTCTAAAAATTAGATCAAAATGTGAAATCTGGCTCACACCCCAAAATCACACTTTTTAACCCCGACGGAAACATAAACCCTCTCGACTCACCTCGGGCTACCAAATCGCAGGAAAATAAAGTACACGAGCTAGTGAACCATCCCCCTACCTCCACCGCAGATTCCACGCGCCAAGGACGTCGATCCGCCAAGAAACGCCGCTTAACCCGCCACAGGCTCGCGAACCCACGAGCCTCCTCCACCATCATGATCCTCGTCCCGTCCACGCCGTTTCTCACCCCACGAGCATTGCTGCCTCACCCTCGTCGCCCCCGTCGGCCACCTGGAGTGAGAGGGGGAGAGGATAGAATGTGGGAGAGAAGAGAGGGGGAAAGGGAGAGAAATGAGAGATGGGGAGAGAGAAAAAAGGGTTGAGTTTAAATAGAAAATTTAGAAATTTTAGAAAATATCAAAAATAGGAAAAAAAATACTCCCCACGATCCTCGAAAAATACACAACACACTGGCAACGTCTCGTAGTCGGAGAACGCAACGGTTCACCCTGTACAGGGTTCCCTTAGGTGCATCAGGGAAAAACACGCGTAAACTACGCCCTTTTTCAAGGCCGTCATGCCAACCCACCATTGCTCAAGTTACACCCCTCCAACAGGTTCTTGTAGATAAGGTTGCTTCATTGGAGGAGCAACTAAAGAGGGTTGCGAGCCCATTGCCCGCTCCTCCTTCTCATTCTCCAATCAATCCCCTTCACGCTGTCCTGAATGACATTACGAAGATGGAGAAAGATTGGAAGGATAGGAGAGACGATTACGGCATCGATAGTTCAAGTGAGCAAGAGCCGACATATTGCAATGATCAAGTGGACGTCGTCCGCCCTCCACCCATTCACCCCTTTCATTCATATGGCCCTCCGCCTCTGCTTACGCATACATACTTACACTCACAAAGTCCGCATACGCAACACCATTACATTCCATATCCCATTAATGCGCCACCACTATGGCGTCCACTTGAACCCGACAATGAAGAGCCGGCAACTGAAGAATTCAAGACGGCATGTGATAATGAAGATCCAAACGCACCCCTTCCGAGTTTCCTTCGTTTTCCTCTACCTCCACTACCACCGGATGAACTTCTTGCTCAAGATGATGCCACCGTCCCTAGCCCAACCTCCACTTTCAAGACTTATTGGTGTTACGACAATGGGTCAATACTCCAATCGCCTGCACCAGCGCACCAAGACACCTCTCCTACCCCAAACACCTCTCGCCCCATCCGGCATTTTCTCCGCACTAAACCTCCATCAATTACACCTCCACCACCCATTATACCATTAGCCTCCACTCCATTGGCCTCCGCTGAACTCACCACTAAACCTTCTCCACTCAATCTCCCATTGCCGCCATCTCAGCCCTCCATTATCCCTTTAACCCCAAAACCCACTTTGCCTATTTCACCACCTATCCCTGCACCCAAACCCGTGGCAGATCCTGAGCAAGGTCCACTCCTTTTTGCACTCGAGCCAACCCCGTCCGCTTCCGAGCAAGGGGAGAAGCTCGACGTGTTTCCTCCAACATCTTCCACTACACCTTCACCCTCTATGGAGCCTTCCATCTCCGCTTCAACTTTCGCTTCCACTTGGAACGGGTGTCCTTCTACAAGCACGAGTGTCGAAGATGATCAAGAGCCGGGCAAGAAAGAGTTGGCCGCGGCTATGCTATTCAAGAGGCAAGAATATATTTACCGGATGCCCATCCACGTTTTGTGCCGAGCATGGTTGAAGAGGCCAAGCCCCCGCCGCTGCTCACCAAAAGAGAAAGTCAAGCATTGATGTTGGGCAAGTCCATATCCAAGGGCTGGGCAGGGCAGGGCACCCCTTGTTCCAATGCTCCAATCTCGAGCCCATTCCTCCGCACAAGGGACGAATGCCCATTTTATTCAACACTCTTCATACGCCACGATCCCTGGGCAACACGATGCTTCCCATTTTCACTTTTCAACTCCCTCACAGTATTGTTCTTCACCCTCCAAGGGAGTTGGCATTTTTTGATGAAGCTTCATCATGGGCTTTGATTTTATCCATTGGGCCAATTCGTTGTACACTCTCACCATCTTGGAGGGGCGGGCACTCTTATACTAGGGGGTCTTCCGCTACCCTACCATCTTCCATTCAACTTCACCCATATTTCTGTCTATCACCGATTCTTCGTGGGCCATTCCAAGGGTAAAGAGGAGGATTTCATCCTCTCACCCTTCATGTTCTTTGCATCCAATGCATCCATCGCATCCGTTGCATTGCATTCACATGCATCTACATTTCTTCTTTCCCAGGTTTCCAGACTCGTATTGTCCCCGCCTTTCGGAACCTCCGGATCCTCCACGTTTCTCGTCTCATTCACCTCTACCTTCGGGATCTCCGGGTTCCCTTACACTTCCCGAGCATTGTGCCCCCTCTCATCTTCCCTCGGGGATTTACACCCCTTTCCACCTCTTATATCCGGATCCTCCGAATTTTTCTCTGCTTAGCGGGCATCGCGCCCCCTCCAGATTTCTCTCAGGGTGTCACGCCCATTCCCAATTCTTGCATCCAGACCTTCCAGATTTTTCTCTCCTCCCAAAGAATCGCGCCCTTCCCACCATCCTTCTCCTTCCTCCTCCGAAACCTCCGGATTCCTTCTCTTTCTTCCAATTCTTCCTCTTGCTTCTCCAGGACATCGTGTCCTTTGTTTTCTTCTTCTTCTTCCATCATCTCTTCCCATTGAGGCATCGCGTTCCCCATCGCTGTCCTCCTCCGGAACCTCCAGATTCTCTATCTCACTCCTTATCCCTTCTTTCGGGGCACCACGCCCCTTCTCGTCCCATTCCTCCGGAACCTCCGGATTCTTTATCTTATTCTTTCTCTCTTCTCCTAGGGCATCGCGTCCCTTCCCACTTCATTCCTCCAGAACCTCCGGAACCTCCGGACTCTTCTTTCTATTACACCATCCTTTCTGGGCATCATGTCCATTCTTTCCCATCTTTCTTCCAATTTTTCCTTCTACTCATCCAGGACATCGCGTCCTTTATCTTCTTCTTCCTTTTCCATCGTCTTTTCCCATACCTCTTCCCGGGGTATCGTATCTCTCGGCATTTCCTCCCTTCGGAGCCTCCAGATTCTTCTTCCCACCATGATTCTCCTCCCTTGCCTCTAGACCCTCTAGATCTGCCTCTCTCCATTTGTTAAACCTACTTATGTGCTGTCCCAACCGGGCTTGGCCTATGCACACCCTCCTGGGGTTGCCATCCCGTTTAACTTATTGGCTTTTGGGTTTGACTAATTACGTCCCACTCGGGTTGTCAAATCCACCCACTCGTCCCACCCATGCGGCGCACGTCCCTCCGGGAGTGTCGAACCCTCTCTGCCTTTTGGCACCATAGGTCTTCGGAAAAAAAAAGGGGCAAAAAATATTGGTGCCCTAGCAGACTTGGTTGATTCTGTTAGGGGAGCAATCAAGGGCAAAAAGGCTTTAACCCGGCTAAGGCGAAAACCCGAAAGAGTGCCTTAGGCAAAAATGGGTACCCCTCAGTGTGAAAACCCGCAAGGGTGCACTGGAAAAAGCTAAAGGGGGCCAGTCCTGGCGAAAATCCAAAAGGGCGGTAGGGCTAGTAAAGTGACAAAAAAAGACATACATGCAAGAGGATAGAAGCGAATGCTACTATGCTTTGTCCTTTATTCATGAATATCATCAATGAAGGGAGCCCGAGAGAAGCCCTCGGGGTAACTCTGACGAGCATGGGCAAAGTACAATAGCCCTGTGTACAAGAATGTACTGAAGCCCATCGAGCACCAGACTCGCTCCTCCTCAGGTCAACAAGGCGAATCTCACTTTAAAGAGCTTCCTCCTGGAGCCTCTCAAGCTTACGACGAAGAGTCTACATCGGCACGCGCAAGACTGCGCTCCTCGGTCTCTTGGACCTTTGGCAAAAGCTCTTGGAGCCCCTCAAGCCTACGGCGAAGAGTCTACATTGGCATGCGTAAGACTGTGCTCCTCCTCGGTCCCCCGGACCTCTCCAAAAGCTCCTCCACTCTGTGGGAGGCCACCTGCCCACGCTCGCAAGCAGCCTCGACCTGGGCGCCCACCTCAGCCTAGGCCTCCTGAAGTTTGCAAAGCTGCTCCTCCTCCTGCTGCATCATTAGATGAGTCTTCCGTCTCTGCTCCTGAATAGTGTAGAGGCGGGCGAACTCCTCTCATAAAGACGCAAGCTCAATCATCCAAGCATCCCGAGGGAGACCAAATGCATGCATCTAACAATGCTACACCAAGTTGAAGACCGTTCGGCCACTCCATCCCAAGGGCCAAGAAACTCAGAGGGTAGTGCTGTGCTTAAGTCCTTGCTGGATGGTATCTGTTTCAGTCCGTGCACGGCCGACATCAACCCAGACCAACACGCCCTAAGGGCTGGTCTACATCAATCTTGACCATCACAAGTCAGCAGTTAGCCAGCTTCAACTCTCGGCTACACACCTCAGTGGTCAGTCGGCACATCTTCAATGATACCTCAGCGGTCAGCCGACACAACGTCGTTTGACCAACGCACCCCCAAGGGTCGGCCAATGTCAATTTTCAGCTATCACAGTTCGACTGTCAATCAACAACAACTCAGATGGATGTGCCTCTTCGAGACAAGCCTACATCAACTCTAGGCCAACAATTCTCTCAGAAGTTGGCCTATATCAACTATGGGCCAACAAGCCTCGTCGAGACAGGTCCACATCAACTCTAGGCCAACAAGTCTCTCAGAAGCAGGTCTACATTAACTTCGGCCAACAAACCTCGCCGAGACAGGCCACATCAACTTCGGATCAATATGCCCTAAGGGCTGGGCCACATCAACTCTAGGCCAGCAAGTCTCTCAGAAGCAGGCCTACATCAACTTTCAGCCGACAAGCCTCGCCGAGGCAGGTCTACATCAACCACAGGCCAATAAGTCTTTCCGAGACAGGCCTGCATCAACTTTGAACCAATATGCCCTAAGGGACGGTCCGCATCAACTTTGGCTAATGCATCCCCAAAGACTGGCCAGCATCTAATTTTAAGCTAATATGTCCTAGGGGATGGTGTACAGTAGCTTTGACCAGTATACCCTAAGGGTTGGTCAACGTCATCCACTTCAGGGCAAAGTGTCTCGTCGAGGTGGGCCTACATTACTTTTAGACTGGTGGGTCTCAATAAGACAAGCTTGCATCAACTCTCAACTTTTCGGAAAGCAACGAAACAGTGAGGTGTAGTCCTACAATGATCGCCCCATGTCTCAGGAGCAAAAAAGAAGCGACGACGGAGGGCACGGACCGTCCGCCTCCGCCTTCGGCTTTGACGCACACTTCGTGGGGGGCATTTGTTGGCAACATTTTTTTTTTGCCAACCTACATGTGCCACTGTAGTAGAGCAGCAACAATGGCAGACCCGTCCGGGGTGGAGGACCCGCAACAGCAATGGTAGACAGCGGAGGACTTGCCCGGGGTGAGACCCTTACGGGGTGGAGGACTTGCCCGGGGTGGCCAACCACCTGTCCGGGGTGGCACAGACCCGTCCGGGGTGGAAGACCTGCCCGGGGTGAACTTGCAGTAGAGCTTGTAACCGCCTGTCCGGGTAGGAAGGACCTCCCCGGGGTGACAGACCCGTCCGGGGTGAAATGTGCCCTCTCCGGGGTGAAGCTACGTATGCAAAGGTAAGTTGGGATTTTTATGAGATGGGGGTGTGGTCACCTCAGGGCATGGTTTGTCATCTCTTACGAGATGTCCGAGATCTCTCCGAGATCTCTGTCTCTCCAAAGGTTGCGAGAAACGAAGCTCGCGAGATCTGCAAACTTGTTCAATATTGAACATTTTCCTATCGAGGGTGAGAATGAGCCTCGTTTAATGCACCTGTCACGGAGCCATGATGGGTCTCTATTTCCCTATGAGATTCACCCTGTCACGCCTCGGTGGACCACTTTCCTTTGGTGTTGTAGTTTGACATGGCTTATCTACACCCATTGCTGATGGGAATCAGGCTACAGCCAGCTACCAGGAAGAAGATGAACACAGTCCCCTTGAGGACCGCGATCCGAAGAACACGGTCATCGAGGAGACCGCAATCTTAGAGTAGAGCCAATTTTAGGATAGCTTTGAATCTCCGACGATCACGCCTCCAAGGGCTACAAAATAAGGCTATTTTCCATATAATCTTGAATGTGTTACCCCATTTTACCTTTCCCCCTTCCCCTATAGGTACTCCCCCTCATCTAGGAACAAAATCAATGAATGAAATGAATTAGGAATTTTGAAATCTGTCATGGCTATGGCTGTGCATGTTCTTCCTCCTTCGGATCTGGGTGAGACGCCCTAGGTCGAGCTGAGACTGCTCGATCACCCACAGAGATGGAGAGTGAATCTTTGGGTGCGTCGTTCTTGAGACGGGGATGGGTGAGAGGCTCCATTCGAAACAAATGTTTCCCCTCCACCGCCCACCATCGCCGCCACCCCTCGCCACTACCGCTGCCACATTCAACCTCAAATCCCTTCTCCACCACCATTTTCTACCCCGGAGATGAAGCCAAGGAGTCCGGTTACATCGTCCCTAAGACGGAGACTGGTGTGAGGCCCCAACCGAGCCCCTCTCTCCTCCTCTAGGCGCGTTTCCCCCTCATCCCACCACCACTGCCGCCATTCTCAAACTGCCACCACTCCCCCCATTATCTCCCCATTAGATCTATATTTAGCCATTAGGCCACCTCTTCCACCTCCCTCGCCTTCCTACCAGTCCCCAACAACCCCTGGAAGCCTCAAATCATTGTCCACATCCACTGCCGGAGCCCTAGGGTGAACATAGCATCGTTTAGGATGCCCTCGACGAAGTTGTAGAGCCCCACCAGATCACGGTTGGTCACAGGACTATGACCATCAAGTCGCGGTCATAAAGTTGACCGCATCCAGGCGTCTACTCTGGGCTCCAGCAGCTGAAGAAAGATGAAGACCCCCTCCCTCGTCCCACATCAACTTGGTATCAGAGCTTAGGGAACCGGGTTATTCCATCAAATTGGGATCCTAAGCTACGAGATTTGAGGTTGAACCTCCTCCAAGCTGAGGGGTATTGATGGGAATCAAGCTGCAGCCAGTCACCAAGAAGAAGATGAACGTGGTCCCCTGAGGACCGCGACCTGAAGAACGTGGTGTCTGGGAGACCCCGATCTTAGAGTAGAGGCCGTTGCAGGATTCTACATCCGAGCCAATGCTAGTCTATTGTTCGACATCATTTTGAAGCTTAGAAACCCTAGATTCGCCCCTTTCCATGTTTATCCATTGCTATAATGTTGTTTCCCCTTCCCTAATCCCCCTATAAATGTATCTCCATGCTCTCTTTGAAGAATAGCATGAAAAGTAAGAAATTTTAGCCATGGCTATGTGTTCTTCCCATTCTTCGGATCTAGGTGACATGCCCTAACTTCGAGCTGAAACGACTCGACCTATCCATAGAGATGGAACGCGACGCTTCGGGTGCATCGTTCCTTAGATGGGGATGGGTGAGAGGCCCCATTCGAAGACCCTGTTTCCCCTCCACTGCCCACCCTCGCCGCCACCGCTGCCGCTGCCACGTTCCACCTCAAACCCCTCCTCCATCATCATTTTCTACCCGAAGATAGAGCCGAGGAGCCCGACTGCATTGTCCCTGAGACGGGGATGGGTGAGAGGACCCAACCGAGCCCCTCTCTCCTCCTCTAGGCATGTTTCGCCCTCATCCCACCTCCATCGCTGCTGCTCTCAAACTGCCACCATTCCCCCGTTATCTCCCTAGTAGATCTAGAGTTAGCCTTTAGCCCACCACTTCCACCTCCCTCGCCTTCCTACTAGCCCCCTACAACCCTTGGAAGCCTCTGAACGTCATCCATGGCCGCCGTCGGAACCCTAGGGCGAACAGAGCATCATTCAGGATGGCCTTGGTGAAGTTGCAGAGAGGGACCAGATCGTGGTTGGCCGCGTGACTGCGACCATCAGGTCGTGATCATTTTGGTGGCCGCGACTATGTTGGCCCCCTCCGGGGTCTATTCCATGCGCTGGCCGAAGAAAGATGAAGCCTCCCTCCCTCGTCCCACATCAATTGTGGTGTAACAAGCATTATTCAAATGAGAATGAGAATGTTGTGTGTGTATGGAAACTTTAAGTCGTAGGAGCTCAACTCTTGATTTTCTCATTTATTTGGCTCGGACTCGCTGAAGTAGGAACTCCTTTAATTATGTCCTTTTGATGTGGAATGAAATGCTTATAACATTCGAACAGGAATGCTTAGAGTTATTGTACTTGCTCCCTCCCTTCTTCATTTAGAAACAGGCCTTGCATTTATAGCCATCTCCATTTGCTATTCATTAGGTATGACTTGTCTTGAAATGCATGCTTCTATCTTAACGTCTCTTTGCTTCAGAGAACCAGTTAGTTGTTGTGTTTAGCATTGACCATGGCTTGGCCTCCGTCTTCTATTTTCGGAGGTGCTGGTTGCAGGTCAACAAGGTCTAGAATATCATCTTCGAGCTCGAGTACTTCGGCCTCTTCATTCTATTTCACCCAGACTCTGTCTAGGGCTTCTGATCCAGCTAATGGCGGCTGCATGAATTGTTCTGTCGGTAGATATACCGTGGCTGTGGTTTTAGAGGATGAGCTAGCGGCTTCAATCCCGATAGACGTGTTTGAAGTCTTGAAGGACTGGTGGTTATTTATTGCTAAGCTGGAGTCGTGTTGCAACTTCATGGCAAAAGGTGATTTCATGTCCCTACCTCCTTGGATCACTATGTCTTCAGTGGAGGTGGCCTTTTCTTTTCTAGCAGCAGGCGTATCCCGATCAATTTCGACAGAAACTTCCTTGATCGGCATGAGGGGTGTTGACACCATTCTCAAAGGAGGGTTATAGAAGGAGGATAGCCCGGCTTCCTCAGTGTCTTCGGCTTCGCTACTACTGGCCATGTCAAATTTGGCATGGAGAGCTGTCTCATTAGAGTAGACTTGCTCCCAGTATTTGCAAGGAGGTATGACTTCTAATTCTGGGTCTGTTGGTTGAACCAGCTCAGTATGTTTAGCTTCCATTGGGTATTCATCAAAGGTTACCCCCGGTGAGCGGTCTTCTACTGGGTAGAAAGTGGAGATGGTGTCCACTTCATAACGCCCATTGTAATAGTATTCTTCAAAGGTGAAGCCCAACCCCAGATGTTGGGAGACACATCTTAGTTCTTTGTCTATGCTGGCAGGATACCAGAGCCTTTGGAATGCTTCTTTCTCTTTACGAGGCTGGCGGGAGGGGATATGCTACTTCCGGAACATCTTCGTCGTTCGGCTTGTAATGAATGTCAACCCTTGAATGGGGATTGACGGGTTCTCAATATCTTCAGGGAGATGATAGTTGACGTCTTCCTGGGTGGGGTGCTCCTCAGCAGTATAGAACAAGCTGGTGGGGCCTTCAGACTGTACCACCTCCCATGCTTTGAAAGGCTCGACAGTGGCAGCATCGAGGCTAAGTATTGGCCTGGTTAGACCCTCTGGGATTTCAATGAGGCTATGGTACTGATCGACCTTGGCTTCATTGGCTTCGGGATTGGTGGTGGGAGGTGCTACTCTTCTCACATCTCTTGTGCTTGCAATGTGTGAGACTATCTTGGGATTGACATATCCCAATGGTGGCGGTGGGAACCAATCATCGCCAGAGGTGCCTTTTGATGCCCTGGCAGGGGTCTTAGCTTTGGAGGTCTTCTGTGACTGCTCCGTATATAGAGAAGCGTCAAGTAGATGACACTCGAACACTTCAAATGGGTGGAGGTCAGCAAATATCCTTTCTTCCTTCCCTTCTTGATTGTATTTGATGCATTGATGTAGCATGGAAGGTACCACCATATTTTCATGTAGCGAAGGACGTCCAAGTAGTCTCTTGCACGAGGTACTGGAGTTGATGACATGAAACTACACCCTGGTAGTAAAATCTACCATGGTGAGGGTGAATTCTGCCACTCCCAGTGACACTTCAAACTTCTGATTGAAGCCGACGATACGCATATCTCTGACTTTGTCGAGAGGCACATTAAAGTAGTACCTCTGATATATTCTTGAAGAGGGGTGATCCTGCATTGTTCCTGAGCTGAGGATGATGACCACGATTGTGAGAACTGCAAAGAGGGAAACGAGTCAGGGGTGTCCAAGGATAGATCCCTAAGGAAAATCCTTCGACGCTTAAGTTAGGCAATGTAGTAGAGCTCTAGAGTAAAGTGGAGGGGCGAGGAGGAGATGGGGGCGCGAGATTCCTCTCCACCAAGTGATGGAGTGGCTCTTGCTCAGGGTTAGTGCTACTTAGAAGCACTTACCTTTCACAGAAGGGCCTCCCAGATTTATATAGTGACCAATAGAACATTAGAGCCCTATGAGCCGAGGAGTTTTAGGGGAGGTTCTGTCCTTATTATGGGTTCTTTATGACCCAGGACTCTTGATTTTCGTTATCCTCTTGATTCTCCTGCTTATAAAGGGTACGTAACGGTCACATAGATAAGCTTCAATCAGTCGGCCCGAGCATGAGGCCTTGGCTCAAGGGGGTCTCCCGAGCGATAGGCGCGAGGCTCGGGTGGGATGCTGATGCGGGACGGACATGCGTGGGGGCTCGACTCCAAGTTGAAGACCGACCTTGGACTCCAGCAAGCTCACTGTTCGTCCCTTAACGAGGGAAGCATCGGACGTGCACAGTTGAGAAACTGGCAAGAGCTAGGGTGGTCAATTCTCACTCGTGCCTGGATCGGGTCATGGGACAGGTTTTGCTCTCTCGCTCGTAGCGGTGAATTAATTATATCGAGCTAATGGCCCTCACACATGCTCTCTAGTAGTGGCATATAAAAGCATATACGAGATAAGTAAGTAGCATACAAGGAGGGTAGCGAGTTTAGCTCCACGCTCTGGGCGTGAGGACGACGACCCCGGCCAAGTATGGTAACTCCCGGTAAATAATTAATTACAATAATTATAGTAGTGATATTATTGCCCACTCCACACAGGGTGGTAAAGGGCTACAAGTGGGCCATAGAGGACCGATCTTGGGTTGACATTTGAAAACACCCAATTCACCCCCCTCTTGGGTGCCATTGACACGGGACTTCAATTTTGGCATCCCCCGAGTGATCGTAAGTGATAATGGTCGACAATTTGACTCCGCTTATTTTAAGAATAAGTGCACCGACCTACACATTTGCAATCACTTCACTTTGGTAGCCCACCCCCAAGCTAACGGGCTAGTCGAAAATGCTAACAAAACTATCCTCAAAGGCATCAAGACCACGCACGGGAAGGCCAAGGGTAATTGGCTCGAGGAATTGCCTAGCATACTATGGTCGTACCGAACTACTCCAAGAGTCGCTACCAGTGAAACTCCTTTCCAATAGGTATATGGGACAAAGGCCATGATTCTCTTGGAGATCGCCAGCCCTTCCCTTCGAGTTATCAACTTCTCTCCCGAGCCAAATGAGTAGAAGCTGCTAGAAAACTTAGACCTGGCAGACGAAGCACGTGAGATCGTAAGGATCCGAGCTACAGAATATCAACGGCGCATGACTCAGTACTACAATGCCAAAGTTCGAGATAGATAATTTCGACCGAGAGATTTCATTCTAAAAAAGGCTGAAGCTTCTCGACCATTGGAGGCGGTGGGGAAACTGGCCCCTAACTGGGAAGGTCCCTACTGAGTGGTCGAGATGCTCGGAAAAGGAGCCTACCGATTATCTTCCATGGAAGGAACACCCATCCCTCAGACTTGGAATGTGGCAACATTGTGAAAGTTCTATTTTTGAGCTCCTCCCATACATGTAAGAGATAAATTATGGTAATATCTCTCCTTTTTATTGCATCAACATCTTTGTACATCAGATGGGCCATAGCAGTACAATATGCAAAAAAAAAAATTTGATACAACATGAACTAATTACTCGGTGTGGATGAGGTTAGCAGCTCCAAGTCGAGCCACTGACTCCACCTAGTGTGGAAACTGGCTCGGATAACGGGACAGTTGACTTTGTCTGCTTGGCAAGTTTGAAAGAGATGGTATCTATAGGAAAGAAAGGAAGAGGAGGGCATGCCCGGATGCCAGCTTCGTAGAAAACAAGAGAAGGCCTCCTCTGCCAACTCTTTAGAAAATGGAGCATAATGAAGCCATGAAGAATTAATGGCGTGGGCCAAAAGAAGCAGGAAACAGAAAGCAAGCACCCTCTAAGTGGTGTGAGCAAGGATAAAAAAAAAAAGAAAACCCTTCAAAGAGTGAGGGCGAGAAGGAGAGCAAAAGAGAGAGAAAGAGTTGGACACCCCCTCAAGATAGAGGGAGTGGGAAAGGAGGAGGGGAGAAGAACGAAGGAAGAGAGGTGAGGCCATGGTATTGAATGCCTTCCTCTCTCAACCATTCCCTCCTCCCCATAGGGCAGAGGTCCTGAAGTCAGGAGGGAGCCCATCGCCACGCGTCCTCCTTTCTTGTACGTCGTCGGCCCCGTTGTCCTCCACTCTTCTACGCCGAGACTCCATGGATGCCCCAACAACCGCCAAAGTCTTCGTCTTCAGAGTCACCCTCCATGCTTCGCCTGAGGACGATCACAAAGAAGAAGATGGTCACTTCGCAAGAAAGGGAGGAAGAAGTAGAGACTGCAAGGGAAGCCTTAAGTGGCGTGAAGAGGAGGAGGCACCCTTCGGGACCTTTTTATAGGCCGAAGGGGGAGATCTCTACCTTAATTGATCCTTCCCTCAAAAAGACGCAAGAGGCAGATGTCCTTCCCCAGGAGCAGTTACGCTACCTCCCTCACAGACCCTCCCATGGGAATACGTGAAATGACAAGTCATTCAAAACGTGGAAAGATGAAAAGTCACCAGTTCAGCACCAATAACTTGGCCGATCGACACGCAAGACTATTTTTTCGGCTGTAAATCATACAAGATCTTTGATTTACTAGCAACCGCGGATACGGTAAATCATACTCGGTTAAAGGCGGTAACGAGCAGTCAATTGCATTTTAAACACTATTACCATTATATAGAAAGAAAAACACTACACAGCCAAGTCCAGGTAGAATTTGCAAAAAAGTGGAAGAGAGCCAACTAGGCAAGTATGGTCTTTCTTAATCTATGGGAATAGGGGAACTTTGAGAAGTTAGGGACCCCTCTTGAAGCTCGGCAGGCGGAGGACCCTCGACACTTGATGATTCACCCCTGGTCCCCTCGACGATGGCCGACTCAGGCACTGATCCCACTCGTGTAGGAACTGCCTCGACCGCGTGCTCTCCCGAGGCCATCAGAGTTAGTGATTCCCCGTCCATGGAAGCAGAACCATCTTCACTCCCCCCTTCGTCACTCAACGTTGATGAAGGAGAATTTGAGCCTTCCTATCTGAATCGGAGCGTTACCCGAGGTCAAGGGCAAGCTCGTTGAGGACCTATGCCGGAGCCAACCCGATTGCCTGCCTGACGCCTTGGGCAAAACCCTTCCGCATCCCCCACCGATAGCCTGGATCATAATAGGTGAAAGTGATCTGCTTTAGAGCTTCATGGTACTCTTCCGAGCTCCGATAGTGCTCGACCGCTTCCGCCTCAGTTCTTGCTGCCGCCTCCTAGAGCTCGACCACCTTCACCTCGGCCTCAAACAGCTTTGCCTCAGGCTTGGCTCGTGCGACTTCGGCCTCCCTCTTGGCCTACTTGGCCTCTTAGAGCTGGCCTTCGAGCTCCTCTCGCTCAGTCGCCTAATGTCCCGAGCGTACCGCATGAGCCTAGCGCTCCTCCACCAGGAGCTTACTCTTAAGCTCAGCCGTATACCGAGCTTGGGACAATTGCTCGGCCTATAAATGAGCCTCCTCTTGGCTCGCCCGATCTCGTGCCCAGAGCAAGGTCACTTCCTGCCGAAGAACCCAAACTCGGAGGTCAGCTGCCCGATCATCCGATCGGACTCAGCACGGGCCTGGGACTGAGATCTCTCCTCACTCCCTAGCCACACCATGAAGTCTATTATCTCGGCCCCTAATTGGGCCATGAATAAACCTCCCGCCATGACCCTCTCGAGAAGCATGGGAGGGGAGCAATGCTAGAATTCCTCCCGGATGGACGGGTATGCCAGAGCTCGGCACTAATTGTACAGGGAGGCTGAGACGGTGAACCGCCCAACTGTGAGGGAGAAGCCCTCTCTGGAGAGGTCGACATCGGGGCATCCTCCCCTGACGTCCCCAAAATCGGCACTGTGATGCTCGGCTCGGCCTGAATCCTCACCCTTGCGTCCTCCCCACCGCGTGCCCCGGATACCTTGATCGGGACTTCAGAACCAGCCTCCTCCCCCTGCCCTCCTGCAGGCTCAGCAGAGGTCCTCTCAACCACTGTAGGCACCTTTGGCTCAATCGTCGGGAGGCTTGGGTGATAGACATCCTCAGTTGGGAGCTCCTCGGGTTGGCAGGTGGTCTTCACCTTCTTCAGCTGCCTCTTCTCGACGGTCAGAGCCTTCAATGAGGACAACATCAACTGCTCCCCAGACTCCTTGCGCTTGGCTCCCCTTCACTCTCAGTCATCTTCTCGAGCAATTCACTTACCCTTATCCTGGGTAGAAGAAGGACACTCAGAAGCTTGAGGCGAGCTCGGAGCAGTAGCCTCCTCTAGCTCGATGACCTTTTGCTTCGACGATCACCCCTCATCCTCACCACGCCTCGTTTGCCCATCAGAAAGCAAGTCATCAGCAAAGGCTCGACCAACTGGGATAAGAGAATGCAAAAGCTGAGCTTTCAAAACCCTTACTGCTAGGAGGCAATGTGAGGAGAGGAAAATCATCAATGTTGGCCAGAGTCATCAGCTCAATGGTTGATCAACTATTCTCTTGAAGAATTCTAATATCCTCCTCCAGCTCTGAGAAGATCATCGGTTGCTTCGGAGGGAATACCAACTGAAAGATCGGCTTATCAGGGAAGCCCCAGTTGATAGCACCCTTGGTGAACCCTACCCAGAAAAATTAGGTCTTCCACCCCTTATGTGAAGAATCTCGAGGAGAGAGGGTTATGCAGCTCCTTCGCCCTTCTCGCCTGAAGAGAGAAGAAACCCTTCCCGGCATGGGTTTGCTCCTTCAGTTCAAAGAAGGCGTGAAAGAGGTCTAAGGATGTGCCGAGGCCACACAAGTGGCAAAGGAAGATGAAGGATAAGATGAAAGTATATGAATTGGAAATCAACTGGACAGGGGCTAGTTGGTAGAAGTTCAATAGCTACCCGATGAAGGGGTGGAGAGGAAGACTGAAACCACACTTCCAAGCCAAAAGAAAGATGCAAAAAAGGCCCGAACGAGTATCCAGGCTGGATTCATGGGGTTTGGCCAGAGAGAAGGAATATTGCCATGGCAACTTGTAGCGTATCTTGATCTCCGTCACCTCGGCCTCCCCCAGCTCGCAGCTCAAACGATGGCTGGACGTCGACATTGAATTCCCTGACCTTGCCTGGACTCCTGGATCTTAACGTCGATGTCATGCTCTGCCATGGAAGAACGAGAAAGATGAGAAGGGAAGAAAGGGTATCAGACTCAGAAGACTCAGGGGGAGGAGGAAGCTGACGGATCGCTGCCGCCGTGATCTCTGCCAACTCTACGAAAGCCTCTGCTATTTTTCGCTCCCTCTAGTCTCTCTCGTGGCAAATGGACTCTCTCAGAATGCGAATGTGATGAAGGGAAAAGTCCTAAATGGAGGAGACGTGGGACGCAAGCATACGAGATATTTATAGGCCCAAGCGGTCCTAGGAAGAAGCGTCGTGCCGTTTCAAACTCCAAGATGGGTCTCTCTTGAGCTAACACAAAGGCATTATCATCACGCACATGCCCCCAGGACGGCCACATTAAGTGGCCCCTGAACTATGCAGCTAAAGTAGGCCCGCAACGGGCGCTCCCCATCCGAGCCACCAATACGATCCCATTATACTCTACTCTCCGAGCTCGAACTTTGGCTCAGGAGTAGGGGGCATATGGAGAGGGGTAAATCGGCGGTCCACAAGACATGCGGTACAGAACAACCCAACTAGGTCTAACCCGACCTAACAAGGTCGAATTTTCCAAGTGATAGCCCCACCAACAGGCCCACTTATTTTGAAGCCCAAAATGCTCGGCCCGATGCTTCCTAGGCGGCCTTTGAGCCAAGAAGGCCAAGCAACGGTCGCTCGGGAAGCCCAAGTGGCCACTGAGCATAACCAATTAGGGGAAGCTCGGGGGCCTTGCGGAAGGGCGCCGAGCTTGGCCAAGCCTCACTCGACCATTTCTAGCTCAGGCCCCCCGACTAACGATACCCCCACTGTGTAGTGAGTGCCCGAGCATTCCCCTGTCGAGCGCCCCAAGCTCGGGCCTCCGACGCCTGTAGAGGGTGCTCCATATATGTTATGGATCAGCTCGGCACTAAGAGTCCTCGTGGCGTCGGTGTGTGATCCTCGCAATTAGACACCTGTCCAGGCGGATATCTCGCTGTCATCTGGGAGCTAAGAACTCAGAAGGATAAAAGAGGACAAGAGTCCTCAAATGGTGTAGAGCCCTCACTAAGGACGTAACACCTCCTCATCTCTCAAACTCTCTTGGCTCCGGGATGGGGGCGAGCCTCTATATAAACTCAAGGAGACCCTTCAGAAAGGTAAGCTGATGACACCATACCTTCATACCATGCGATCTAAAATTAGGGTTCGTATAGAATGAAACTAGGTCTTATTTATAGAGAATGGCCTAGGGTTAGGGTTTTGATTGAGATTAGGATCCTATTTGGATATCTATTCAATCCCCTAAGAGTCCTCAATAGGTTTCCTAACTAGATTACACCGATCCATGACCATCTTGTGGATAGAGAATCTAAATTTCTCGAGGCTACTCATTTTTGTTCACAAAATCAGGTGGTGGTCCAATCTGGACTGCCTTCTTCAGAAGGTGGTCTTGCGACTGACCGCCTACTGATTCTCCCGCCAAAATTTGAATTTTACTCTAATTCTCTTCCTTATCTCCTTATCTTGATTTGGGAACTTTTCCCTAATACATCTCTAGGGTTTGGGCTTGGGCCAAAGGCTAAATTTTTAGGGTTCAAGGCCCATTTTAAGTTGGCCTATTTACCTAATTAGTAGCTGGCGTTTTAAATTAATGGATTTGAATGGTTAAGCCCACTTAAACTTATTAAATGCATAAATAATTCTATTAATCCATTACATAGCCCATTAAGTCTTTTAAGCATATTAAATACTTAATTAAATTTATTTACTTTTTAATTTTAAAAAATTCTAGGAATTTTTGGGGTGGTACAGATAGCAGGCTATATAAGAGCCAGAGATAGTGGAATAGTAGGCTACGAGAGCCCGAGTTAGCAGGCTAAGCCAGAGATAGCAGACTACAAGAGCTAGAGATAGTGGAATAGTAGGCTACGAGAGCTAGAGTTAGCAGGCTAAGCCAGAGATAGCAGGCTACAAGAGCCAAAATGTAGTAGTATAGTGGGCTACAAGGACCAAAGATAGCATGCTACAAGAGCCAGAAATAGTGGAACAACAAGCTATAAGAATTAGAGATAGCATGCTACAAGAGCCAGAAATAGTAGGATAGTACGCTACAAGAGCTAGAAACAGTGAAGTAGCCGGCTATAAGAGCCAAAATATAGCAAGGAAATGGATTGTGAAAGCCAGTGAATAGCTGGGAAGCGTGCTATAAAGTCAAAAGATAGCAGGGATAGCAGGTTGCGAATGCCAGAAGGAAATCAGGAAGCGAGCCTTGAAAGTCAGGGAAAAGTTTAGCTGAATTATATGATAGTGGACTTTTAGCCGCAAAGGCTGAGCCGGTGTAGCAACCCTGAATTAAGGAAAATAAAAATCTTAAGAAATGTTAAATAGCGACTTCTGTAAAGTCGCCAATTATTTAAATAACGCCCTCCCAACTGGCGTCAATTCAATTGAAATAAAATAGTAAGAATCCTTTTCGGAATAAAACTACTAATTAGCGCCCCTTTCAGAGGCGTCAATTAAGAAAACGGAGCGCTTCCATCCAGGCGTCAATTTATAAAAAGAACACCCCTTACATAGTCGCCATTTAAAGGACGCCCCTTGACAAGGCGCCATTTATCTGAGAATCGTAAAATGGAAATCGGTTGCAGAGTTCTGTTCGAACAGGGAGTTTAGATCGATTACGAAATTAATATGGGGTAAGATCACGAAAGGGAAAGGATTACGATAGGAAAGGCCTAACCCAATCGAACTCCAACTGGTTAGGGATTCATAAGCTTATAAATACCCTTGCCCTCCACCCGTTAAGTCTCTGTTCATCAATTGCTGCCAAGCCACGGTAAGGAAGTATCTTCCTTAACTTATTCTACTCCTTCCTACTCTTTCTTATTTCTTCTTCCTTCCTGTGAAATACAAGAACTCCGGTGATTAGTTGACCTCTACAATCTTCGTCGTCTGCAAAAGCTTCTCCGGCGTGAAGCTTCTTCTTCCTCCTGTTACTGCTGCAATAAGAACTTTCCTACTACTATTCTTCTTCCTGCTGCTGTGGTGGCTGTTACTCTGTTCAGAACAGAGCACCGCCGCTGACTTCTTCCTCAACACCCAGTTCGACACCCAACAAAGGTAGGATCTAAACTTCAAATACTAGATCAAAGATTATAAGTAGAAAGCATGCATACATGTAGATAGTTATTGTTTCTAGTATACTGTTTCTACGTTCTGTTTCTAAACTAAATAACGACCTTAAGGAAGGCGTTATTTTATTTTATACATGACTTTATCAAAGGCGTTAATTAATAAACGCCTCCCTTTGTGTCGCTATTTTCGTTAAATAATCTGTGATTTAACGCCTTATCAATATGGCGTCATTTATCAGACGACCCTCTTCAGGGTGTTATTTACACCCGTATTTAATAAATCAACCCACCTTCAAAATTTAATAACTTCAATCCATGATAGTAAAAGGTCTGTATGCATACTTTCCTGCTATCCTGAGATTTTTCTTCACCTTATCATGTTCCTGGAATCTTGATTGTATTCTGTTAAGCATATTGTTACTGTTCATGGCCATTCACTGTATTTAACTGAATTAACGCCCTGGCCTAGGGTGTTACTTTTCAATTTAACGCCTTAACGATTGGCGTCATATTCTCTGAAAAAAATTAATTTTAAACAGTCTTCTGGAAAATGTGAATCTGCGACAGGGTAGACTGTCGTCATTATCTTGAACAGCGACCTATACTAGGGTGCGATTTATAAAAATTATGGAATATTAATTTCTAAAAACTCTGGAACCACTAGACGTAGCCCTAGACTTCCCGGATCGTCGACCCACCTGGGAGAGGTGGAGGGGCAGACCCGTCAAAACAGTTTAAGCTAGTACCGTGGGCCCTCAGCTCGACCGTAGCGCTCTACAGGGAGGGAAATCTAGCTAGAGGCCTAGCCCTAGGCAGGGGTCGGTGTGTGCAAACGTGGTCAGAGGCGAGTGCTGACACTGACGAGTGTTACTCTGACTAGTTCTCGGTTGGTACGGTTTGGTTACGCTTCTCGCTGGGCACGTTCAGACTCGCGAGTTGCTTGAGATGCAGTGTAAGTCGTCAGGGGAAGCATGTGGTCTCTCTCTTCTGGTGGACTTCCCTGTCCTTCTCCTGTCATTGGAATGATTGAGTTTATTCTGTTGGTAGATGTAGTTTTTACCGCTAGTTCTCGTTGCTAGCCGTTGTTTCAGTTATTTGGTTATTTAGTTATTTAGTTAATTATTTAAATTGGCGTCTCGTTAGTCGATTTAATTGTCTAGATAGACTCTCCTGTTCTAGTCTAGTAGCATGTTGAAATAGTACATCTGCTTGTTTAATTGTTTAAATGCATGCTCTAATTACATTTTAATTGTTCTAATTACACGTTAATTACTTGCTTGCTTGGTTAGCTCGAGGTAGGGATCCGCGTGACCCCTACTGAGTTTGGCTGTGACTCACCCTTCCTTCTTACAGGTGAGCTGTCTCAGCCGTCTATCAGTGGTTCTCGTGCTTTTGGAGACTGCACGTAGAGTGCCAGCTGTCGGTCTGTCTTTTTGTATTTTGTCCGGGGTATGCCCCGTGTAGTTGTCGTCTTGTCTTTTCTTTCTTCTATGGGACTTGTGTATATTCATAGATGTTGTAAATCTGGACTAGTTTATATAAATACCACTCTGATATTTTAAATTACTTCCGTCTTATTTTAATTAATCGTTGTGAAAATTAATATTACGCGCCTACGAATTTCAATTTCTAATGCAATCTCTCGACAAACCCCACTAACCCTTCGGCGGCCTCATCAGCCTCCTGGGTGGCGTCCCCAGTTCTTGGTAGCAGTAGTCTGATACTTGTATCGGGTTATCGGTACCCTGAGCTCTGGGTCGTTACAGGGGGCACCTTCGGACATAGTTGAGACAATCTTGTTACAAGGTGGGCCACCAGTACCTAGGGCGAATTAGCGTCCTTGCGAGTGCTCGCCCTCCTACATGCCTTCCACAGAGCCCTTCGTGGACCTCCTGAATGGCCTGGTTGGCCTCTGTGGGGAACAAGCACTTTAATAGCAGAGCTGACAAGGAACGGCGATATAATCTACCGTTCGCCATTGTGAAATGAGCTGCTCTTGCCCGCGTGCGTCGTGCTTCAGCGTGATCATCCGGGAGTTACTATCAGAGAAGGAAATCCAAAAGGGGATCCATCCAAGAGGGCTCGTAGTTGATGGCATTTCCCTGGAGTGTAGGTTCGTCTATGCTCAGAGCCGACAACTCCTCTATCAAGACAGACCTTGATTTGGAGATCGTGGTGGCAGACGCGAGGCATGATAGGGCATCTACTCGGGTGTTCTCTTCTCGCGGGATGTGAACCATCTCGAAGTGCGAGAACTCCCCTGTCGTGGCTCTGACCTGCTCTAAGTATTTGATCATGGTGGGCTCCCGCGCTTCAAATTCTCCTTTCACTTGATTGGCGATAAGCAAGGAGTCGCTGTACGCCCGCACACTGGTAGCTCCCAAATGTCTCGCCATGCGTAGCCCTGAGAGAAGTGCCTCATACTCGGCTACGTTATTTGTGGTTGGGAGGCTGAACTGCAAAGCGTACTGCAGCTCGAGTCCCTCCGACGAGAGGAGGACCAGTCCGGCTCCGCTCCCCGCAACGCAAGATGATCCATCGATGTATAACTCCCAGGCGGCCCTGGGAGACTGGTTGGATGGGTCTTCAGTCCGTAGAGTGCTTTCGGCGATGAAGTTGGTGAGATCCTGGGCTTTGATAGCCGTCCTTGGATGAAAATTAACATCAAACTCTCCCAGCTCGATAGCCCACTTGACTAGCCTACCTGAGGCGTCCGGGTTCTACAAGATCTACCGGAGGGGCTGATTGGTGAGGACGATGACGGGATGAACCAGGAAGTATGGCCGTAGCTTGCGAGCGACCGTAATGAGCACGAGGGTAAACTTCTTGATCCGCGAGCACCGAAACTATGGGCCCTGTAATGCTCGGCTGATGTAGTAGACGGGCTTCATTATTCCTGCTCCTTCTCAGGTGAGCACGACGCTCATTGTGCTCGGCGTCACCGATAGGTACAAGAATAACTCCTCTCCCTTCTTGGGCTTGGCGATGACCGGGGGTGATGCCAAGTAGTGCTTCAATTCTTCGAATGCTTGCTCGTACTCCTGGTCCCAATTGATTTGTCCCTTCTTCTCGGGTGCTTGATTAGCCTGCTTGATCAGCCAGAAGAAGGGAAGGCATCGTTCGACAGCTCGAGACAGAAATCGAGTCAGCGCCGTGATGCGTCCGGTGAGACATTGTACGCCTCTGACTCTCCCCGGTCGCTGCATCTCGAGCACCGCTCGGATTTGGTCGGGGTTGGCTTCAATCCCCCGATGGGTGACGAGGAAGCCGAGGAAGGTAGGCTTTCCTGCTTTGCTATTATTGTGTTTTATCATGCTATTGCCTGTTTAGGACTTAAATGCATGCTCTAATTACCTTTATTATTGTATGCTTGCATGTTTAGTGCAAGGTAGGGATCTGCGTGACCCCTACTAAGTCTAGCTGTGACTCACCCTTCCTTTCTGCAGGTGAGCCGTCCCAGCCGTCCGCCGGTCCATCGCGTGCTTTCGGAGACCGTGTCTAGAGTGTCGACTGTGGTCTGTCCGTCCTTTGTGTACTTTTGACCGAGGTATGCCCCATGTAGTTATACGGTGGGACTGTTCTGTTATTTTCAGACTTGTATATTTGTAAATTCTAGACTATTGTATATATTTAACACTCTGATAATTTTAAATTACTTCCGCACAATATATTAATTTTGTTGCTTTAATTAACATTGCATGTTGTAATTCCAATTCGTTGCATCATCCCTCGACAACCTCCACTAACCCTTTAGGGGCCTCATCAGCCTCTTGGGTGGCATTCCCAGTTCCTGGTATCAGTATCTCGATGTTATCAGGTTATCGGTACTCAAAACTCTGGGTCGCTACATCACCTCTGTCTCGGTGATGTGGAATCTTTTAGTGAATTTTGGCTGCATATCCGGCCAGTCATTGATAGACCCAGGTGATAGACTGGAAACCCATTCCAAGGCTGGTCCTGTCAGAGAAGACCCAATGAATTCCAACAGGTATGACTCATCTACCGCCAAGTCACCCATGACTGCTATATAGTGTGCAATATGTTCTTTCGGGAAGCCCTGGCCGTTGAATTTGTCGAATTTGGGAGGTTTGTCGATGCTGGGTGGCAACCTTTTGGCAGCATGATAAGCTGGATATGGCACTTCATATATGTCAAAGGGGGTGCAATCAGCGCCACCCCTCTTTGCTAGCCTTGCTTTAATCATCCTTCCCACCATTGATTCATTCACCATAACTGGCTCTACTGGTTGAAGGCAGAGGTGGGCGGGATGCATCACTTGCGTGGCTGGAGTTGCAATATAAGATGGTAAAGGCTTTGACAGGGGAGCCTGCCGCTGTGGAGTTGAAACGTCTCTGTGATGGCTTGGCTTGTGCCTCTGGTTGCTCGTGTGTCATAGCATGCTTAATCTTCCTTTTTACTTGTTTCTTCAGTAATTCTACCTCCTGCTGATATTTCTGTAAAGTTATTAAGACAACGGGGTTCGTAGCTATCTCGCTACTAATGCCCTCAAGTATTTCACCCAAGGCGCATCCAAATAGAGGAGATAGGAGCACCCCTTCTCCTTCGAAAGCCATTGTTTGGCATTAGGGGTAATGTTGTCTTCATTAGCAATCCGCTTGCCCTTAACAGCCTGCAGTAACTCGGCCTCAGTTTTGTCCCACCTTGTCACCATGTCTTCTCTTTTAGCAACCTCAGCCAGCTCTTGTTGTTCATGCGGTAGAGTGCCATGCCCGCTCATCACCCCTATCATATTACAGGTGAGGATTTGTATTCTTCTATTGTACTTTCTGACTCCCCTTCGGGCCTGACTAGGGAGAGTCAGCCCTTCATTTGTTAAAAATCTTTTCATCTTTTCATTTTATGGAGGAATTTCAAGGCTTCTAGCCCTGGCTTGCTTCTCTTTTTCATTCGCCCTTACGGGTGACATTTTATCTTTTCCTTCTCCTTCAGCCTTGACGGCACAGAGTGACCTCTATCGGCCTATGACGGGTCTCCTGGGGCTGTGAAAATATTCTCAGACTACCTTAATCATGCCTTCTTGACTGTGCTTTGTAGAGATAGCGGGAGGCAACATCCAGTCCCAGACAGATGGCATATATGATAGCTGTATCAGTTTAGTAGCTTGATTGGAATTCCTTGAGTATTTGAGGATGTCAGCCTGCCTCACCCGGGTCTTGGCATTGAATGGAGAAGTTGTAGCTGCAGCCTCCTTTACATGCATGATTTTGTTGCTCCCTTTTCTAGGGGCATCAGTAGAATTGTTGTAGTCCTGCAGGGCTGATGCAATGCCTTGGGTCTTTTTGGGAACCCACATTTGCTTGAATTTTGATAATTTTGGGTTTGGACGCCCTTACTTGTTCTTATCAAGGTTCACCCTCCGGCTAGCCAGCACTTGGAAGACATTGTGGGTGGGGACAGTTGGGATAACCCGATCTGGCAGAACTCTAGCATGGCGGCCGTTGAAGTAGACTCGGATGCCCCCAATCATCAAGGACTTCCCGGACGCCGAGAGTCGGCCTCGAGAAGTGGCAGAGACTCTTTCTTTTATGAAATTCTTTTCATTGTCTCCTGCGGGCTTCTTCTCATGTGCTCCAATCGGGCAAGTAGTGTGGTGAACGTAGCAGCCCATAGTCACTGGGCTCTTTAGCAAAGCTTTCTTGATTCAACCCTCATTTTGGTGGGCTGTAAGTTTGTTGTTCTTCAGCATCGCATGTTCAGAACTCTCCATGTCTAGGAGACCTGCGCATGCAACTCCCAGGAAGTTGGGGAAGCCGACGACCGGGGGACAGCTGCCAAAGGTGGTAGGCATGGCAAGGTAGCCGTATGCAACATGGTTGGCCACGATTTAGGGATTGAAAATAAGTCGAGACAGTCCGCTCGCCATTGCTTTGCCCTATAGAACTCCAGGAGAGTCCGTGGGGACCGCAGTTAATTTTCCCTGGATTCTGCCATGGAAGACGGCTCGGTGCTGGCAAACTCGATCATCCTCGGCACGGGATGATCTGACTGAAGTGACCTGGGAGCTGCTTCAGGAAATAGGGTGTAGACCCAAGCATTGAAGAAGTGTAGCGGACCAATCGTCTACGAATTCCTGGGGATGCGGGACTTATGCAGATCACCCAGCATCTTGTACGTGAGGCACAGGGCCACCGGGCAGAGGGACAGCTTCGTGCCCCAGGCCATCAAACATGCAGGGTAGATCGCCTCTGCCTTGATTACAGTTACGTCACCCTGAGGGAGGGCGAATGAACAAAGCCAATAGGTTAAATATGCAGCATAGTGAGTGACTGCATCAACTCCAGTGGGGTTCGGGTCTCCTCGTCACCCTCCCCTTGAAGTGGACCGGGAAGTCAGATGCTGGCGGACCCTCTTCTTCCTCCTTGCTGTTGTCAGGGCTACGGTGGGAAAGTCTTCATACTTTTGTTCCCCGCCAAAGAAATGCTGGAGCCATGTGCCCATCCGCACACATCTCTTCTCTCCAGGCTTCCGCGCCTCCCGTGTATCATGCATGGACTACCACAGGGTGCGGTATGCCTTCATCAAGTATCGGTAGGCGAAGCCAGTGAAATATTTGCCTTCACAGTCAGTCTAATCCTTCAGCCAGTCAGGGAAGCAGACTTCTTCAAATGGCTCTTCGTCTATCGACAGGCTGCTCAGCTAGGAAAGGCTCCATAAATCCAAGGAAGCCTCCCCCTCTGCAGTGTAAAAGGTGTTGTACTCAGGACAAAACACCTCTATCATTCCACAGCACAAGCCTCTAGAAATTGGATAGCGGTACCAGGAGGCGTACATGCTGTGGTATACTCCGGCATTCACCAGGATTGGAGCTTATTGCTGCAGCACATAATCTGTGAACTCTACTACTCCTGGCCTAAAGGCGTGGGCGTCGGTGGCTTTCAGCTCCGCAAACCATCCCACTGAAATCTGGTGCTTGAAGCGCACCACTAAGCAGTCCAAGAGAAATGATTCATCTTAGTACCCCCACTTCAGCGGGGTAAGGAACAAGTCGAAGATGGGTCTTTCTCTGTCAACGCGTCTGGCAGTATCATTCCAGTGAGCCGGCGTAAACTGGGGAGCTCTTGTCAGCAACCCGATCTCTGGAGTCAACTCCTGCAGACCAAGCACAGCGTCCTATTTCCTGAGCTCCCCGGGGAGGTACATGGGCCTACCCCAAACAACTGATTCACTCAGACTGTCCCGCTCCACGAGCATGGCCCGCTCGGCCCTTCGGACAAGGAATAGATCTCTCTTCCCATGGAGATTGAAGTGTCTAAGGAAAGCCAGCAAATGCTTATCCTTGGGATAATGCACTTTAACAATGTCTCTGCGCTCATACTTGAAGGAGTCGTTGTTGATGATCATCAGGCGACTGGTATCCACTGTATCAGTCTCCAAATCAGAAGACTCTGCGACTGCAGTTGGTCGCCTGACTCCTCGGTCAAGAGAGTGAATGTTCTCCCACGTCATGATGGCCCGAGACACAGAGGAAGAAGAACCGGATGCCATGTTATCTGCAAAACAGCATCCAGAAAAGAACAAGCAAAGTCAAAAGTCAGTTAATTGAAACAAGATTTATGATGAAATTTCGGCAGAGTCTCCCTAGCCCGGGAGATTGCCAAAAGAAAGCGGGAACTCGTCCACCAAGGGACCGGTCCCTAAACACGGCCATAGGCATTACACGGAGGCCAAACGAGACACCCGGGGGAATAGCTCCGAGGACAAGTCCTGTTAGAAGCCTCCCGGGGCCCGAGAAATGGGTTTTAACCCCAAACAAAATGACACTCACTCACCTCCTCAATCAAAACCCTCAACTCACTCAGATCGCTCAGCGTCGTGGTGGAGAGAAATGAGGAGAGTAGTTTTTACAAATGAACAGTGGAGAAGAAATTTTGAAGAAGAAGTCCTTTTATAGGGGCCTCTTAAAACGGTGCGCAAATTTACGTGCCGTTTTAGCCCCTTCAATGGGTTTTTGAGCGTCGATTTAACTGGCGTCATTTTAACCCTAAGGTAAAAGGCACGTCGTTTTAAACGGTGCCATTTTAACAACAACGCGAGGGTACGCCGCATTAGACAGTGCCGTTTTAGCCCCCGACTATGTCGGTGTAGCATCTACATCTGGATCGAGGCCGTCCGAGCCACCGTCAGCCAAGGAGATCAATCCAGACGAAGCTCATCCGTCGGTCCTGCTACCCTCGTGCCTTATTCGTAGCACCCATGGCTATGGGGCATTTGTTGGCACTCAAAATATGGTCAACGGTGATCAAGCCGCAAAGACAAATGATACGGCCCACTAAAGCACAAAAGCCGATGAAGATCAACATATTGAAGTCTTCTCAAGCTACCGGAGCCTCAAGTCACCTAGAATGAACACCAGGGACTTCGTCTCAGGAGAGTCGAGATGAACTCACAACCAACCGACAGTGCGACCAAGCCTGCCTAATGATCCAGAGTCGACTCCGTCGTGCTACATACGCCCTACCCGTCGTCCGAGCAAGGACGATGGTCTACCCGGTGGCCCGCCTATACATCAGGCCCCGGGCCCACCATAGAGCTCGACAGGCAATAGATTCTCAGCATCGGGCAACCCATCCCCAGCTCCCTCAGTGATGGTCAGTCCAGACACTGACCCCACCTACGTGGGAACTATCTCGACGGCATGCCCTCCCAAGGTTGTCCGAGTAGGCGGTCACTTAGACGAAACTGAGGCACCCCGACTTCCACCTTCGCTCGACGTCAAGGATGAAGAATCCGTGACATCCTCGTCCAAGTCATAGCATTACCCCAGAAGGAAATTCGAGCTCTATGTCTGCCTGCTCATGGGCTAGAGAGGTCGGTCATTGGAAGCCTTGGGAAAACCCCTTCTGCAGACCTCGATGGTAGCCTGGCTCGTAGTAGGCAAAGGCAGCCTTCTGGAGCGCTACCTGATAACCCTCTGAGCATTTTTATTGCTCGAGCACCTCCAATCCGGCTAGCAATGCCTTCTCCTCGAGCTTGGCAGCCCTTCACTCTGCCTCGGACTGCCTCCTCCCGACTTCGACTTACGCGCCTTCGGCTTCCGCCCACTGTCGCTCGACCACTTGGACCTGGCCCTCGAGCTCCTCACGCTCGGCCCTCCACTACTCGGCGTGTTCAGCTTGCACTTTGCACTCCACGTCTAGGACTCTATCTTTTTGCTCAACCATGTAGTGGGCCTGAACCAGTTGCTCGATCAATTCCCGAGCCTCTCTCTTGCTTGACTCCACTTGCACCTTGACCGAGGCGGCCTCCCGCCGAAGGTCTTCAAGATCGAGAGTCAAGCGTTCAATCTTTCGGTCGGACACACCACAGGCCCAGGCCAGGGATTCCCTCTTCGAGTTGATCTGAGCGAACAGATCAGTCATTTCGGCCCCTAGCTGGGCCACGATCAAGCCGCCCTCCATGACCCTTTCGAGAAGCACGAAAGGGCGGCTACGCCCGAGACCTCCCCGAATTGCCTCCGAAGTCACAGAACGGCACCTGTGGTACAAGGAGGCTATGATGACAAAGGCACTTGTCGCGGGAGGGATGATCCTCTCTGGGAAAGCCAGGATCGGGGAATCCCCCCCGGGTATTCTTGCTCCTGGAAGCCCACTGGTTGGCTCGGGCTAGCCCACATCCCCCCGCACCTCCGCAGCCTCAGTTGGCTGGCATTGGGTCGCCTCACCTTGTGACCCCTAGGCCTCGACCGGCTGGGATCGGGTCCCACCGCCCTATGCCCCCTCAGCCTCGACAGGTGATCCAGCACCAGCCACCTCCGCTCAGGCTGCATCTGCCTCAGCCACGACTCCTCCGACGGTGGCGGCCCCCTCTGATTCAACGGACGGGAGAGCCAACTGCATGCCCCCCTCGACCGAGCGTGCGGCCTATGCCCTTCTCACCCTTTTCCTCTCAGCAGCTACGGCCTTCATCGAGGACCTATCATCTTCTCCGTGGGATCCTTGCGCTTGGCCCCGTGACACTCAGAAGCTCCATCCCGAGCAAGCTGCTTACCCTTCTCTTGGGTATGGGAAGAACTCCCGGACACATGAGGTCCTTCTGGAGCAGGCATCTCCTCCGCATCGATGATCACCACCTCAGCCAGTGATGCCCCCTCATCATCCACTCGCCTCGAATCTGAGCAAAGAAAAAAAAGTGGACCATCAGTAAGAAGTTTACTAATGCGACCCAACATCAACACAAGGCCCTGAAGCCCTTACTTGGAGGCCTCACCATCCAAGAGGGATACTCCTCAATGTTGGCCTCAGTCATCAACTCAGTGGTGGATCGGCGATTCTCCTAAAGAAGGGCAGCCTTCTTCTCCACCTCTGGGGTTTTACATTGGGGAATCCAAATTCAGCAATAGACCTCGACGGACACATTTGGTGCCCTTGTTCAGGTTGTAGAAATTTGAAGTGACATTCACTATGGGATGTGTAGCATCATTTGTAAAATAAAGGGTTTGTGGATGGTTATATGAATTAGACGTGTCATAGTGAGGATGTCTTGTCGTATGAGCCCAATAATGTTGCAGGCACAAGTGGATACATGGATATTGTTGTGGATGTTGTTGGTCCTAGTTTTAATATTCATGAGGAGCATGCATACACGGAAGAAGCGTCGAATAAGACAGCCGAAAGATTTTATCAACTACTTACGGATGCTGATAAGCCGCTGTAGGATGGTTGTGAAAAGCATACTCGGTTGTCTGCGGTCTCACAGTTGTTGAACTTGACAATCTGAGTTTCACATCAGTGAGACTTGTTTTGACCCTCTCCCCCTCTTGATCAAGAGTATGTTGTCTCGAGATGAAAAGTTACCTGAAAATTTTTATCGTGAAGAAAAGATGGTTAATGAGCTAGGGCTTGGATATGTGAAAATAGATGCATGCCCGAACCATTGTATGTTATATTACAAAGAGGATGCAGGTAAGACATCATGTTCTATTTGTCATCATGACAGATTCAAACCTAAGAGAGGGGACAATTGTGAACAACGTCACGCAGAGGTTTTTTATGTGTGTGTGGAGAGTGTGTAGGGAGAGTGTAGTGTGTGGTGGAGGTGGGTCAAGACAAAAAGATGAAAAGAATGATGAATGATGATGAATGAGGGTGACAAAAGATGGACCACCGCTGGAGATTGCTCTCTGCTATTTTTTATTTTTTATAAACTTTGAAACCATAAAGTCACTTCGAGTGAGAACGACCTCAGATAAAAGTCATTCCCACTTAGAGCGACTTCCCTTACTGTCTCTCTCTACCTCCGTCCTCTCTCTATCTCTCCCTCTCTGTCTCTAACTGTCACCAGAGGGGGAGACCTCCTCCGACTCCCCCCCTACGCTCTCTCTCTCTCTCACCTCGTCCTCTCTCTCTATGTTCCTTTATGTGTCTCTCTCCCTCTCTTTTTGTCTCTGACCGCCGTTGGAGGAGGTCTCCCCCTCTGGCATCCCCCCTTCCCTGCGCTCTCTCTCTCTCTTTCCTTGTAACGACCTAGGATATGAATACCGAAAAGTAACTGGTGCGACCTGGATCCTAGCCTGCCACTCATGAGCCACAATGCTCGGAAGGGTTGATTCTTCGTCACGGGAGTGCATAAGAACCTAAGATAAGCGCATAATTTAAGTGTGGAATTTAAATTTAAATATTACACAATTATGCAATTTACAGTCCAGAGTCTAAATCCACAATAAATACGGTCCAACAAAAAAGAAAGTACACAGACATAGGACATACCTCGACTCTGGAAAGCTGGCAACTAGAGAGCACACCACTGGTGCCGCACTGAGTCTTAGAAGAATCGTGTGACGGTAACACTTTCCCTAAGAGAAACAAAGAGGGTGAACCTCGTCTCATTGGCTAAATACGGAGGTCTCGTGAATCCCCACCTCATCAAACAACGACGACACTTAACATATAGTACAATAAGCAAGTAACTGGCAAGAGATAAATATGCAAGATACCAGTAACACTGTCACACAAACCACAAGTTTGTAGCTCAACACCACGGCTACACGTGACATGAAAATCACAACCTCGCTGTTGGGAGAATCACAACCGTAAGTGACAGGGAAACCTCCCACTAGTAGCAAGGCTGAATGCGTCCACTGATATCTTATATCACACCTCCTGTCTCACACACGGCCCAATTCCTGATAGGGAGTGCAGTAGTGAGACACACACACACACCCCCACGCACACCTCTCACTAAGATTAGTTGGGGTTTGTGCTGCCGCCACGTCAACACGATGTCTAAGCCCCCAACCATGTGTGCACATATTAGATGGGCTCCTCAACGTCTAAGTCCCAAGTTGATTTTCCCCTAGTCTGGACTCAGGCTAAAAAGAAAGCAGACGTCTAAGTAGGGGCCCATGACCACTAGCTCAAAACTGACTTACGGGAACGCTCTCGCACTAGACAGACTCCTCAACTTCCAGAGGGCTACAACTAAGGGTGTGTCACTCACAGTAGAGTACACAGCCAAAACGGGAACAGTTAGAGTACCACCGGCTCACATGGACCACGCACCACGCGGAAAGGTCCCCTCTATGGAAAACCGTAAAAGACACATTTCTTGAAAAATACTCTGCAAATATTCTAGAAATGCCATGTAATTATTCTAAAAAATAACCAGTAAATACCATGAAAAATGTCGGCAAAATACACTGCAAGTCACATAAGAATGTCCCATACACGCCCTTGAAACCACCGGAAGACGACATTCACACACCCCGCAAATCGTCAGAAGATGGCCTGCACACACCCCACGCGGCACACCCCGGCCGTCCAACCTGCTGGACGACGGGGACGCTGGCCGTCCGACCCTCCGGACGACGGCCACGCCAGTCAGCTAACGGGGGCCAAATCACGCCCTAAATGTCTAGAACGAGTGGGCAAATGAGGGGGAAAACACGGAGAATCATCTCCCCTCTATTCACACCATAAATCGCCTCTCAATGATTAGATTAAAACCCTGCAGCCCTAGCATGGAAATAATTCCTTGTGCAAGAAATAATCCCATTTCAAACTCAAATAGGAGGAAAATCACCAAAGGAAGTGTGGGATCGATCCCCCTACCTCTGGAGGGGAACAGCCTCGCCCGATAGCCGCTCTCATGGTCGATCACCGCCGTCGCTGCGCGTCCGTTGGCCGCAGTTCTCCACCGCCGCTGCTACTCTGTCGGCGGAGCCGCCGCCGCTGCTGGCCCCCATGCTCATCGCCTACCGTCGCCGTCGCCGCCTCGACCCCCCATGTCCACCGTCGGCCGCCGGTGGGTGGGAGGAGAGGAAGAGGGAAGACAGAGGAGGGGGTGAAGGAAAACGAGGAAGAAGAGACGAGGGCTCGGGGTTTGAGTCGACGGGTTTTTTTCTTTTTCTTTTTATTTCTTTTTATTTTATTTTCTATTTTTTTGTTCTTTTATTTTTTTGTTTTTCCCTTTTTTAAGGTAAGGTAAAATCCCAATCATACCCCAAATGGCATTAAAACCCACGCATCTCGCCCCAATGCGCCATGAAAAATCCAAAACAACTCGATATTAGCCATTTGGGGGTCTGATGATTCATCATTCACGATTTGAATACTCACAGAAAACACAAACATGCCATCCGAAACTCACGGATATTTCACAATTTATCCTCTCTCTCTCCCTCCCTCTCTCCCTCCCTCCCTCTCTATCACTAACGTTGGAGGGAGAGACCCCTCCTGAGCCCCCCTCCCATGCGCTCTCTTAATTTCTCTCTCTCTCTCTCTCTTCGTCTCTAATAAGTGTCGGAGGAAGATTTACCTTTATCTAAAGATGTTAATTACTTTAATGTTGTCTGGTATATAGAGATATAAAATCCTACTGAGCATGTCGCTCACCCTACGTTTTCAATTAATATCGCAGGTAATTCTGTCGACGAACCCCAAACACATGGGGATGGGCTAGAGTGAACAAGGGATCAAGTTACCTTAGTTACCAAGGTTTATGAATATTACTCTTACTAGAATTATGTCTTTGAAAGTTGTATTATGCCTCTTAAGGCTTAAGAATGTTGTAAAACTTTATTTCGAGAAAATAGAATTATCTTTTCTTCTTATCTCTTCTTATGGTTTGGACCCTATTATGTATGCTCTAATCGACACGAGTGTATGACTCATCGCACCTCGATATTCCGCATTGGGACGTGACAGAGCAAGTCCTCCTCCTTGGCGCCATAACTCCCTGGCAACAAGAAAACAACCAATGAAATCAATAAAACACACAGCGCCCTAAGCCAGTCTCCGACTGTACAAGACATTCATGGACTTTCTGGACCACTGCAATCATTTCAGGTTCTTATATACATCCACAACCTCACTCTGATACCAGCTGTAACGACCCAAGATCCGAGTACCAGAAAGGAACCGACACGACTCGAATCTTGACCCGCCACCCATGAGCCCGAAGACTCGGAAGGGTTAAATGATGGTGTAAGGGTACACAAGAAGCTAAAATAACTACAGAACTAACACAATAATGTAGGAAATAAATAACTACTCACTAAAAGCTACAAGGTCTAGTGTGTCTCATATCCAAAATAAGTACAATCAACAGAAGAAAAAGTACAAGTACACGAGGGCATACCCCGGCTCTAGAAACTGGCGACTAACTCTGACCATACGAACCATGAGGAGCCTCGGATGTGCCTCTCGACGAACCTGCCTCACCTAAAAATATAGGGGTGAGCCTCATTTTATAGGCTCACTAGGGATCCCACGGACCCCCACCTCGCAATGAGAGAAACGAGATCGCAAGGCACAAACGAGCATGAAAAGTAACGCTACCTAATAGAAGTACGGTAGTAGCAACAAGTAAAAATAAATAAATGGAAAAGCTCACTACAAGTAATCGCACCGAGCATACTAACCACGGTCCGACAAGGAAACAAGTCCATACCCACCAGAAGACAGGAGCACTACCGACTAAAAGCAAGACTAGATGCATCCCCTGATGTCTTACACCACGCCCAAGTGTCTCCCTACACGTCCCAGGCGGTAACTAAGACACACAACAAGTACCACGAACAAGGACTACTTGGGGTTACTCTCATCAGCGTGGGTCCGACGCCCCCAACCACATGTGCACACACAGACCATGCGTCCTAGGTCAGGCCTTCTAGCTAGTTCTTCCCCAAAGCCTGGACTCAGGCTGCATAGAGGGGCCCTACGGTAACCAGCCTAACAACCGTCTCTCCAGGTCACGCTCTCCACCACTCCCAAGTGGGTCTGCACATGCGTGCGCAAGAAAGTCACGACTAGTGGATAGGTCACTGAACGTAAGACTCACCTCACAAAAATCACTGCTCAAAACAAAATAGGGTGGTGGTCCTCCCAAGACCACCATCCCACTGGCGGTCATCCCTAGACCACAAAATGAGCCTAGCGGTCTCCCGGAGATTGCCAGGCTAGGCCAGGAGGCCGTGCCATAGTCGCAAGTAGGCAAGCCACGGGGTTGACTAGCGATCTATCGCCAGATCGCTTACCCCACCATGCGGTCACCTGCTGATCGCAAAAGACCAGGAAACGGTCGTGCCCTAACCGCAACCTGGCACACGACTCCCAATGGTCAAAAATATGCACCTCGAGGGTGCTCTGACCAGATGAGAGAAACAGTCGGCAATCGATTATTACCCCAGAGGTAGCGATCTATCGCGAGACTGCAACCCTGGCCTGGCGGTCCCAGATGGACCGCTAAGCCCAACCGACACACAAAATGCCTGAAAATAGTCCCTAGTAGGACCGCAATGCCGACCCGAGCGTGAGAATGGTGAAAATGACCAAAAACACTCGATCCACGCCCCGATCATCTCCGGACGATAGGGAAACAAAGGGGAATCCTTCCCCAACCCTCCTAGCATGATTCTATGCCCATAGATCGGCCCAAAACCCCGAGAAACATTAGATCTGGCGCTCAACCCTAAAACATGCATTTTCACCCTCCCGGCACAAAAACACCCCTCTCGACCTCTCCTTAGCCTAAAAATCATGGGGAAAGCGGGAAAAAGGGTAAGGATCTATCCCCCTACCTCAAGAAAGCTCGAAACCCATCGGATCGCCACCGATCTCAAGTTCACGTTCAAAACCCCGATCTTTACGCCCTCACGACAAAAATGACACCGCCACGATCACCAGGCCGCCAAAGTCACCGCCATGCCCACGTCAGCTCACCGTCTGCAGCCGGAGAGAGAGGAAGCCACGGTCGCTCGGACGGGGAAGAGGCAAGCAACGGTTGGGAGAGGGGGTCTCCAACGGGAAGAAGAAGAGGGGAAGAAGAAAAGAAGGGGAAAGGGAAAAGAAAAAGGGGGGTTTATAGAAAATCTAGAAAATATGAAAAATATAAAAAATTAAAAAAATTATTTTCTCAACTCTCGAAACACGCTGACCGGAGCCGATCCTTCGGACGGCTAGGTACGTGCGTTCGCCACTCCACCTGCTTGCTTAGTATTAGCTCTGACTGTCGCACCCCGTGAGGAGTGCCCAGCCCAAATTCCACGATACGAGAGTTCTTACTACCGGTGAGAGAGTGCACACCAGATCTGATCCCCTCGGTATCGGTCCGCCAGGCTGAAACCGGTGCCCTTCACTTATCCCCGGGTGGGTCACCATCACCCTCCACGCTACTCGGACAGTGTCCGACCCCGTCGCGAGCCACAGCTCACTGAACCGTCACTATATGCCCTGAGTGGAGTTCGTCGCGTGCGTGACTGTTAGCTTGTCATAGGACGACTTGCACTCAGTTGATTGCTGGCTTAGGGTCCCGCATCTCGACCAGGTTCTTCCCGCGTCACTGCCAGAGGCCAATGTGACCTTCACTCAGGAGGATATGTTACTCCCCACTATCATTCACAACAGACCACTGTACATGAAGGGGCAGCTGAATGGTCAGGAGCTGAACAGAATTTTGGTGGATCCGGAGCAGCTGTCAATATCCTACCATACAGAATATATCAGAGGTACTACTTTAATGTGCACCTTGACAAAGTCAGAGATATGCGCATCGCCGACTTCAATCAGAAGTTTGAAGTGCCGCTGGGAGTGGCAGAATTCACCCTTACCATGGCAGATTTTGCCACAAGGGTGTAGTTTCATGTCATCAACTCCAGTACCTCGTACAAGGCACTGCTTGGTTGCCCCTAGCTGCATGAAAATATGGTGGTACCCTCCACACTGCACCAATGTATCAAATACAACCAAGAGAGGAAGGAGGAGAGGATATTTACTAACCTCCACCCATTTGAAGTGTTTGAGTGTCATCTACTTGACGCTTCTTTGTATGCGGAGCCATCACAGAAGACCTCCAAAGCCAAGACCTCCGCCAGGGTGTCAAAAACACCTCTAGTGATGATTGGTTCCCACCACCGCCACCGGGATATGTCAACACCAAGACGGTCTCACATATTGCCAGCACAGGAGACGTGGGCAGAGCAGCAGCTCCCGCCACCTACACTGAAGCTAATGAAGCCAAGGTCGATCAGCACCATGGCCATATTGAAATCCCAGAAGGTCTCACCTGGCCAATATTTGGCCTCGATAACGTCACTGTTGAGCCTTTCAAAACTTGGGAGGTGGCACAGTCTGAAGGCCCTAGCAGCTTGTTCTATACGGCTGAAGAGCACCCTACACAGGAAGACACTGACTGTCATCTCCCTGAAGATATAGAGAACCTGTCAATCCCCACTCAAGGGCTGACGTTCACAACAAGTCGGATGGCTAAGATATTCCGAAAGTAGCATATCCCCTCTCGCCAACCCCACAAGGAGAAAGAAGCATTCCAAAGACTTTGGTATCCTGTCAGCCTGGACAAAGAGCTGAGACGTGTCTCCCAACATCGAGGGTTGGGTTTCACCCTTGAAGAATATTATTACAGTGGGCGCTATGAAGTTGACACCATCTCCACCTTCTTCCCGACAGAAGACAGCTCGCTGGGGGCAACTTTTGATGAATACTTGGAGGAGGCTGAACATACTAGACCGACTCAATCAAGAGACTCAGAATTAGAAGCCATAGCTCCTTGCAGGTGCTGGGAGTAGGTCTACCTTGAAGAAATGGCTCTCCAAGCCAAATTTGACACGGCCAGCAGTAGTGAAGCCGAAGATATTGAGGAAGCAGGGCTACCCCTATCCTTTTCCTATAGCTCTCCCTGGGCAGAAATATCACCACCTCTTATACCGATCAAGGAAGTTTCTGCTAAAATTGATCAGGAAGTGCCCATTGCTGGAAAAGAATGGGCCATCTCCGCCAAAGGTAGGGTGATTCAAGGAGGCGACGGGACAGAGTTGTCTTCATATGCCACAAAATTGCAATGCTATTCCTCCAGCTCAGCAAGAAATAACTGCCAATCCTTTTAGGTTGCCAACACATCAGCAGAGTTCGAAGCTACCAGCTCATCTGGTAAAACCATAGTCGTAGAGGAGCTGTTGATAGAACAAGTCATACAGTCGCCACCAGCTGAACTATAAGCTCCTGACGAGGCTCGGGGAGAACGAGATGAAGAGACTGAGGTGCTCGAGCTCAAAGATAACATTCGAGACTTCGTTGATCTCCAGCCAACGCCCCCAGAAATGGAAGATGGAGGCCAAGCCATAGTCAATGAGTTCATAGAAGTCAACTTAGGAGCTGAAGATGATCCTAGGCCGACTTTGCTCAGTGCTCAGCTATCTTTTGAAGAACAGAAGCTGTATATCCAGCTGCTACAAGAATACCGGGATTACTTTACTTGGACTTACAAGGAGAGGCCAGGACACAGCCCTACAGTTTCGCAGTATGATCTGGCTATAAATCATGAGGCCGAGCTAGTAAAACAGTCACTACGGTGCATGAGGCCAGAACTTATCACTCAGATATGCAAAGAAGTAGACAAACTCATTGATGTAGGTTTCGTGGAGAAAAATCAATATACCACGTGGTTGGCTAATATTGTGCCCGTGAAAAGAACAATGGGCAGATCCGAATATGTGTGGACTTTCGAGATCTAAATAAAGCATGCCCCAAAGATGACTTTTTCTCAACAACCCACACTAACCCTTCGGGGGCCTCATCAGCCTCCTGGGTGGCGACCCCGGTTCATGGTAGTGGTAATTTGATACCTAGTATCGGGTTATCGGTATCATGAACTCTCAGTTCATAGTGGTGGTAATTCGATACTTAGTAATGAATTATTGGCATTATGGACTCTGGGACGTTACACTCGGCATCCACTTTGCCCGAAGCGTGCTCCTCACTCTCCGTTGCCAGAGTGTTTTACAAATATTTTTTGGGCTTTGTTGGCCACTCATGCATTGTCGCTCCCTCCAGTTGTGCCTTGTCGGCCCGCGGTCGGGAACATGCTCCAATTTTGTGATTATCATCGCTAGCAGGGGCATTTGGTTGAGGATTGCCATGAGTTTCGGGAGTTTGTTTTCAACCTGCAAGATAAGAATATGATTGATTGGGCTGCCATTCACGAAGTTATTCTATATCTTCACAGCAAACAATAGCAGCAAGCGCCACCTAGCCAGCCATCTCTGTCATTACAAGACCAGGGGCACCCTGTGATTCTTTAGCAAGTGTTACACCTGCTCCGTTACCTACACCTCCATCACCTGTTCCATCGCCTACCCCATCTTCGTCTCCACCTACCCCATCATCCTCACCCATTCTTGCTCCATCTAAACAACCTTCACAAACCCAAGCCTCTGCTCAGGCCAGGGTCTCCACTTCTTCTACCACCACTTCTACTCCCAACGCCGCTCGATGCGTCGTGTCGATATGTCGAAGGTGGGCACCACGACCCTCCACTTCCTCCGCCTCATCACCACTTTCACCATCTTCACTTCCACTACCTCCATTGGCCACATCACCATCCCCACCATCCTCACCATTGCCTAACCCATCGCCATCAGTTTCACCGCTTCCTCTCCCCAAAGTGCCTTCTCCATCTCTGTCGCCTTCATCATCTCCACCATCTCTATTGTCACCACATTCTCCACCGCCATCATCCTCTCCTCCTCTACCCTCATTGCTCGAGCCTGAGCTAGCTCCACCTCCACCTTCACCTTTACCCTCACCTGCACCTACCATTGCCTCTATAACTTTACCTCTAGAAACTGCCACATCTTCCAAACCCATTCCCTCCACTTCTCCATTCACTTCAACCCCACGGAGCGGGTGTGCGCTACCTCCGGTGCCCCTCAGGTCTGGTCCTTGGGGAGATGATGCGCCAAGTCAAGTTTTGGTTGTGCATTTCAAGATTCAGGAATTCATTTGCCGAATGTCGATCCGCATCCTGGTCCCTGTCTATTTCGGGGATGATGAACTTGCACTTCCAATGAAGACGGCTGTCAAGAAGAGTGTTCTTGCACTAGTGCCAGTTTCTTCTTGAGCGAGGCCGGCGGTAATCTCATTGCTTGCCGGAGGTTTGATTATTGATGTTGTTATTACTTCTCGCTCCATTGTTGTTCAGGTCACTGGCCAAGAGGGATTCTCTACCAGCATTGTGCTAACTCACACGGCTGCCAAAGGATTGGTGAATTCCATATTCAAGGGGCAGTTTACCGTATCCTTAGCACTCTCCAAGGGCGTTCTGCACATTCTATGCAACCTTTCTCAGTTTCTCAAGCCGGCCACGTCAACGCCGCGTATTACTTTCCCTCCACTTCATTCTCATCTGTCAAGAGAGTTATGCCTCAAGCCTGACTATCGAGTGGAGTTGCCAAACCTTATGATTCTTGTGCCTAGTGATAAAACTCTGTGGTTCCATGATGTTCAGCATTTTGAGGAGTTATATGCCCAAGAATATCCACCTATTGTTAGCACCGGGTGTCTAGGGGCACTTGCCCCGATGAAGCTGCATGTTCATGATCGGGCCAGGCCGTTCGCTAGATGGGCCTGTTATTTGAGAAGACACTACAGATCAAGAAGTCTGAAGGCCCGAGCCCACACCAGGTGGGTTCATTTCAAGGAAATTTCTACCAAGAAGAGGTGGTGCCGATTCAAGGGCCATCGACTTGTGTTTGGGCTGTCTTTTTCTAGAGAGATATTTTCTTCTTAGCCCTTTCCCTTCTTTTCTTAGGAACTTCTTGAATTTTCTAGTAATCATAGCAAACCCATCCCGATCTTCCTCAGAACTAGTACAGTTGTACTCACTGGATGACCCTTTGCTGGTATTGGCTTTAAGTGCTAGGGTTTTCTCCTCTTCTCAGACTCATCCACCTTCTTAAGGTTCAACTCATAAGTCATGAGAGAACCAATGAGCTCATCTACAGAGGTTTTAGCTAGGTCTCTAGACTCCTCAACTATAGTGGCCTTGGTGTGCCAGATGGGTGTCAAGGACCTTAGAATCTTTCTGACCAGCTCATGCTCATTGTAGGTCTATCCTAGACTTCTCAAGCTATTGGTAATAACATTCAGGTGGGCATACATTTTAGATATGGACTCCTCAGGCTTCATTTTGAAAGTCTCATACTCAGAGACTAATATATTAGCTTTTGTTTCTCTAACCTGAGACGTCCCTTTATATATGATCTCTAACTTGTCCCACATCTCCTTCACGGTGGTACATGAAGTCACTATAGAGAATTCAGTGGGATGGAGTGCACACTGTATAGCATTGATGGCACCCCAATTCAAGGTGGACTTTCGGATATGCGTGCCTACGCGAGTGAGTTCGCTAGTGTGACGTTGCCAACTCATTTGGTTGCTTGCCATACTAGGTCCAAGAGAGTCCGTGTCACATCAGGTAACTACAACCGATAAGAAACTTCTCCAATACGCTCAACAATGGGAAAAGGACCAATGTAGCGGGGACTCAGCTTCCCACGCTTGTCGAAGTGCATCACACTCTTCAAGGGAGAAACTCTCAGAAACACTCGATCTCCTACTGCGAAGCTGGGGGGTTGTCTCCTCCGATCGGCATAACTCTTCTACCAGCTCTGCACTGCCAACATCTTCTGTTGAACGAAATACACCACCTCAACACACTGCTGCACCAAATCTGATCTTGTCAGGACACGCTCGCCCACCTCGAACCAATCAAGCAGAGTCTGACAGGGTCACCTGTACAATGCCTCGTAAGGAGCCATACCAATGCTCGAATGATAGTTGTTCTTATAGGCGAACTCCACTAATGGCAAATGGTGGATCCAAATCCCCTGCCACTCTAGGCAATACGATCTCAACATATCCTATAAAGTCTGGATGGTCCTCTCAGACTGACCGTCTGACTGAGGATGGTAGGCCGAGCTAAACGCCAACTCTGTACCAAGAGCTCTCTGGAAAGTCCTCAAAAATCCCAAAGTGAAGCGAGGATCACGATCAGACACAATGGAGACAGGGACTCCATGCAACAGAACGATCCGCTCCACATATAAATGGGCCAACCTCTGCATACTCCAACTGACCTTGATCAGTAATAACCAAGCCGTCTTCGTCAGTCTATCCACCAGTAACCAAATACTATCATGCTTGCTAGATGTCCTCGGTAACCTAACCACGAAATTAGTGGTCACATGCTCCCACTTCCGCGTAGGAATCTCCAAGGGCTGGAGTGTACCTCCTAGTCGCTGGTGCTCTACCTTCATTTGCTGACAGGTGAAACACCTGGCCACAAACTTTGCCACATCTCTCTTCATCCAGGCCACCAAAACTACCTCTTCAAATTCTAGTACATCTTCGTCGATCATGGATGTACGGTATACCGACTCCCATGAGCCTCTCGCAATATCGCATGTCTCACCTGCTCCTCGGTTGGGACGTACAACCTACCTCTGAACCTCGCAGCTCCATCTTCACCAAGCTCTATCTCGACCATCGACAAAATTGGAGGTAGCTCAGGGTCTGCATGCTGAGCCTCAGTCAACTGATGATAGATAGCTGGTGTGACAGTCAAGCTCACGAGAACAGTCGAACCCTGATCCTGAGGGACCTTGAGCCTAAAAGTCATGGCCGGCACTTGCTCCCATAACCTCCACTTCCTCAACAACATCTGACTGACCACCACCTTCCTATTCAAGGCATCAACAAAGACATTCATCCTGTCAGGCTGATAAGATAGAGTGAAATCATAATCCTTCATGTACTCCATCCACCTACTCTGCTGGAGGTTAAGATCCTTTTGGGTAAACACATACCTCAAACTCTGATGGTCAGTGAAAATCTCGAACTTCTCACCGTATAGATAATGCCTCTAGATCTTCAAAGTGAAAATCACCACTGCCAACTCAAGATCATGAGTAGGGTAGTTCTTCTCATGCGGCTTCAACTGACGTGACACATACGGCACCACTCTACCATGCTGCATCAGCACAGCACCTAAGCCTACCCTGGAAGCATTTGTACATACCACAAAACCTCCCGATCGTAAAGGTAACACCAACACCGGAGCGGTAGTGAGCAATCTCTTCAACTTCATGAAGCTCTACTAACACTCCTCCATCCAGACAAATGGCACATCCTTCCAAGTAAGCCTGATCATCAGGGTCGCAATATGAGTGAAATGCTAGATGAATCACCTATAGTAGCCCGCAAGCCCCAAAAAATTTCGAATCTCCGTGACGGAACATGGCCTCGACCACTGCACCACAGCCTCGACCTTGGCCGGATCCACAGATACGCCATCACTAGAGATCACGTGCCCCAAAAAGTGATGTGTGAAAAGGGATAACTATAGATCTAGAATGGGGGTGAGTAGATCAACCACAAATTAAAAGTTCTCTACAATAGTTAAAACAAAAGCAGAAATAAAAGAACTGCTATGAATAGGGTTTACCAGAACAATATGAATTAACTATCAGGAGATCTGAAAAGAAATGACTACCAATTACTAAGAACACCAAATAGAAAGATCAAACACTTCAGTATGGTACCTGGCGAAGGTTTGATTCAAAAATCTCCTCACGCAAGAGTCAGTTTTCCAGATAGGCGTATACCACTGAGTGATTGACCATAGTATAGGTAAGGGATGAAGAAATTTTAGAACAATTCAAAGTAATATCAATTTATAAGGAACTAGCACAAATGAAGTTTAGAGATCAGTCAATCAACCAGGTTTGGTACTCAGTGGAGGTTTGATCTGAGATCTCCTCATGCAAGAGGTGACGTTCCGGATAGGCTTAATCTATCTTTCCAATGACGCCTTTCTATATACCTACTGGATGAAAGACTTAGGCACATGCAACAGATGAATATATCAGAGAAATTAAATGCTTGCAGCAAACGATCCTATGCATTCATCTAATCGCAGAACGAAAGATATAAGCAATCACACAGAAAATATTCGGCTGGCTTAAGATTTTATTTTGGGCTTCCTGTAGAAGACATTTTGCCTAAATTTTTAGTCCTTTTCATGATTATCACATTTTTTTGATTTTTTATAAATTGGTCAAAATTTTACTTGCCGTATTTTCTATAAGATTTCTTATAATTTTTTCATTATTTCATTCTAATAATTTACCAGGGTGGTACACGTGCAAACTCAAGGTAGAAGCAAAAGGGCCCGTTATAGAAATGGTCGACCCACACCTTCAGAGGTACCCTGGGAGTTTGTGCAGCCTTCTCTCACCATGCCAAAGCCAGGTCTCTCCAAGTCTTCAGCAAATACTAGTAACTATGAGGAACTCGGTATCGACCCTGCCCATCAGTGTGACTACGATGGAGATCATCCAGCACCACCTCCTCGTATCCCTCGTCGCTGATCGGCAAGCCAGAAATCCAGAATAGGGACCACAAGTCTAATGAGGTCTTTCCCTCTGTCATCACCACAGTGTTCCACCGACGGTTGAAGCACTCCGCTAGTGCCTGAATCAACCCCGTGTAGCAGGGGTACCCGTACAGCACCGCTGTCACTACGTATCTGATCCTGGCTCAGTCTAGAATCACTATGTAGTGATGCACAATACCCATCAGCCTCTTAGTTGCCCCTTGATGGTATCTATGTGAAGAAATTACTGCCCAGTGACTGTACCAGCTCACGACTGAGTGTCAAAGAATCCCATCCAGCAGACTATGGTCATCATATCCATCACCATCAAACAGTAGCTCTGATGGCTCCAACACCAACCCCATGGTCCCCTAGGTCTCGACCCGGTGGTGGCCGTGCAAGTCCTAAGAAGCGGCACCCAAAGCTCTGACACGAACCCCAAATTGGTCCGCCCTGCTGAAAAAGCCTAGACACTCTGCACTAGGAAACTGTCACTGCCTGCAGAAATCTACAGAGAAGTTTTAGAAGGCAACCCCATGCAGGTTGTCCCTACCCAGTAGAATGGCCCGCTCCAGCCGGTGGCGCTCTCCAGTAACACTAGGTCTCCGTCTGCCATACCAGGTGGGATAAAACTCCTGATGAACTCAAACAAGTGCCGATCCAATGGAAACTCCATCAGGTAACCTCCTGCATGGTCGTAGGTGTAAATCCCTCTAGTCTCAGAAATCCTAGCCAGCTTCACAGTTCCTATTCCATTCGCACCCTCTCCAATGGGGCCCTCAGCCACCAGCTAACACCCCAGGTCAAGCTGGCCCATGCTGGCCACGGTGACAATAGGCGAGCCCAAAGGACCCAAGGGCCACCTAGTCCTCCTCACCCAGTGGTCCTCCTCAAGGGCCACATGCCTCGGAACCTGGTCATCCCTGCCAAATCTCACCATAGCTGCACGACAAAGCACAAAAGGAAATAGGTGCACAACATTAGTCATATGTACATAAGAGCCAGCATATAAAAACAAAGCACAAACATAAAGTGCACACAAGGCTCCCAATGCAACTACAAAGGAGCGAAATGAGGAGCTCACAGGCCGCCCGCCCTTGTCTCCGCCTCCGACGCAAGGCCCGTGGGGGGCATTTGTTGTACCCAGACATTTTTCTAGCAAAAATATTAGGAAATGATGGTTCGGGAATTTCCCCGAACGCCTTTAAGGCGTTGGCTACCTAACCCTTCTTGCGACACATCGGGCCCAATCAAGGGTCCCAACCAGCTAGCCGTGACCCACGAAAACATCTACAATTGATTCCGGCCACCCCCGATCACCCAGCTTGCGGGTTTACCTGCCTTCAACCTAGCCACTCAGGCCAACCCGGGGGCGCCCTGATTACAAGCCCTGGCACATGGCACCCAGCAACGAGGCTAGGATTTACCCCCAAGACACCTCCCTCCAACCCTCTAAAGTCAAAGGAAGACTCATCTCGGTCAACCACAGGCTTTAGAAGCCCATGGCACCCTCATGTAGCCCATACACGTGTGTCTAGAATTTTCCCAAACACCTTGCGGGTGCACGTATTCTAGCCATTCTACAACAAGTTGAGGGCCAACCCGTGGCTCCAGCACTCTAGCCGTGTCCTACGGCAACCCTATAGCAAGTCGAGGCCACTCTTGACCCTCAGATATGAGGCGACGAGCCTTTTATCTTCAGCTCTTGGGCCAACCCAGGGCGGCCCTATCAACCCACCTAACAACGGGGTATATGTCACGAGGCCGGGCCCACATGCCCAAAAGGCCCTCTCATAAATCTTGCAAACTTTTACCCTCAGCCCAAGGCCAAATCTACGGCCCGCTAGTTAGCTACCTGAGCCATTTAACGACCCAAGGTGTGTCGAGAATTTCTCTGAACACCTTGCGAGCGGCAACCACAGCACGACAACAACAAGCCCCCACGGGTCAATCCCCGCATCCCGGTGCCATCGCGAGAGGCATACTGCTATGAAGGAGGATACCCAAGATACATAAAAGTCCTTTGTTTTCCTTTATTGCTTTATCCCTTCCCTCATCTCGGCCACCGATATCTCCGCACACGCGCGCGGGGGCCAACAGTCATCTATGTAACATTCAATATTATCATGTAGGAGCTCATCAAATATCTTGGTCATTGCTATCTGGTAAGTTGCACCATCATTCTTCAAGCTGAACGAGTATATGAGCACTTATTCTTGATATTACGGTACCCAATTAGGGAGTCGACTCCACCTAGCTTTCAACGTTAATCGTGATTATACCGTTATTATCATGGTACATCCTTACATATCAAGTTCTATCTTTGTGATTCTATTCTACAAGATCTACCTTAAAAGTTCCTACAAAGTTTATTCCTTTGGAATTCTATATTGACTATAACTATAGTAGATGTCAAAAATACATGACCCAATGCCTGGGCATATAGGGCCCGACCTGGTCCTAGGAGGAGCACCTGAAAATACTTGTGTCCATGGGAGTTGATTGATCGCGGTGTGACATTGCACCGAAGTACTCGTCGTTCTAGATAAATGACATTCCACAATCTAGTACTTGACTTGACATGACATGACTTGCGTGACCCGAAAAGGATATTTATTTACTTGCTTGAAACATGATAGCCAATTTTTGACATGACTTGATAAATATACGCTTGATCATCTTGATATATGTTAACATGAGTTCTTGAAAGACATGCTAGTTCACTCAACTATCTCTTGATATACACTCTCTAGTGTCGTTTCATGTGAACATGCATAGCTATATTGCATTCAGGTAACATGTAATTTATTTAAAGTAAGCTAGCACTTCAGATATAATTCCTATTGAGCGTTCGCTCACCTAGAGTTTTCCCTATTTTTCAGGTAAGTCCGATGACGAGACTCAATCGGATGGAGATGGACAAGAGTGAAGAGTTTAGAGCCATTCCGACCATCATAGGGTCAACTAGTCTTGTCTTTCTATTTTCTTGAGTCAACCATTGTACTTTTATTTTTATTGAGTCCTAGTACTTCCATTAAGAGATTGTACCTCAAGTCATGGTGAATAAAGGATTGGGTTAAAAATACTTTTGCGCACTCTGTCTATGTGTTGAATACACTTACGCTATGATTGACATGAACGTTATATAAACTCATCACGCACTTCAGGTACCTTCCACGCTCGGGGCATGACAAGGCGTCTGCTCGGGAGTTTTCCTCCCAAGTTATTCGGACTACCTCGAAACTCTCGAATAGTTGGGCTAACACTCAGACCATTTGATGGCACTTAACCATAGGTGCTTCCCGAGCTTCGTAGTCACCGTTGACCTGACTGGCGACCAGCTGGGAGTCCGTATGGATTCTGACTCACTCGGCTCCTAGTCGTCGCGCCATCCTGGCCCCCGAAATGAGGGCTTCGTACTCGGAGGTATTATTGGATGCCTGGAAGTTGAACTTCAATGCGTATTGTAGCTCCTCTCCTTCGGGTGACTTGAGGAAGACACCAGCGCCGCTTTCGACCGAGTTGGATGATTCATCTTCGAACAAGTCTTAGATGGGTCCTCATGCAGATGGTGATACTTCCTCGATCGGGACGGTGCTCTCTGTGATGAAGTCCGCGAGGGCCTTTCCCTTGATGGCCACACGAGGGCGATAAGAGTTGTCATAGGCCCCAAGCATGATGGCCCACTTGACGAGGTGCCCCGAGACTTTGGGATGAGAGAGGATCTTCATCAAGGGTTTGCCGGTCAAAATGACGATAGAGTGTCCTTGGAAGTAAGGTTGGAGGCGCTTGGCCGAAGTTACCAGTGCTAGCACGAGTTTCTCAATTGTAGAGTACCTTCTTTCGGCCTCGTTGAGCACCTTGCTGATGTAGTAGACCGGCCTCTCGACTCCCACGTCGTTTCGGACTAACACCGAGCTTACGGTGGAGGGAGTCACCGAGAGATACAGGTGCAATGCTTCACCTGGGACCAGCTTTGATAGTACCCGGGGCGAGGCCAAGAATTCCTTGAGATCTTCGAAGGCTTTCTGACATTCCTCATCCCAGGCGAACGTGGCAGATGTCATTTTGGGTCCCCTTAGTAGCTTGAAGAAGGGTAGGCATCGTTCGACCGCTCGAGACAGGAAATGGTTGAGTGCGACGATGCGTCCAGTAAGGCGCTGGACGTCCTTGACGCAGGTGGGTGGCCGCATGTCCAGGATGGCCTGAACTTTATCAAGGTTGGCCTCGATCCCTCGCTGAGTTACCAGGAAACCTAGGAATTTTCCTGACCTAACTCTGAAGGCGTATTTGACGGGGTTGAGCTTCATGTTGTACTTGAGGAGAGTGCCGAAGGTCTCAGCTAGGTCGGCAAAATGATCTTCAACCTTTGGCATTTTGACGAGCATGTCATCTATGTAGGCCTTGATGTTCCGATCGAGTTGTCCTTTGAAGATTTGGTTGACCAGCCTCTGATATGTCACCGCGACATTCTTCAGCCCAAAAGGCATCTGGGTATAGCAGTACACGCTGAAGTCGATGATGAAAGTGGTCCTCTCGATGTCCTCTGGGTCCATCTGGATCTGATGGTAGCCAGAGTAGCCATCCAGGAAGCTGAGCAGCTCATTGCCGGAGGTTGAATCGACGAGCTGGTCGATGCTCGACAGCGAGTAACAGTCCTTCAGGGTGGCCTTGTTGAGGTCGGTGAAGTCTACGAACATTAGCCTCTTCCCCAAAGCATTAGGTACCAGAATGACATTAGCGAGCCACGTAGGGTAAAGGACTGGACAGAAGAGGCCAATCTCTTTCCCCTTGGCGAGTTGCTCCTTGATGATCGTCTGTTGGTCAAACCAGGGCCCGTTTATCCCCATGCGCGGCCCATTCGTGACCACCCTTCAGCTTGGAGCGCAGTGGGGTATGCACGGTCCATCGTGCGACCGTGTAACCCATGAGCGGCCCAAGGCCAACCGTTCATTCCGTAGGTTTTTGACCATTGGCTTTGTTACCATTGCATAGTGTTTGGGGTGAGTGGCTAGGGGCTAGACGCATGTCCCCATGAGCGGCCAGGTGCTGGCCGTTTGTCACTTTGTACCGTTGGTATGATGACGGCCTGGGTGGGTCCGCTCATGCCTTGAGCAGTGAGGTTCTAGCCGCCCTTCCCCTGAGCGGGTAAGGCCTAGCCACCCATGTTTTGCACCATTGGGATGATGAACGGCTGGGTTGGACCGTCCATCCTCCACGAGTGGCTAAGGGTTAGCTGTTCTTCTATTGTGTGGCTAGGGAATGACCGTTCGTTTTCCGTTTGGACCAAGAGTAGAACGGTTCGTTGTTGGCCGTCCGTCCCCTAGAGTGGCCCGTTCCTGACCGCGTGTCCCTTGAGCGGCCCAGGGTGGTCCGTTAAATGGGTTTGTCTAACCTGTGATTCCTTCCTGACCAATTCGAGCCCTGGGTGCGTGGACCTCGATCCACATGCTGACCCATGGTCTGAGAGATGCTGGGAATCATGTCGAGGCCAGGTGTCATGGTATTGTGTAGTCTCGGGAGGTGTCATTTTTGACTTGTGTCATCGTGCGTCAGTGTCAGTACGAGGGGCAACCCTAGTGCCCTGTCCATTTCAGACGTTATTTTTCATTGACTCGAGAGTCTACTCCTTCAGTGACCCTCCACTAGTCGTATCCTACTTATACGTTTAGTAGTCCCACCAGGGAGTGGTGGAGAGGCTATGCTGAGGATGATTTTTAGATTGGTTTTCGTCGGGCCCCACGTCTTGTAGCCAGAGTCTGGTTGAGGGGAAAATCGGTTAGAGGACAGACCTGGGACGCATGGTCTGTGTGTGCACACGTGGTTGGGGGTAGTTGGACCCATGCTGACAGGCATGACCCCGGCTAGTCACTTGCTTTGTGGTTACTTGTACTATGTCCTTGCCTCCGTCAGGGGCGTCGTTCCAGGCAGACACTTGCAGTGCGGTGTAAGACGTCAGAGGACGCTACCGACTGTGCTTCTAGTGGGAGGTACTCCTGTCGAGTCGGGGAGTGATAGACTGTTAGTCTCAGTCACTTCGGCCTTCACGTTTTTGGTCGGATTGACCGTTGAGTTCTGGTTGTTTCACCGTCGCGTGCGTGTGTCAGTTTGCACGCCGTGAGACCGGTGTCTATAGTTGCAGGGTATTTCCTTCCGAGATACTCGCTTAGCTACTCGCGTAGCGGTTTTCCATTTTGCAAGGTAGGGTTCAAGTGATTCCTACTGAGTCTTGTTTTGAGACTCATTCCCTGCGTGTTTTCACCGTGTTTCAAGCGAGGCGTGGCTTTAGGGGAGCGCGTCTGAGGCTCAGCGCGGTTCAAGTGCCCAGCGTTAGTGGCAGAGGTCAGAGCCGGGGTATGCCCCGTGTAGCTGTACTTTTCTTTCTTATCTCTGTGCTAGTTGTGGACCACTATTGTTTATTTTACTATATCTTGTAGACCATGTATCATTTAAAATATTAATTTAATTTCCTGCTTAATTATATAACTGTTTAATTTCTACAATTATTTGAGATACTTGTGTAGTCTCCACACCATCCTTCTAACCCTTCTGAGTCTTCAGGCTCGTGGGTGGCGGTTCGAGTCTCTGGTTATCTGGTCTCCCCGGTAATCAGATTCTGTATAAAATGCGGATCTCGATCTGACACAATGGAAATAGGGATTCCATGCAAAGGTATGATCTGCTCCACATAAATTCGTGCCAACTTGGGCACACTATAGTTGACTCTGATCGGTAACAACCGAGCCGTCTTCATCAGCCTATCCACAAGCAACCAAATGCTATCGTGCCCACTCGGAGTCCTCGGCAATCCCACCACTAAATCCATGGTCACGTGGTCCCATTTTCATGTGGGAACCTCCAAGGGCTGAAGCGTACCTCTAGGTCGCTGGTGCTCCGCCTTCGCCTGCTGACAGGTCAAGCACCTAACCACGAACTCAGCAACATCTCTCTTCATGCCAGGCCACTAGAATTATCTCCTCAAGTTTCGATACATCTTTGTCGCACCCGGATGTACAATGTACCTACTCCCATGAGCCTCTAGTAACACTACACATCTCACTTGCTCCTCGATTGGGATGTACAGCCTACCTCAGAATCTCACAGCACCATCCTCGCCGAGCTCCACATCAGCCATAGCTAAAATTTGGGGTAACTCAGGGTCTGCATGCTGAGCCTCTATCACCTGACGATGAATGGCTGGGGTGATAGTCAAGCTCTCAAGCACAGCCAACCCTGGCTCTTAGGGAACCTTGAGCCTAAATGTCACATCTGGCACTTGTTCCCAGAGCCTCCATTTCCTCAACATCATCGCACTGACCAAGACCTTCCTGCTTAAAGTATCGACAACGACATTCATCCTGCCCGGTTGATAAGACAGGGTGAAGTCATAATCCTTCATATACTCCATCCATCTCCTCTGCCTGAGGTTAAGGTCCTTCTGAGTCAATATTCCCTCTTGGACCATGGACCATCCCTATGGGCCCTAGAGAAGCTTGGTGGCCCAATGGGAGAGAGGGTGGGGGTCCCGCTGGGCCAACATGACCTTTTGCAAAGAAACCCACTAAATCCTAATGACTAACCCATTGGATTATAATTACCTTACAATTAAAACCTAATTCACTCAAGGATAAAAATACAAACAAAAGTTAGTAGCCTTACTTTGATGTCCCCATCAATTCTCCCCGGGTGGAAGAAACTCGACCCCGTCGAGTAAGGGGTGGGACTGCTCAAGTGGCGCTCCTGCAGATCTGTATCTCTGCTCGGGTGATCCACGTGTCATCGGACGCAGGCCGTCCTCTCCATCGCACTAGATAGTGCGGGCACGCTCCACTCCTAGTAATCTTCACCTGCTCATCCCGTATATGTTCTATATACTCACGCTGCTGTGGGAATGAGACTAGTAGTGGACACTCAGGGGCGGGGTCACTCTCAAAGGAAGGAGATGGCTCAAAGACTCACTAGGAATCACCACTGGGTCCTTGTAGGAGACTAGATCCGACACATTGAAGGTAGAGCTGATCCCATATTCCTCGGGCAAGTTTACAATGTACACATGAGATCTGATTTACCTCACACTCAAAAGGGACTGGCATCGCGAGCTTGCATTAGACCGACTCGACTCGACGTATGTAGACTCACAACAGATTGTATGAAACAAAGACTTACACATGACCCTAGACTCATACATAATGTAGTGGTGGTCCAGGCCACCGTCATGTGTAACTAGTACACAGGCTACTGAGCATCTTGGAGGTCTAGAGGATCCCCCTGGACATCGTTCTCCTGACGAAAGAACTCGTCAGCTAATTCCTACTCGGCCTCATAGCTGACAGACACAAGCCCTGAGGCTTCTCCGACTCGTGTGTCCCCAATGATGAGTGATGTACGGGTGGGACATTGGCCTGTAAAGTGGCCAAACTCTTGGCAACAATAACACTACTGTCGTGATCCACTAGTCTCCCCGATAAGTGGCCCCTTGCCCTTATCCTCCCGACGGACAGGGGGTGTAGGCAATAGTGGAAGATCAGAGGGTGTGGGTGCTGGGGGTGCAAGCAACAAGGGACGGGTAGAAGGTGTGGGTGCCAGGGGTCAGGCAATGGGTGCAGATGGTTGAGGTTGAGGTGGAATATCCTTCAGTGGGGGAGGGAGAGGCCTTGGGGCAGGTGGCTCCTGACGGGCGGGCTCCGGAGGTCGAGCCATGGGAGCCCTCGGATATGGGCCCGATGAGCTACGAGTCTCAACCCCAAGATGAGGAAAGGGTCCCAATCATTGGGCAAGCTCAAACTCTGCCTCGAACTGCTCTAACTCCAGAGCAACCTGATATGCCTCTTCCAAAGTGTTTACATTGCGGTGAAAAAGCTCATACTGGTAGTGCAGCCGCAGACCACATCGGAAGCGAGAAATAGGCATGGAGCTCTCCTCTGAGACGCCACATCGCAGAAAATACTCATCAAATTCAGCGATGTAATTGGAGACGGACTGATCTCCCTGGCTGAGACTCTGCCACCTATCGATGAGTCACTGACGGTATATGGCAGGAAGGTACTTTTGCCAGAGTTTGACCTTCATCTCACCCCATGTATCAACTTGGGGCTTGAAACACTGAAACAACAGGCTCTCTACATTCTTCCAATAAGTCTACGCATGTCCTATCAACTTTATGGTCTCGAATCGAACTCTTCAACAGTCCGTCATATCGAACCACTCGAATTACCGATCCATCCTGGCCTCCCAATCTAGATATACCTTCAGGTCTAAAGACTCGTCAAAAGTGGGAGGATCTGCACGAATGGTCCTGAGGGTCCGCTCGTCCTCATCATAATTACGATTTCACCATTGAACACGATAGTCATGACCATAAATCCCATTCTCGTTATCAACTCAAAAGCCTCTATCTCGCGGACTCGGTGCCTCCTATTATCTACCCCTTGAGCCCTTGGAGCAGTAGGTTGCTTAACTGGCTCCTGTTGACCATTTGTTGGTGCGGGGTGTGCCTCAACCGAGGCTCTCTCTAGGGCAGCGACTCTCCCTACCAAACCATGAAAAGCCCGATCCTCTAAGGCCTTCATTCTCTCTTCCAAGCGTGTGCCTAGGCCATCCACACGCGTACTCAACCTATCCAACTTGTCCACTCACATACTCAGCCAATCAATTTTTTACATAAGAGTTCAAAATATGTCGGCCACAGATGGCTCATCGGGACTATGGACTCGGGGATCTGCCATAGGTGGTGGTGTCAGTGAGTATTGGGTACCTCTACGAGTGGGCATGCAAATGACAAGGGGTTGGAATGCACTGACCAAGGCAAAGTGATGAACCTAGACTTAGCCAATATCTGGAATGTGGCGGAGATAAGGATCCAAAGATCCTCTCACGTAAGGAGGCTACCTTCCAAATTGGCGTAACCTATCATTCTGGTAGCGCCTTTTCATATACCAGATAAAGGATTTAGGTGCAATACCTTGGACAGACATAGACCGTGCTTTGGTGACTACCCTAGACTCGACTGCTCTAGTACCAATTTGATGTGGGATGGGATGCGACTCGAGACCAATTTGGAAGTGAACATTAACTGCAACAAAAAGTTGAAATAAAATCAGATAGAATATGGCTCTCACAGGAGCAAACTGGCTTGGATCTGATCCAAAGTCCAGTAGAGACGGTCTCCAAGCAATGGTTTCAACCTCCTCTCTTCGAGCTCTCTTTCTCTCTTCCCTTCTTCTTACTCACGAACTCTCGATCTCATGATCTCCCTCTACCACTACTTCTTCTTTTTCTCTTACACTGTGCTCTTCTTTTGTCTCTCCTCTTATCTCTTTTGTTCATTCAATCGCTTGTGCACTCCTCTTCTCTGCAACTCTTTTCTTCTGTATATTCTTCTATATTCACTATCTCTTCTTTAATCACAAAAGAGGCCTTTTTATATAGCTTTAGATCAGGAGCCCACGAGCTCACACATTGGACGTGTGGAGAACTCATTCCCACCAAGAGATTCCAGAAGGCTCTCAGCCACGTGTCAGATTTTGAGCACTATAGCTTTCCATGTGACAGCTCTTTTTCAAGGATGGTCTACCTTGGATCCCGTGCCCATTCTCAGTTCGAGCTCACATGCATCTTTGGTCCTACCCATCAGGTGTTTGATCATGGACCTTATCTGTCATGGAAGAGAACAAACATAACTATCAGTGTTATTAACTAGGAGAGTAGATTTTGCACAGACCTTAAAGCTTAGATGACGCAAACGTGCATAGACTTTAGTGTTCAATCTGAAACATGTACGAACCTAATTTTCCATCAAGGAAATGCACAGACTCTGGTATGCAATCTTCAGAAATGTGCACGGACTTTATTCGAGCACAGACTATATGTGACGCTGAACGGATTTATGCACGAACGTTACCTACGTGTAGCAATACAATATGCACAGACCTTATGCCAGCCTACAACAAAAATAGCACAGACCGTGTATATGCTTTAGACAAAATTAGCACCGACCTTAGAAAGTCAAATGCACACGGTACAATAAGCACCGACTTGTTATGCAAGGCTTGAAATGAGCTCGGACCTGATATATGCTGAGGATTGAAACATGCACAGACTTGGATTGACATTATGCATGACTATGCACGGACCTCATAATCAGCCTAAGCCAACTAGCACAGACCTTATGTATGAACCAGAGTGAACATGTTATGCACAGACTTTGTCTAAGGTGGCTAGCATGAAGTGCACGGACCTTGTATGCAGTTGAGACAAAATGTGCACAGACTTTGAATATTGCACGGACCTTGTGCAACATGCACAAACCTACTTGCTGAGCTACACGAAGACTTGCACGGACGTTGCATGCTAAAGTATGCCAAGACCTTGACTATTGCACGGACCTTGTGTAGCACAAGGCAGATGTGCACAAGCTTGCTAGTGCTAAGTGCACAGACCACATGATCAACTTAAGCCAATTAGCACGGACCTTATGTTGACATATTTAAAACATGCACGGACCTATGTCACTAAAATGACATTATGCACGAACTTTCTTCATGCTTAATGCAAATGTGCACGGACCTGTATATTCACCAGATAGACGTACACAGACATTGATAGAGTGTGTACTGTGTACTATCCTCAGTGTGCAAAAATGCCATCTGTCCAATGACTGCTACAATGTATGCATAGACCTCTGTATGGCAAGGACAAAACGTGCATGAACCTTATGTCTCATAGGGGAAGAAAGCACAAATTTTCTTTATGGTCCACACAACATGTTTGATGACATGCTATGCACACAGGGTTTATGCGGAAGCATTGACTCTTTGTTCACAAAGTTGACTATATGGAGATGCACTGACTTTATGTGCGGAGAGTTGACTATTCATTTTATGCAATGAACAATGACATGATCAAGTACATGTTGGCTGTCAACAGATGTGCACATATTGACTCATAGTGTAACAAAAACAACATGCATCAAATGTATATTGATTTATGGTGATTGCTATCATAAAAAATATAGGGACACAACAATCTCCCCCTTTTTGATGATGGCAACAATATGAGTCATATGCAACACTATGTAACGCAAATGATCAGACAGGATAACTATGACTCACAGACTCACAAATCTTCTCTCCCTTTGACAACATCAAAAAGAAAGTATCAGGCAAATGAATTAACCAATCATGTGTGACAAGAATTATTGTTCCCCTGTGACTTCGAATGAGTTGAAACTGATAGAGAGAACAAGTCATGGAACCTTACTCCCCCTGAAAATGGGAGGAAGAGGAATAACAAGAGACAGCCAAGAAGAGATATCAATATGTGCATGAAGAGATCAGGCTAAACTCCCCCTTAATACCAGAAAGATAGCGTCAGTCAAACAGAGTTAAGCCTGATATCAATTATTAAGAAAAGTGATATCAACAAAAACACAGGATCATGGAATGATCAAGGACATTGAGCAAGGGCCAAACACAGAAAATTTTGACAGAGTTTTCAATGAATTAAGAAGAATTTTCAATGGGATATCAATTTCGTAAATCTAGGATGAAAGAACTTTAGAGTCTTTCATTATAAGGGCTTATGAATTTGTCTTTAGAGATCAACCTGGTTTAAATTTGATGTATACATAGGTTTTCAATAAACTTCTATACTCATATCAGAAATAAAGTTTTAATAAAAATGAACCAAGCCTTTTAGGTGGTTCGATCTCGAGCTTGAGATCTACATCCACCCCTTACTCAACTGAGTAAGGCTTCCGCTACCAAACAACTTGAAACGATTGATCCACAACTTTGGGGATAAAATCCCTACAACTCGCTGAGCTTCACAGCTTGCTGTCCGAGGTTCACACCTTCCCTGCTGAGCACCACAGCTTGCTCTGCTAATACACAGCTTATAAAGAGTTTGAAAGATAAAACTACGAAACAAGGAAAATAATGACAAAATTGAAAATGTTGCTCCACTGGAGCGGTTTGACTCCGGATCTAATCCAGAAGTCAGTACAGAGCTGAATCTCACAATTCCACTTCTCTCTCTCAGACCTACTCACGGTGCTCTATTTTTCTTCTTCCTCTCAGCGACTGGCTCCTTTACTCTTCAGACCCTTCTCGCTCTCTTGATCTCTTCTCCTCTTCTTCCTCTCTACTATGATCTTCTTCTCTTTCTTCTGATTCTCTTCTTGTTGTCTGATTTTGAGCATTGGAGAGCCTTTTATAGAGCGCAAGTCTTGGGGTCCACGTGCTCACAATTTGGGCGTGTGGAGAGCACGTTCCCACGTATTTCAAGAGTCCACGTGTTACGAGTAGAAGGTACAACTATCCACGTGGCAAGACTTCAGAACATCTTCCCACCTTGGATCACATGCCCCTCACCAGCTTTACTTAAGTCCCACGTGCGGTCAGCCTTCATGTAACCCTGGTGTTTGAACGAGGATCTGGGTTAGCAAAACAAAAAGAGTATTAGTTATATGCTAAGCTTGAGCACAATTTCAGTCGTAAGTGTTTTAATCAGATTTAGCCATGTCAAGAACACACATATTTCTACAGATGCATCAATACATAAGTGAGATGCATCAGTCTGTAAAATTAACCCATGCAATATCTCTGAATAGAAGCATCGACCTCTAATTGTAACATTGGTAGACCCCAATGAATGTGCATTGACCTACTTTTATAGTAAGTATCCAAGGTGCATAGACCTTGATAGAGATGACTTCTATTGCACTGACCTAATGCAGTAAAGGCTAACAGACTAGCATCGATCTTCCAAAGCATGCATCGACCTTAGCTACAGTTGCTAGATCACTTGCATCGACCTTATAGCGCGAGTTATGAGCAAGGTGGATGAGGTGCATCGACCTGATAGTGTGTACTATATGGAATGTGCATCGACCTGCCTATGCATTCTGTGTACAAAGTGCATCGACCTTTTAGATGAACAATATATATGTGCATCGACCTTCTAGTCTTAGTGACATATGTGCATCGACCTTTTAGAGTCAGCGACATATGTACATCGACCTTCTAGTTTAGAGAAGTGGAGGATGCATCGACCTTATAACTCAACAGATATGCATATGCACTGACCTTCTAGCCTAGGTGTTGACATGTGCTCCGACCTGCCTATCTCAATGTTTGAATGTGTATCGACCTTTTAGTGCACCAGAATGAACATGCATCGACCTGTAAATGACTAGAGACTCAATCTGACTTAAGAGATACTACAAGATATTAAATGACTGTTGCTGCATCAAAGCACAAGTTGTTGCCAGCATCAAAACACCTCACCAAATCTAGAGGAGACACAGCAGCAACCAGCTCACCCGACTGGAGGGAACCCCTAGTGCAGTGGCTCAAATACCAGTAGTTGCCCAAGAAGAGAGAAGAGAAGATCAAGATGATCAGAATAAATGACTCCTACGAAGTCTGAAATGGAATTTTGTTCTGAATTATGGCCAATGCCAAAAGAAAAATCCTTCTCCGATGCTTGTCCACCGAGGAGGCTTGGAAGGTCATGAAGGAGGTTCACATCAGAACAGTAGGTACACATCAAGCGGGGTCAAAGATGAAGATTGAAGTCAAGAAACTTGGCTATTACTGGCCAACAATGTTTGACAACTGTTACAAGTACACCAGGTCATGTCAAAAATGCCAGGAGCATGCGATGGTCCCCAGGTGACCTCCTACGCTGCTGCATTCGACGGCACCCAGCTGGCCATTTGCCCAGTGGAGAACAGAGGTGGTGGGCCCAATATCCCCATCCTCTTCAGGGTGCAAATTAATCCTGGCCATAACTGATTACTTCTCCCGATGGATGGAAGCTATAGCGCTACGAGAAGTGACAGGAAAAATCATAGCCCGTTTCATCTGGCAAAATATAGTATTCCAATTCGGCATCCCCAGTCGGATCATGTCAGATAACGGGAGTCACTTTCAAAATCAGAAGGTTTACAGATTGGCCGGGAAGTACACCCTCAAGCGCGGCCAGGGCGCGGCCTCCTCACCCTCAGGCGGGCAACAGCAGCGACGGCGATGGTGACAGTAGTGACGGTAATGGTGGCAACAGCGACGGTGACCTGGACGGATGGGAGAGAGAGGAAGAGGGAGAGGCACTTGGGGCTTCGAACAGGGTTTGAAATTTGAAAAGGGAAGAAGGGGGGAATGGAACCCGTCACCCTTTTATAGGGCCCCTGTCGTGCCGCCGTTTGGGCTTCCCAGCCCCAGAAACGATGGCAGTCAGCTCAACCCATGGCAGCCAACCAGACGTCAAAAGAAGAATAAGAGAAAAAAAGGATTAAAAAATATAGAGAGAGAAATTAAGAACACAAAGGCTCAATGTAGCACATGCAAGAGTGTGATAGATGCAAGGGTGTGACTCCACATATCACAAGACTATGTAGTCAGAAGCAAGTCTTTTCTAGATTCTGAAATGTATGAATCATTGTAATGCTCATGAATACACATTATCATCAAGAACATATGCAAGCATACACAACATATATAAAGTTTAGTTATCATCAAAAATATAAACATATGCAAGGCAACAACAGTACTCCGTTGCTTAGATCCTTGCGACCTTGTGTACTTCGTCTGCCAAGTCCAAGTTCTCTGACAGCTTCTGCTCGTTCAACTTAGGCGAGAAGCTGACAACTCGGAGAGAAGGGTTGTCGATCTCTAGTGGAATCACAGCTTCCGTGCTATACATCAGTTGAAAAGGGATTTCGCCAGTGGCAGCTTTGGGAGTGGTTCAGTACGACCATAGTATGCTAGGCAGTTGCTCGAGCCAATTACCCTTGGCTTTGTCGAGTCTGGTCTTAGTGCCTCTGAGGATGGTTTTGCTGGCATTTTCAACTAGCCCGTTGGCCTGGGGGTGGGCTACCGAAGTGAAGTGATTGCGAATATGTAGGTCGGAGCACTTATTCTTAAAATAAGTGGAATCGAATTGTCGACCGTTATCACTCACAATCACTTGGGGGATGCCAAAACAACAGATGATCGACCACCAAACAAAACTCCAAACTACTGTCTCGGTAATTTTGGCGGTGGCCTCAACCTCGACCCACTTAGAGAAATAGTCGATGGCGACAATGATGAACTTCTTCTGAGCCTGAGCCACGAGAAAGGGGCCCAGGATGTCTATTCCCCACTGAGTGAAGGGGTAGGGCTCGGTTAGGGTCACGAGTTTCGAGGTTGGCTGGTGGACTAGGTGGTCGAACCGCTAGCATCGATCGCATTTTCGCAAGTAAGCTGAGCAATTGCGTTGTAGAGTAGGCCACCAATAGCCTTGCCTTAGCAGGATCCTCGCAATAGATCTCCCTCCTTGGTGCGCATCACAGATGCCTTCGTGGACATCTTCAATTGCTTGGTCAGTCTATGGATCGTCAAGGCACTTGAGGAGGGGACCGGAGAAAGACCTTTGGTATAGGGTTTCGTTGAGAAGGATGAAACGTCGAGCCTTATACTTTAGTCTCTGAGCTTCCCGAGGGTCGGGGGGCTCTTGGGAGTCTTGGAGCCAGGACACGTATGGGGTGCGCCAGTCACTAGGAGTCATGTGTGCAACGGCCATGAGCTCGATTTTCACGCTCAGTCATTCTAGTTCCTCGAGGAGGACCGATCGGGTGCCCTCTAGGCTGATGGAGGAGGCCAAGTGAGAGAGGACATCCGCTCGGAAATTTTCTTCCCGAGCTATCTAGATTAGCTAAAAACTCTCGAACAGTCGGGCCATCTCCTTTACCAGCTGGAGGTATCTAACCATTTGCATTTCCCGAGCTTCGTAGTCCCCGTTGACCTGACTGGCAACTAGTTGGGAGTCGGTATAAATTCTGACTCCCTCAACCCCCAGGCGCCGCGCCATCCTGGCTCCAGAGATAAGAGCCTCATACTCGGAGACGTTGTTGGATGCCGAGAAATAAATTTTAGGGCATATTGTAGCTCTGCTCCTTCGGGAGATCGGAGGACAATACCAGCTCTGTAGCTGGCCGAGTTGGAAGATCCGTCAACGTAGAGGTCCTAGGTGGGCCCCGTCATCGGCAGGGACGCTTCGATGGTTGGGGAAGTGCTCTCTGCGATGAAGTCCGCTAGGGCCTGCCCCTTGATGGTTGTGCAGGGCCGGTAAGAGATGTCGTAAACCCCGAGGAGTACGGCCCATTTGACGATGCGACCTGAGGCTTTAGGGTGGGCTAGAATCTTCTTCAAGGGCTCGCTAGTCAATACCACGATGGAGTGTCCTTGGAAGTAGGGCCGGAGACATTTGGTCGAGGTAACCAACGCTAGCACAAGTTTCTCGGTTGAGGGGTGCCTTCTTTCGACCTCAAGGAGCACCTTGCTGACGTAATACACTGGCCGTTGGATACCTCTGTCGTCTCTAGTTAGGACCGAGGTTACATTGAAGGGAGTTGATGAAAGGTACAAATATAGCGGCTCCCCAGCAACTGGCTTCGATAACACTGGAGGTGACGCCAGGAACCCTTTTAGCTCATCGAATGCCTTCTGGCACTCGCTGTCCCAAGCGAAGGTGGCAGATGCCAGCTTAGGCCCCCTTAGCAGTTTAAAGAAGGATAGGCACCGTTCCGCCACCTGGGATAAGAAGCGATTGAGCGCGGCAATCCTCCCAGTCAGGCGCTAGACTTCCTTGACGCAAATAGGTGGCTGTATGTCCAAGTGGTCTGGACCTTGTCGGGGTTGGCTTCAATTTGACGGGATCGTCAAGTGGCAACGGAATCATCAAGCGACATCGGCAAACTATGAAATATATTTATTTATTTCTGATTTGCCTTTTGTTTATTGGGCCGCATGAGTGGGCCTATTAGATTATATTTCATAATAGGATATATATACATATATATATATACTATATCAATCTTATTATGAAGGAGTCATCGTAGGAACCCAAGCCCCTTGGGTTTCCTAGGTGGCCTTCCTTTCTTTTGTCATAAGTAAAGGAAGATGCTGTACAGATATGCAAACATAATCTCAAGAGGGAGGCGCTAGAAAAGATGATCGGGGTAGATGTTAGAACATTTGACCGATTGAATAATATAGTTGTAGAGGTCGAGACATTCCTATCTAGGCGTCCGGCCGCTAATACCCCTCCTATGCCAAAGGGTAAGGCTATTGATCGATGGCCATCACATTCAGAAGCCAACTCCGTCGACTTCAGGGTTTTTGAACAGTAGAAAGGGAAGAACAGAGCAGCTGATATTTCCCCGCCAGTAGCAGCAGCCGAAAGAAAAGAAAAGGTCTCCTTAAGGGACAAGATGAGGAAAGCATATCCTTTCCCTAAAGATAAGATAGGGGCACTATTCAATTGGGCTTACAAGTTCAACAAAATAACACTACACGAGCCCAAGAGACTTGCTGATGCAGCAAAAAAAAATCCCGCTATTCTGTCCGTACCATCGGGCACTCGGTCATGCTATAGAAGACTGTTACATCTTCAAGGATGTTACGGAAAGCATGTTCAAGAAGGGCGAGCTGCAACTGGGAGACTACCAGGTGAACCCTCCGCCCCCACATGAACCTTCAGCAATGAGGATGGCCACGAACATGATATTTGTATATCAGTAATTGCCCCAAGAGGCTGTTGAGGAGTGCACCAGGCGCACTTATGAAGCTTGCTTCCTTACTCCATTGAAAGATCAGGAGGGATGGCAGTCAAAGCCGATGAAGGCTAGAAATAAGGCGCCAGCCACTGGAACACCCGATGTATCTATTCGGAGCACTACTCCAAAGTCGGATCCACCCCCGATGAAGCTCGTCTGGCATGAGATGGAGACGAAGCCAGTTATCAGAATCCCTACTCGCAACCAGAGGAGACAGACTCCACTGCCTGCACATAAAGAAATAAGTCCTGAGGCGAAGCGCCTTCAGCAGTACATCAATGGGCTTGATGAGTATGAACAAACTGAGCCGAAGCCGCTGTTGATGAAGGATTGTATACTCTGGGAGCAGCTAGAAGGGCTGACCATTGAAGAAAAGCCAGAGGAAAAGTAGGAAAGCGATGAGACTGAACCCTTCTGGGGACAAGAGCCAGAAAGGCCGAAAAGCCAAAAGAAGAAAAGACGGCCAAGAAACAAGAAGGAAAAGAAAGTTACAATAGTGTAATGCAACACCCTCTCCATGTTGTTCACCTTGCCAGGAGAGAATGATGATGAAGGGGCGTCGGCCATGCCACTAGAAGCCAACCATGCTGAGGCCTCAATCTCGGCACATGTTACTCGTTCTGGGAAGAAATGGGGGTGTTTGCCGCCGACCAATCACAATATCATATTCAGGGGAGAACAGCCATATCAGATGCCAGAGCCAGAAATACGAGGCGATGAAGCTCCATCATTTCTGGAATTCTTGTCTAGCCTGGAGGGCAAAAGGCCGACACAAGCTGCATCATCCAAAAATGGCAGGCGTCAGCAGCCACTAGCTCTGAAGCCCAAGCAAAATGATGAAGAAGAGATAGATACTCTGGTCGCACCAGGGGATGTTCCTGCAGAAGAAGAAATCCCTCACTAAGCTGACCAAGAGAATAAGAAGAAAGATGGGCAGGCAATGCCGCAAGTGCCTCATGAGCCCCTGAAGCCCCGCTGGGCAGAAGAAATGTGGCTCTCCCATGTCCGGGTAGGTAGCCGGATTATGAAGATGCTAAAAAAGCTACCCACTAGATTCTCCATTTGGGAGATTTTCTCTTTGAGTGAAGAAGCCCGTCAGGCAATTATTGATGCTCTACAGTCTCCAGCACAATATAAGGCACTGTCAACAGAAGTGAATTCTGGGCCAGCGGTCACATTCACAGAAGATGACATGTTGATTCCGGATCCCAGCCACAACAAGCCACTATACATGAGAGGATATCTCAACTGTCAGCCATTAAGCCGGATATTGATAGATCCAATGGCTACTGTGAATATTCTACCGTACCACATCTACAAGAAGTACTACTTTGATCTGCACCTCACTAAGGTCAGGGACATGAAAATTGTAGGATTTAACTAAAAATGTGAGACGCCTCTGGGGGTGGCAGATTTCTACCTCACGTTGGGAGATCTCACTACCGTGGTGCGATTCTATGTGATCAACTCCAACACCATGTATAAAGCCTTGCTGGGGCTACCGTAAGAAAGAGTGTTCGCAGACCTGCACCCATTTGAAGTCTTCAAGTGTCACATGCTCGACGCATCCTATTACATAGACGCTCCACTAAAAGACAAGAGGAAAGAAGCTATGGTCAGTTAGAAAAAGTCGACGACAAAGACACAGGGCTGGTCTCCGCTGCCACCACGCGGCTATGTTAAGAAGCATGAAGTGTCTCTCGTCTCATATATCAGGGATTTTGCACAGATTGTGCCTCCAGATATTCATCCCAGCACTGCTGATGAAGAGATGAAAGAAAAATACACAAAAGTCGGGGTTCCTGAAGGGTTGGTCAAGCCCGTTGCTAGCCTGGAATACCAAACTGTGCTGCCACTAAAAACCATGGAGGTCCCTCACTTCTACGAACCCCCTACAATATTCTACACCGGGGAGCCTGTCGAAGAAGACGATCAGGACTGCATGATCCCAGAAGAATCCACAAAATGGCCCGTCTGGAACCCTATCGTTGATCAGACGAAGTATTGTATGTTCCACAGGCAGCCGGGTCATATGATTGAAGAGTGTTTTCAGTTCAGGGACTTGGTCTATGTCCTGCATGAGGGACATAGAATCGACTGGGCCGAGATGCATAAGGTCATTATTGAAATAAAGTTAAAAAGAAGGCAAGCGCTGAGGCAGCAAGTGCAGCAACAACAAGCACCACTGCCGAAACAGCAGCCACTACAACAACCTCAGCTGGTCCAAGACTTGGGGATCCACCAGAACCCAATGCCAAACCATCCTCCTACTCTGCAGCCACAGCAGTCGGCACCATCTCAGGTTGACCTAGTTCAACCCCCTGCTCCCTACGCCGGGTGGTCCTTTGATGATGACGATTCTACTCAGCAAGTAATACCCCTCCACCACCGCCATTCTTCATCATCACCCGCTCCCACCATCCTTACGCCAACACATCAAGCCTCCCTTCCACTGGCTGGGCCATTCGTCCTCCCATCTGCCACCCCTTTTACCCCTACACCAACACTGATGCCTTCACCTATTCTCCCATCTCACCCATTGCTTTTCACCCCCGCCACTATCACTACGCACAGCCTTCCGCCCACACCTCTGCTAAGTTTTACACCTCCGCCCCCACCAACACCCGTGCCTAGCCCTTCACCCACCATTCTTTCTCCGCAACCCATCATTACCTCTGCTCCCATCATCTCCACTACACCCTCTCCCACACCACTTATCCACCCCACTGGGCCAATTACACCGTCAGCCGATGCCGTGCCGGCACATAATCTTGCCCTATGGAGTGGGCGTTTGTTTCATCACAACTACACTTCCACTTCCAATCCCCAGTCTTCTCAACCAGCTGCCGATCAAGAAGAGGCCGAGCTGTTGTCGGGTACCCAATATGATCTACTGCATCATTTAGACCGGGTGCCCGCCAAAATATCTGTGTTGGAGCTTATCAAGAGATCTACTCTTCATTAGGATGCATTAAGAAATTTTCTTCAAAAGGTGATGGTCAGTGAAGATATGGCAGCCGACAGTCTTCCAACAGCATTAGCAACAATCTCAAAGGGGCCAGCTATTACCTTCTCTGAAACTGAGCTAGCACCACCAGAAGCCCGGTAGATGCCACTTTGCATCACTATTATTCTGAATAAAGTTAGTGTGGATGCAGCTTTGGTTGATACAGGGGCATTTATCAATGTTTGCCCGCTCAGCACACTCAGGGCCTGCAACTTGTTAGAAGAACTCCTACGCCCTACCCCGACTACCATAGTAGCTTATGACAATTCAAAGAGAACATGTCACGGGGTTGTCACCATTCAAACTGAGCTTGGGCCACTCACCATGCCCATTGAATTTTATGTATTCGACATTGACCCTATGTTTAAGGCTATTTTGGGTCGTCCATGGATTGATACCCTCAGTGCCGTACCATCCACCGCGCATCAATGTCTCAAATTCCCTTTCCAAGGGAGGGTGGTTAAGGTGAAAAGCTTGTCCACGGTCCAGTCAGTGAAAGCTATGTCAGAGAAGATTTTGCCAACTCCGTGGCCCAGTAGTCGGCCTGTTATTTCTGTGTTGGACCTTGACTTCCCTTGGGCTTATGCACCACGCAATCCCACTTCTACACCCGTCACTATCAAGGAGAAGCCAAAGATCCGCGATTCCAAAGGATGGTCCATCATTTTGAAGCTAGGCTATCAACCGAGGAGAGGCCTCGGTGCGCAACTATAGGGGCGGACCAAACCAGTCCCCAAAGGGAGAAAAATGAGTAGATGGGGCCTCGGCTACCGAGAATCCGCATTATCAATCTTGGGTGACTTAGGGCCGCTTACATGGGACTACCGCCAACATTTTATTAGAGGTCCCCTCCAGCCACAAACTTTACAGCCACAGCCAACACAGTCAATAAAGGAAATCACAGCTTACACAGTTGTCGGGCCACCTCTATTGCTGAAGGGGCCAGTTGATGACATGCTTGACTTCAGCCAAGCGTTTGCTAGATTGTTCTATGAGTTAGATTGCCAGAAGAATCAGGTGGTTCGGCTTGTGTAGTGGAAGCCGAAGAAGCTAGCTGACTATCCACGGGAAAGGGCGAGTTCACCTATTCTTTTTACTTGGTCTCCTTCCCAGATAAAAACCCTCCTTCAACAGCTCAGCTTTATTCCCCGTTCACCACCCCTTCTCGTTGATCTGTCAACATTCTGGCCTCCCTTTAGGCGTAAGGAGTCGATCGAATTCTTGATCATTAACTATCCATGCGGGCGCTACCCGCCAGTTGATCTAACATCCAGGTGGTCCCCTGATTCACCTACTGATCTTTCCAATATGTGGTTCTGATCCTCTGATCCATTCTTCGATGTCATCTTCTATTCTCTCTGCCCACGGGCGCTCCCTCCTCCTCCTTCCTCCTCATCTTGCTGTATGATTTCCACTAATCTCCAAAAAAATGTCAATTTTCAAAAAGAGATTTCTGTGGAAGATTACGCTATCTTCGATCTATCCTCCTCCCAGGGGCACGAGACCCCTGCTTCTTCCCTTCCAGTAGGTTTGCTTTCTCCTAAGTTAGATGTAGGGTCTGTCGAGTCTAGGGAAGTGTTCCGCTCCTGCATTGCGCAATATTATTTTGTTATTCTACTTAGGCTTGCACACTTACATAGCCCCGATGGCTCATTATCTCAGTAATTAATCAAGGGTTTTCCTCCTTCTTGGAAGATGTAATTAACGACATAGCCTTTATGGTATGATGGACTGTTGGTCCCGACACGGACCTCACTATCGTCTGACGAAGTCAGATCAAGCGCATAACAAATTTGTCACTTCGGTGATTGGCACGTCTATGCAATAAACCTAATAAATCTGATAAAACCAAATAAATTAAATAAATAATAGAAAATAATCATTCCCACAAGTTGGCACACCCGGTGGGACCCACTCTCCCTTTATCTCTTTGTAGAAATAAATAGGCCCCGAGGCCCTCGCAAAGAATGCTGATTGTTTGTTTGTTTCTGTGATCTCCGGAAGCAACAATGGTTGCCGAATTTACTGCTTTGTCTTTCAGCCCCACGACCGTGGCCAACCACGTTGCCTGTGGGTACCTGGCGGTACTAACTATTTTCGACTCTTTCCCACCAGTTGTCGGCTTCCCCAACTTCTTGGGGGTAGCCTTTATTGATATGCTGGAGATAGAGGCCCCGGAGCTGGCCGAAGGAAGTATCAACGGGAAGCCTAGGGCCTATAACACCCAAAGCCATAAGGGCCTGCCAGCAGGCCAGACCCAACTGACCAGCTGCATGGTCCACCATGGGGCCCAAGGGGCTCACCCCACCTACCACGACAAGTCCGGGGGTCACCGCTAAGGGAGTTCCTGAAGAAGAATTGCTGCTCCTATCACCAGACGGCTATCGACGTCCGGCAAGTCCTTCTTGATTGGTGGTGTCCGCGTCTTCCTGGATGGACGCGACACCCAAGCAATCCCAGATCGGGTGGTCACCACCGTACCAACCTGCAACTCCTTCCAAGCCCTCTCCGGGAGGAAAGCCGAGAAAGAAGAAGCTAGCCGCAGAGGCTGAAGAGAGCTGGCCCCAAGGCCAAAAATATTCAAGCAGGTGTGGGTCCCCAAGAAGATCTAGCCTACTCTTCAGGAGATGACTGTTCGCCACCGCCCTGAGCATGCTGAGATGGGGAGGATGAATGAGAGGGGCTTGGCCCCAAGAAGAGAAGAAATGGCCATGGACCCTCCACGCCGCACTAGCTTCAGGGCATGTGCCCGGCAAGCCAATATCCCTTCGGTGGGAAGAAGATTTGACCAACTTGCAGGGAGAGCCCGACTAGCTTATGTCCCTCTGGTGGGAGGTCAACAACTATCCCTGGTCCTAAATCAGGGACGGGGGTAGGAAGAGATGACCGATGTAGTCAGGAGTTACTTTAGGGTCTAGGAAACCCCTCATTGGGCCAACAACGACTAGTTCCAGCAGCTGCGGCCGAAGAAGAAGACTGCTCACCAATGACAGTCAAAGAAGAAGAAGAGAGAAGAATGACGCCATCAGTTGACGACAATGGATATGAAGACGGCCCGGATTATGAGGCCGATGAGGCTCCCTCCTGGCAGAAAGAGAGAAGAAGAATCTTCGTGTTTGAGAGAATGACCATCCCCAGCCATGTGAAGAGGAGGGTCTATAGACAAAGAAAAGGAATGCGAGTTGTTGCTTGCAACATGGCCGGGGTAGCTAGCAGGTATGGAGGATTACCTGAGGAATCCCAGGAATTAGCCCGACTAGTCGAAAGGCCAGGGCCAAACACTAGAATAATAGAAGCTGCAAAAGAATTGATGAAAGCGACGAAAGGAAAACAAATATTGCATGAAGAAGTCACCACTCTGACTGCAAACGTGGTGACGACTGAAGAGGAGGAGGTGCTGCTAAATACCTCGCCTGAAGGTACTTCGGGAGAAACAGTGGAAGTCACCCCTAGCACGGCGACCATAGACCCGTCAGTGTTGATGCTATTACAGTAATACTGACAGGAGATAGAACTCCTGAAGAAGCAACTGCTGGAGAAGACAGAACAAACTTCAACTTCCAAGCAACCCGAGATGTAGGTTGAATCATCGCAGGGAGGTGTCAACCCATGCGATTTTCCACCATTATACACTCTGTCGCAGCCGACAGAGCCCAGCCAGGCCACCACCCAACAGCGCCCACCACCGCCATTGATGCCACTGGTGCTACCACAGGTGCACCAAGCACCTCCGTTGCTGCGTCCTCCTCTGCAGACGACTACCTTGGTCACCCCTTACCTGCAGCCGGCACACTTCTACCCGGAACCAGTCAATCCAACTGCCATGAACAAGTTGATGTTGGAAAGGATGATTGAATTGAAGCTCACTGAGCGAAATGAAGGTGACTATGTCACGTTTGATGTTTATCGGGTGCCATACCCACCATATCATGTAGCAAAATAGCTCCTTCCAGGGATCAGCAAGCCGCCTAAGTTCAACAAGTTCAACAGGAAGGGATCCCAAAAGGAACATGTCGCATACTACATGACCGTCATGGGCGATCTAGCCACAGACGAGTCATATATGCTAAAGTTTTTCGGGTCCTCACTCACAGAGCTCGCATTTGAGTGGTATTCTAGCCTTCCAATCGGGTCGATCAGTGACTGGTCAGACATGCAGAAGAAGTTTAGAGAAAGATTTCACGTCACTAAGAGAGAAATAAATTATTTTTTAATTAATAGTTTAAATTTATTTATTATAACCCAGAGTCAAGTCCAAAGAAAAGACAACAACTGCCAAGTACAGTGGACAGAAAAGAAAAGACGTACCAGAGAGTCAGGGGAAGCCCAACGAAGGTACCAGCTAGCCACAGCTAGACGCCGCGAGCACGCTAACTCCAAAAGATGCGAAAGTAGAACGAACGACCACCACATGAAAAGCTGGGGTGAGCCTCGTGTCACTGGCTCAGTAGGGGTCACGCGGATCCCCACTGGAAAACACACAGTAACACCCTAAAATAGCAAGTAAACAACATAAGTAGTAAAGCAGGAAAGCTAAACTACAAAGTTGTAAAGGAAACAGAATAGGAAGCAGGAGTAGGGAACAAACTAAGAGCAAAAGGGAGCTAACAGGAAAAGGGTAGAAGTCGTACCAGACGAGCATGACTACCGAACTAATCCCGGCCCTCGAAACTACTCCGGGCAGACACTACACCAAGCAAGGACAGAAGGGTGAACTCTGAACTAGGAAAAGTCAGAAGCTTACCGAACTGTCGACACAATGCCAGGCTCCAAACGAAGACCTGTGAGAACAACAAGAAAGCCTAGGGAAAATCTAGACAGACGCTAGACAACAGGAAACACGACTGGAACGTCGTGCACACTACTACATGCATGACAAGAATGTCACGCATGTGATAGGACACTGACCTTGAGTGCAGCCACAAAAGGGCTAACCCGGAAGGTCACGACGCATGAGAAACGTCGAGAGTCACACAACACATGACTCGAAAGAGGAGCGGTCAGCTGCGTCCACTGACATCTTATACTGCACCACAACTCGCTCCACAAGTGCCTCGACTACCAGTGGAATGTGGTCTACCACAGCTAAGGCCGAGTCATAGGCCCACGTGGAAACCACCATTGCAAGGACCAGTTAGGGTCAGGGCCATCGACGTGAGTCCTAAGCCCTTGACTCCGTGTGCACACACTGGCTATAGACCATTAAGCCAGGCCTCTAACTAGTATTCTCCCCCGCGGACGCTACGATATGGTCGGGAGCCCACGAAACTAGCTTAAAAGCTGTGTCTTGGGAAGAGTGCCCCGCTACAAGAGCCATCACGCCGAAGTGTGCCGTAAGGCACCAACCAAAGAGGAGCCACAAAACCCATAGACTCTGAAACACAAGTGTCGGAGTACAGACAGGCTGTACTATGTGCACCACGGCTGTACAGGAAACTACCGACCACTCAGGGTAAGGCAAACTAGACCTACAACTACAACGGTCCCTGAGTCCTATGACTCTGAGTCAGGATCATTGCACACAGGGGAACAAAATTGCCAATCGGTCTAATCCTAAGCCAGGGAAAACAATGCTCTGTGAGAACCGAAACACGGAGACCTGAGGGAACATAGAGAACCCTCAGCACATCTGGATAGGTAAACCGAGGTAGAACGGTATCTCGATGCATCCAGAACCAATGTCTTAGATTGGACAAGGCCGTCAAGACACAGACAAGACTTCTTGTCAACCACTAGGCAACCTCGGGTTGACAGGAACCAGACACAACACCGACACACTAACACATCCACCGCCACAACAACACAAACAAATAGAACCAATCAAGGATAAGAGCAGTGGATGACGACAACACTCTCGGTAGAGCAACTTGTCAATCAACTGCTAGGGGAAACCCAGCAATCAAGAGATAGTTGCTACGCGACCAGAGACAAGGACAATGGCAGGTTCTACATTGAGTCATTAGGGTACTATTATAGTCAAGGAAAAGATCACAGCCAGTCACCTAAACCGACCAATCCAGGCAACGACCAATAGATAGACACCGCCCTAAACAAGGACCAAAGACAGACGGACACACAACATAGAATGAGCAAACGGTCATCACGATGAACAGGACTATAACGCACCAGCATAGGGGCGTTATACCAACATCGCGCACTAAGGGAGGGGTGTTATGCCAACCAGACCTGAAACCACATATAGATGACATAACGCACCGAGCTAAGGGTGTTATATCAACATAACACACCAGAACATGTGCGTTATGCCCAACAGACAAATACACAAATAAAATGAAGTATAACGGACCACAATTGGCACGTCATACTGGTATAACGCACAAGGGTGGGTGCGTTATACCCAACAGACTCAAAAATGATAACCACAGACCAAGGGCATATAACGGACCAAGACCCATCCATCATAGCCACAAAACGTACAGGGTGAGGCGCGTTATATCAACAGTCATACCCTGGCAAACATCGGCCAAGCAAACCATAACGGATCTTCACGAGTGCGTCATATTGATCATAACGCGAGGGCGTCATATTGATCATAACGCAGGGGGAAGGGTCCGTTATGCTAACTGACTGACACGATCTTCGAGGTGAACACAGTCGTCAAAGGGACTGACATGGCAGTCGGCCTTGAAAATAACCCGACCATAACACGCCTAGACAGGGCTGTTATACTCCACATAATGGACCAGTCTTGGTCCGTTATGCTCGAAGACCTCTGAAGATAAAAACGATGAACGATGCATAACGGTCTATCGGGGGACCGTTATGCACATAACGGCCTCTGGTAGGACCGTTATGCCAATCCCTATCCCCAACTATGCATGCACACACAGACCATCTGCTTTAGGTCGGGTCCTCTAACAGTTTTTTCCCCCAGCCGGACTTAGGCTACAAAGGCAAGTGGTCCAATGGTAACCAGCCTAAAAATCATCTCACTCGGGTCACGCTCTCCACCACTCCCAAGTGGGTCCGCACACGTGTGTGTAGGTAAGTTACGACTAGTGGGGACTCACTAAACGTGAACACTGGAAACCACGCACGCACCCATCTCGAGTAACGCAAAGTAATAGGCAGCTCGAGGCCACCAGACTCTGGATAGCCCACTAGACCTATTAAACCAATGGTCCTTGAGTCACAAGACTCGGGTCAAGACCGTCGTACGCGACGACGTAGCATCGACAATCTGGCCTAATCTCTAGGTCTGAAACCACGGAGACACGATCTCCAAGGTAGCTCACTAGTCACCAAATTAATCCCTCATCCAAGGGATGCACGAAAATTCTCCAGCCCCAGGTTGGTTGACTGGACTCACAGGCCAAGGCCATACACATAGCCCACTCGTAAACCATCTTTTGGAGAAACCCATGTCATGCGGGAAAGACACACCGCACACATGTCGACTCATGACGACTCGATCTAGCAAAAGAACGAAAGCACGGAACACAAGGGCCTCCCCAGACCCTTAAGACCACGGACATGCAAATCGAGATAACATGGCACTTCAGGTGATGTGACACCACCTTGAGGGTGGCAGCCACTAGACCTATGCATGCCGGACCAAACAAAACAAGCACAATCGCAAGAACAAGAAATTAACGTCGGCGGACGCTCACCCGGTGTGTACACTCAACCCGGGGTGACTTGGGGATACCGAGTCGAGGAGATGGGACTGGACCCTTGCTAGTGGGCCCCCAGAAAGGCTTAGGTCAAACTCCCCTTGGGTATGGGTGCCTGATTCAATGGGTGGGCCGAGTACCGAAGGGCACGGGTTCACTCTCTTACCCCCACGATGGTCGCTCAAAGGCGGTGGAGCCTCGGGACTGAGCGCAATCTCACTTATCGACAGAGCAATGATGAATTTTGAAAGAACAAGCACCACAAGGGAGAGAGGGCTAAGAGCTATACCTGGCCGATTTGAAGAAACTGGCCCCTGATCGGAGACGAGGGTGAGCGGGGTAGCGTGGGTTTGCTCCCCGCACGCTGCGCCAGAGTCACTTTGACCTAAATTAGCTTAAGTGCAAAACCACTCCTCTCACAGGAGGGGTGGACTAGGGGTGCGGAGTGGTTAATTACATCAAACACTACCTCCACGTGGGGAGGGGCGCTCGGTCGGTCAAGCGGGGAGGGGAGATTAGTGTGGCCGAAGAAGATCGACTCCCGGTTGGTGCGGCCTAGTTTGCTATCCTGGCTGTCTACAAATAGCGCCTTATCGGGAGGGGAACTCCCCACTGGGACGTCCGACGGAGGCGGGACCAAAGCCGCTGGAAAGCTGGTTGTCTTGGGAATCACCAGGAAGAAGAACTGCCTTGTTTGGAGCTCGTACTTGTCGATGCCACTGGATCCCATGGAACTGCGTAGGGGGAGAAATTCTGCAAGCCAGAGAGCTTTTGAACTGGGTCGTGCTCTCGACTGGGACGTCGGATTGAGGCGAGACCACTTCTGTTGGAAAGAGGGGAGGGTATAGTGTGCCTCGACCAAAAATCCCCATCGATCTTGCCCGATCAAGTCGGTGGTAGCCTCTGGACGCCGATAGGGTCGAACCTAGTGCAGGAGCAGAAAAATGGGACCGACTTACCGGGGTAATATCTTAGTGGTATGATGCCGGATTGGGTCGAGGCTAGAGCTGACGCGAAGAAGGATGCTCCATGAATGTTCCAGAGCTGGAGCGGCCATGTTCTGAGGCAGGAAGCACATGTACTGTCCATTCTCCTGAGGTCACGCAGGTGAGGTCTTCAAACGGATAGGGAAGTCTTGCCGGGGGTATATTTCCTATCTGGGAATTCAGATCGGGGCGAGGCCAGTCCTAGTGGAAACCTGGAAGACCCGTGATGAGCTCCTCCAAACGATCGAAGTAGAAGAGGTGGGAGGTGGACATAGTACCTCCTGTGGCCGACTGCTTGACCAGGGTGCTGGAAGGTCAGACTATAGATCAGTCTCGACTTGTCGGGGCTGGGGCTCTCGAATGGTAGCACCGAATAGGGCGGGGCCAGGCTTGAATGAAAGTCGTGCGACCCTCTTTGAATCCAGCCAAAGATCAGAGCCAGAAGATGAGGAAAGAAGCTGTGTCTCCTTCTATAACTCTCTCTGGTCGCTAGCCAGAGTTTGCTTGCGCAGCTGGACGAGATCGGCTCTCCCGGGCAGCCCCGATGTCGAAAGTGAATGCTCAAGCCACCGAGACGAAGCTGACTTGGAGTAGAATCTTCTGAACATGAGTTGGATGCCAGAAGGCCTTTGGAGTTGGGTGCGGAATTGTGGCAAGTCGAAGGTGCTCTGCTCTAGCTGTCGTCTCTGGGTGACAGCTGAGATGAGGGGTGGGGAATGGGGTAGATGGGAGGGGAAATGGGGTGGATGGGTATGGCGGGCGAACCCTGGCTGATAGGGGACCAAGGGAGGGGCGAACCAAGGTGAGGGAGGGGGAGAATGGGTCTGTAATAGCCACCATGTTGCAAGCGCAACTGCGGAGCATCTGCTCCAGCTGTTCCACCATGATCTCTTTGTCCTTATAGCATAAGGAGAGCTCTTCTGGAATGTAGAGAGTTTCACCTTCTTTGACTTTCTGGATCATCTCTTGGACCCAGTCTCTGAGGCGAGCTTATTTCTGCATTTCTTCGCAGGGGATGTAGCTATCGAGTGGGATAGGCCCAGTAGGGTGAAGAGGAGTGTATTCCTCCAAGTTGTCGATGAGTCGTTGTAGCCTCTGGAGAAGTATTAACTCTGCTGGGAGTTGCAAGATGGCTGCTTGTTCGGCTTGTTTCTTGAGCTGTCTCTTGAGATTCTTCCTTCTGTTCCTCTCCTATTTCCTGGCGATGGAGGAGGAGGAGGCACTGGAACTGATGTTGACAGATCCCCATGGGGATACCGTCGAGCCAATGTGTTTGCACGGTGAGGTCGGTGACTCTTCTTTGCCCAGATCTCGATCTAGGCACCTTTCGATTGTTGTAGTTGGAAGGTGGCATTGATCGCCTGTTCAATGACCCCGAGTGGTAGTTCCTGATAGGCTGGGATGTTGAGATTGGCATCCGGGGACGTAGGCACGGTTTGATGCCTTAATCGCAGTGGCTGTGGGAACCTACCACGAACCGGCTGACTTGTGCTGGCATCTGAGGACGTGTGCGCAGTTTGATGCCTTAACTGCGATGGTGAGGGAGGCTTCTCTGATTGAGCCGATGTATTGGTACTAGCATCCGAAGACGTATGCGCGGTTTGATGCCTTAGACGCGGTGGTGAGGGTTTCTGTTGAGAAGTGGCCTGAGGAGCATGAGTAACATCATGCCTCTTGGCCTGACCTCTGTGGTCTGACTGTAGGTAGGGTCAAGCGACACTTGGCGAAGTCTTGGGGCCTTGCTGCCCCTGTTGACTGTCTTGATCTTGTGTGCTGGATGGCCTTTGTGATGGCAGACCCGACTTGTGAACTATTGGGAGGACCTAGTCCAGTTGAGCCGAAACCTCGCCCAACTTCTATTTTCCCTTCCTATCCTCGAGCATCGGAGACAGGAGTGGAACAGGGGGAGGGTGAGGAGAGCTTGAGGAGCTCATCATTGCCTCACCCACCAGGACATCCTCTTGGCCAAGAAGGACTCAGAGGAGTCTAGCGGTGTCTTCTCTGGAAAAGGGCAGAGACTCAAACTCCTGCCAGGGTCGCCATTGGGCGGCTGAGGTGGCAGGGGCTGGCTGACCGGCCTATGATGTCGAGGAATCTGAGGAGACTGGGGGAGTAGGAGGATGAATGACGTTGGCCGAGAAGGTACTCAGCCCTATCTCTTGGCTGGCATCTTGCGCCCTGCGCCTCCGCAGCCGCTCGAGAGCTTCTCGATTGTCGGTCTAAAACTCAAGCCATTCTGGAGTATGCTGGTAAGGCAGCACATGCCCATTTTCTTGCGGAGGGTCAGACTACTCTGGTGTATTTCTGGCAGTGCTCAGAGTTTTTTCAATAGCTTGTCGCAGCCGAACAAGTGCCTTGGAATTCCCCTCAGCATCGATCTGCTCCCATCGGATTTGTTCCTGGATGAGGTACTGGACTTCCTCACAGGACTCGATCGCATGGCAGATTCACGCATGGAAAGGGCAGTACTGGAGGTGGCTAAAGTCCCAATGAGTGTAGTCTGCCGGCAGGTCATGGGGTAGGATTTGCCCCCTTTCGACGAGGACGTCGAAAAGTCGTCAGGTTCTCTCAGGAGAAGGAGAGGGGTCCGCGATCATGCTAGGGCCCCCTCTAGATACCAGATCGATCGCTCTCTTGGGTTAGCACTGGGCTCCTGTAATTCGTCATCAGAGAGAGAAAACACGACCATCATGTGGATCACATTAGCCGGATGGTGAACCACACACACTGCTTTAGCTGGTTTGGACCACGTATGTGGCTGTGGCGGATCGATAAGACCACTCTTCATTTGAATAAGGCCGTCTCGAATCATCTTCTGTGCCTGGGCCTTGAAGACGTTGCAATCTTCAGGGTCGTGACCCAGCATGCGGTGGTATGAGCAGTAGTTGGGATCGTCAATTTTCTGAGCTTCATCTAAGTTGCGGACTTCAGGTAGTTCGACGATCTTCTGGGCCATGCAGAGGTTGAAGAGCATCTTCGTATGTTCCTTCTTGAAAGAGAAGGGCGTCTTCATACGATCTGAGAAGGAGAGAGCAGCCAGCTTGTCCGCTGGCCTTTTATCGAAACTACTCGTCCCAGCTCCCTTGTTGGCTTTAGTAGCGGGGGTGAATTCGATGATGTTCACCTCCTTACCGGACTAGCGTTCTCGCTCTTGCTTACCCTTTGCTGAGGTGTAGCTCGGGTTGTCAGCGAAGAACATTTCTATTTCAGCCACCACCGAATTGAGCTGGTCAAAGCCCTTGATGTTGGTTTCGAGAAGCTTTTCACTAACCTCGGCTGCCAAGCCTCGGCGATAGATAGTGATGGCATCCTCCTGAACTGGCGGATTGACACACCTCATGCTGAGGTGATGCGGGACGGACACAGGAGCCAACTCTACGTGCATTGAACCTCAGACTCTAAGACGGACATGACCAGCAACACGTGGCTAGGAGTCACACTAGACCCGAGCTTGTAGAGAGGAATTTTAAGTGTTTTGGCCATTTGTTAAGGTGCATTAGCATGGGAGTTTGGATGTTTTATTGGAAAGGTTTGTTGTGCATATTTGTTCTTTGTTCTTGTCCCTGACAAAAATTGGGCAGCACCTCCCCCGGATTGAGGCTTGCCAGAGGAAATAGAAGATCACCAAACGGAGTGCTCTGGGGTGACCCTCAAAATTCGGAGTGGCCTCACGGCGGTCCGATAACCCAAAGGTGAGTATGGAAAGCTCGAGGACTAGTCTTCAAGAGCTCCCACAGCTCACGGGTGAGAGTTTCATAGATGTTCAAGCAGGACGGATGTTTGCCCGGAAGGGCTATGAATGTTCATCCCTCTGTGGGTTCCTTAGAAGGCCATGCCACGAGGGGGGGGGGTGCAGGCTTCTAAAGGCCCTTGGATGAGTAGGAGACGGAGTGGAGAAGAGAATGGAGGCTTAACAAAAACATTGTGCTTGCCAAAACTCTCTTTTCTTTTCATTCATCCACCAAAAAGGGGGGAAGATAGATACAGAGGAGGAAGTTTCATCTCAGAATAGAAGGGAAATACATTGCAGAAGGGAAAGGAAAAGATACACTCATGGGGGAGGGGAAGGGAGCACAAGCTCTTCCCTCCCCGCTCACCTCTCACTCTCTCACTCATTTCTTCTTCACCTCTCTGGCGTAAGGGGGCGAAGCTTTCTTTCTTCTTCTGCTGGAGGGAACCAGAGATTCTGAGCCCCCGAGCTTCTTCCAAGCGCTCCTTCTTCTGCTTTTTCTTTGTCTTTGACTTGTTATATATATCAGTGGAGATGGGGGAAGACTCCGAAGCCAACACCTCCTTCCTTTTCCTTCTTCTCTTTCTCCCTGTCGGAAGACGTTGAATGGCCTGCGGATAGGGGGGCGATAGAGTAGGAGGGGTGTCCTCCCAGGATTCTTCGACGGCGACCGATGGAGATGCGTGGCCGGCGTGGAGCTCGAAGAATTCCATTCCTGGGATATAGTTGATTGCCCAGCGGTCTGAGGCAAAAGATTTTGCCATTTTGAGCAATCCCTCGGCATGTTGCTTGCCGAAAACAGGGGACCGGGGTAGTGACAGGATGGCTTGGAAGCTAAACCGGCGCGATATTGTGCGCGCTGGATTAGCACTCCAAGAGAGACGGGAATGGTTTGCACGGAGGGTGCGCCGGTTCAGCATCTCATGGGAGGGCGCGTCGGTTAAACTGAGGTAGAAGGGCGTGCCGGTTTAACACTCCAAGAGGGGCGCGCCGGTTTAAGGCTAGGCCGCGCCGGTTTAAGCATCGAGAGACTTCTTCCCACCTTAGTGGCGATTCGGACGGACGCTTGCCCTCCCGTGCTACTTTAATTGTAATGCACCACCTCCGAGGTGTTTGATTTGAAGCCTCCAAGACCCCGTTTTAAGACTTTGAGTGATTTCTGGCACATGTCGAACCCGTGTCCGAGTTCCCAGGTTTTCTCCTGATTCGGGCTTCGGCATAGCCAATTGGAGAGTCGTGGCCACAACTTTCTGCTTGAGGGGCTTCCTTATCGGTTAGCGGGCCATCAAGCGTGTTCTCGTCCTGATCGGGTGAGGTATGGGGTTTATTCGGCATTTCCGTCTTTGACTTGCTCTCGGATGCGAAGACGTACGTGCCGTATGATCATCATCATCATTTTTTGACGTCCACAGTTTATCAAGCCCGTATGACACGCGCTTACGATAAGCTAGTCAGGCAAAGGGCATTCAAGAAAGGCGAACTCATCATGGTCAAAGAAAAAGAGATCCTAGCGGGAAGATCCAGTGGCAAACTCCTGCCTAATTGGTGTGGATCTTATGTCATCCAGAAAATCATATATCATGCAAATGATTATGATATCAACACTAATGCACAAACATCAATGCACAGCAAACGATCCTCATTAATGCATAGTGCAAAGACCAGATGCATAAACAAATGCATGTTCTGTCAAACATTCAATCTTTCATACAAACACATGGTGACTTATAGTGTTTGCTATCATCAAAATCACAGGGGCACAACACCCCCACAGTGTGGGTGCAGGGTCCTCCAGCAAGACCTTCTCCCTGCATACTATTCGATGGGTGTTTGAGGATTTGCCCCTTATAATCTCCGTAGTCTATGTGCTAACTTATTAAGTTAATGCACTAACCTGCTAACTCCCTAACGTTGATTGGCTAGCCTCTCAACTAGTCACTCTATTTACTCTATCCTATATACGGATTGCTTTGCCGTGCTTTGTTCCTTTGAAAATTATCATCTAGTGACTGGGAAAAGAAAGGGGGGGACATACCCCTTCGATGCCTCTAAATCACCCTAGGTCAAAAGGGGTCTGTCTGTATATGGCAAGCATCCCTAAGGGCCACCAGAAGGTGAATATTAACAGGGCTTTAGCCCAACACCAAATCCACTATCCTTAAGGATATTGTGGTGACTGATGGGAATCGAGTCCAGACATCCCCATTTTATTTTTGCCTTTATGTACTTTTGTTTTTATTTATGTCCTTCCATAAATAGGTGTGTAATTATAGGGCTTTAGTAGCCAAAGGGTCATTCTTTAGGAGTCTTTGGGTTTTTGTGCAAAAATGTAGTAGGTCCAGCGGGAATCAGACCGAAATGGCCACGACCCAGCCTTACCTCGAGCCAACATTCTAACTAAATCAGACCCGTCTGCCAAACTGGATTCTCACCGGATCACCATTAAAATTGCCGCGTACTCGGCAGATAGCTGAACGGATTTATCTTGATTTTCACCGCATTCTCGCCATGGACTCCCGTCCGAATATGAAAGGGTCTATGACTGACCGATATGTCCGATTACCCGTGTCTCGGCACAGGCTCTTGTGTGATTCATTCCTGCCTCTTTCTTTTGTAATTAGCATTAATTTTTTTGGCCGCAGGGCCCCTAGTTTCGGCAATTAATCAAGGGTGTTCTCTCGTATGGGGGATGTAAATTTATGGTGCGACGGGATTTGGTCCCGACCCGAACCACACAATCACCTGACGAAGTCAGATAGAGCGCACCATGGGCTTCCACGAGGCCTGAATAAATCGTCACTTCCTGACTGGCATGCCCTCGCACTAAATAGATAAATAAGCACACTAACAAATGGACAGAACGCCAAGTGAATTGTAGTGCATCCACAAGTCTGGCACGCCCGATGGGACTCATCCACCCTTCATCTCTTTGTCAAAATTAGGGACCCTATGGCCCCCCTTCATGTAATGCTAATTGTTCCATTTTTGCAAATGCAAAAAGATCACATTTTAACCTCGAGAATGGTGGTCCTTTGGCCCGCAAGTCGTGGAGAGCCACGTCTGAGAAGGCTACCTCACCATCCCACTCTACTTTGGGAGCTTCCCTCCTATCGTGGGCTTCCCCAACTTCCTTGGGGTAGCCTTCGTCAACATCCTGGATGTAGAGGCATCCGATGAGCCTGAATCCAATGCTCCCATCCCAGGAGCCACTAAAGCTACTACCAGCTGAGCTGTGGCCAAGAACAACAACAACGTCCCGGCAAGGACGTTGAGCTGCAATGTGCACCATGTGCACCAGGTTGCCGGTCCATCGCACCAGGGGTCGGCATCCCATAGGAGGAGGCTCCGAAGGGATAATGCTGGCGCTGCCACAGGGCACCGAATCTCCAGCACCGGCAAGTCTATGACTTTCGGGACCATCCGAGTCCATTTGAATGGGCAGAGGTCCGAAGTGGTCCTGGACCACATCGTGCCAGCTATTCCAGTCCTCAACTCCTTCCAGGGACTAGAAAAGATGACGAAAAAGATGGCACCCGCCATTCCAGCCGTGGCACCGAAGGACACGTCGGCTCACAAGTTGGCCAAATTGAAGCAAATTTGGGTTCCCAAGGAAGCCCAGCCCAGCTACACCCACCGCAGAAAGGGCCAAAGAGATGAAGGGGTCGAGGTGACGGCCATGACCCACCAACTGGCAGTCGCTGCACCAGCACTGCCCGAAAATGCCTGTCTCCAACGTCACAGGCATCGTCACCATGCTGACCGCCCGACGTTCACAACTTACACTCATCCTGCTGTCGCCATCGACGTGCAACCACTAGCTGCTCTCCCCGACCAGGAGTGGGAAGGGATCGAGCAAGCCATGAGAAACTACCTCTGGGGCCCAGGTAGCACCCCTATGGGTCGTCAAAGACTGCTGGGGGAGGTGGCCTCCGCCTTTCGAGAAGAAGAAGAAATCCAACATGTGCCTAGTGCAAAATCAAGGAACCAGTAGGAGGAACGACGCCAGTCCCCTATGTGGGAGGAAGCACCGCCCCGACGGTCGATTTTTGACAGACTGGTGTTCCCAAATAAGCCGTCGTGAAGGATGGCGAAGAGAAACAAGAACTGGTGAATTTTCACCAGCAACATGGCAGGAGTTCTTGGCCGGTACGGAGCTCTACCTACCGACCCTGAAGAGGTGGCCAGACTCACCGCCAGACCCGGGCCTCTCACTAGAAGAGGAAGAGCAGTGGGTGAAGTGGCACAGACAAGTGCCAAGGAGACCTCCCCGAAAGAACCTTCTGCGGCTCTAACGGCCAATGTGATCACCACTGGAGGCACGAGTGACGGACCCTCTACATCATCTGAGGACACCCCGGTCGAAGAGACAAGGGGCATGTCCAGTCTCCCCGCGAATGACCATGCTATGCTGCACATGATACAACAATTCCAACGGGAGATCGAGTCGCTAAAGAGACAACTGAACGAGAGGAATACACAGCCCTCGACGTCCGGGTAGACTGAGGTTCTTCTGGAAGCGCCCGGGGGCAACGGGTAATCTTCTGAAGTGACTCTGCAAGCTACGGCATTCCCATCAACCCCCGGCTTCCCTGGGGGCATGCACCTGCAACAAGCATGTACCCGGCACTGGCCCCGCCGCATATCTCACCTTCCCAGGGGTCTCCCATGGCCCCTCAGGTGACTGTGCTGACCACCCTGGCTGCGTAGACCACCCATTTCTATCCAAGCCCGGTCGACCCAGCAGTAGTCAGTCAGTTGATGCTGGAACAAATGATAGGCATGAAGCTAGTAGAAAGGGGCGACGGGGATCAAACACCATTCAACGTCTACCGGGTGCCCTATCCGGCTCATTATGCCCCGAAGAAGCTATCGGTTGGCATCACCAAGCCACCAAAGTTTGAGAAGTTTAATGGGCAAGGGTCCCCCAGAGAGCACATTGCCTACTATGTAAATGTTATGGGGGACTCCTCCGTGCCATAATCGACCCCTCTACATGAAGGGCAAAATCAATGGGCATGAAGTAAACCGGATTCTGGTGGATGTCGGTGCGGCTGTCAACATCATGCCCCTCAAAACATTCAAGAATTTATATCTGGCTCCCTACCTCCAGAAGGTCTAGGCAGTCAAGATATTCGGTTTCAATCAGAATACCGAGGAGGTCCTCGGCCGGGTGGATGTTGACTTGGTACTTGATGGTTTCACCTCTAAGGCGACCTTCTATATCATCGACTCTAGCACGTCCTACAAAGTGTTACTGGGTAGCCCCTGGCTCCACGAAAATTGGATTGTCCCTTCAACCCTCCATCAGTGCATCAAATATATTAAGGATGGAGAGTAGCATGTAGTCTTCATAGACTTGTCTCCATTCACTCCAGCAGAATGCAACCTGGTCGATGCGGCTGTTTATTTCAAGGGAATCAGCCCTTTCCCTATGATTAAGAGCAAGAACAACGGCTGGCTCTCAGAAGAAGAAGAGGATGACCTTTTCTCCATTGATGAGGAAAAGGCAAAGCTTCATCGGCTACGCCTTAGCGCCAAGTCAACCATAGGCCACCCTGAGAGGCGCAAAGTCGATTTTGAGGCTAACCTTATTAGCTGAGCGATCAACAAGAGCATATGCCTGCCACCGAACTGTATCCAGCTCATGTGTGCCCCAGATGAGCACAGGGTCGAGCAGCTCACGATGTTCATCGTCACTTACAAGCTGCAACACTGGTCTGGGAAAAGGGCTAGAGGGGACAAGTCCATCATCTTCCACAAAGGAGACATGGTCTCTCCAGCCCCACTAGAAGATGATTTCAGCTGGTCCAGGCGAGTCGACAACGCCCCTAAAGCCGTCCAGATTCTGGGTGACCTATCACCTCGCATCCAGGAGATGTGCCTCAAGTAGCACATTCCCCTGTGACAGAGCACCACATAGTAGAGGTACTTTTAGAATCTCTGGACACCCTCACGAGTCCGGGGGCAACCCCCGTTCTCCCAGAAGGACACCAGAGGTCTCGGCTATGATCAAGACCTAGATTTTTGTGTCTACCATGTGGTCCACATCATGGGACCGATGCAACCAGCCACAGACACAGTTGTCGCCAACACCAAGTTTGACAGCTCGGGAGATGAGGGAGAGAAAATTGTAATTCCACTCCCAGCTAGGACTAGTATCCTAGTTCCAGCACCTGATGAGGCTCCCTCATCCGTCCATGAGGATGTTGAGACGGACGAGACCCCTGCGGCCTCCCAGCCAATTGAAGAACTTAGTTCGCCGCACACCCCCCATGAGGAGGGTTCCCAGAACGAAGGCCGCAAGGCATCAACGGTGTTGGTAGACAACTCCGACCAAGCCTCCAGGAGGCCAACCGACAGCTGCCAGTCCAACATGGACGGCCCGGGACAACCTATGTCTGGACCCAGTAGCGATAGCCTTCCAGTCCTATCCGCTTCAACTATGGCATTGAAGACCCAAGGGTCTATGAAGTCGACACTGACAATGAAGACTTCATTGACTTTCAGCCTGCACCTCCTGAGCTAGAGGATGGTGGCCAGGTGACCGTCAATGAACTTGTCGAAGTCAATCTCGGCGAAGACAAAGCCCCTCAGCCAACATTCCTCAGTGCTCTCCTCATCGAAGCACAGATGCGGGACTACAAGCAACTCCTGCTCAAATACAAAGACTGCTTCACCTGGATGTACAAAGAGATGTCGGGGTTAGATCCCTCCATAGCGGAGCATGACCTGGTCGTATCTCCCTCAGCCACACCAGTCAAACAACCCCAGCGGTGCATGCGCCATCAGCTGGAATTTCAAGTGGCGTCTGAGGTCAATAAAATGGTAGAGGTCGACTTCATCGAGCCATACATCTACCAGGTTTAGCTCGCCAACATAGTCCTAGTCAAAAAGAAAAATTGGCAAGTCCGCATCTACGTCGACTTCTGGGACCTCAACAAAGCTTGTCCAAAGGACAACTTCCTAGTTCCGATCACAAAGACAATGGTCGATATGACCACCGGATAGAAGGTCTGTCTTTCAGGGATGGGTCATCGGGTTACAACAAGATCCGGATGTCCCTCTGAGACAAGGGTTACACTGCCTTTAGATCTCCCAAAGGGATCTTCAACTACAAGTGCATGCCCTTCGGTTTGAAGAATGCCGGTGCTACCTACCAGAGGGCCATGACCAAAATCATCGACGAGATGCTACACAATGTCGTCGAATGCTATGTTGACGACCTTATCGTCAAACTAGAAGACGAGAAGACCACCTACGTGACCTACGCCAAGTCTTCGAGCGCCTTCGGCAATATGGGCTCAAAATGAACCCCATGAAATACACCTTCGGCGTGTCCAATGCCAAGTTTCTCAGTTTCATTGTCTGATACCGGGGAATCGAGGTGGATCCCAGCAAGATCAAAGTGATCTGGGAGGTACCACCACCTAGCAACCTCACTGAACTCAGGTTGCTCCAAGGTAGGCTGACCTACATTCGGTAATTTATCTCCAACCTCTCCGATCGATGCACGCCTTTTAGCAAATTGATGAAGAAAGATGTCCCCTTCATCCAGGACTTAGAATGCCAGACAACGTTCGAGCAGATCTGGTGGGTTTTGGATTCGGACAAGTACGGTTTTCCTTGGGGAAGGAAGAGGAGAGGACGGCCCCCCCTTCCTCTCTGTTGCTAAGTTCGCGGCTTATTTATTGCTCTTCTTCTCTCTCTCTCTCTCTCTCTCTCTCTCTCTGAGCCTGTGCTGCTGCAGGGGTCGTTAAACGCTCCTCTTTAACGGTTGCTCTGTTCTTCTTGTGGCCCCTCCCTTCGCCTCGTCCTCCTCCCGTGCTCCCTGTGGTATTTGAAATAACAAAAAAGTTGAGATTTTTTTTCTCTTTTTGAGAAACGCCGGTGTTCATGGAGAGCCTCTGCTTCCGGACGCCGCCCGCCCTGCTGGGGATGCCGTCGCCCCCGATCGCGGCTGTCGGTCTCGACGTGCGGGCGCACCATGCTCCGGCGCATGCGAGCGCGGTGGGGCGGAATGGGGCCGCCGGGGCGGCGGTGGAGACGTCGACGGCGCCGGCCGGTGCCCGGCGGTCGTATATGTTCCCCCGGCCGCTGATGAGACTGTGGCCGGGGAGGGGCGGGGGTGGAGGTGAGGGAGGAGTTGAGAGGGAGAAGGAGGTGGTTGCGTTGCCGGAGGAAGAGGGGAGAGAGGAGAAGGCGGAGGTGGAGGAACAGGATGATGATGATGATGAGGAGGAGGAGGAGGAGGAGCAGGGGACGGCGGCGCCCGTCACGGAACGCCGGGAGAACTGGGTTCTGAAGATACTGCGCGTGCGGTCGATCTTGTCAGCGGAGGATAGGAAGCCGGGAGGCGACGGGGCTCTCCAGGAGGAGCAGCGGTCGGCCTCGCGGGAGGAGAGCGGCGATCGGATCCTGGACGGGGAAGATCGGTGCGTCGGCTGCTGCGACGCGGAGGGATCGGAGGGTTGCTTCGTCGGCGAGGACGAGGGCGACGTGAAGATCGACAGGGACTCGTTCACGCGGCTTCTCCGGCGGGTGTCGCTGGCGGAGGTCAGGCTGTTCGGGCAGCTCTCATACCTGGGCAGCCTCTCGTACACCGTCTCCAAGATTAAGGTACGCCCATTTGATGCTGTTATGCTTTGGTGTGTGCTTGGTGGGTTCTGTACGCCATTCTCCATGGTTGATATAGGCATCTTGATAACCTGTGTGTGTTGGCAAGGAAATGTTTGTTCTCCCATCGAGAGGATATTTCATCACTTGTGGTCTCAAAATTTGGACAAGAATACATGCAGTTACCCATCAACAGTGTGATGTCCTGGATGTGGGGGCCCAAGTGATGATCTCTTGCTTCTCTGAAATAGATGATTTCTGATCATCGTTTCGTTTACTTTAGTGGCGAGTAAACGCAGAAAGGCAAAGACAGAGTAGATTGCAGGTTCTCTCCACAATGGAAAACTTCATACTTACAATTCTGGGTTCTCATCGGAATCCTTCACAAGGAGGTGTATGTGCACATATGAGTTCCAACATCTAACCCATCTCTGCCCAATGCCCATGCTTGAATAAATTTTTGATTCTGTCTTTTCAATATGAAAAATTTCCCAGCAGCCTTTATATATTTTTTGGATTTTATGTAGTCCTCCTCCCGCTGTTCTGTCTGTGCTCTGTTAAGATATTTGATTGATAAAAGTTAAAATAGAGTTCCTTTGGCAGAATGACCTGCTATTCACCTCTCAGTCTATAACCCTGTAATTTGAGTTAGTCCTTTATGTTTAAAACCTTTTCTAGTGGACATGTAGACTCATGGCCTTCTTCGGATGTTTTTTTTTTTTTTGTCAGCCGGCAAATCTTCTCAAATACCATAGATTGCGTTTTGTCACATCATCGTTGGAAAAGAAATCAAAGCTTGCGAATGTTGAGAAGGTACACTTACCTGCTCAGGATCAAGAACCGCAGCAGGTAGAGGATAGAGTCAAGGACGAAAGGTGTGAGAAGCGGCAGAATAATGGTTCTCTGATAAGTGCATCTGCTGCTTACCAGATTGCAGCTTCAGCTGCATCATATCTTCAATCTCAAACATGGAGCATTCTACCTTTCACATCAGCAAAATCGGAGGCAGGGGTGAGTCTGGCTGAAGGAGGGGATGGGAATGAAGGTGAAAACCTCACAAGTCCTGAGGTGACATCTTTTATGGCCACCACAAGCTCAGTCACAGCTGTAGTTGCTGCAAAGGAAGAAACAAAGCAGGCTGTTGCTAAGGATTTGAATTCTGTCAAGTCCTCTCCGTGCGAGTGGTTTATATGTGATGATGATAGCAGTGGGACAAGATTCTTTGTCATTCAGGTGCTTCTCTATCCGAACTGTATAGCATCTCCTTTGCATTGTTGCTAGATAAGATACTAAATATTCTCTCTCAGGCATCTCCTGAGCTTAACAATAATTGTGCAATCTTTGTTGCAGGGGTCTGAATCTTTGGCTTCTTGGCAAGCAAATCTTCTTTTTGAGCCAATTCAATTCGAGGTAATGTTTTCATATTTGATGGTGTGCCTTCATTTGTTCAGGGAATTAAAGAGCCATTTTAAGCTCATCTGTACACATGAATTTAAAAGTGAAAACACCCCCGTCCTTAAACACCTTATAAGTGAATGCTAATCCTTAATCTTTGTTGTATAGGGATTGGATGTGCTTGTCCACAGAGGCATCTATGAGGCAGCTAAAGGGATCTACGAACAAATGCTACCGGAAGTCCGCGATCACTTGAACTCTCGCGGTGATTCTGCCACATTCCGCTTCACAGGCCACTCTCTTGGAGGTAGCCTTGCACTGCTTGTGAATCTCATGTTACTAATCAGAGGAGAAGTACCGGCTTCAGCTTTGCTCCCTGTCGTGACATTTGGTGCACCATCCATAATGTGTGGAGGTGACTCTTTGCTTCGGAAGCTGGGTCTGCCCTCAAGTCATGTACAGGCTATAACAATGCACAGGGATATTGTGCCTCGAGCCTTCTCCTGCAACTACCCAGACCATGTAGCTGAGATTCTCAAGGCTGTCAATGGGAAATTCCGCAATCATCCCTGCCTCAACCAACAGGTAAATAATGAACTGCTACATAGAAAATTTCAGATTTTCATAGCTAGGTTTCAGGGTACAAACATATATATTTGCTACTTAATTTCCTGGTGCATTAGGATAGATGGGTATTCCTTTATATGTTCCCATCTATGCTGATGTGAAGTACGTAACTACTTAGATTCTGCATGAAAGCTTTAAGTTGCCATGCCGCTGATCCATCCACAAATAGGGCAGTGGAGACAACAATCTTGTGCCACTGCAGCACTTCATTGTTCTTATTTATGATTAAGTAACGAAAATATATCCCAGCCCAAACAATGTGTGAGTTTTGTTCTAAGAAATGCTTTCAAGATTCTGATGACAGACGGTTCTTGTAGAAGTGAGAGAAAGGAAGAGTCTGTGAGCTGACCACCCGTTTACATGTCCTGAACAGAAGCTACTGTATGCGCCAATGGGGGAGTTCCTGATCCTCCAGCCAGAAGAGAAGTTCTCCCCTCACCACCACCTCCTTCCTTCGGGCACCGGCCTCTACGTCCTCGGCTACAAATCCCCCAGCTCCGACGACTCGGCCAGGCTGCTGCGGGCGGCGCAGTCCGTGTTCCTCAACTCCCCCCACCCCCTGGAGATCCTGAGCGACCGCGCGGCATACGGGTCGGAGGGGACCGTGTACAGGGACCACGACGTGAACGCCTACCTCAGGTCCGTGCGCGGGGTGGTCCAGCGCGAGCTCAAGCGCGCCCGCAAGGCCAAGCGCGAGCAGCGCCGCCAGATGTGGTGGCCGCTGGTCGTCGCCCAAGGGCTCGACGCCAGCCTGATCACAGGCAGGCGGGCGGGGAAGCGCCAGGTGAGCTTTCCGGGCGTGTTCCAGGGTGGAAGGGAGTCGCTGCGGCGGCTGGGGAGGCTGGCGGCCTCCCGCCACGTGCACATGCTGGTGGTGCTCCTGCTGCCTGCCAAGCTCCTGCTGCTGGGGGCGCTCAAAGTCGTCACCCTTGGCAAATATTTTACACAAATGCTTGAAACACTCCATAGTGAGAGGACTGCCTGAACTTAAATTCAAACAAAATAACAAAATCTGTGAGTCATGCACCCTAGGAAAATAAACTAGGAAATCATTCTCCAATAGAACTGAAAGCATATCATCCAAACCGCTTGAGCTAATCCATATGGACTTGATCGGACCAACAAGAACTGCTAGCTTAAGAGGAAGGAGATATGAGTATGTTTTAGTAGATGATTTCTATAGGTTCACATGGGTGTTTCTTATTGTGCATAAAAATGATGCTTTCAATGAGTTTCAGGCACTCTACATGAAGGTTAAGCAAAATGGTAAGTTTAAAATTTCCAACATACTTTCAAATCATGGTGGTGAATTCAACAATACTGACTTTGATAATCTCTACAGGACTGAAGGAATAAATCACAAGTTTTCATCACCAAGAACCCCTGAACAGAATGGGGTGGTCGAGAGAAGAAACAAAACTATCATTGAAATGGCTAGGACCATGCTTGCTGAAAGGCAGCTCCCTAGGAGGTGTTGGGCAGAAGCAGTAAACACTGCTTGCTATATAATCAACCGCTCAATGGTAAGGCCATTTACTAAAATGACTCCTTATGAGCTGCTTAAAGGTAAAAAGACATCTCTCTCTCACATGAAAGTATTTGGTTCAAAGTGTTTTGTTCATAACAATGACAAAAGAGATTTAGACAAGTTTGAGCCCAAGAGTGAAGAAGGCATATTTCTTGGATATTCTGATAGGTCCAGGGCTTATAGGGTCTATAATCTCAAAAGTTTAACTGTGGAAGAGTCACCCCACATCACTTTTGATGAGACTAATGATGAAAGTTCTTGCAGGAAGGATGATGATGGGGGAATTCTGAACGTGAAAGAAAAAGAAGAACTTCCGCAGGAGGAGACACAAGGAATTGAAAATCAAGGAGAATCAAACAATCCACGGGTCTCTGATGAAGATAGAGGTAACACTCAAACTGATATAAGAGTGTTAAAAGACCACCCTTTAGAAAATGTCATGGGTAATCTGCTTGACCCACCTAGAACAAGGTCTCAGTTTAGAATCGTGGATGAAATTGAACAATTAGCTCTTGTGTCTCAAACTGAACCCAAAAATATTGTAGAGGCCTTAAAAGATGAAAATCGAAAAAACTCCATGCATGAAGAGCTAAACCAGTTTGAAAGAAATAATGTATGGCCTCTTGTTCCTAGGCCCCAAGAAAAATCTGTCATAGGCACAAAATGGGTCTTTAGGAATAAACTAAGTGAAGATGGGAAGATAATCAGAAATAAAGTTAGATTGGTGGCTCAGGTGTATAATCAAGAGTTTAGCATAGACTTCGAAGAGTCCTTTGCCCCTGTAGCTAGATTAGAGGTCATTAGAATCCTGCTTGTATTTGCATGTTCTCATAAAATCAAACTGCAGCAAGTGGATGTTAAGAGTGCTTTTCTGAACGGTTTGATAAAAGAAGAAGTGTATGTAGAACAACCCCCTAGTTTTGAATGCTCTCATTCTAAAGACCATGTTTATAAGTTGGACAGAGTCTTATACGAGTTGAAGCAGGCACGCGAACCCACAGCTGCGAAGTGCCCCCTGCTCTCTACCTAGGACTCCAGGCCTATGCAGACCTCTCTTTAGCATGGAACAAAGGTGTTCGGATTCAATCCGATGTAAATAAACACCGACTACTTATGGTCGGTGGGGAAAGATGTCCTGTACATGACTCCCCACAATTGCCTACGCACTTGCACCCATTGAACCGACCTTCCCTCCACGTGTCCCTCACCTCTCGAGTCCACGTGCCCCACCTTGGCGGCGCTTCCCCGGTCAGCTTTCGGTTCCACGGGTGATTGTCAAGAAATCGACTGGCAAGCCTACATCCCAGCTACGTTTCCCTCAAAACCTAGAAACCCCCCTTGCCGTTCGATCTCCCCTCGACTTTCCATAAAAGGCAAGTGCATAGTGTCGCTTTGAGAAAAATATGGTCATGAGAGGGGGTGCCCGAAGCATACTATATTTTGGCATCTCTCCCGCAGCTATATCTTACCCCTCACTCCGGTCACCATACACACCATGCCGATGAAATCCCACCGCGCGTGAACAAAAGGATGGCACGCCTAGTGGGACGTCTCCCACCTTCCTTCTTTCTACTAAAGAGAAAGCCTGTGCCATCCCTGAAGTCCTGATGCTCTTTTCCTGTCCTTGCAAGAGAGGTAGAAGAAGAGCACCTGCTCCCACTTCCCCGTAACTTCTGGTTCACCTTCCATTTGCCAGATCACGTTCGACGACCGTCAGTGACCGTCGCCCCTGCTCGTCTGACGCATCAGCAACTATGGCAGCCGTCACATACGGTCCCATTGTCATCGCCACCTATGCGCGGGTGGGCTACTTAGCGGTGTCGATTGCTTTCGGAAGTTTAGCCCCGGTCGTTGGATCGCCCTACTCCTTGGGTGTGGTCCCTGTGGTGGCTCCGCTGCCACCATCAGTTCCCATCTCTTTTGGCACAGTCAACATGCCACACCCGTCGCTAGTCTCAGCGGCCAAATCGAGTGTCAAACTCGGGTCTCCCATTGTCGGTCCCCATAGGGGGTCTCGAATAGCTATCACCCGGGCTAACACCAGCCCCCGAGCCCAGTTCCGACCGGGTCCCGACGTGAGCTTCATGCCCCGAGTCTCGGTCCCTACCTCTGCAGTTCGCTCGGGCCTCCAGCCCCGGGCCTCGGTTGAGTCAACACCTGTCATGGGTTTCCACTCTAAGGTGTCTGGCTCCCTAGCGCCTCACTCGGGCCGTTAGCCCCGAGCCTCAGCCAAGCCAGCTCATCACACGGGTCTCCTGACCCGGGGGTAGGGCTCCCCAGTACCTCGTTCGGGCCTTCCGACTCGAATTTCTAGAGTGCAACCGCCTCACCCGGGCCATCAATCCCCTGTTCGAGGCTGCTCAACATACAGATCGGGCATGCAAGCCTGGGGTTTCCCACGGACGACGCTAGGTGTGAGTGATCCGCATCAGGTTCCGCATCCCCTGACTCCATCTTGGGGGTTCGTTCCCTAAAACTCGATGACGCTGACTCCCAATACTGGTCTGCCCCTATGGGATGTGGCGGCCCCGGTGTGGATCGAAGGCCCTATATCCCACCTTCCGGTCCTACCAGTCCTCGGTCCAGGCTCAAGGCCTAGGGTCGCTGGCATCCTGGCACCTCCTGTAGTGCCAACTCTGGGTACAAGCATGTCATCGCGGGCAGCCACAACACTGTTATCAGCTCGGGCGAGGGCTTACATTCGAGCCACCCAGCTATTGGCCTCCACTACAGACCTCGGGGCTTAGGGATCGATTCCAGTGTTGTCGATCGACGGCCTTGTGCCACCAGTAGTTACAGGCTGAGTTTTCTCGGTCTACCACCTTGGAGCGAAATCGTCTTCGGCTCCCCTGAAGAAGGATCGCCGCGGCCGTAAATGCAAGCAACCTGCCGCTGCCACCAGTAACTCTGGCAAGACTATTCTCGTCGAGAATTTATAGATTCGCCTAGACGGGGGTGAACCCATTATACCCCCAGAGCGGATTGTCTCTACGGTCCCTACTACCAACTGCTTTAGCCTTCTGCGTCAAACGCGAGAAGACAAGGCAGAACTCAGAAGGGCAGGCGCTTCCGCAGCGGCCCTAAGACACCAGTGCCAGTTCGGTGTCCGAACTCCCAAGTCCCGTCGAAAAGGCCGTCATAAGGGAGACCAACAGTCTGACTTGAGAAAAATCTGGGTTACCCCAGAGGAAGCTTAAGCCATTTGGAAGGCGTGTCTTAGCAACCCCTTTCGGGCACTCAGACGCCGCACCAAGCAAGACACGACTAATTCTGTAGCCACATCGTCGAATGGTGCCCAGCCTTTCGGTGCCTCTCATCCAGACAGGCGAAGGCCGAGACGGGCTCATTCCGGGCCCCACCAACATCCAGCCTTGAGTTCCCCTCAGGCAGACACCGTGACGGGGACCCCTCTACAACGCACCTCAGTCTTTGATAGGCTGGGGACACCCGTCCGCCCCAAGAGGCACTCTCAGAAGAAGCGGACGGTCCAGCTCCTCAGTGACGCGGTCAAGGTGTTCGTGTGTTATGCCACCGGGCACCAGCCTGAGGTTCAGACTGACGACCTGAACCAGCCTATATCTCAACTCAGGAGGCCGCGTCACCCGACCCAGTTTCTTATATTTTTTGCCTATTTAATAAGGCTCCACCCCTTGACCAAATATCAAGAAATGGTCATTCTCTAACTTGCTATAGGCAAGGGGTTGAGTCTAAGAACAGATCTAACTTATTTTTTATCTAAGTGTCTGCAGAACGCAGGTTCAACGCTCAAGATTTAAGGCTCACAAGTTTGTAGTTTTTGATTCTATAACGATCTAATATTAGACCGCCAACTCTCTCTGGCGGCTCATGGTTTGGCCGCCAACCTCTCCCAAAAGCTAAAAATTCTCAACTCTCAGTAAACTATCTCTAGTGCTCTATTATTAGACCACTAATCATCTCTGGCGGCTCTAGATTCGACCGCTAATCTCTCCTGAGAATAGTGAACTCTCAGTCTTTCCTGAGTTCTTCTTCTAGCGGCTTATCGTGGGACCGCTAGACCAGGTTGGCGGCCCTATAGTGGACCATTATGTCAGTTAGAAATTCTACTTTTTAGCCAAAATTAGCTCAATCAAGCCATCAATTCCACATCTTTTCAACACAAAGTTTTTATTTCATTCAACTAAGCTCAAGATACATCATTTGGTTGATAATTTTGATTACATCAAAAATAAAACTCAAAATACATTCAATGCTTTGTCCGCGCGAGGCTGGATCTTGCACGAGGCTGGATCTTGCATAATTCCTGCATGTAAGCATGGCGTTCCTCGTCGTCTTCCTCCACTTCTGCTTGCCAAGGGCGCACCTTGCTAACCTCTCACATGGTTAGAGCGCCCTGGACTGTTCTCTCATCCTCCTCGGTCCCAATCTTCCAAGCTTGAAGGGGAGGGAAGTGTGATAGCGCAGGAACCGTAGTACAGGGTAGCCCGACTTGAAGATAACATCGATGCGGGTTATAGATCACCAAGGTGGTGTTCCCCACTAGCTGTAGATCTAGGCCTGGTCACCATGGTACTCTAAGAGTGGTGATTCGAAGAACTCTTGGTCGCACCACGAACTTCTCAATTGGCAAGGTGTTAAGGTAGAGGCGCCAATCATCACGTATCTTCTTGTCTGCAACCTGGCACTCAACCTGTGAAGAAAACCCAACCTCCAATAAAGAATAGAGGGTGGCTCCCAAATATCTGGCTAGCTGAAGGTAAATCTTCCTTGGGTAGGAACCTAAGTCTCACTCCCATCCAACACTCAAGGATGATCACTGAGCCAAAGAGAGGTCTTCCTAGAGAAGCTGAACTAAGCCCTTCATAAAGGTATGAAAGGACCACTTGGAAAATAGATAAATCTCGTCACAACCCACTGATAATGCTAACATTTTGGGTGTCTAAGAGGTGGTCGGTGGTGGAGAAAAGAAAGACGCCGCACAAGTAAATTGAGGTAGCTTTGGCTATAGCTTCAAATCTCTCGCTCTTGTTTTTACAATAAGCGGTTATCCATTGAGACATTGGTATCAAATGGATATGGCGTGGGATGATCATGGTCCTAACATCTTTTGGGTTGTGTATGAAATCTCCTAGAATGAGTGATGGGTCTATGGGCTCAACCGTGTGACACACTAGATCCTCATCCCCCACTTTAGTCTTAGGAAGGGCTAGGTAGGTCTCTACCTCCTCTAATAGGACTGTAGCTTCAAAGGATGGGAGAAGGAAGGTATGTGTTTGTGGATGCCAAAGCTCCACAAGGGCTAAAATGCTTGCCCAATCCAAGGATAATTTCTGGAAATTTTTAGCTAGAACAACTAAGGGTTGAAGGTGCCATACCCTTAGGATAGAAAGGACCTCTAATGGGAGTTCTTTGATTATGGGAGCCACCCACTTTAGGTTGGAGTAGCACCTTGGGCCAGGAAGAAGCTAGAGAAAAAGGAACAGAAGAGGAAGAAAAGAAGAAGATCATGAGAAGAATGAAAATTCAGAAATTTGTGAATCTTTGAACCAAATTGTCACTTACCCCTCTTGAAGAACTTGAGCTAAGATGTTTGGGGATGGAGGTCAATCTTTGCAACTCCCCATGCTCTCTTCTAGCTGCCTTAGGTCTGGTGTAGACCCTCTCCTCCATGGCAATGACTCCAAAGCTCCTCTTCATGGTGTTCTTGAGTGTTTTGATGAAGTTTCAAGGCTTGTAGCAGAGAATTGATGTGAGCTGCAAATTCTGGCTTTAATCCTACTTATAGAAGCTTGATTTTGGTATTTGAGCATTAGGACTAGGGTTGGGTAGCCTTATCCTAAGTTTAGGAGGGTTCTAGTGCAGATTAAGCCCTTTTTTCCCCGAGTTCAGACTCTCATAGGAGAGTCCTTCTCGGATTCACACAGTTCCTGCACTAGCGGTCTATCGTAAGACTGCCAGAGTCCTCTGGTGCTCCAACATTAGACCGTTTCTTCCCTTCATCCATCGCCCTCTCTCAACCCCTCTAGCGACCGAAGGAACAACCGCTAACTAACCCTGGCAGTTCTAAATTAGACCATTTCATGGTTTTTTCTGCAGAGTTTTGTTAACTCTTTTCTCTCTTTTTCAAACCTACCACTCTCTCTCTCTGTCTCTCACTCTACTCCCTTGTCTGCATGCCACATGCATCCACATTTTCACACTTCATTCATTTGCACAAAATAAACCAAAATAACAAAAAGATGTCCATTTCATTACATCCTTCAGAGCACACTCACGCCCATCTAACCACGAGCAATCCTCACCAGCCACCTGACGTCGCTGCAGATTCCTCAAACATAGCACCGCAGCGGCACACCTGCCAGCAACCTCTGTCCAATGCAGCACAACCGGGGCCACCACCGATGAGGGAGAAGCTCTCAACCTCGATCTTTAGACCCCACGCCGACACTCCAACAAGAATAACAACCACTTCCACAACGCCAATGCCGCGCCCTCACACTCTCACGCGAGAAACCAAGCGGAAAACAAGCACGAAACCTTATGCCAGCTGTCGACTGTACTAGACCTTACAGACTCTGATCACTGTAATATCTCGAATTCCCATGTACTTCCACAACCAAAGCTCTGATACCAGTTGTGGTGACCCGCAGTCGCCCTAAGACGGTGGTGAAGGCCTCCATAAGGAAGTCGATGCGGCCTTGGAGGCCATCCTCATTGGCAGCAGGGTTCCATTGGGGAAGTTGAAGAAGAGGGATCAGGTTGGTAAAGGGTCCCTCTGCGTGTAGTCATGCAACAACGGGCTGGCTATTCACGGGTGTGAGCCTATTTGTGACCTAGTGTAAGGGTGCCATAGGACTAGACTTGTGGGAACAAGCCTATAACTTGCTCTGATACCACTTGATGTGGCACAACCATGTGTGACACAGGATGACCCGACACTCCTCGGACCTATCCTGGCAAGCACATAGACAAGTATTAACGGACCTGATTTGGCAAGTTCACTCACGCGGCGCACACTCTTATCCGAAGGAAACTCGGGGATGATTGTGAGGGTCCGGGACGGGACCATACTGTTCTGGGACTGGGCTATGCTCGGGCTGACCCATTAGGGGGTTTGGACTCCCAAGTTTCGTGGGTGGCCAGCACGCGGTGGGAGTGGGATATTTGCTGGCTCTCTCTCAACTCTCTCCACCACAGAGCACTCAAGCGAGTATCAATGGGATTGGGCACTCACTCTATGTCCGACAGGCAGTAAGAAATGATACTAGATAAGCAAAGAAATATCTAAAGGGGCAGCCAAGCGCTCACCTGATCAGCTTGAAGAAGTCAATCCTGACCAGAGACAAGGCGAGCGGGGAACGTGCAATGCCCCGCACGTGCATTGGAGAACCTACGACGCCTCTCACTGGAGGGCTGACTTCGAAATTGGAAATGGAAAATACAACCAACACTACCTCCATGCAGGGAGGGGCTTTAAGTCGGCCAGGAGAAGGGGAGGGGGAAGCGATGATGGGAACCCAGCCTACAGTCTTCACAGCCTCACGAACTATCTATGCCGTCTGATACTAGCAACTTTTTGGAGGCGGTGCTCCCTGCTCAGACCTCTGATTAAGACGAGGTTGGTGCCTCTGGAAAGCTGCTCGCCTTCAGAAGACCCTGAAAGGAGAATCAGCTCGATCAGTGCTCGGTAGTGCCAGGGATGGCAATTTTTGCGAGACTACACAGGTGCCACATTCTGCTAACCAGAGACCTCTTGCTTAGGGTTGCGCTCCCAACCGAGACATCGAAATGGGTCGGGACTAGTTTTTCTTGAAAGAGGGACGGCCCTATCTCAACTCCACTGAATATTGCCTCGAAACTTGCCCGTACCGAGAAATGGTAGCCTCTGTTCCTCGGTGGGGTAGGATTGGCCATAGGAGCAAAAATACAAGCTTGACTTACTGGTGCTGTAGCTTACAGATCTGGAGTCGGATCGAGCTGAGACTTATCTTGATGCGAAGAGGGGCACCTCTAGGATGCACTTGAACTAGAATGACCCCGATCTGATGGAAGGGGAGCCGACACCACCCATTATCATGAGGGTGCACAGTCAGGTCTATCTGTTGGACAGAGGGGCCTTGTCTGTGACGATACTCTCAGCCACATTGTTGGATTGAGTCAAAACTAGCGCTGACTCGAAGAGGACGGCCTGAAGATGATCTCCATCAAATGATGGGAGCTGAGGATGCCAGATGAAGTGATGGTGACTTTTGTAATAGGAAGGCAGTCTGCTGCTGCTGTTGTCTAGATGGCAGGGGAAGATAGGGAGTGAGAAGGGGGGAGAATAGGAGGGGGAAGGGATGGGAGGAGGAATGGGACTCGTCCCGTGTCTTTGGCAATCCTAAGCATTCATCTAATTAACAAGCAAGTTAGAAGAGCAAGCACACAGAATGCCAAGTCAATCATGTTGACTCTCTGGTTTTGATGATGACACACTATGTATCATGTAAGTGATAAAATACTTGTTCATATGATTCACATGCTTGAGGTTATGGATATGCTAGGTCAAAGTTAGTTGCATCTTTCTTCAAATAAGGTCGACGCTAGCTGTGTTGTTCACCAAATAAGGTTGACGTTAGTTATGTCTTTCACTAAGTGAGGTCGGTGCTAGTTGCCATCACAGCATAAGTGAGGTCGATGCAAGTTGCGTCTCTCATATTGTAAGGTCGGTGCTACTTGCAGTTTTCATGAAGTGAGGTCGGTGCTAGTTGCGTCGTGCATATAGTGAGGTCAGTGCTAGTTGCCTTGTTTGGTTAGTGAGGCCGGTGCTAGTTACCTTAATTGAAAGGTCGATGTCAGCATATAGAGTCATGCATTAGAGTCGATGTTAGTTTGCATTAGCTGGAAGACCCAGTATTTCTGGGTGGGCGCAGCCTTGGGCAGCGGGTCTTGGAACTTCCCGTTAGTGCCCAACTTTCACCCAAAAATTCCTCCAAAGTCGGCTGTGGTTTCCCTGGAGGTGGAGAAGAAGGCTGCCCTTCTTCAGGAGAATCGCTGATCCACTACCGAATTGATGACCAATGTCAACATTAAGGAGTACCCCTCTCAGATGGTAGCACCTCCAGGTAAGGGCTTCAGGGCCTTGTATTGATGTTGGGTCGCCTTAGTAAACCTCTTATTGACGGTCCATCTTTCTTGGCTCAGATTCGAGGCGAGTGGCTGATGAAGAGACGTCACTGGCTGAGGTGGTGATTCTCAACGAGGAGGAGATGCTTGCTCCTGATGGACCTCAAGTGTCCGGGAGTTCTTCCTATGCCCGGGACAAGGGCAAGCAGCTTGCTCGGGATGGATCTTCCGAGCGTCGCGGGGCCAAGCACTAGGATCCCATGGAAAAGTTGTTGCGGTCCTCAATGAATGCCGTGACTACTGAGAGGAAAAGGGCGAGAAGGGCGGAGGCCGCTCGCCCAGTCGAAGAGGGCGCGCAGCTAGCTCTCTCAACTGTCGAATCAGAGGGGGCCATTGTCGTTGGAGGAGTCATGGCCGAGGTGGATGCGCTCTAGACAGGGGCGGCTAACGCTGGGGCACCCATTGAGGCTGATGGGGTGCAGGGCGGTGGATCCCGATCCTAGCCGGTCGAGGCCGAGGGGTCACGGGGTGAGGCGACCCAAACCCAGCCGATCGAGGCTGTGGAGGTGCGGGATGAGGTAGTCTGACCTGAGCCAACCAATGGGACCCCAGGAGTGGGAGTCCCTGGGGGGGATGCCCCAATCCCGGTGATTCCAGAAGGGACCTTCCCTCCTGCTGTGGGTACCTTTCTCGTCTGAGCCTCCTTGTACTGCAGGTGCCGCTCTGTGACCTCGGAGGCAATTCGTGGAGGTCTCGGGCGTATCTCCCCTTCCGTGCTTCTCGAACAAGTCATGGAAGGTGGCTTGATTGTGGCCCAGTTGGGGGCCGAAATGAGCGATCTGTTTGCTCGAGTCAACTTGGAGAGGGAGTCCCTGGCTTGGGCCTGTGGTGCATCCGACCGGAAGATTGAGCGCCTGACCCTCGACCTTGAAGACCTTCAACGGGAGGTGGTCTCACTCATGGCACAAGCGGAGTCGAGCCAAAAAGAGGCTCGAGAATCGACCGAGCAACTGGTTCAGGCCCGCCACATGGTCAAGCTGAAGGATAGGGTCCTAGATGCAGAGCACAAAGTGCAGGCCGAACGCTTCGAGCAGCGGAAGGCTGAGCGTGAGGAGCTCGAGGGCCGGGTCTGAGAGGCCGAGCGACAGTAGACAAAGGCTGAGGTTGCGTGAGCCAAAGCCGAGCGGAGGCACTCCGAGGCAGAATGGAGGGCGGCCGAGCTCGAAGAGAAGGCAGAGCTAGCCAGGTTGGAGGTAGTCGAGCAATACAAATGCTCGGAAGGTTATCAGGTGGCGCTCTAGAAGGCTGCCTTTGCTTACTACGAGCCAGGTTACCATCGAGGCCTACGGAAGGGGTTTTCCCAAGGCTACCGCCGGGTGACCTCCCTGGCCTATGAATAGGCACACAGAGAGCTTAAGTTTCCTTCCAGGCAAAGCTATGACTCGGACGAGGATACTACGCATTCTTCCGTCCCAACACCGAGTGAAGGCGGAAGTCGGGGTGCCTCTATTTTGTCTGAGCGATCGCCCACTCCGACAGTCTCGGGAGGGCACGTGATTGAGACAATTCCCACACAGGTGGGGTCAGTGTCTGGACTAGCCATCACCGAGGGTGCTGGGGTTAGGTCGCTTGGTGCCGAGGATTCTTCACCTGCCAAGCTTTGTGATGGGCCCGTGGCCTGATGTAGAATTTTTCTTTTTTTATCCCTTTCCTTTCTTTAGTATGGCCATGTAAAAACTTTTCCTTGGGTATACGGAGGTGGTAATAGTAAATGCTGAATTGACTGTCTCTTATCGCCTTTGGTACAATTTGACCATTGTACTTGTAGTTGTTGGAAAGGTAGTGATTCTTTCTACGGATATCTTGCGTGTCAATTGGGTAGGCAACTGGCGTGGCGCTGGGGCCTGTCCACCTTCCTCTATTTTAAATGGCTTGCCACTTCGCGTGTTTCCATCGAGGGGGTATTGGCGAAAAATGAGGTAACTGCCTTGGGGAAGGGGTCTGTCTTTCGCGCTTCCTCAATGGGGAAAATCATTTAAGACAATAGCTCCCCTTCGGCCTATAAAAGGCTCTGAAGGGCGTCTCCTCTCTTCATCGCTTAAGGCCATCCCTACAGTTTCTCCACTCCGCGAAGCGTTGTGCTGTTAGTCTTGGTAAAGCATGGAAGGCGTTTCAGAGGACGAAGATGCAGATGATAGTAGGGGGGAGATTTTTGCTGCTTCGGTTCGAAAGAGCGTTTGACGGTCGGCGGGTGGCTCGAAAGAGGGTTCGACGAATGGTCGCATGTCCTCTTCCTTCTTTTGGAACGCCGACGCCATCTTTGTAGGAAGGTATGTAGAAACCTGATAAAATAAAATGACAAATATTTTTTTTCAAATGAATTCTATAATTAAAATTGAGGGGTCATGGCCCTCCCCGAGTTCTCCTATCTCCATAGATTAGGAAATTTGTACCTACCTTGTTAGTTCATCTCCTCTTCCTTTTTTGTAATTTTCCTCTGGACTTAGTAATGTAATGGTTTTCTTTCCATATAATGGGAATAGTATTCAAAATGCGATTGACTATACGTTACCACCTTTGACCGAGTAGGATTTACTGTATCTATGGTTGTCAGTGAGCCGGTGATCTCATGGGATTCGCAGCTGAAAAATCAGGCTTGCGTGTCAATCGAGAGTAGAGCTGGCATCTTTTCATCCTTCCATGCTTTAAATGACTTGCCATTTTTGCATATTCCCACGACGGTTCGTGGAGGCGGAGGCGTAACTGCTCCTGGGGAAGGACGTCTGCCTCTTGCATCTTTTCGAGGGGAGATTTAATTAAGGCAAAGGTCTCCCCCTTCGGCCTATAAAAAGGTCCCAAAGGGCCTCTCTCCCTCTTCACGCTGCTTAAGGCTTCCCTTGCAGTCTGTGGCTCCCTCATAGCATTCCTGTGAAGTAGCCGTCTTCTTTCTCTTTAACCGTCCTCAGGCAAAGCATGGAAGACGAATATGAAGATGAAGACTACGGCGGTGGCTGGGGCGTTCCTACTGCTTCGGTGAAGAAGAATGGTCGACGACGGGGTGGTCGGCATGCATGGAGGGAGGGCATGTGGTGACTGGCTCCCTCCTGTCTCCTGGACCACCGTCGTGCTCGAGGGATGGCTAGCTACTGCCGCATAGTGACACGGTGCGTAAGGTACTGTTCGACGGAATCCAAACCCACTGGTTCAGATGGCGTCGAGCACCGGAAGTCATCAGCAGTACTTCATTCTCTCCCAAGCATCTCCCCACTCCCATCCTCAGGGGAGTGTTTTCCTTCTTTCTTTCACTCCTTTTACCATCCTCTTTTTCTTTGGATGGTGCCTACTTCTTTGCCCTTCTCGTTCTTGCTTGCATCACTTAGAGGGTGCTTGCTTTCTGTTCGAACTTCCTGACTGGGCGAAGTTAGCTGTCCCATTATTCGAGCTAGTTTTCACATGGGGTGGAGTTAGTGGCTTGACTTGGGGGTTACCGACCTTATCCGCATCGAGTGATCAGTTCGTTATGTACTAGTTTTTCTCCTTCTTACATATTGTACTTGCTATGGCCTATTTGATGTACAAGAAATGTTCAATGCAATAAAAGGAGAGATATTATCACAATTTATTTCTTACATGTTATGGAAGAAGCATAAAAATAAAATTTTCACAATGTCGCCACGTTCTAGGTCTGAGGAATAGGCGTGCCTTCCATGGTAGATAACCGATACGCTCCTTTTTTGAGCGTCTCAACCACACGGTAGGGGCCCTCCCTATTAGGGGCCAACTTTCCCATCACCTCCAATGGTCGAGAAGCTTCAGCCTTTCTCAGAATGAAATCTCCCGGTTGAAATTGTCTGCCTCGGACTTTGGCGTTGTAATAGCGAGTCATGCGCCGCTGATATTCCGTTGCTCGGAGCCTTACGACCTCGCGTACTTCATCTGTCAGCTCCAAGTTGATGCGAGACGGAATGAGGGACTGACTCTAGGTGATGCGAACCTCGGACTCTAGATGGAGACGCGCCCAGCAACACTTGTACACTAGAGACGCCTTGGCCTGACACTAAAAGTTCCTATGGGCTATACGTCGCTAGTAGAAACGCAAGCTCACTCGTCGTCCCAAGCGAGGGATAGCGTGGATCCGCACGGTTGAGAAACCGACAGAGTCAAGGGTGGTCGACTCACTTCCGTGCTCGGATCGAGTCACGGGATGGGTCACTCTCTCGCTCACAGTGGTGACATGGACTCACGGGCTAGGATTCTATCTCACTCACAGCGGCATATGACCATATACTAGCTAAGCAAAATAACGCCAAGAAGTTAGACCATTACCTCTACGCTCCCGGCGTGGGGAAGACGACCCCGGTCAAATCCGTACTCCTGGTTAACAAATTTTACAGTAGTACAAATGTTTCGACCCACTCCACACAAGGAGGTAACAGGTCACATGTGGGGCCCGGGAGTAATGGGAAGTAGGTTGACGGGCAGCATCTTGATGTCGCTCCGTCGGTGTCGAAACCCGCATTTTGGTGGTGTCCAGATGACGTGATCTGCGGGTCCGTGGTGGCCCACGTGCTGCCCAGCCCTCCGGACCTGACGGGGTGGGTCCTGCTATGATGGTGACACCTGGTGGCATGCTCCCCTGAATGGCGGTCAGACTAGAACACCGGTCGGAGGCCGGGCGGCTCCAATCGCCAAGTGTTGGAGCTTGCTGCCCCGGACCTGAAGCTTCTATTTTTTAGCGCGCGGTCTGGCGAGATCCATCGCTGTGATCTGCCATGACGTCGGATCGATGCAAAACCAGAGCCGTTGGAAAGCTCTCTTGAAATCCTTTGACCTTATGTAATCCAGAAAATTTTTTGGGGCCGTACTTCTGATGGGGAATTTTAGAACCAAACTGGCCCCGATTTCAGATTTGGCCAGGCAGAAGTGAAATTTTCTGAGAGTTGGCATTGACCGTGATGTAGACCACTGATCTAGGTGTTGAGCTCTTCATGGAAGTTGTAGAGGGGAAAGAGAGGAGGACCCCCCCCCCCCCCCCCCCCCCCCCCCCCCCCCCCCCCCCCCCCCCCCCCCCCCCCCCCCCCCCCCCCCCCCCCGACGCAGCATCCATTCCAACAGGTGCAGCAGCGCAAGAGACAGCAAGTGGGAGAGCCACCGCGACAGTAGTAGCAAAAGAGGATGCAGCCGTCGAACCAAAGCCATGGTCCTGCACGGGAGAAGCCGTTGCAGGAGGAGGGGCCTGTGGGACATCACCAATGATGGAGGAAGGAGCAAAGGCTGGTGGAGGGACCAGCGGAGCACCAAGAGAACCAGCAGGAACATGACGGGGGAGCTGCACACCAACAGCGGCCGCATGGGGGAAGGAGACGGAGGGGGGAGGGCGTGGCCCTCCCCTTACGGTGGACATCCTCGAATTTCTCAAACTTCGGTGGCTTGGTGATGCCGACCGACAACTTCTTAGCGGCATAGTGAGTCAGGTAAGGCACCCAATACACATCAAATGGTGTGTGATCAGCATCGCCCCTCTCCACCAGCTTCACATCTATCATCTATTCAAGCATCAGCCAGCTCACTACCGCTGGGTCGACCGGGCTTGGGTAGAAGTGGGCCAGTTGCGTCAGCGACATCGTTAGCACTGTCGCCTGTAGAGAAACAGTAGACCCTTGGAAGGGCAAGGTCGGTGGTGGGGCCTGTGTTGTGTGCTGTGTATGTTGCAGGGGCATGCCCCCAGTGTAGCTAGGCATTGGCGGAGATGCCGTTGCTTGCACAGAAGCTTCTGAGGCCTGACCGTTGCCCCCAGGGGTTTCGGGCAAGGCTTCAGTCTGCCCGGATGTTGAAGGCTGAGCACTTCTTTCAGCGAGTTGCTTCTTCAACAGTTCAATCTCTTGTTGATACTGCTGCATCATGTGTAACATAGCGGGGTCACTCACGGAGAGGCCAGGAGTGCCCCCCCTTTCTTTGGCTGGCGTCTCCTCAGATGACGTGGATGCTCTGCCACTAGTGCCTCCAGCGGTGACAACATTGGCAGCCAGGGCCATTGGGAGCTCTTCATGGGCAAGCTCATCAGTGCGAACTTTCGCCATCTCGCTCACTGCTCTTCCCCTCCGGGTGAGAGGTCCTGGTCTCGTGGCAAGTCTAGCCACTTCTCTGGGTTTGGTGGGTAAGGTGCTGTACCGACTGAACACTCCTGCCATGTTGCAGGTGTAGACCCTTAGGTCCTTGCCTCTTCTTGTTGTCCTCCTCGATGGCCTGCCTGAAAAGACTAGTCTGTCGAAGACCGACCTCTGGGGCTCCGCTTCTTCCCTCAAAGGGGGTTGATGTCACTCCTCTGAGTGGTTTCTCGACTCTGCACTGGGTACAGGCCGAGTGTCTTCTTCTTCAAAGGAGGAGGCTACTACCCCCAGAATCTATGGCGACCCAAAGGGGTGCTCCCTAGGCCTCGCAGATAATTTCTCATGGCTTGCTTCACTCCTTCCCAGTCTTGATCAGGAGGAGAAGCTGGTGATAGTGTGCCGACAGCGGCAGTAGGAGTGTAAGCCGAGGGCCTAGCGTGGATGACTTGATGACGGTGCCTCTGGTGTTGGCGGCGGGTGTCTTCCGATGGCCCCAGTGTTATAAGTACTTGCTGGCATACGGGGGGTGCTGCCTCGGCCCTCTCTAATCATCGTGCCCTCATAGGGTGGAAGGTACTGAACCCTGCTTGGGCGGGTGAAGTAGTCTGGGCTCCCCTAGGGACCCAGACTTGCTTGAGTTTGGCTGGCCTGCGGGCCGACATATTCTTCGGCACTTCGGTCAGGACAACAGGCATCATCCTTCTCTTCATCTTCTCCAGTGCCTGGAAGGAGTTCTGCACTGGGACAGTGGGCACGACCCAGTCTGGGATCGCCTCGACTCTCTATCTGTTGAGATGGACTCACATACTCCCGATGATGATGGACTTGCCGGAGCTAGAGATCCGGCTCTTTGGTGTGGCGACAGCACGGCTCCTCCGGAGCATCCTCTAGTGGGATGCCGATCCTTGACGGGATTGACCGACAGTCTGGTGCATATGGTGCACACTGCAGCTCAGTGTCCCTACCGAGACAGTCTTGGGAGTCTCGACCGATGACCGAGTAGTAGCAACCTTGGTGGCCCCTGTGGGGGCAGCATTGTCCTTGGACACATCGGACGCTTCTACGTCTAGCAGGTTCACGAAGGCCACCCCAAGGAAGTTGGGGAAGCCCACCATGGGAGGTAAGCTCCCGAAGCAGAGGGGAATGGCTAGGTAGCCATCCCTAATGTGGCTTTCGAAGACTTGGGGGCCGAAAGTGACTGCCACTCTTGCTGTCAAAGTGTAATTTTTTCTGCATTTGTAAAATAGAGAAATTAGTATTACAAGAAGGGAGCCGCAAGGCCCTTAATTCCGGCAAAGAGATGAAGGGCAGATTGGCCCCACTGGGCATGCCAGACTTGTGGATACACTTTTATTTTAAATTATTTTTTTATCGATTTATTAGTTTATTAAGTGCGTCGGCATGCCAGTCACATGTGTGACAATTTGTCCGGGCTCCGAAGAGCCACGAGTGCACTCGACCTGACTCTGTTAGATGATTGTGTGATTCGGGTCGGGACCAATACCCGTCGTACCATAAAGGTTACGACGTTATAGAAGTCGCATGATCAAAACTTGGGTAAGCGTCATACCTGGAGTAAGGGGGAGAAGTCCCCGAGCATGGTTCGACGGGCCATCGAACTCAGTGTGTCAAACAGGAAGGCGAGGATTGTCGCTCCCCACGCATAGTCGCCCAAGTGGGCGAGCTCCTCAAGGAAGGGGAGGAAACGGTAGCTCATCGCATTCGCCCGTGTGGAGAAGAGGAGTCGTCCAAACATCAGCATCAGAAAATGTCGTAGCACCCGATCGGCCTCTGCTCCCAGCTGCACAGCTACCCTCGGTCCGGCCAGGTCCACCAAGCACTGCAAGTGCTGCTCCGGCTACTCCCAGACCGCTATCCCCGCTCGCCGCAGCCCCAGGCTGTCCTATATACTCACCCGAGGAAGGAGGGTCGACTGCCTCTCGAGGGGAAAGGCGGCCACACGGAGAGCATGCGGCCTACATAAGGCCGTACCAACCACCTACGGCCCCGGAGCGGCCGCACCAACTTCAATAACCGACATGTGAAAGGCGGCCGCTAGTGTGCCGCACAAATAATGATGCGGCCTACCTTAGGCCGCACAAACGACCTGCGGCCCAGGAGCAGCAGCACCAACCTTAATGACGTGGGGATCACGAGCGGCCTAACTCTGGCTACACGTGATGATGTGTGGTCCTATGAGGACTGCCCATCTTGCAGAAAAAAAATGAATCTTTTTGTTCTCTTCCTTTATTTTGTGAATGCTTGAATTAATTTATCAAATGCCTAAAATGGATGAATAATGCAGGAAAAGCACAAGACCCGCATCTCATGACTGTAGGTCCGTGCAGTGTATTTGGCACTGTCGGACTTTCGGCGAGAGTGGTTGACCACCATGGGGTTTGCCCCGTTTCTGAGTATTGAGGTGTGTCGATTCGGCACACCTCTGCTCTACGCTCTGCACGACCGCTAGGATCTAGTGAGTCAGACCTTCCTCTTCCCGTGGGGGCATATGGTCCCCACGCTGGAGGATGTGGCCAGGCTCACTGGCCTTCGAGTGCACGGGCTACCAGTTAGCGGGACTACCTTTCCCGACTACCGAGGGATGGCTCGGGAGCTGCTGAGCTTAGAGGTGCTGTGCCCCGAGAAGCAGTCGACCCTCCTTCCTTGGGCGAGTCTACAGGACAGCCTGGGGCTGCGGCGTGTGGGGATAGCGATCGGTGAGCAGCCAGAGCAGCACCTGCAGCACTTGGTGGACCTAGCCGGACCGAGAGTAGCCGCGCAGCCAGGAGCAGAGGCCGATCGAGTGCTGTGACGCTTTCTGATGCTGATGTTCTGACAGCTCCTTTTCTCCACCCGGGTGGACGTGATGAGTTGTCGCTTCCTCCCCTTCCTCGAGGAGCTCGACCACGTGGGCGACTACGCCTGGGGAGTGGTAGTCCTTGCCTTCTTATTCGACTCGCTGAGTTCGACGGCCCGTCGGACCATGCTCGGGAGCTTCTCCCCCTTACTCCAGGTACAACTCTTACCCTAGCTTTGACCACATGACTTCTATATGCTTTCTTAATGTTTATGCGCTACTGTGATGCAGGTTTGGGCGTACGTGTACTTACAGGCACTAGGCAGAGGGGAGGAGGCTCGTCCTGGGCTTCTCCCGAAAGCACGGAGTTGGGTAGCACCTCGAGAGACTGGCTCCCTGAGGCGACAGGTCAGGGAGTTGTAGGACCATATAGACGCTCTGCCATATGCCTCGGTATGATTCTAAACTCAGGCTCCCTGGTTAAATACATTCCTATATGATGCTAATGTAGTTTCTCATTTTTGCAGGTGCGGTGGATGCCTTATAGAGCGGAGGGCCAGGCGGACCAGCCGTGGGTGGTCGGGGCCCTCACCTTCGCAGGCCGCGATGTGTGGCTCCATTGCATGAATGTGGTGGAGCCACTGCATTTCAGATTGGTGATGAGGACCATCGGGGTTCACTAGCCAGCAGTGGAGTTCTCAGTGCCAGAGAGGGCGGGGGAGTGAGTTTCGGGGACGGTGAGAGGCCTGACCATGGCGTTTGATTAGACTTTGAGGAACGCCACGCAGGCCACTGACTGGACAGCCCTTGGGCGGGTGGTGACCACCTGGGCTGAGAGTGACGCGGCGTACTACACCGCGTATGCGCGACACTACCGGGACCAGGTGTTCCGGGGCGCCCACCGATCGGTACGACTTCTTAACCTTGGACCCTTTCTCAATTATGATTATGATTTCTACCCAATGATGTGTTAACAATTGGACTTCTAAATGCAGACCGACCCTGAGGGACGCCTCGCGGAGCTGACGGGGCTCCTTACGACGACGATCCAGGAGCGAGACGAGGCCCGACAGGCCTTAGCCCTTTTGGTGAGTTTTTTTTTTTGACTGATGTGTTACTATTATGCTGAGATGTGATTGACCTGGAGTTTTGATTTCAGCGGGGGGAGGAGGCCCAACGACAGGGGTCCGACGCTCCGTCTACCTCTACTGCGCAGACTCCTACTGATTGGGCAGAGCGGGAGGCAGAGTTCTGGTGGATGGTTGATAGGGCCAAAATGGCCGAGGCAGCGCTCGCCGAGTGGGTACGTCCTACACTTTCCTTTGTGAATTATATTTTTTTTATTAAAATATAGTTGACGCATTACCGGAGTACCAGCGAGAGAGATTAGCTGCTATGGGCTTCGGGGAGGTCCTTAGCATCGAGGTTACCAGGGTGGACACAGCTCTCCTGTATGCGCTGCATGAGAGGTGGGATCCGATCAGTCGAGCCTTCATCTTCCCATGGGGGCACATGATCCCAACACTACAAGACATGGCGAGGATCAGTGGTTTGAGGGTGCACGGGAAGGCGGTGGCAGGGTGGTCTTATGGCGACTACAGAGAACTAGCCCAGGAGCTGCTAGGGCTGGATTTAATGAGGCCGGGGCATCCATCATCCCAGTTATCACGGTTGGTGCTACAGGACAGCCTAGGGCTTCAAGGAGCGACGATCGCAGTTGGGGAGCTACCGGAGCAGCACATCGACCGGGTGGTCGAGCAAGTGCGCCCGAGCGTGGTGGCAGAGGCCGGACCGGATGGAGATAGAGTGCAGAGGCGCTTCCTGATACTGCTGTTTGGGAAGCTCCTATTTCTGACCCGCGTTGGCGTGATCAGCTGCAGGCTCCTACCCTTGCTGGAGGATCTGAGCAGAGTGGGCAGATATGCGTGGGGAGCGGCTGTCTTGGCCTTCTTATTCGACTCGCTCAGCGCGACAGACCAGGTGACTATGCTAGGCGGCTTCTCACCTTTTCTACAGGTAAATGCCCAAAAGGCTTCTAAATGCTTCTAAATGCCTTATGACCGCTATATGCTGACACATGTTCTTAAAATGCATATTTGGGTCTTCCTCTACCTTCCCGGGATTGGGCGAGGGACCGAGCTATATCCGGAGAGGATTCCCCTTGCGGGGCAGTAGAACATAGCTCGAGTTATAGGGTCGATCAAGAGGTTGACCCGAGCGATCCAGGATGATATTGACTCATTCTCGCATGCATCGGTAAACTCCTGAACTAAAACCCTTCTTTATGCTTCTATATGTTGACAAATGCTGACTTAGAAATGGCCTTTTCAGGTGCGCTGGACACTGTACTGGGATGAGAGACACGAGGGACAGCCATGGGTGGAGGCTTCTCTGGCCTATGGAGGACGGGATATCTGGCTACACTGCGTCAACGTGATCGAGCCACTGCACTACCGCTTGATCATGAGGACGCGAGGCATACGCCAACCTGAGGTAGTGTTTCCTTGCCAGGGTGACGAGCGCCCGGGGAAATCTTCAAAAGGTATCAGTGCCGACATAGATTGGAGCAGTCGAGCAAGGAAATACATCCAGGACTGGAAGCAGAAGGGCAAAGCAGTGACCGAGCAGGCTAATAGCGACGAGGCGTACTTGAAGGTCTACGCCCAGCGGTACGGTGACCAGGTCTTCCGCGGCACCCGACGACTGGTATGAGCTCTAAACTCAAACTTATTCTATTCAACTGAATGATTTACCTCTATATGCATTGACATTTAACTTCTAAATGCAGCTAGACCCACAAGGACGCATCGCTGAGCTTGAAGGACTACTCCATGCTACCGTTCGTTAGCGAGACGAGTACCAGACAGCTCTGGAACTTCTGGTGAGCTCTTCTAAAACACTTGCACTTAAATGAACGTTTTTATTTATGATGGTTAACTGACTTCTATGTGCAGCGGGCCGAGGGAGCCCAGAGGACCGAACCAGATGCACCGTCCTCCTCTTCACAACTTGCTGGGGAACGGGCTAAGCGAGATGCAGAGTTTTCCCAGGCCGTAGCTCGAGCCGAGGAGGCTGAGGCTACTCTCGCGGAGCAGGTAAGAAACTTAAATTTAAATGCTTTATGATTCATGCACATGCCTAGGCTGCCTAGACTAACTATGATCCAAATGCAAACTGCAGGCGAGAGAGCTGACCGCAGCGATAGCCGAGGCGGACCGGGCTAGAGCGGAGACTGAGCAAACCCGAGCAGAGCTGGAGCGCTCACAAGCAGAGGCAGGGCGCCTTCAGGCAGAGGTGGCAGAGGTACTTTACCTTCGAAAGGAGGAGCGACTCTGAGGGGAGAGGACCTGACCAAGTGCGGATGAGGGGGAGGTGGCACGGCTTCGGGCTGATGTGGCGAGGCTAAGGTGTGAGCGGGACCAGCTCCGATCGCAGACACTTGAGATGAAGGGCACTATTACCGGCTTGAAGGACGCCTTCTGACTTATGGGAAAGGGGGCGGGAAGCAGCAGGAGCCAGAGTGTTACTCCGAGTAGTGCAGTAGGTGGATCACGGAGTGGTGCCTAGAGTGTTGCTCGCAGCGGATCGATAGGAGACTTCCCTACCGGTTCTTCCGTCCAGCAGAGGAATGAGGAAGCAGGGAGGAGATGAGTACAGGAGGAGGAGCAGAGTGAGATGAGGCCGCCTGCCAAGCGGCAGGAGGGTACTGGGGATAGTGGCGGCTCGGGAGACAGACCGACCGAGTGATATGTTTTTCTTTTTACTTTTTAGTTCTTGTTCTTCCTTTTTGACACACACACTTGTACATGATAGTTATAAATGGAATGAAAAAAAAATTGTTGTTGTCTTTTTATTTGTTTATGCAAATGAAAATGCAAATGGGATGTACGAAATGCATATATGGATCTGTGGATGAGTAGAATGTGGAAATGTGTGGATGAGTAGAATGGATGAATGTGTATGAATGGGAGCGTGTGGAATGGCAACCACTTCACTTCGGTAGCCCACCCCTAGGCTAACGGGCTGGTCGAGAATGCCAACAAGACTATCCTTAAAGGCTTCAAGACTTGGCTCAGGAAGGCCAAGGGTAACTAGCTCGAGGAATTGCCTAGCGTACTATGGTCGTACCGGACTACTCCCAGAACTGCCACTAGAGAATCTCCGTTTCAACTGGTGTATGGCACTGAGGCAGTGATCCCTCTAGAGATCGACAACCCATCTTTTCGAGTTATCAACTTCTCTCCCGAGCTAAATGAGCAGAAGCTGTCAGAAAATCTGGACATGACGGAAGAGATACGCGAGGTCTCGAGGATCCGAGCTATGGAATACCAGTGGCACATGACTCGCTATTACAACAACAAAGTCTGAGACAGACGCTTTCAGCCGGAGATTTGGTCCTAAGGAAAGCAGAAGTATCTCGACCACTGGAGGCGATGGGGAGGCTGGCCCCCACCTGGGAAGCCCCTACCGAGTGGTCGAGATGCTCGAAAAAGGAGCGTACTAGTTATCTACCACAGAAGAAGCACCCATCCCTCGGACATGGAACACGACAACGTTGTGAAAAATCTATTTTTGAATTCCTTCCCATACATGTAAGAAATAGTTTACGATAATATCTCTCCTTTTTATTGCATTACACATTTTTGTACATCACATAGGCCGCGGCAAGTACAATATGCAAGAAAGAGAAAAAATGGTACAATGCGAACTGATCACTCGATGCGGATGAGGTCGATAGCCCCCAGGCCGAGCCACTGACTCCACCTGGTGTGGAAACTGGCTCGGATAACGGGATGACTGATCTTGTCTACTCGGGGCATTCGGAAGAGCCTGTATCAGAAGAAAATAGGAGGGGAGAGAAGGTCGGGGCCATCGAGGGGTCGATGGTGCTGGCAAGAAGAAGCAAGAGGTTGGCATCCTCCAAAGAGTGAAAGAGGTTGGCCGAAGAACAAAAGAAAAGAAAAGAAAAAGCAGAAGCGGGAGAAAGGAGGAGTGGGAGAGGTGAGGAAGGAGCAGGGCGAGGCTGTAGTGCCGAACGCCCCCCTCCCTCGAGCCTCCTTTCACTCTACCTTCCTCCTAATATAGGGGCGGCAGTCCAGAAGTCGGGAAAAGGCACGTTGCCATGTGCTAACCCTTCTCCTACGCTGCCCGCCCATTGCTAACCATTCTTCTACGTCAGAGTAGCAGGAACACACCTACAACCGCCAACGTCTTCATCTTCAGAGTCGCCTTACTTGCTTCACCAAAGACGATCGCAGCAGACAGCCACTTCACGAAAATAGAAAGAGGAAGCAAAAGAGTGCAAGGGAAGACTAACGCGACGTGAAGAGGAGGAGGTGCCCTTTGGGACCTTTTGTAGGCTGAAGGGGGAGACCCCCATCTTAATTAAACCTCCCCTCGAAAAGACTCAAAAAGGTAGACGTACTTCCCCAAGGAGCAGTCATGCTACCTCCCCCCCCCAAACCCCTATGGGAATACACAAAAATGGAAAGTCAGTTAAAGCATGGAAGAACGAAAAGATGCCAGCCCTATAGTTGGCCACCACGCAAGCCTACTTTTTTGGCCTCGAATCACATAAAATCTCTGACTCTCTGGCAACTGCCGATACAGTAAGATCCACTTAGTCAAAGGCAGCAACATGCATTCAATTACATTCTTAATACTGCTACCATTATATAGAAAAAAGTTATTATATTGCCAAATTCAAAGAGGAAAAAATATGGCGAGTACAAATTTCCCTAATCTACAAAGATGGGGGAATCCTGAGAAGTTCGTGGCCCCACGTGAAGCTCTATGGGCGGAGGACCCTTGGTGCTCGGAGGATTGCCCCCGGTATCCTCGGTGACGGTCGACTCGGGCACTGACCCCATTTGTGTGGGACCTGCTCCATCCGCGCGCCCTCCCGAAGCACTCAGAGTTGGCAATCCTTCCTCCACCTGGGTAGAGGCACCTTCACTCCACTCTTCACCGCTCGATGTTGACAAAGGAGAATTCGAGCCATCCTTAGTGGAGTCGTAGCACTGCCTAAGAGGAAAGAGGAGTTCGTCAAAAGCTTGCTCCTGAGCCATTATGACTGCCTGCCTATAGCCTTGGGCAAAACCCTTCCGTAGCCCCCGACGGTAGCCTGGCTCGTAGCACACAAAGGCAGCCTACTTTAGGGCTTCCTGATACTCCTCTGAGCTCCGGTATCGCTCGATCACCTCCGCCCCGGCTCTCACAGCCCTCTCCTCAAGCTCGGCCACTCTTACCTCAGCCACGACCAGCTTCGTCTCAACCTCGGCCAGCTTCACCTCAGCCTCACCCAGCCTTGCCTCAGCTCGGTCCCGCATAGCCTCGGCCTCCTCCCTGGCCTACTCAGTCTCTCAGACCCGACCTTTGAGCCCCTCGCACCTGGCTGCCCATTGACTCAAGCGCTCTACATGAGCTCGGTGCTCCTCCTCCAAGAGCTTGCTCTTAATCTCGGTTGTGTACCGGGCTTGGGACAATTTCTTGGCCTGTGCTTGAGCATCTTCCTAGCTTGCCTATTCCCGCATCCGGAGTGAGGCCACCTCTTGTCGGAGCACCTCAAGCTCGGATGTCAACCGATCGATCCTGCGGTCAGACTCGGTGCGAACCTGGGACTGGTTCCTCTCCTTGCTCCCCAGCCGCACCATTAAGTCAGTAATCTTGGCTCCCAACTGAGCCACAAAGATACCCCCCTCCATGACCCTTTCAAAGAGCATAGGAGGGGTACACTATCGGAACTCCTCCTGAACTGACAGAGGTGCCAAATCTCAGCACCGATTGTACAAGGCAGCTTGGACAGCGAATCGCCCTTGCCAAGGAGAAGGGGCCCCTTCAAGAAGCGTCAGGGTCAGGTCGCTCCCCCCGATCGTCTCCATGCACGGGGAGACGACACTCGGCCTGAATCTGACCTGCACCTTGGCATCCTCCTCCTCATTGTGCGTCCCGACAAACCTGACTGGGAACTCCGAGCAGAGCCCCTCCCCCTGCGCTTCCGCCAATTCAAAGGAAGTCACCTCGACTATTGTGGGCACCTCTAGCTCAACAGGAAGAGGGCTTGCGTGATGGATACCCTCAGCAATAGGCTCCTCAGCCGGGCGGGAAGTCCTCACCTTCTTCAACCGCATCTTCTTGGCAGTCAGCACCTTCATCGAAGCTAGAAGCAACCGCTCCCCGGCATCCTTCCACTTGGACCCTTAACGCCCGGAGGCATCATCCCGAATGACCTTTTGGCCCTTATCTCTGGCAGAAGAAGGACCCACTGGATCTCAAAGCAAACTTGGAGTAGTCGTCTCCTCCGGCTCAATGACCTCCCGATCGGTTGGTAGTCCCTCACCTCCATCGCACCTTGCTTCTACTTATTAAAGGACAAGTCCTTAGCAAGAGGCTTGACCAACCGAGACAAGAAAGCATGAAGTTCAAAGCTTGAGATCCTCACCACTAGGCGGCAGCACCACGCGAGGGTACTCCTCTATGTTGGCCAGAGTCATCAACTTGACAGTGGTCTTGCGATTCTCTTGAAGGATTTTAATCTCCTCCCCTAGCTTTGGAGGAATCGCCGCCGGCTTCAAAGGGATCACCGGATGAAAATTGGGTGTATCGGGGAACCCCCAAGGATTTCCCTTAGTAGACCCGACCTAGAAAATTTGAGTCTTCCATCCCTTGTGCGAAGAATCCCGAGGGGAAAGCACCACATAACCCCTCCCCTTCCTCGCTTGAAGAAAAAAGAAGCCCTTCCCGGCATGGGTGTGCTCCTTCAGCTCGAAGAAAGCGTGGAAGAGGTCTAAAGAGGGATCGATGCCACATTGGCGACAAAGAAAAATAAAGGAGAAGATAAAGGTGTAGAAGTTGGAGACCAGCTAAATCAGTGCCAGCTCGTAAAATTGCAGTAGCCGTGTGACAAAGGAGTGGAGAGGAAGGCAAAAACCACACTTCCAAGCCATAAGAAAAATGTAGAAGAGGCAAGAATGAGTATCTAGGCACGATTCGTAAGGTTTGGCTGAGGAAAAGAAGAACCGCCATGATAGTTCGTAAAGAGCCTTAATCTCCTTCACTTCGGCCTCACCTAGCTCACTGCACAGAGGATGACTAGGCGTCGAACCCCCTGCACCATGTTCGAGCCCCTGGGTCTCGACTGCAGGATCGAGCTCCGACATGGAAGGTTGCAAAGCATGGAAAGAAGAAGAAGGGACCATGGAGTCGGAAGAGGTTAGAGGAGGCAGAAGTTGACGGACTACTACCACCATGACCTCCGCCAACTCCTCGAACGCTTATACTATTCTACGCTCCCTCAGGTCACTCTTATGGTGCATGGATCCTCTCAACACTGGCATGACAGGATTAAAAAGCCCCAGCAGAGGAAGCGTAAGACGCAAGCATACCGGAGCATTTATCCCAACTTTCCTGACGGGATGCGTCACGACATTTCAAAGTCCTAAAAGGGTTCCCTCGTGCCAACTCGCGGAGAAGCGTCATCATCATACATATACCCCCAGGACAACCGCATTAAATGGCCCCTACTAGCAACCATATCCCCACCCAAGCCACCAACGCTCCCCTAGAGCATCCTACTCTCCGAGCCCAAATTTTGTCTTGGGAGTAGGGGGCAAATGGAGAGGGAAAAATCCGCAGCCCAGTTATACACGCTGATCAAGGCAACTGAACCAGGTCTCGACTTGCCCAATTAGGCCCAATGTGACACAACCAGGTTGAGCTCCCCAAAGCGATAGTCCCACATACTAGCCCGCCGATCTCAAAGCCTAAACATCTTCGGAACAGAGCTTCCTAGGCGACCGCTCGGCCCGAAAGTCTGAGCATCAGTCGCTCAGAAAGGCCTAAACGACGCCTAAGCGTAACTGATATGGCACCACCCACGACTCGGGAGAAGCCCAAATGCATCAGTAGGGGATATCCTAATGCCCAGAACCCCATCGGACAGGGCATAACTCCTGACGGGAATCTTGCTAGTGCTCGAATGGGAAAACTCCAAAGGGTAGGGGAGAGAAAGGGTCTTACCTTGCAACATAACGCCCCTAGTCCCTTCAAATACCCCACAACAGTAATTATATAAACTCCAAGGAAACCCTCTAAAAAAAAGGACCCCTGAGCACTCAACACCACATGCCTTGGTGGAGAGCGATCTCGTGCCCCCCCTCTTCTTCTCCTGCTCTATTTTCCACCTACGCTCTGCCAGTTTGTTGACTTAAACATCAGAGAGTTTTTCTCGGGGTTCCAACCCTGGGCTCCTTTGATCTGTTTCCTACCTTGTAGATCCCTCATTGGTTGTGACGTCAACTACATCGACGGCTCAGGACCGGGCGTGAGATCACCCCTCTATAGAGATGAATGATCTTGAGTGTACTTACTTGCATGAGATGACGTCATCTTGATTCCCTTTCTACCTATTTCAACCACATTAAAAGGGAAAAGGTTAGTGTAGTTTTTATTTTAGCCCCTTGCCTGAACGAAACCTAAACCTTCCTCGATGCAAGGTCAGGAGGTCTAAGTCTTATTAACAAGATTGCTACAAAAGGTAAACGTGAAGTTCCTCTCGTTCGGCTATGGTGGAGCAATACCCCACTGCTGAGAAGCAGGAGGTTGGTAAGAGTACTGGAAGCCTGGTGCTACAGCCCAACCATCCTTTGCGCAGCGAGTTAACTGAGGATGAAGTGAAGACGATGGCGGGGCGCTTTGGGCTGTCGTGGCAGTATTATTTTTCTCGACCCAACTTGGATACTCGTTCGGGCCTCTTCTACACTTTCCTCTTGGCTTAGAAGTGTGGGTTCAGTTTGCCTCCCCACCACTTTGTCATGAAGCTGCTTCAATCTTACCAACTGGCTCCTATCCAGTTGGTTTCCAACTCATACACTTTCATCTTCTCCTTCCTCTTTCTTTGTCACTCATGTGGTCTTGACACTTCGTTGGACCTCTTCCATTCATTTTTCGAGTTAAAGGAGCACACCCATGCGGGCGAAGAGGGGAAGGAGTTCTGTGACGCTTTCTGCTAAGGATTCTTCTCACAAGGGGTGGAAGACCCAATTTTTCTGGGTGGGCTCGTCGAAGGGCGGCGTCTCTTGGGGTTTTTCAACGATGCCCAACTTCCATCCGTCTATCCTGCCAAAGCAGGTGGCGGTTTACCCGGAGCTGGAAGAGGAGATCAGGATGCTTCAGGAACATCGTCAATCGACTGCCGAGCTAATGACAGTGGCAAACATTGAGGAATATCCTTCCCAGACGCTGTCCAAGCATGGTAAGATCCTCAGTGCCCCACGTTATGCTTCTGGGCCAAGCAAGTGGGCCTCCTTCTGAAGATTTGGCTTCTGTTGCTCAGATTCGAGGCGGACAGCTAATGAAGGGGAGCATCCGTTGGAGCAGGGGACCGCCGACCAGGAGGCGACACCTGCTCCGAGTGAGCCCCGAACTTCCGAGGGTCCCTCCCATGCCCGGGTTAAGGGCAAGTAGAAGGCTCGGGATGACGTCCCCGAGCGCCGTGGGTCCAAACGTAAGGACCCTGGCGAGCCATTGTTGTTGTCCTCGATGAGGGCCCTACTCGCGGAGAAGAAGCGATCGAAGAAGGCGGGAGCTGCCCTTCCGGTCGAGGAGCAGGCGCGCCTGGTGGAGGGGGCCTCAGTCGAGGAGGTCCGCCCCTTGGACCTCCCATCCATCGGGCCAGAGGTTGCTGCTGCTAGTGGGGAAGCCGCCGCGGAGCCTGTCAGACAGCAGGTAAAGGTGGTTGGTCCCAGAGTCCCGGCCGGGGGCGAGGGAGCGCAAGGCGAGGGGTCGACCCGATCTAAGCCGAGTGCGACTACGCCGAGAATGGGGATGCTCGTTGGGGATGCTCCGGTCGCGGCGCGTCCAGAGAGGACTCTCTCCCCTTCGGCTGGTGCCCCGACCATCCGGGCTACCCTGTACCAGAGGTGCCAGTCCTTGATGCCTTCGCTGGTTCGGGAGGAGTTCAGGCATGGTCCCCCCTCCCTACTCTTCGAGAAGGTGATGAAGGGTGGCTTAATCATGGCCCAGCTGGGGGCCGAAATAGTCGTTTACGTCGGACGACTAGAAAGTGAGGAGAGGTCCCTCTCCCGGGCCCGCGCTGAGTCTGATCGTAGGATCGAGCAACTGTCTTCCGAGCTCGAGGTCCTTCGGCGGGAGGCAGCCTCGCTTCGGGCACAGGCTCGGTCGAGCCAAGAGGAGGCTCGGGTACTGGCTGAGCAGCTGGCCCAAGCTCGTTATATGGTCGACTTGAAGAGCAAGCTCCTAGAGGAAGGGCACAAGGCTCAGGTCTAGCATCATGAGCAGTTGAGGGCCAAGCGTGAGAAGCTCAATAGCCAGGCTCGAGAGGCCAAGCGGGTGCGAGGTGAAGCCAAGGTTGTGCGGGTCAAGGCCGAGACGAAGCTGTCCGAGGCAGATATAAAGTTGCCCGGAGACGAGCAGAGGGTGGCCGAGCTTGAGGAGAAAGTGGAGCAAGTTGGGGCGGAGCCGGTCAATCAATGTAGGAGCTCGGAGGGCTACGACGCAGCTCTCCAGAAGGTCACCTTCTCGTATTATGAGCTAGGCTACTGACGGGTGCTATAGAAGGGGTTCACCCAATGCTTCCATTGAGCGGTCACCTTGGCCCAGCAGCAGGTGCTCGAGGAGCTTGATTTTCCTTCCGGGCAGTGCTACGACTCGGATGCCACAGATTCTCCTTCTTTGTCATCGAGTGAAGGGGGGAGTAGGGATGTTACTGCTTCATAAGAGGAGTCGCCAACTCTAGTTACCTCGGGGGGGAGGGCACATGATCGGGGTAGTTCCCACACTAGTGGGGTTAGTGCCTGGATCGGCCGCCACTGAGGATGTCGAGGGCAGATCTCCTGGAGTTGAAGATTCCTCACTTGTCGAGCCTTAAGACACTGAGCTTCAAGGAAGGCAATGGGCCTCTCAAAGTTCCCCTATCTTCATAGACTAGGAGGGGCATGAGCTAGATTTATTCTCTTGTTTCTTTGAATGCTGCCATGTAAGCTACTAGGCAAGTATAAAGATGGCACCATTTGAAGCATTATACGGGAGGAACTGCAGATCACCGGTGTGCTGGAATGAAGTGGGCGAGAAATAGTTACTAGGCCCAGATATGGTTAGAGAAACTACCGAGAAGATTCAACTTATTCGGGAAAGACTTCAAGTTGCCCAATATTGAATCACACAGCAAATCAGAACTGCAGAAGTGCACGAGCCTATGCATTCATCTATCGATTCAGATAAAACAAACAAACCATGATGCACGAAGGAATTTTAAGGTTGTTCGGTCCTCTAGACCTACGCCCACCCCACAGTCAAACCAGAGTGTTACTTCCCACTGATACACAGCTTAACATGCTGGGCCTCACAGCTTGCCGACAGTCACTGAGCGTCACAGCTTGCTTCCGCTGGGCAATACAACTTAGCCATCCGCTGCCTAACAGCTTGACCCACTAGGCAATACAGCTTAGCTGACCAGAGGAATCCTCCACTGCAACTGTTGATCGTCACAGCTTGCTCAGCTGACAAACAACTTGAAATAAAGTTGTAAAAGAGAAACAAAGGATAGGAAATCACAGTGACCGAAAGCTGTAAACAATGAAACACAAATATGGCTCCCACGGAGCTAACTGAAATGGATCTGATCCAGATTCCAGCGTGGGCTGATCTTCTGATGAAGCTCTTCTATCAATCCTCAGACTCTCAATCTCTCTATTTCTTTCTTTCTCTTGTTCTCCCTCGCTTCATCTCTCTGCTGCTTTCTCTCTTCTTCCTTCTATCTCACGAACTCTCTACTTCTCTTCTCTCCACTCTACTATTGCTCTCAGATGATTCCTGTTCTTCTCTTTTTCTGCAGGAATTATTTTTGGAAATCACACTCTCTTATTCATAGCAGGCGAAACTTATATGCTCCTTTAGCCTGAGATCCACGTGCTCATGCCCTAGGCGTGTGGAGAGAACACTCCTGCCTAGAAGCTTCAGGAGAGTCTTGGCCACGTGTCCAAATCTTGACGAATGAGAGTCCACATGGCACCTTCTTTTAGGGACAGTCTGCCTTGGATCACGTGCCCTTCTTAACCAGTTACGAGCAGCCATCCTGCTAGCCTGTCAAGGCAAATAATAATCAGACACGTACTGAGAATGCACAGAGTTGATAGATCATCAAAGCACAATTGCACAGACTCAATAAGACTTTTGAGCACAAATGCACGGGCTAACTTGTTCACGCAGCAGTTAGGAATGCACAGAGATAATATATCATTCAACCAGATGTGCACAGACTCGATTACAGCACGAGGCCAACGGATGCACTGACTATGCAGTGTGCAAGCATTGCACAGACATAGTTGAGCCCAATGCAAAGGTTGCACCGACTCAATCGCATGCAACGAGAAGCATTGCATAGACTGAATATGCCATGAACGGATAATGGACGTGCAAAAGGTAAGAGATGCACCGACTCGATAATCATGTGAGTATGAGCAATGCACCGACCTAATGTGAAAGGAGGAGCTTCGAATCGAGATGCACAGAGGAGATGCACCTATGCACCGACTTAATAGGTGTGCAACACCAAAAGGTTGCACCGATGCACTTAATGCATGGAAGTCATTGCACCGACCTTGCGTAAGCAAAGTACAAGCTCTGCATAGACTCAAGATGCCATGATCAATGATGCACAGATTGGAGGCGTGCAAGAAATGAGGAATGCACAGACTCTATAATCAACGTGCCTTAGCTTGCATGAATTCAAGACATACATATCTATCATGCACAAACATGCCAAAGATATGTGCACTGATATTAAGCATACGGTGCGAGAGTTGCACCGACTCAATGTCCTTTGGATGTGAGCATGCACAGAGGTAAAGAGACTCGAAGTGCAGAGTATGCACCGATCTAAGACAAGCAATATGATCAGTCCAACAAGCAAGCTAAATGAACACCTGCACAGACTCAATATGAGAATGCACAGACCTCTGCATGCGCAGATGCAGGCTTAACCTCAACAAGTTGCAATCAACAGATCATAAACGATCATCAAAACCATAGATGCATAGGGACACAATCATGCATACTCATGTGGTGACTTATAGTATTGTCATCATCAAAATCATAGGGACACAACAGTCTCCCCCTTTTTGATGATGGCAACACTATGAGTCACACTAACTCATATCAAACTATTCTCCCCCTAAACTATTCTCCTCCTTTGATGTCATCAAAAAGAAAATAGTTGGAAAGAGAAATAAAATGATGCATGAAATGATTGATCATGACGTCTCCCCCTCTGACTTATCATGAATGCATTAGAAGCGCATACTCCCATTTGACATAAACATGAAGACCTATAAGACCCAGAACTCCCCCTGGAAATATGAGTGGAATCAATAATCACAAGGAAACAATTAGGCACAGGATGTACCTACAAGGATGAGCTCTAGTTATCCAATGAATCAAATTGCAAGTAAACAAGGTAGTAGTGAGAGTGGCACCTCACATTTGTATGGTCAGAAATATGCAGGTGGAAGGCCTACGAAATCAGAACCGGTTACAAGAGTATTTCATCAGAGATACAGGAACAAGATGGAAGATTCTAATAGTGTGGAGTAAATGTAGTCAAAGGTAGAGTACAATCACAGAGCATGAAATGATCAATAAGTAGATGTGAAGATGATGAAGTTGTCAGAGTAACACTGATCAGAAAAGAATTTCAAAGCAGGTACCACTGATATAAGTCCACATAAAGATAGACTCTCCTATCATAAAGGGTTATGAATTAACCTGCCTGATGAGGGGGGTTATACACGTGTTGTTTGAGAAATGTATTGTTTTAAATGGTGGCAGCATGCATGTGTTAATGGTTTAAAGTAGGGTGTTGGCCATACGTTACGTATATGGTTGCTTTGGTTTATGGAGATGGGCAAAATGTCATTAACAGGGTTATTAACAATCGAAGGGGGGAAAACATGGGTGGTAACGTGTATTGTGCATGTGAATGGGTGGGAATGAGTGTTACGTGGGTGCGCATGTGCCTTAGTTTGTTTGTATGTGTTAATAGGTGTATGCATAGGCTTTTGGCGTGGGATGCAAACGGCGTAGGGTGACTTCATCTCGGCGTGGCCTTCATGGCAAAGGTAAACAGCGCACCTTTTCTCTATATATATCGCATAGCAAACACGAAACACCAAATATCTCGGCGTGGTTTCATTTTGGTGGGGTGATTTCATCTCGGCGCGATGGTTTTGGCGCCGAGAAGTAATTTTGTGAATCTTAACATTTTTATTTACTTTGTACTATTATTGCATGTTTATTCATTTATTTATTTCATTCCATTTATTTGTTTACTTGTTTTCATTTTCTCTAATTTTATTATTACATTATCATTCATTTTGTTTGTTTATGTTTATTACATTTTTTTGTGTTGTTTTATTTTATTAACAGTTTGACAGTTGATCGGTCTGTCTGACAAAAATTCGGCAGCATCTCCCCTATACCCGGAACATGCCAGGGTTATATAGGAAACCGTCCACGGAGAGCCGGGACGGAGTCCGCAATGAACGGGCATATCGGAACCCGAAAATCGAATGAGTTGAGAAATAACGGGGCAATGTCCGTCATAAGACGATTTATTAGTACCTCTTTAATGGGAACCGCCGGAGAACATGCAGTGGCAGAGCTCCGTGGCCCGGTGGAGTAATCGGAAAGCTCGGAGAATAAATTAAAGCACAATGTGGGGGAAGAAACCCCGTTGGTGTAGCTCCGCAGCCTCCCATCTAATCGAACATAAATGGCCCAACAAAATTAACTCATAGAATAAAATACATGCATTTATTCTTATATTCATATGTACATATACACAGGTATGCATGCGCACGTGTATGTATATATGTGGGTGTAAACATATGCATGGTCCAATACAGAAACCTGTGGTTAATGACTATTAGTGGGCCATTTGAAAATTTATTAGTGCATTCATTCACTGTACATATTTAGGCATGAGTGGACGAAGGGGGCTTTACGTAAGTGCTCTTATATGCATATATGTATGCGGTGATGGAGTTGGTTTACATTACACCATGCATCAAAGTGGGGTGGGCATGGCTAACGGGTGAGAGTTAAAAGGTTAACGGCTGCTCACGTGATTGGCCTATAACAAGTGGGGCCATGCATTAATGAGGGTTGTTTATTCAAGCATGCCAAATGACCATAACGTGACCACAGGAACCACGACGTGCATGCATATGAAGTGGCGGGAAAGCACGTGGGCACAGCGGGGGGCTCACGTTCGGTGCGGAAACGACAGGAGGGGATCTCGGCGCGGCAGGGGGTTCTCGGCGCGGAAACGCTCGCGCCGAGAGGAAACGGGTGAGCCGAGAAGAAATGACGCCGAGAGCGTCTGAGAAGGGATTTTCCGAGGGGAGTCTTGCTCCTGGGTTGCAGGGGTTCAGGGATTTCAGACTATGGGATTTTCTGGAGGTTTCAGGGCTTGCTCCAGGTGGTCTCTGAAGAGTTTGATCCTAAAAAAAAAACATTACTCGGGGGGATTGTTTCAGGGAGATGGGAATCTACGGCTGGAGCAGGGGGAATGTAGACGGAAAACAGAGTACCGTAAAATCCATATATCCCTTCATCTCACTGTGCCTCATTCATTTAGAGAACGACTAGAGACCATGTCACATATTTGACAGATCCCCGGCCTTCAGTTGAGGCATCAATTAATTAGGAGAATCTACTATATGAAGGGCTCCAGAAAACACAATTAAAAATGAGACGAAAACCGTGAAGCGAGACTATGCGAAATCAGTACAGGGGTAGTGAAAATGTACGTATAGCCCCGCCGTGTGCCTTATCCTACTCACGGGATTTCGACGGATGACCCATCACACAGGAAAAGAGAGAAATCGGAACAAATTAACAGACAAGATCAATCATCATTTTATTTCTTCATTTCCGAGCGTAATACAAGAGGGTAAAAAGTAATATCAGAAGAAGAATTACATAAACAGAAGTGGGGGGAAGAGGGATGACTGTAGCCCGTTTTGGGCCTTTACATGGTGGGCAACCCACCTTTACAGTGGAGAACTCTCTCTCCTTCACTGGTCCCTCGACGTGCTGGTGGCTCTCCCTTTTCTCTTATGTATTATCCAGATGGCCCTCTCTTCCCTCTTGTTCTTTTTTTTTCTTCTCCTCTTCTCCTATTGCTCGTCGAGACTCTTTTATAGTGGGTCTTAAACCCTTGTATTCTCGGCGCGCTTTTTTCACCCCTCCCGGCGTGAGTGGATCTCGGCGCGCCTCAGAGTGTGGCATTATCGACGCGTGGGGCTTTAACTGGGCCTTGGCCCTTCTTCAGTCCATTTGTGTTTTTTTTTTCTTTTCCTTTTATCCCTGAAAAATAAGAGATGTAAGATGAAATATGGGAGAGAGAGAGATTGGCTCTTTTGAAAAACTATAAGTAAGGGTTGTTTTTTATTTGGGGAAATTTAATGAAGGGTTAACTCTCTTGCTAAAAATTAGGAGAGGTGCTCCAAACAGGGCTTAATCTCCATTCTTTCCTCAAAATAAATTTTGAGAGAGAAAATGTCCAAAAAAACGTAACCAAACACCCCATAAACTTCAGAGTGGTTTGTGCCTTGAAGCCTTCTCTTTGCTGAGGATGGAGTGACAATTGCTGAGGATGGAGTGACAATTGCATTCGTATAATTTATTTAGCCTATGTCTCAGAATTGCATTGGGGCTCAAAGCTCACTACCGTCCACATAATTTAACTAACGATATCCAGGCTTATCTTTGACTCCGCCAAAAAGGAATCGTAGCATGCAGGGAAAAGCCATTTGTTGCATGATGGTTTTCCATGTGATTTTCTTCAGCTGCATATTTGACTCATAAATGTTCAACAAGGTAGCTTAGTGCTATGAGGCTCTAGATAATGCAGGCTTTGGGGAAGGTCTGATCTATGCAACATTCTCCTACTTTTTGCAGAGACGTTTTTTGGTTTTAAAGCTGTGTTCTTCTGGTAGATGGAGTTACCTTACCATTGTACCGAGGTCCCTCCTCAAAACCATCCTAATTTGTCTTTTTTGTTTCTGAAAAGGACTAATAGCTTAAAAGCATTCCTATAGATTTCCTACCTCATATCAAGAGCATGTTTCTTATCTTTAGATATTTTTGATGCTTAAAAGCAAGGACTTTAGCAAAGTATTTTTATGTATGCGTACAGTCATGGACAGGGGGTTCGGGGTGCACCGCCCTCCCTCACGGGGTGGTGGACCTTGTAGTAGGGGAGGTTCCGGCAGGGCTCTGGGCCCTGGACCCAGGTGTTTTCGTGACCGGCAATGGGGACAGCTGTAAACATTTTGCAGGTCTCCCCTCGGATCTTCTTGGTTGAAGACAGGCGGGGTGAGAGGGGTCAGGTCCTACGCTGAGATGGTTAGGTAGAGGCCGGTGGCTACACCCCCACCGGTGTGCTGCGAGCCACTGCACTTGGGAGGCCTCGCACCGGAGATTATGCCCGATCATCTTTAGTGGCTTACCGGGTGTGTTTGGATCTCCCCCCTCTAAGGCGGCTTGGATGCGGTCAAGACTAAGGAGTGTCTGGATAGTCGATGGGGGGCTAATGATCCCTGGGCTGTTTCGGAGGTGCTTAGGAATGGTCTAGTTGCCATTGCGGCTGGAGTGCAGGCAGCGCAAGAGGCGGTTGATGCCGGAGTGATGGTTGCCGACGGTTCTTTCCTCCGGATTCAGAAGTGGTCCTTTGAAAGGGGTACTTTCGCTACTCCAGCGAGGTATGCCTGTTGGGTTAGATTAGCAGGGCTGCCGCTATGCCTCTGTGATGATGTAGGAATTAGTTTTCTTGCCAGGCCGTTCAGAGATTTGGGGGCCGGTACGGTGCGGGTTGTCCCAGATTGCAGGGGTCTGATTATAGAGGCCATTGTGGTAGCTCCGGGGGCGGTTCAAGCACCTCCAACGATCACTTTCTCTTTTGGGCATCAGGATGTGGCTGTTCGAGTGTCCGTTGGTGAGTAGGTGATGGAGGAAGAGTGTCGATAGCAGGCGCTATTAGGGCATCCACCGCCGCGGTCTAGAGGAGGAAGAAGCACAGTGCACGGCGTTTCAAATTTCAAACCGCTCACTTGACTGGGCTGGGCCGAGTGGGCCTGGATTGGGGACTAGCGGGCTTTCAAATGGGGGTGGGCCGATTTCCAGCAGGCGGGTGGATTCGAGTGTGGCGGCCCGAGACTGGGAACCAAATAACTTACCCGAATTCGATTTAGTTGGGGTAAATGTGTTTCGAAGACCCGTTTGTGGTCATCTTCCCAACCCGATGTGGACGCACTAAAATTTCGTCTGCTTATTTGTTTGTTTATTTGGTTTATTTATTTTATTTATTTAGTGCGTGGGCGTGCCAGTCACAAAGTAATAACTTATTCGGGCTCCGAAGAAGCCACTAGTGCATGTCGTCTGACCGATCAGACGAAGGTGAGTATCGTGTTGGGATCAAAACCCGCTGTGCCATAAAGGTCACGACGTTAATTACATCTCCTTGGAGGGGAGAAAATCCTTGATTAATCGCCAGGAAAAAGGGGCCGTATGGCCTAGAGTTAACATCAATGAAATGAGAGAATGACAATCTTAAATTGCATTAAAATGCCCCGTGTTAGGGTGTAAGTATTCAAGTCATGGCATATAAGTAGGGAGACGCTGTAGCGACCCGGGATCCGAGTATCGGAAAGGAACCGGCGCGACTCGAATCTCGGCCCGCCTCCCACGAGCCCGGAGACTCGGAAGGGAAGAAAGGATGGTGTGAGAGTGTGTAAGAAGCTGAAGTAACTGCAGGGTCAGCACAATATATAATAAAATGACAATGCAGAAATTTAATAAATAAATAAACTGCTACAAGGTCCAGTACATCTCATGTCTGAAATAAAGTACAGTCAACAGAAGGGAAAGTACAAGTACAAGGAAAAAGTACAAGTACACGGGGCATACCCCGGCTCTAGCAACTGGCACTAACCTCAACCACTGGGACCGCGCTGGACGCTGTGTGTGTGTGTGTGTGTGTGTGTGTGTGTGTGTGTGTGTGCGCGCGCGCGTGCGTGCGCGGGGTCAAACTCATTTGCAATTCCATTAATTAGAGGGCGAATGCTAGTATCCATGGTCTTGGATCTTTGTTTACATTTTCTTGTAGACTTAATCCATATATATATAGAGAGAGAGAGATGTACGTGTGTGTGTGTGTGAATTAGGATCTATTGCCACCGGTGGTATTATATCTTACTGTAGTCAAATCTCAACCTTTTAATAGATTCCATACAACAGTTTAAAAGAGGAAGTGTGAGACATGCATAGGTTTCGAGTAACTCACGCGCATTACGTCTCGCGAGAAGGTAAATCGTTAAAGACGATGTTTGACACAAAAGTAGAAAGACATTCGCACATCTTCTGTGTTGTGCTCTGCACAAAAGTAGCATTGGCCGAGAACACAAAGAGGAGAAGACACACAGAGAGAGAGAGCGCTTGGCAGTCTGACGATGGCATGGGCGTGGGCATCGTTGGCATGGGGGGATGGATATTGGGTGCTCACGGTGGCGTGAGACATGGGTGCTCATGACAGTGTAAGGCGTGGGGCATGCTCGCGGTGACACTGTGAAGCACGATAAGGAGAGATGAACCATTGTTTACGGCAATGTGGGGCATACTAATGGAAGGCAACATGGGGCATGGAGCACAACAGGGAGAGAGGGCATGCTCGTGGAGGCAGCATGGGTTGTGGAGTCGGCGACAACATGGGCCCTGTTCACAACTGTGAGAGGGTGCTCACGACAACTCTCTGTTGGATTCTACCCTATTATGGTGGTCCACTTGTGAGTGGGCCACACACTTTTAAACATGCCATTAAGTCCAGTTAATAGAATACATTAATGGGCTGAACCCATTTAGTGCCCATTAGGATCCTATAATGGGTGGGATCCTATGTAGCCCAATTGGGACTGGTCCCTCCTCTCTATATAAGTGTGCAACTCCCCATTACGTTGTATACACACATACAGTACGTGAGATAGAGAGAGGAAACCAGAGGGAGAACGTAGGTTCCGTCGCTCCCTTCCCGGTGTTCGTGAGCGTGGATCGTCTTCCTCGACGTCTTCCTTCTTAGTGGGATGGCTTCCGCTTCAGGTACACATCCCAACAAACTATACACGATATTTCATTCTCATATTTTATATTCATGTGTTTTATATTCTATTCTTGCACTATATATGCATTTCATTTCCATAAAATGAGTCTTACGTACGTCGTCTTCTCATGTTAATTAGACATATCACGTGTGTCTATCATGCTGTCATGTTATATAAATTAACATGAATCAACGAAAATAAAAACTCTAATATGACGTACAACACCGTAGCCGCAGCAATCGTGGAATTGCAACACTAACTCTATAAAAAGAGAAGCGAGTCCCTTTTTTATTTCAGCTCAGGAAGGCAACAAGAAATGAGTGCTATCAATATTAGCAGTTATTTTTCCATCCTCCAGAAATGATTATTAATTAGGCATTTCGGACGGTTATCATAATATCTAGCACGGCTGGCATTATTTAATTAACACGAAATTGTATAAAAAAGATATAAATTTATTGCAATTGAAAAAAACGTTGCAATCTGCGTCTTCCACCCACCGGTCCTCCCCGGCCCCTTCTCATAAATGCAACGGTCTCCTAACTAAGCCCCAACCTCCCATAACTGGCCACTTGCATTATTACATATATATCCCTCCACCCGTCCAGCAGGTCTCTCTATTGAGGCCAAACTGCACCGATCACTCCCTCATCCGGGAGAGATCGATGGAAGGCTACAACGGCGGCCTGAGAGGTTTGTGGAAGAGGAAGCAATACCAGCGACTCGGCAGGGTCGGAGACGGAGTGGGAGAAGGAGCAAAGAAGTGGAGTAGGAGGAAGGGGATCAGGAGGAAAACCCACCACCGCGTCGAGCTCGCCACCGCCGCCGGGCGGGGTGACAGGACTAGTACCACGAAGAGGAGGAGGTTCTGGAGGATAAAGGTAGCACCGCGGCTGGGGTTCCTGCGCCTGCTGGTCTCACCTCGGCGGCTTCTGGTGAGGATGAGGGACGCCTACGTCCGCATGATGCTGGGCGTCGCCAATCCGCTGGTGTTCAGCGGCGGGGACATGGCGGCCGCGGGGTTCGCGCCGCCGGCCATGAAGGAGTACGACGAGAAGGTGATCGTGGCGGTGTACAAGTCGCTGGTGGCGCAGAGGCACGTGATGGCCACCGCTGGCGGGGACGGTGGAAGCCAGCCGGCGCAGAGGGTCCCTCGTGGGTGGTAGATGGGAAGCCGCCCACGCTGGCCACACACCGCTGGAGGGCCCCTCCTTGTTCGTGTTCCCCTCTTCCATTATCTCTCTCTCTCTTTGTTTCTTTTCCATTCTTCCTCTTTTGCTTCAGCTGAATGATCATGCAGTACTGATCCACCCACCTTCAATAGTTGTGCAGTCGATCTAAAGAAGGATCTAAACGTCCCGTCTTTGATCTTCCTCTTCTCCTCCCTCTGTTTCGCTTGGGTTCCTCAAATAAACAGCAGTTGGTGACTCTGGAAAAGATGCGATGAGATGAGATGAGTCAGGTAAATTAATCCGTGTTGAAAAAGATAGCAATAATATTTCATTAGATCGGTTTGCTAAAGTAGCAGAAATAAAATTACTTTTTAATTAACAGTTTAAATTTAATTATTATAGCCCAGAGTCAAGTCCAAAGAAAAGATAACAAGTGCCAAGTATAGTCGACAGAAAAGAAAAGACGTACCAAAGAGTCGGGGGAAGCCCGACGAGGGTACCAGCTGGCTACAACTAGACGCTACGAGCACGCACACCGAAAATGAAAGGAAGCAGAGCGAATGACCACCACCTATAGAGCAGGGGTGAGCCTCATGTCACTGGGTCAGTAGGGGTCACACGGATCCCCACCGAGAAAAACACGCAGTAACACGCTAAAAACAACAGGCAAGCAACAGTAAACAGCAAGTAAGCAGTAAAGCAGAAAAGCTAAACTACAAAGCTATAAAGGAAATAGAACATGAAGCAGGAGTAGGGAGCAATCTAAGGAAGAGGGGGAGGAAGAAGTTGTACCAGACAATGGCTACCGAACTAACCTCGATACCCCAAACTACTCCAAGCAAGGGTAGGATGGCGACTCGGAGCTGACAGAGTCAGGAGTTGCCGAACTGTCGACTCAAGGAACTTGTAAAACAGACAAAAGAAACGGAGGAAAAGGCTAGACAGACGACCGACACGGACGACGGACAACACGACGAGGACGTCGTGCACACTGCCACACGCATGACAAGAATGTCACACATGCGACAAGACATTGACCTTGAGTGTAGCCACAAAAGGGCTAACTCGGAAGGTCACGATGCATGACAAACGTTGAGAGTCACACGACATGTGACTCGAAAGAGGAGCGATCAGCTACGTCCACTGACGTCTTACACTGCACCACAACTCGCTCCACAAGTGCCTCGACTACCAGCCGAACGTGGTCTACCACAGCTAAGGCCGAGTCGCAGGCCCACGTGGAAACCACCACTGCAAGGACCAGTCAGGGTCACGCCCGTCGACGTGAGTCCTAAGCCCCTGACCCCGTGTGCACACACTGGCTGTAGACCATTAAGCCAGGCCTCTAACTAGTAGTCTCCCCCGCAGAAACTGCGTCTCGAGAAGAGTGCCCCGCTACAAGAGCCGTCACACCAAAGCGTGCCGTAAGGCACCAACCAAAGAGGAGCCATAAAACTAGGAGACTTCAAAGCACAAGTGTCGAAGTACAGACAGGCCGAAATGCCTTGCAACACGCACTTCGAAGCACCGAAGGTAGCACATGAGACTACCGACAACCTTGGGGCAAGGTAACTAGACCTACAACTACAACGGTCCCTGAGTCCTACGACTCTGAGTCAGGATCGTCATACACAGCAGAACAGAGCCGCCAATCAGTCTAATCCTAAGCCAGGGAAAATGACGCTCTGCGATAACCAAAACACGGAGACCTGAGGGGACACTGAGAACCCTCAGTACACCTGGACATGTAAATCAAGGTAGAATAGTACCTTGAGGCATCTAGAACCAATGTCTCGAATTGGATAAAGTCACCGAGACACAACAAGACTGCCTGTCAACTACTGGGTGACCCCGAGTTGACCGAAACCAGACACGACACCGACACACACAGACACACACACACTGCTTGCATAAGCACTCCTGGCCACCCCATCGTGGTTACTGACCTCATAGGATGTCAACAGGCACCCACGGGTGATGAGCAAACCACGAGTTCAAGCCAAGACAAACAGAAACCATCACTCGACCGCTAGACGAAATTGGCAGTCAAGGCACAGCCGCTACGCAACCAGAGACAAGGACACTGGCAGTTCTAGATTGAGTCATTCGGGTACTATCATAGTCAAGGAAAAGACCACACTCAGTCACCTAAATCGACTGATCCAGACAACCACCGATAGATAGACACCGCCCTAAACAAGGACCTAAGATAGACGAACGCACAACACCGAACCAACAAACGGCCATCACTGCCAACACCACTATAACGCACCAGCATAGGGGCATTATACCCACATAACGCACCAAGAGAGGGGCGTTATGCCAACCAGACCTGAAACCACATATAGATAACATAACGCACCAAGCTAAGGGCGTTATATCGACATAACACACCAGAACATGTGCGTTATGCTTAATAGACAAATACACTACTAAAATAAAGTATAACGGACCACAATAAGCGCGTTATACTGGTATAACGTGCAAGGGTATGTGCATTATACCCAATTGACACAAAAAAATAATAACCACAGACCAAGGGCCCATAGTGGACCAAGACCAATCCATCATAGCCACAAAACGCACAGGGTGAGGCGTATTATATCAACTGCCATACCCCGGCAATCATCGGTCAACAGACCATAACAGATCTGCACCTGGGCATTATATTGACCATAACGCACAGGGAGGAGTCTGTTATGCTAACTAACTGACATGATCTTCGAGGTGAACACGGTCATCGAAGGGACTGACATGGCAGTCAGCCTCGAAAACAACCCGACCATAACGCGCCTGGACAGGTGCGTTATGCTCACATAACAGGCCAGTCTTGGTCCGTTATGCTCACATAACGGGCAGAAGATAAAAAAAAATGATGAACGATACATAACAGTCTATCGGGGGACCGTTATGCACATAACGGCCTCTGGTAGGACCATGTGATCGGTGGTGCCATCAAGGAACTAGGGCGAAGGGGGACGAAAGGGAAGAGGGGCGCAATGAGATGAAGACGGCGAGTGGAAGAGGGGGGCACGGCAAGGAGATGAATAAGAAGGAGATGAAGACTTACAAGAGGTGTAGAGGTGAGCTGTCGACCTCTCGAGGGCAGCCTCCTCTAGTTCAATCGACGCCGGCGCTCACGGGGTGTGAGGAGGTGAACCGTGGGGAGGTAAAGGTGAAATGGGCAAGAGTGAAGAAATGGGCAAGGTGAAGTGGGTTTATAGCTCCCTGGTCAATTGTGGTCAAATGACCTATTAGTTGGTGGAGTTAAATGAAAAAAAAACTTTCACCCATTAGTTAAAAGAAATTGAACTACTCTCCCATTTATTTGGTATTATGGTTTATGGTTTATAAACCCCCAAAACTGTGGTGACACTGTTAACAAATACCAATTAAGGAAAATCGGGATGGAATTAAAACATTAAACAATAAAGTATTTTTCCTATCCATAGACTATCCACCTTACTCGTCAATTTCATTGGGTTAAACTGAGAAGATTATTATTAAGTATTTTTCACACATTTCCTTCTTTTCCCTTTCTCTTCCTTTCCTTTTATTTTAAAAGATCAATGAGTAACTTTAGTTAAATCACTTCCGAGTGGGGAGGTCGACACCTCCTAGCCAGACAGAATTAACTGGTTGTAGAAGCTTCTGTGGTGTCGACACCTCCGGATGAAGAGGTCGATAGCTCCAAGGCCAGACATAGCTAAATGGTTGCTGGAGGGTTCTGTGGTGTCGACACCTCCTTATGGAGAGGTCGACACCTCCAAGGTCAGACAGACGATAAAGCTTCCAATGCTTGTGCTGAGGTGTCGACGCTTGATGATTGAGGTGTTGACACTTCAGTGCTTCCAGAGCAATTCCCTTTAAGGCTTTTAAAGAAGGTCTACCTGTCTTACACACTAGAAACTTGATTAGATATCACAATTGCAACAATAATTCATTGTATGTTATCACTAAAACCTGGGGACACAACAATCTCCCCCTTTTTGGTGATGACAACCATGAGTTATTGTTACATGCATGCTTTTCATTTCATGACCACGTCAGAACATTTTATTTATCAAATACTCATTCCATTCATTCACAAGAGGTGATTCCAAACATGGACAAAACAAGCCAATTCCATTGACAAAGATGCATCTTGTTCAACCACATAACATCGTTACAGTAAGTGCAAAACACAAACAAATGACACGCCAAAAAAAACATGATGTTGTGCATGCAAGATGGACAATGCTCTGTCTCCCCCTTTGTCATCAAACAAAAAAGAGCCATCTACGAAGACGATGCTGATCGAGATCTTGACCCAGATCCTCTTGATTTCTTCAAAGGAATCGCTGTGGGAGCATCTCCAATAAGCTTGGTGACCTTGACCCCCAGTGATGCAAAGTTTGTATTCATGAGTTGGTGTGTCTGCTTGACAGATGCTTGAGCATGTGTAATCTGAGTATTGATATCCTTATCCAAGTGTTGCATAGTATCGAATAACTGAGTGAAGTGAGCTGTGATGGTAGTGGGAACATCAGACCCAGAACTGGAGCTGACGTGATGTAGGGAATGAAGCTGAGAAGAAATGTGAACCACGACAGCCTGGAACTGTGAATGCTGGTTATTAAGCTCTTGAATTTGTTATTGAAGTTCAGTGGTCTTCATCTGAGTGTCTGCACGAAGCTCTTGCAGCTCATGTATAATGGTAGCATTTTGTGTATTGACTTGGGCGAGTTGGGCATGCATGAGTGCTTGATTGTGGTTCAGCTTATAGATTTCAGACTTCATGGTCGAAAATTGGTCTTGTAAAAATTGCATCATAGTGGCATGAAGAGAAGGATCAGTGCTTGATCCAGCTTGGTCTGGTACAGATGGGTGTGTATGGAACTCAGGCGGTGCATCAGACTCTGTGAATAGTTAAGGACTTGGAGAGGGCGGATGACCTTCAAAAGAAACTATGGCTCCACTTTGTGTGTTTGGATCAACTTGAGGTGCGGCTGAGGGAACTACTGGCTCTTGTTTAGTCTCATGGCTAGGCAAATCTCTCACTATCATGTCGCCTTTCTTCTTGAAATGCATAAATGTTTCAATGAATCTCTGACAGTAAACATTGTTTGTGGGAATTATCTGAACAGACTCACTCTTCAAGGGAATTCCAACCTTGATGAATACAGCAGTTAAAGCACTAGCGTAGGGTAGGTATCTCCTTTTCTCAAAACAGGCAGTCATCACATTCATAATCACTTTGGGAAGGCAGACTTTCACATTTTTTAACAAACAATAGATCAGAAACCGTTGAGTCTCAGTAAGTCTGCTTCGGCCTCCACCTTGTGGTGTGATCATTGTTGTGAGCATGTGATGTAGCAAGCGTTGCAGAGGAGGGAACTGATTTGTGTTTAAAGAGGTTATATGAGTCTCAGCCTTGATCGGTTTCCCTGCTGCAGTAGTGTAAATTTCTTCCAAGTCAAGGGATAACTCGTGTTCTGTCATTCCGTCATTAGGAATGTGCCATACCTTGTGAAACAGACGGGGTTTCACAGGAATGGTCACTCCTTGAACCTCAGTCCACACCCACTGACGTCTTACACTGCGTCTCAAGCACCTCGCAGTCAAGCTCATGACAAGCGAGTGACACAACAGTACCGCACTGAGTGACTAATCAGAGTAACGCTCGTCAGCGTTAGTCCAACCCTCTGACCACGTGTGCACACACTGACCCATCGTCTTGAGCCAAGCCTCTAGCTAGTTTTCCCTCCCAGTAGGACGCTACTTGTAACGACCTAGAGCTCAGGGTACTGATAACCCGATACAAGTATCGAATTACCACTACCATGAACTGGGGATGCCACTCAAGAGGCTGATGAGGCCCCTGAAGGGTTAGTGGGGGTTGTTGAGGCGGCGTATAAACAATTGAAATTACAACGTGCATACTAAAATTTATTGGAGTAGAAAATTAAATTAAAGTGTAGAAGTAATTAAAAGAAATATATCAGAGTGATAATTATAAATGATAGTCCAGAATTTATAGATATACAAGTCCGACAACCACAACAACAACAACGACAATAGTCCCACTGTACAACTACACGGGACATACCCCGGACAAAAGTACACTGGGACGACAGACACGGCTGGCACTCTAGGCACGATCTCCAAAAACACGATAAGGACCGATGGAAGGCTGGGACGGCTCACCTGCAAGAAAGAAAGGTGAGTCACAGTCAGACTCAGTAGGGGACACGAGGATCCCTACCACGCACTAAACACACAAGCATACAGTAATAAAGGCAATTAGAGCGTGCATTTAAAGCAGTAAACAGGCAATGACATAATTAAATCACAGTTATAGCAAAGCAGGAAAAACCTATCTAAACAGGTAAGCATGTCGAAGTACATTTAATTAATAGCATCAGAAGTTAAATCTACCAATAGAGTAAACCCCAGCTAACCATGTGATAGGAGGAAGAAAGATCACAAGAAAGAAGAAACCAGATGCGTCCACTGACATCTTACACTGCGTCTCAAGCACCTCGCAGTCAAGCTCGTGATAAGCGAGTGACACAACAGTACCGCACCGAGTGACTAATCAGAGTAACGCTCGTCAGCGTCAGTCCAAGCCTCTGACCACGTGTGCACACACTGACCCATCGCCTTGAGCCAGACCTCTAGCTAGTTTTCCCTCCCAATAGGACGCTACTGACTATGCGAGAGGGCCCATGGAAACTAACTTATAAATCGTATAATGGGAATACCCCGCCACCTGGACGTCGTCGGGCTACGACTAGTGGTTCCATCACAAGGAAAGAGAAAGTTGCTCTTATGGGATGTAAAAGAATGCCACATTATATAAAATATTTTAAATATGTCACACATGGAACATGAGTTGCATAGAAATTACACATGCATGCTTTTGAAATCCCCAGGTATATAACAGACTGGAACTGCCCCGTTACACACCATAACGGACCGGGGAAGGACTGGTATGCTTCACAGAACTCAGGAAATCCACAGGTAAATCAGACTATAACGCACCAGGGCAGGTGCGCTATAGGACTATAACACACTGGATCAAGGGCGTTAAAGTCTACACACATACAACACATAAACGAGGGGATATAACGGACCAAGGGTGGGGCGTTATAACGGACATAACGCATCTCTCATGGGCCGTTATGCCCACCAGAACGACTAAAATTCATAAGAAACCACGAAATATAATGCACCTCAACAGGGGCGTCATACCAATTTAACGCATAGGGAAAGGGGCGTTAAAGGCAACAGACCTTTAACTCAATACAAAGGAATATAACGCACCGGGGCAGGCGCGTTAAAGCCACCCGAACATGAAAATCCACAAAAAACTAAGACACGGATGATATAATGCATCTCTAGGGGTGCATTAAGTGACCATAATGCACCGTGGCAGGCGCGTTATGTCACCTGGGTTTCATGACTCCGGAGTTCGGAATCTGAAACCTCTTCCGATCGATCGAAATCGACGGGGGACATGGCAGAATACAAAACCTCTTAAACCTGCCAACCCATACCGATCATACAAGCCTAAGCATGCCACTAGAAATAAATTACGATGCCCATCAAATTGATTTCAATAATTAAAGCTAAAAATGAATTAAAATACACTAAATAGGAACATGTACAAAATACGAGGCAACGAGCATCGGACCACAGCGCAAGTGGTACCGGCGGTGTCCTAGCGCGATAAGGTATCCATCCCCCTACCTGGAATTCGATGAAAATGGCGATACGACAGCGAACCGGCGAGGGGGAGAAACGGCGCCTCCCGACCCGACTCGAATCCACGCTACGTGAATCGAGGAACGGTGGCCGTCAACACGATCTTCGTGACGTGACCAATCCAACGGTACCTCTCTAGCTTCGATCAGTAGCCGTCTGGACCAAGAAATGAGAGAGGCACGCAAACTGAGAATAAACCTCAAAATCTCCCAAAAAGAAAAATACACAAAAAATGAGGAAGATGGCGACGGATGGCGATGCAGAGGGTGTCAACGGATTCTTGGCGAGATGAGGAGTCTGATCCCCTACCTTTTGCACGACGAAGATCGCGAATCGGTGCCGATCAGGTGACAAGGGCCACGCCGTCTTCTTGCTCGCATACGTCTCCACGCTCCACGATCCGAGGGAAGAAGGGTACTGGCGCGATCCTCGCGTCGAGCTCTCCCACCAACTCTCTCTCTCTTGCCCCCACCGTCTCTCTCCACTCGATGAAACCCTTCACCGGCACGCCCCCCTGGGTCTTCCCCGGCACACCCTCGGTGGCCCTTCCGCGGCACGCTTGGTGTCCGCTACCCTGACACCTCCAACGGCACGCCCATGAAGAGTCCTTCAGTGGCACACCCCCAGGGGCCTTGCCCGGCACACCTCTTGCCTGGCACACACACCCCCGTGGTCTTTCCCGGCACACTCTCCACGGTGTGACTTCGCCAGCACACACCCACGTGCCCTCTATTCGGCGTGCTCTGCTGGGTATCTTGCCCGGCACACCCACGGAGGGAGTCCCTCAGCGGCACACCCATCTGTGGCTTCTCCAGTGGCACACCAAGCCTCCCAGTCGTTCAACGGCACCTACCCATAGCCATTCAGCGGCACACCCCCCCTGGCCTCTCAGCGGCACACCCTTATGGCCCTTCAGCGGCACGCCTTGGCGGCCTTCCAGCGGCACACTTGCCGTGTCTGTCAGCGGCACGCCGTTCTGGCTTCTTCAGTGGCACGCCTTGAACTACACCATCCGGCACCCCCGGCAGACGCAATCTAATGTCCACGCCCTATAGATCCTTGGCGCGCAATGCATTCGCTGAGGTGTCGATTGGAGAAGGTGGCACGCAGGCTACCCCCTACCACCGAGGACAGGAAAGTCAAATCCCAATCAATGCAGGTCGCCTCCCACCTCCGCCATCCGCATTCGAAGCATCCCGCCACCGGGAGTATAAATGCCTTTCTTCTCCGGCGAATAAAAAAAAGAGGAAGCACTCCATAGAAAGAGGCGCGCAGAGACAGAGGAAGACGCCCAGAGAAGAAGCGAAGAAGAAGAAGAGAGGAGGGCATGTTGCCCTCCCCTGTCGCTGCTCTGCCACCACCATCTGTGCGAAGAGAAGAAAAGAGAGAAGAGAGAAGAGAAGAAGAGAAAAAGGGGGAGGAGCTCATGCTCTGTCCCTCTTCCCCATTGTATCCCTTTCTCCCCCCTACTGTTGCATCTTCTCCCCCTGTGTCTGGATGTATATGGCCGTCTGTGGCCCTTCCTTTTCTTGAATAAAACTCCCCTTTCTTCGGGTTTCTCATCCCCTCCGTTTGGGTTTCGTGTGTGTCTGCTTGCTTCCCCCCCTTTAGCCCTAGTTAGTGGTCCCTCCATCACCATTTCCTCTATGGCCAGGGTGACACCCTTCTAGCCTCCCCGGACGCCCAGACCCACCGTCCCTTTCCCCAACTCAAGCTCCCCCTTGGACGGGCCAAGCCAAGACCCCTGGACCTTTCTCCCCTTTGGCTCCATCCCATTCAGTTAGCCCTCAACCCAGCTTCCCCGGCCCTCAGGTGACACACCCTCCATATGCCTTCAACGGCATACCCTTGGCTCACCCGCTCACCGGCACGGTCCTTTTCCTCCCTTGCCCGGCACACTCTAGATAGCCCTGGCCCGGTACACTCCCTTGGTGCTTGGCCGGCGCACACGTTCAGTCCCCTTGGCTGGTACACCCTGCCTAGCCTCACCCGGTGTACTACCTTGGCTCTCTCGCCGGCACATTCCATCCCCGCACTCCCCGTCAGCCCATCCCAACCTCCACTGGTGCACCCTGTCTTGGGGCTTCCCCGGTACACTTAAACCTGCTCTACCCACTACAGCCCAGCCAGATTTTCACCAGCACACCCCAGCCACCCCAGCCCGGTGTGCCCTCTGCCCACCTAACCCAACACACTCTGGCCTGTCCTTCCCCGGCACACTCCCAGCCAGGCCTCCACCGGTACGCCCCCAACCTCTACCCGGTATGCTCCCGTGGCCTTATTTCCGGCATGCTCTCCCTGTGCTCAGCGGCACACCAGGCCTTGTCCCTCACCTAGGCCATCTACAGCCAGTCCCAAAGCCATCTTCCCCTCACCGTTCCCTCCGAGTTTTTCCAAGATTTTATTAAAGGTGTTGTCACTCTCGGGCGCCCACCTCAGATCGTCGGGTTCTGCCACTCTATGTGGGCGCGTTCCCTCTATCTCCCTTACGCTCGGGGATCGTTAAAGAGTTCCTCAAACACATTCCACGTGATTTGTCTATCACCAAGGGCAGCCTTCACTGCATCCCACCATGTCCTTGCATCACGTTCAAGCTGAAAGGTCGTCAACAGGACACGTTCCTGATCGCTGTACTGCATCACTTCAAAAATTCTATCCATCTCTTTCAGCCAGTGCTCGGCTTTGTCAAGATCGGTAGATCCACCAAAACGTGGGGGATTCATCCCACGGAAGCTCTGATGTAGATCGCCAGCACCGTGGTTCGCCGCTCCACCTTGGGCCACTTACTGCAAGGCCCGAGTAAGTCCTTGGACCGTTCGCTGCATGTCTCACCATTGCGCACGCTCTGCCACCATCCGAACATCCTACACATAAAAATAAATTATTTTAGGTTCATTTAGAAGGAAAATCTTTAGAATTTAATTATTAACTCAACCTAAGTCTCTACCCAAATCTCACTAGGTTGGATCCTTGACTTATAACAAGGTTATAGGTTCTATGATAACACTTAGAATCCTAAAACTTAGAAAACCTAGGAACATTAGAAACCTAGGCTCTGATACCACCAAACCGTTACGTCCCGACGCGGAATATTGGGACTAGCAGTAGAAACACTTAACAATATTATGCTTACTTCCAAACATGCTATGCTATGGCTAAAGAATTAACCCAACACCACAATCATAAAATAATTACATTTAACTAAATAACAATTGAATGATCCATACTCCAATTACATAAACCAACTTAACAAAATTCCGTCATAGCATCCACTTTACAACATTACATTGTTGACTTCGAAATTACAACTCTTTAAACTACACATTCTAAGACACAACCAGACAAAACAACTATGACTGGCTCCACAAGATCTTCTAACTAGTTCGCTCCAGGTTCTTTACTCTTGCCCATCCCCATCGGTTTGCGAATCCTCACCTGAGCTACCTAACAAGGGGGGAAACAACTAGGTAAGCGAACGCTCAGTAGGTAATAATAGGCAAGTTTAAGTACTTAACCAATTAATTACATTTAAATGTGTGAAAAAAAATAGATGAAATGACAATATGACAAAGTAACATGATTAAAGGAAAGCGAGATCATGAACATAATATAACTGAAAATTGGCCAATAAGCAAGATTATAACCAAGTCAAGAATGATTCAAGTAATAGATTGTTGTAGTAGACATCACGCTAGTCATGCACTTGGTGTAATGTCTCACCATGTCATTCAAACTCCCCGGGGCACAAGTACTTTTCGGGTGCTCCTCCCAGGACCAGATCGGGTCCTTATGATGCGTTGGCATTGATTTAATGGATCCAAGATCCTAAGTATGTCTAGACATTAATCAAGTCAAATAGCCAATTAACTCAAGATATTGCTTACCTTGAAAAAATCCCAAGGATAAGTTGAAGAAATCCTTTACCCAGAAAGTTCAAATTATCAAGAACCAATAGGTTTTCGGATTCAATATCATAAAACATGGAAAACTGATTCTGGAGTATACGCGGTCTAAGCTGGGCCTCTCAAGACTATGTACGGTCTTCTCTGGGCCGCACTAACAGGAACTGAGCTGAGAATCAGCCTCCACGAGGTCAAGGGATGGACGGACCATTTTGGGTCGCTCAGAGAAGAACGATCAGAAATGGGCCTTCCAACTAATAAGAATGGTCAAGGATGGGCCGCACAGGGCCAGAAGGACATGAAGCCCACGAACAAGATAAACTGTCCTTATTGGGTCGCTCAGGGATGAATGGTCCAATAGGTTCTGCTCGAGAACACAAACGGTCCAATTAAGTCCGTTCAACTAGGCCTAATTTAAATAAACTAGAATTCCCACCCAATGGGCTCCAGGCTGCCATAAGTGGGGCAGAACTGAACCAGGGTCCAGCCCTCTATCCACTGGCCAGCCTAGGGCTTATTGGGCCAATCAAAACATGGTTTTGGTCAAAGATAGAACAAGGTTAATCGACCAAAGTAAATGGCACTTGGGCCAGGGATACACGGTTCATAATGGGCCGCTCACTGAGTTGAATGGTCCGTTTTCGGCCGCTCAAGACACAGTCGGTCCAAAGTGATCCGTAGCTCACAACATGACAATCAAGCGGTTCGATCATGTGAACAGGTTCAGGTCTTGGTGGTATAACCTGCCCGGTGTCCTAGTGGGAATCCCAGCCTCGCGGGGACTTACGGAGGTCCCGTAATAGAGGTCCTAGTCCGACGGAAGGAATATTCGGCGGAGAGTCCCAACCATTATAAGGAAATGAGGCTAATAAATCAGCAGAAACCAATATAGCGATCAGTCCATTCTACCGGAGTAGAACAACTATCAAACAATCATAGTAACAATTTCAATTAATAATGAATCATAATCAAGTTTAACATTCAGTGGGAAAAAGATGAATCAAGATCAAGGTGAATAATCAGCAAGAATTATACTTTTTTTACTGTCATGAAGTCCAGTTTATTATATGTGTTGCTAACTTGACACAAGCCAATAGTCTACTAACGTAAATTATACTAAAATGACAATAAATCAACTCTGTGTAGATAGGCGATCCACTCTGGACCTTTCATCTGCCTCGGCAGTCGCACGACAAGCCGTTCATCCCCTGTCAGGTCCGAAGGCCTGCTGGAGATGGGCGGTCTGTAGAGTACCGATGGGGAAGAAGAACGGTCTTGGACTGGCCACCTGACAGAAGGGCGGTTGGGGTTCTTCCACTCTTCCCAGTAAACGCATCAAAGATCAATGCCCGCCTCCAGCGAGTTGGCTAGGGTTATCTTAATAGGTTAAATACTCACAAAATACAGTATGAAAATTAGGGTTTTTATAGTCAATAGAAAGATCATGAAAAACTAAATAATATGGCATGATCAATTTCATCTTTAGTGCCTAAAATCCCTACTTAATTTGAGGTGAAACGAAGTTAACCCTAATGCTAACATGCTTCCACTAAAACTCCAAATACTCGCAGGACACTAGATAACTTTTAGGGCTTTATATTCCAAAAGAAAGAGCACTCGACGCTGGTTCTAACCATATATTACTCTTAGAGTTTGGCTTGTTATAACCTACCTTAATCGGAGGAAGAAGGAAGAAGAAAGGAAGCCGACCACGCTAGGTACACCCGCCGGTGATCGCCAGAATTCTCTCTCGTCCAAGGTTCTCGCTGGCCGCCACAGCACCCAAACGAAACTAGGGTTGCTAAGGGTCATTTTTATAGGTCCTATGGGGTCTAGAGACTTCTATTCGTGGAGATAGAGTCCGCGCAAGTGGGACGTGCGCGAATCTCGCGAGATAGGGTTTCAGCCGCCATCTAATCCAAAATTCACTCTCTAGGTTTAGGGTTTCAGAGAATAACAAGAGGGGAAACGATCTCCTCATCCTAACCATTCATTTGCAACTGGGTTGGGCCTAAATGATTAAGTATTGGGCTCTAATTTCACGTTTTGAGGTCCGATTGGGCTAAGTGTGGATTTGGACTTTAATTGGCTAATTCGGTCTGTGTGGATCATAAATTAACATGTAAAAATGTACACTCATCAATCTACTTTTAGATCAAACTGGCATGGTTCTTGGATCAAGGGAGTTTACTCATTCATAAGCCATTCTTAAATGGCTTAACCCAGGGTCAACACGCTCAATTATTTCTCCCTCTCAAGATCTCATTTGGCAACGTCCTCCTAAGTCCGCTTCCACCATCTCTTAAGTTTCAGGTGCACCTCTTAGAGAGAAGGAAAGGATGTGTTTAGGAAGTTCACGAGGGGGTTCAAGAGACCTAGAAAGATGTCTCTCCCCTACCCTATTATCTATTGGGGTTTAGTCTTTGGCTAGTGAGGGTTTTTTTTTGTTTTCGTTCTATTCCCCTTTTTATATGCATTCATATGACCAAGATTTTCCTTACAGGGACTTTACCCTCTTGACATGCATTTGGGATACTACGTTGGAGTTTTTTTTTTGTCTACCCCTTGTGTTGTGACTTTCCCCTATGGTGGCAAGCAGGCTTAGTAGTGTAGCCCAAGGTCTCGCTCCCTCGTCGTGAATCAAAAAGGAGAGAATGGGTAGCACCTTACACCCTCGGTCTGGCTTTGGCATCCCTTAGATTTTGTGCTATTTGATTTCGAGGGCAGAGTGTGTGTATGTACATGAGTTAACTCTAAGTTAGATCACAAAGACCAAAGAATGAATTTCCAGCTCCGTCAATCCTTGTAACATGCCATTTGAAACACTCATCTAAGGGTAGTATTTCTTAAGGTAGAGCTCATTCCAAGGGTGGGATGGCTTAGCTCCCTCAGTGTTGATTAACCTATAGGCATTACTAGGATACATGGCTTGGACTACATATGGACCTTCCCAATTTGGTTGGAGTTTAGAATGTGACCCATTAGGTTTCACAAAAATTCTCTTCACTACCATGTCACCGACTTTAAATTTTCTTTCAATGACCTTCTTTTGGTAAAAACGTGTAAGCCTTCTTTGATAAATGAGTGCATGCGTGGCACCGACCAGTTAATTTTCATCTAAGAGTTCCAATTGGGTAAGGAGTGAATCACGATGTTCATCAATGAAAAATTTCTTATCTAATTGTACCCTCAGAGAAGGGATTAGAGCCTCGTATGGGGCCACCGCCTCCATCCCGTAAGTAAGGGTGAACGAAGTTTTCCTAATAGTAGTACAGATTGAAGTGGGATAAGCCCATAGAGCTTTGATAAATTTTTCTGGCCAATCCGAGAACTTATTAGACTCACGAATTTTCTTTATGATTTTGATCAATACTTTATTAGTGACCTTTGTTTGGCCATTGCCTTGTGGATAATAAGGTAATGAATGATCCAATATAATTTTATGCCTTTTGCAGAGGTCCTGAATGTAATGACCCAAGATCCGAATACCGAGAAAGATCTTAATATTCTTGGATCCTAACCCGCCACCCACGAGCCGAGGGCTCGGGAGGGTTAATGGGATGGAGTGGTAGTGTATAAGAATCTAAATCATTGCAACTCAATAATAATTAATATGATTAATTGTAGGAAATAAACAGTTATACCATTTAATAATTATACAATTCAACAATTATATCATCTAGAGTCTATATGTCCATACATAAGTGTAGTAAATTAAAAAGGTACAATGCCACGGGGCATACCCTGTCTCTAGTAACTAGTGCTACTATTGACCACTGGCTCCAAGCGAGACCTCCGAAGCGCTATGAGTAAGCCGCGCCTCACCTGAAAATAAAAGGGGTGAGCCTCATCTCATCAGCTCAGTAAGGGTCCTGCAGATCCCCACCTCGCGACGGGAAACACACAATGCAATAAATATCAATTCAGAATAATAACTATAACAAAAGACAACATTTAATAATTAAAGGAAACAACTTGCATTACGCGTGTATCAATTCTATTAATAACAAATCACAAGTCGAAACCGTACAACGGACTGCCCTTGGTCGCCCGAACGCTAAGTCACAATTGTAAGAAACTAGGGTCGCTACACTCGAGTGACAGGAGCACTATCCACTAGAAGCAAGACCGGATGCGTCCACTGATGACTTAGTCCACAACCTTAGGTGTCTCCCTACACGCCCTAGGTGGATACTGAGACACCGTACATGGAACACAAGACAAAGGCCTAGTTGGGGTCGTGTTCGTCAGCACCCGTCCGAGGTCCTCGACCACATGTGCACACACTGACTGACTGTGTTACGTCAGGCCCTCTGGTTGGTTTTCCTCTCGTACCAGACTCGAGCTGCCACAGTGGGAGGCCCTACGGAAACTAGCCTAAAACCGTCTCTCCTGGGTCTAGCTTTGCACAACTCCCCAGTGGGTCGGCACACGTGTGCCCAGACAAGTTACGACTAGTGGAGAAAAGCTCACTCTAAGTAAGGATCCGCTGTGAAACCGTTGTGAATATGAGTATGTTGCACGAAACACGAGTCTAAGTGGCAAGTTAAGGCTGTCGAGGTTGTTATCTCAGAAATCATAAACTATTCTCATTCCCCGCCATGGGGTATACCCACGGGTTCTAGTCAAATCATCAGGCTTCCTGCCAAGAGACGACCCTCATGGGGTTTACACGGCTAATTACCTATTTAATCATCCACAAATATCTCTATTTAAGTTTCGAGGTAGCTCATGATGGCTGAGCCAGAGCAGACCGTGGGAGCGACCGCACCGAAACTCGTCGGCGACCAACCTCTGCGGCCAGCAGTGTCTGTTGCAGGGGCGCCGCCTCCTTGCCCCGCACAAGGTGGAGGGCAGGTTGATGTGGGGACATTGTTCCCCTCATGGGGCCGGCCCCCTACTGTTCGTGACGCCGGAAGATCTTCTTCCTTAGATGCTACTACTTGAGGATAGGGGGAGGTGAGGCATGGAACCACCGGCTCTGGTCCAACAGGAGGGCTCTGGTGGGGGTGTGTCTGGCAGTAATATTGACCTCGGTGCCAGGAGAGGCCGAAGGGAGGCCTCCTATCAGCCCCTCGTCTACTCGACCTATCCCGTCTCTAGGGTGGTTGGGAAGGGAGGGGAGGGACCCTCATCCTGGCTCCTCCTCCTCTGTAGTGCAGGGCCAAAAGGGGACACCTCAACGGTCCCTCGCGAGGTACAGGTGTAGGCATTGTGCGGCTCGTCGAAGAAAGGTGCGGAATAATTCAAGATAGAGACAACGTAGTTCATAGGCTGTTGCAGTCGGCCACCATCAGTTGAGTCTGGAATCTCTGGATGGTGGTACTGTGAATCCAACTACTGTGGACACAGGTTTGCTGGACGACGATCCCTCTGTACCTATGAGTTGGGGAAGTGGGGTGGTAGGGAGGTGGGGGAAGACCTCGAGGCTCTCCCCTCTCTCTCTCATTCTTGTTCGAGGAGCAATTCAGTCAGGCTCCTCAGGTGGAAGGAGGGACTTTGTGGTGCCTTCCGATGCCGGAACCTCCTGTGGCGCAGGATCCACCCGGTGGGGCTCTAGTGGGGGAGGCAAAGGCGGCGTTCGCGTTGCTAGAAGGATATGGGAAGCAAGAGGTATTAGTCTTGTCTCCTCCGCCTAGGGAGTCAGAAGAGTTGCGCGCGGCGTTGGAGCAAGTCGAGGAAGCCTATCAAAAGGAAGGTAACGGGTGTCTTAGTAAGGAGGAGGTCAAAGATATTCTAGCAAAGGCATAGAACTATATGGAGACCCACGCAATCGAGACTGCTCAACTGATTGGTGTCTAATGCGGGGGTGGATAAAGGCTTGAGGTCTTTTCATCATTATGTTTGATCAAACGTCGATGGCTGACGGACATAGCTCGAAGGCCAAAGCTACAAGAAAGAAGGGACAGGGCAGGCCGAGGAGTAGGAGGACAAAGGTATTGTGGTCTGGTGTCTACGTCAGGGAGGGTAGCTTTGTTTTGTTGGGGCACTTTCATGTCCATCTCTTTGTTGTTTGGGAGCTGTGTGGTTGGGAGGTCGGCGTTGAGACGTAGTGGATCTTTTGTGTTCTCGTGTTTGACTGGGCTTTCTGCATAGTGGACAGGTGGTTCTCTGTTTCTTTTCTTTGCTCCCAAGGCAGTGTTGTCTGCCGCCTTTTGTATTTGGGAGTGGTGAGGGAGCACTCCCCCCACCCTACTTGTAATTTTTTTATCTTGTTATATAATTAATGGTACTACCCACGTTCAAAAGAAAAAAAATAAACCATCCAAGTCCTTCAGCAATGACATCTCAGTCCAATCAGCAAAGTGTTTTCAATATCCTTTCCATCTTTTAAAATAAAATTTCTAAGTCCTCTCGAGATGGTTTTGCCATGTTACTTATACTCGTGTATCATGTAACTTTAATTTGTTATTTATCATGACTACATCAAAGAATTACAGCAGCCGCTGCCTTTCTCACGGTGTAATATCAAATGATGATTGCACAAACTTCAACTAAGCATTCTTAAGTATTAATTCTGACTAGATATCTGGCTTGTGAGCAACTGACCTCTCTCAGTTGCCACATCAGGAAAAATAATCAAAGAAAATAGTTCTATAGTTTATGGAAGTTGTATCAAACAGTCTCAATGCCCCTAAAAAACAGATCAACCAACTCTCAAAATATCAACCAGCAACTAATGAGCTCATCATAAACTTCAATTGATCATTTTTTGAGGTGATCTCTGAAGAACAGTCCACGAACAGTCCACTTTAGCGTATAGTCAACAAAATGAGTGTCATTCACAATTCACAAACAAAAGGTAAAAAGTGCTATCTGATTCTCCACATTATGATAACCAACCCCAACAGAAAGACATCAAATCTGACCCTTCTTAAAAGTGATGCTGAATCTCAGTAATTGTAGATCTCACTCACACGATATTGAGCCCATACAAAAAAGCAACATATGGTTTGGATCATGCGGAATCTTTAAAGAACCTTCAATTCAGCCATGGCACTTCCTGATAACCAGAACTTGCACCTTACAGCTCATAAATAACCCGTCAACATTGGCATATACCTATTCAGAGCTAGCCTAAAAGAACCGGTTTTTGCTTGCAATGCAGAACTCAACCCAATCACCCAACTGCTCCTGAAAGGAATTTGTTATTCCATCTTAAATGGCTAAAGCCTCTCCAATGTTTCTTCCTTCCCCCTTCTTTAATAAGAAAACACATTCAACGTTCCAGCTGCATCCCCAGTGTCAAGCAACTTTATAAGACTTAACCTACCAAAAAAAAAAAAAACTTCATAAGACAACTCTGAGAAACCAGATCTCCTGTCCACATAACCTCATCTTCAAGGACAGAACCATTCCCCAACCACAAAAATAGTAAATGGGACCCATTAGGTCCAAAAATGGTGATTAAAACCACAAATCCTACGCTCACCCTGAATAAAACCCGATTTTCCCCAAAACAGGAACAAAAGGCCACTCTACGGCCCAAAACCATGGGGAAAACATGGGAAGGCATGGGGGAAACACTCCTCGACATCCAATCGACAAAACCACAAGGAATCATCATCCTAAACGATGATTTCATCTCTCGTCCTGAAACATGATCAAAACCCCAACTCAAAAGAAACCCACTCATTCTCACACCATGCAACATGAAAATAAAGGGAAACAACACGGGGAGGGTAAGGATCCGTCACCCTATCTCTGACGAAGAAACCACGGTGATTGGATGCTGCTCCAAGCTCAAAATGTTACGATCCGCGTGAAACTACACGTTGTGCCACTCCTCCCGATCCGAGCCCTGATCCACGTCGATCCTTGCTCCGAGCTGCCCGCCACCTCACTGTCGATCGTCCCCATCAGCTGTCGGAGAGAAGAGATGGAGAGGAGAGACCATGGGAGTGAGAGAGAGAGGGAACTGTGAACATGTCACTTAGTGTGATTAAAAGATAATAAAGAAAACTATTGGAAACTAAATGATGAAAAGGAATGGAATGAATAAAGGGAGCACATGGTGCTCAATGACGTGTGATCGCCAGAGGGATTACCTCAATTTTAGAAAGAAGTGATTGCGAGAAATACCTTGTGAAGCGGGGGATGTGGATTCTACTTCTGCCTTCAACCGGCCGTCCAGCGAAGGGGGTCTTTACACTTGATTACCATGAAACAAACAAAGACAAGCAAAAGAAACACTGAATTAGGAATAAAACGTACAATATCAACTCTCAGGAACAATGAACATATGCAAACAAAATGCGAACACACCTTGTGTGTTTGGTTTAAACCCCTTAAATGCAAAGGGTGGGAGTATGAATGTTATGCAATATAACGAATAAAGATCTAGCAAAGGCTAGATATAATATGCGTGAGTAGTGCTGCTGATGTAATATGCAAACTACTAAATGAAAACAAGAGATCAGGAAAGAAACAGATGAGGGCGTCTACTCGGGTGCCACTGCAAGGAAGAAGAAGAGAGGGGAGGCCTCTCTCCCTGGACTAAATAGAGAAACAAGCCTCTGAACGAGAATCACAGCAAACACTCATCTTCGCCTCTCCTTTTTAGCTAGCTAGCCCCCGCAAGGCAGATAGGAGCCCAATTTATAGGAGGAGAGACCTGGCTCAGAAACGATTTCAAACAAGGAATGCTTCTACTTTAGTAGATATACTTCCCCAAGAAGAGGAGAGACCAACATAGGCAGGGAACAACCAGGGGAAAGAGCCCAAGCCAAAGTGAGGATGGAAAAATAGCCATCCAAAAGAAACATTGCCAATTTCATGGGCGTCCACCATGTTGGACCCTCATTCCTAGGCTTAATTTAGAAATATTAGACTTACTATAAAGAATGGGTGTCTCTCGTAGCAGACGTCAATTAATTGGTGTCCTTTTGAGAGGATGCAGATTCTTTGATCAAAATTTGGAAATAATTATGAATGAGCCAGAATGGGCGTCTACACGAGAAGTTGCCATTTTCAGGAAGTTGATAGATGGCCCAAGAATTGACATCTTAACTGGAAATCGCCCATAAAAATTGGCGTCCAACATAATGGACGTGAATTTCTAAAAATATCTGAAAATAGAAAAACCTTCCTATTAAGCCCATAATGAAATCCACTTTGGGGCATTATATTGCGACATGAGATCTACTCATCTTAGCGTAAATTTTAGCATGTCTACATGTAGTAAGTTTTCTATTCTTCATATCATCTCTTTCCTACTGTCAATCCTTGGTGGCAATCACGGTACACATCTCTTTCTTATTGCCCCTCTTCCTTGCTTATATTGCTTATGCTTATACATACTCATTCTTATTCGGGGTGGATAGGTAATTTATCAACAACCCTGATTTTTGGCGATCACGGTGGGACACCTAGTGCCCATCATGTCTTTCTTGCCCTCTTGTGATTGTTGTGTGTGTGTGTGTGTTGCTTGTTTAGATAGCATTTCCCAGGTTTTTCATTTAATTCTGTCAGTTTTTAGTTCTGGGATTAGAAGGCGGTCCCTAGGAGACCACTACCAGAACGCAGTCCTCAGGAGACCACCTTCTGTTTCTGGCAGACCCAGGGGCAGACTCTCAGGCACGTCATTCTTTGATGATTTAATCTACCTTTCGAGGTGTGATTATATCATTTTATGGTCCCATCTTGTTTTCCTTTATACTATCTTGATCTTCCCATATCATTTGCATTCACTTTGTCATGTTTTCAGAATTTTATCTTGCCTTGATTTGCAAGTTTTAGGCAAGAAATCTGCATGCACTCCAGTGGACAGACCCTCAGGTACGATATTCTTTGATGGTTTGACCTAGCTTCTGGGGTCTGATTGTCACACCCTGAGCCTTTATTTACAGTGGAAGACTCACTCAGGGGAACGCAAATAGTCGGCATGGTAAGCCTCTCGCAAGCAAGCATGATCAGAGTGCGAAACAATCACACACAAGATGTAATTGCACAAGTATTTACTCAAATTCAACTTATTCAGGTCATTAGATCTATGCACATGCATAGTATAAGTTTGTGTAGCTATTGTAGCTAAGGTCAATGCTTGTTTTAGAAGTCAGTGCTAGTTTGTTAACCTCTGTAGATTTAAGTCAGTGCATCTTTATCAAGGTCGATGCACACTCTACATTCACCATTGTGACAGGTCGGTGCACCTTCATGAAGGTCTACTTGTAATGCATCATGTCTTATGATCCAATTCAAATCAATTGCATAGTTGTTCCTACAGGCTAAGACATCTCATTTTTAAGCATTGTTGATTATCTATTAATTGTTATTCTTCTGACATTACTCTGATCGAAACACTTAACATGATATTATCGTTTGATTATAACTGATGCCTCTTCACTTTACTTAATAAACCCAGATTGATGAAGCAAACACCTGGGTGACTTAAGATGCTGGCGGCATCAAGTCTCATGTGAAGACTCAGGTGAGGCCGAAGCATGAGCTCATGGGAATTAAGTGAACCCAATGACCGGCACGTGATCCAAGACTAATACTGGTATGAAGAATCTGACAAGTGGATCATCATCCTCTCTGATCCTGATATGTGGCCTCTCTAAAAGCGCAGGAACGAGCTTTCCACACGATCGAAGCGTGAGCCCATGGGTCCCTAAGACTGAAGCTCTATAAAAGGCTCTCCTTCGATCGATATCAGATACAGAAGTGCAGAACGAGAATAGAAGAGAAGAAGAAAAGAGGAGAGATTAGAAAGGAAGAGAAGAGAGAGTGAGAGAGCAAGAAAAAGAAAGAGTGTCAGTTCTGAGAAAAACAGAGTGCCAGAGAAAGTGTGAGAGAAAGAAGAAGAGTTTCGACGAGAGTTCTCTATTTTGACTTCTGGATCAGATCTAGAGTCATATTGCTCTATTGAGAGCTACATTGTTCTTTTATGTTTCTACTTTTTTTGGATTCTTCATTTTCGATTTGAATTTGATTGTAAGTTGTGAATCAACGGAGCAAGCTGTGGTGCTCAGCAAGCGAGGGTGTTCCTCGGTCAGCAAAATGTAAGGCTCAGCGGTGTGTAGGGATTTTTATCCCCAAAGTTGTGGATCGGTGGTGATCAAGCTGTGTGGCAGTAGGAAGCCTTACTCGATTGAGTAAGCAGTGGGCGCAGATCTCTAGCTTGAGATCGAACCACCTTAAAATCAATTGTCTAAGTGAATGTTCTATCTTCTCTTCGAGTAGATGAATGCATAGGCTCGTTTATAGTTTGTCATGAGCTTGATTGTCTGGATATTCATCTGATACATGCATTTCATTTCTTCAGTGTGCATCTACAATTTGATCATCTCTTCAGTGGTATATCAAAAGGCTCAGTGAGAAAGACAGGTCACGCCTATCCGGAACACTAACTCTTGCGTGAGGAGATCTCTAATCCAACCTCTGCAAAGTACTATACTGAATCATTTGATCATCTTATTCTTGTATGCCTTTGATATTTGAAGTTTAGTATTTTCGTTATTCATGCCTTGTGGTAGTTCTATTCTTAGCAGTTCATTTAATTCGACACTAGTTTTTTAATCTGCTATAGATTTGTGAAATTTTAGGATTTGATCTATTCACCCCCCCTCTAGATCTGTGTTCATCCGTCACACACACATCCTTCATTCTTCTCACAAGGTGCCTCTAGAATCATGACAAGTCACTTTCAATCACGTGCCAAGAGCTGAACTTTCGAACTGGGCATGTAGTGGACACGAGACCTAAAATTTACCTCACCGAGCATGTCGGACATAATAAGCTATTTGTCACCCTTAGCTTAAATAGACGTCGCCTTAGCTTCCGAACACTTAGCCTTCAGCCGTCGCCTTAGCCATTTGTCACCCCTATTGAACGCTCAGTTCTTCGATGGGCTTCATCATCCCTGCATCGACGTAAGACCTCACTGCCTCGACACAACTTCAACATTCTTCACGTGTTTTGCTCCTGCTGGACTGTTGAACTATAGGCATGTGCTACATAGTTTTTTGACTTCTTGGATGCTATGATTTCAGGACATGGCTTGCTGACATGAATCTGAGCTTGCTGGCATGAATCCGAGCTTGGTTCATCAGTTTTGAGCTTACTGGCATGAATCCGAGCTTAGTTCATCAGTTTTGAGCTTACTTCAACAAGTTCAAGCTTGCTTCATCGTGTCCGAGGTTGGGTCATCGTGTCCGAGGTTGGGTCATCATGTCCAAGCTTGGGTTCCCTTCACTTGAAATAGCTACAAGCTATTTTTCATCACTAACTAGTCATTTGTCACCCCAACTGCCTATTTGTCACTGTTAACTATCTACTTGTCACCCTTATTTGCCAGCAGTTGATGCCTTTTCCTTCTTGCTATTTCCACTTGACTGCGTCAACTCATAGCCCTCATTGCATTGACTCTTCTTCTGTTTTTCTTCTTCTCATCACTTCCTTTCCCGTGCCAACCTATTTGTCACCACTAAGGACCTATTTGTCACCACTATGCATCTATTTGTCACCCTTAAGCCATATTTGTTACCCGTAATAGGTATTTTTCACCCTTATTCTTCAGCGGGTACAAAGCTTCCTTTGAGATGATTTTCAGCCTTAATTCTTCAGCGGTTGAAGGCCTCTTCTTCTGGATTTCTTGTAAGTTGCCCAAGACTGATCTGCATAGGACTAGCCTGCCCCCATATGACAACATTCTAGCCTTCAAACTAACCAGTCTAGTCTCATATCTCTAAATAATAGGAAGTCAATCAGCACACCGTAATGCCCAAGGTGTCAAACGAAGGCCCAAGTAGGAAATAGGGAAGGCACCAATTTGACAACCCAAAATGTGTGCCTCCCTCTGGGGAGGCATATCCTCCATGTTAACCTCAACAAGCAAGATCTTGTTGAAGTTAACCTTTAAGCCAGTGGTCTCAGTGGTCTCCTCCAACAACAACTCAAGAAGTCTGGCCACATATAGCTACTGCTCACCCTCTACCAATAACAAAATAGTATTGTTTGCATTCTATAAGTGGGTGACTGAAGTACCTCCTCTCCTAACCGAAAAACCCCTTATCAAATTTGTAGCCTCAACTTTTTGCCACACCTTGCTAAGGACATGAGCCACGAGATCAAAGAGAAGGAGAGACAAAGAGTCTCCCCGTTAGAGCCCTCTGCCACTGTAGAAGAACGAAGATAGCTTCCCGTTGACAAGGACAACAAAACAAGTAGATGAAATACAAGCTCCCATCCAGCCAATCCATTTCTCCCCAAAACATTTCTTCTCCAGCATATCAAACAAGCAAAGCCAATTAACTCTGCCATAAGCCTTTTCAAAATCCAGCTTCAAGACAAGACCACTTCTCCTCTGAGTCTTCATGGCAAAGAGACACTCCTGGGACACTAAAAAGTTATCTTGGACGTGTCTCCCCCTAATGAAGGCTCCCTGGTAGTATCTGACCACCCTATCTATAACTCTATCCAACCTCCTCGCCAATAGCTTGGTGATAATCTTATACATACCATTCAACAAACTGATGGGTTTGAAGTCCTTGAAATTTTGAGCTCCTTGCTTCTTAGGGATGAGGACAAGGAGGTTTTGTTGATACCTCCCAAGTGGGCCCTCCTCTCTTGGAACTCCCTAATTACTGCCACAAAGTCGGAGCTGATGGCATCCCAATAATGCTGGAAGAAGGCCAATGGCAACCCATCCGGTCATGGTGCTCTGTCCCCAGCGAAGGAGAATACTGCCTGACGGACCTCCTCCTCTAAAAAGCACTGAGTGATCTTCTCCCTCTCAGGAGACAGGTGGGGGAGTAGATCATGTGCTATCCTCAGTCTGAAGTGGTCCTCCTCAAGGAATAAGCCAGAGTAGTAGTCCATTGTCAATCCCCTGATCTGCTCATCTGAAAAAAAAGAAAGCCCACCCATCCTTTTACAGGTAATGGTGTTAGCTCTCCTCTCTGAAGCAAATGCGTTGGAAGTAGGTTATGTTCATGTCTCCCTCTTTAATCCATCTGCCCTTAGATCTTTGTCTCTAGTAGATTTCCTCCCTAGAGATGATCTTATCAAACTAACATCTCAAAGAGTCTCTGAGGCTCCTATCCACTACATACAGAAGTCCCGCCTCGTCCAAACTGTCCAATCCTTCAATTTGCTAGAAAATTATGTCCTTCGCTGTCCTTTCCGGGAGGGTTTTGTCAACACCCCAGATTTTGAGAACCTAAATAGTATGCCTCAACCTCAGAAACAAAGTAGCCATAGCTAATCCACCTGCAACATGTGTGTGCCAAGCTCTCCTGACAGTGTCCATGAAGTCAGCCTCCCTGAACCAGAACATCTCAAGCCTAAAAGTGAACCTCATGTCCTATTGCCGAATAGTCTTCAAGAGGATTGGTTTATGGTCCAACACAGCTATAGCCAACGGAAGGACCTGCACATAAGCATAGTGATCCCCCAAATCAACTGACACCAAAAACTTGTCCAACCTCGAGCAAGAAGCATCTACCTACATGTTAGACCAAATGAAGTGACCATGTGACATGTCTATGTCCACCAAAGTCGTCTCCTCAATGAAAGCTAAGAAGTCATCCATGGTCATTGCATAGCCATTCTCCTCTAACCTCTCCCAAGACACCACCACCCCATTAAAGTCTGCTCCCACGCACCACAACCTACTTGAGGAAAGCTGAAGATTGACCAACTTGCCCAGTTGCCCCACAGGAGCCGCTTCTTCTCCCTACTTTGTGGTTCATACACGTCTGTGAAGTCCCAAGAGAAGCCATCCCTTACACTAGTGAAGTGAAGGGAGATGGCCCACTATTTCATATGTTTGTCCGCCACTATCTCATCGACTTCAAATAGATTTCAAAGGATCATAATCCCCCCATACCTGCCCACTGTCGGGGACTCAACACCCTTGGTAAGTCTAAGCCCCCCTAACTTCCTCATGAGAGACTCACCCTCCCATTCGCACTTGGTCTCCTGGACACAGAGAATGTCAATCTTACATCTCCTAATCAACTCCTTCACCGCCCTATTCTTCTCTATCTCCCCTAGCCCCCTCACATTTCATGAGACAATCCTCAGAAAGATAGAGTGTTACTCCCCCCTCCTCCTCTACACCTGCCTCCTCCCTCTCTCTTCACTGCTGAGCTCTCTCCTCCCGCAAGATTGTAGCACACCACCCCTTACTGATTTTGGTGAATCCCCCTTTGACGCCCTTGTCTGCCCCAGCTTCAAATAAAAAGCCTGCTTGTTCCGCTAGCTCCGTCGCCTGCTCCAGAGGTGTTCAAGACATCTAACCAACGGCGTCCAGGCCGATAGATGCTCAGTAATATGCAACAATGTCTGAAAGATGCTCAACTATAGTAAAAAAGAAATTCCAAAGATGATCCAACCATCGATGCCTAGGCTGAAAGATGCTCAGCAATTTTTGAAAGTGTCAAAGATGATCCAATCATCGATGTTCACGTCGAAATATGTTCGAAAATATGCAAAAAGCATCCTAGATGTCCAACCATCGACGTCAAAGTCGATAAATGCTCAACAATATTCAACCATGTTCAAAGAAATACAACAATGTTCCAAGATGATTCGACCATCGACGCTCATGCCGATAGATGTCAAACATCCAACCATCGACGTTCAAGCCGAGAGATGTTAAATACTGGACCATCGACATCTGTGCCAATAAATGTTCCACAATATTCAAAGATGTCAACTATTCAACCATCGGTATTCAAGCTGACAGATATTCAAAGATTTCCAAAGAGATTCAATGATGATCAACATTATGCAAAGATGTTATAGATGTCATGATGATCAACCATCGGCGCCAAGCCGATAGATGTCAAATACTCAACCATCGACGTCCAAGCCGATAGATGTTGAATACTCAACCATCAGCGCCTAAGCCGACAGATGTCAAATGTTTAACCATTGGCGTTCAAGCCAACAGATGTCCAAGCCATTGGCCCAAGCCAACAGATGTGCAATCATCAATGATTAAACTGACAGATGTTCAACTATTAACGATCAAGCCAACAAATGAACAACCATCGGCCCAAGCTAACAGATGTGCAATCATCGGTAATTAAATCGACAGATGTTCAACCATTGGAGAGCAAGCCAATAGATGCCCAAGTTATCGGCGCTCAAGCTGACAGATGTTCAGCCATCGGCGCTCAAGCCGACATATGCCCAAGCCATTGGTGCTCAAGTCGACAGATGTCAATGATTCAACCATCAGTGTCCAAGTCGATAGATGCCAGATATTTAACCATCAGTGATCAAGCCGATAGATGTCCAAGCCATCGGCGTTCAAGCCGACAGATGTCAGATGTATGACCATCGACATTTAAGTTGACAGATGTCAAAGATTCGACCATCGACGTCTAAGTCAATAGATGTCTGATATTCAACCATCGGCATCCAAGCTGACAGATATCAAATATTTAGCCATCGGCGTTCTAGTTGATGGATGTCATGATGTCTAAGCTATTGGTGATCAAGCCAACAGATGATCAACTAGTGGCGCTCAAGTCGACAGATGTGCAACCATCGGTACTTAAGTCGACAGATGTTCAACCATTGACGATCAAGCCAACAAATGTCCAAGCCATCGATGCCCAAGTTGAAAGATGTGTAACCATCAGTAATTAAATCGGCAGATGTTCAACCATTGGTGATCAAGCCAACAGATGATCAACCATCGACGCTCAAGCTGACATATTTGCAATCATCGGTAATTAAACTGATAGATGTTCAACCATTGGTGATCAAGCCAGTAGATGTCCAAGCCATCAGTGCTCAAGCCGACAAGATGTGCAACCATCGGTAATTAAACTGATAGATGTTCAACCATTAGTGATCGAGCCAAACGATGATCACCCATCGCTTAAGCCAACAGATGTGCAATCATCAGAAGTTGAGCTGACAAATGTCCAAGCCATCGGTGCTCAAGTCGACAGATGTGTAACAATCAGTGATCGAGCTGACAGATGTCTAGCCATCGGCACTTAAGTCGATAGATGTACGATCTATGGCATTTAAGCCGACAGATGCCCAACCGGTGGCCCAGATATTCAGTCGAAGCCCGCCTTCCTCCTTTTCGGCCTAAATATTTCACGTAGGCCAACAATTATCCTACCCTTGGCCCAGACCTTCTGTCTAAGTCGACGATGTAAATGACTCTCCTTTGGTTACTACAAACCCCTTTCCCTACCAAGATCCCCCTCAATACATAGAAACCTTCCTCCCTTACTTTGGCATTGATCTGGTACCCCCCAATAAAGAAGAAGAGAAGAAGAAAAAGAAGAATAAATAAAAAAAGAGACAATGGAAAAAAAGAGAAAACATCATCAAGGTCACCCGGGGATATCAATTTATTAAGTCCCACTGAAATTTAAAAATCTCCTCCAGCCCAGATTATTCATCCCGACCGAATGACCAAAATAACTGCACTCCATGCAATAGCAAAAGCCTCAAATACAACTCAACATTACAACCTTTTGTCCCACCGATGAACAAACCTGTGGCCTAGACCTTCTATCTGAAGCCACAGACAAAAGACCCCTTGCTTTGACTCAGACCTTTCATCCCAGTAAATGAATAAAAAGACCCCTTTCCTTCGGCCCAGACCTTCCATCTCGATGCGATCAATAAAAAGACCCCTTTGCATTGGCACTTACCCCGTGTCAATGAATTAACCACGTCAGCCTCTGGCACCCTATTGGCACTGACACATAAACCTTTGACTCGAACCTTCTGTCTCAATCAATGAACAAAAAGATCTTTTTTCCTCGGCCCAGACCTTTTGTCTGAAGCAGTGAACAAAAAGACCCTTGCTTTGACACTAACCACGTGTCAATGAATGAACCACGTCGGTCTCCGGCTCCCTATCAACAACACGAATTCAGATGCGAATGATGGTTCAACAGCTCCAGTGTAGAGCCATTGACCGGGCAATAAAAGGCCCCTTACCGGAAGATGTATTTTTGTTGATGTAAGGTTAACATCAACGCAAAGGAAAAGGGTTTAGACATCGATTAAGGGAAAAGGCCAGAATTACCGGAAGAGTATAGTGGCTCAGGCACGGAGCCGCTCGTCGAATTGCGTATTTTTATTGATGTGGGGTTAACATCCACACACAGGAGGAAAATGTTTAAGCATCGATTAAGACAAAAGGTCAGAATCGATGAAGGAATATAGCGGCTTGGGCACGAAGCCATTCGCCGAAGTGCGTATTTTTGTTGATGTGGGGTTAACATCAATGCTGCCTTGACCTGACTATCTTAGCAGGTTGACCTCATTGTGCTTATCTCAGCAGGCAATATACATATACCCTATGGATAATAAGGAGATGAATGATGCAATGTAATATTATACCTATTGTAGAGGTCTTGTAGTTCTTGAGAGATAAACTATGGCCCAATGTCAGTGATGATGGAGCTTGGAGTGCCAAATCTTACAATGATGTTCTTCATAATAAATTTACAGATGGTTGATGCTTTAATCTCTCCGTAAGCTTTCGCTTCTGCCCACTTGGTGAAGTACTCTGTGGCCGTGAGTATGAAGGGTTTTGGCTTAGAGAGGAGGTTCGCATCACCAAGAGGTCCAATGATATCGAAAGCCCACATGGAGAAAGGCTATAAGGAGGACATAGGATGGAGTGAAGAAGCAAGAGAATGAATCTTGTCAGCGTACAGTTGGCACTTAACACACCTTCAAACATAGATGGAGCAATCCTCTTCTAGAGTGGGCCATTAGAATCCTAGCCTAAGGATTTTCTTAGCTAACATCTAGCTATTGACGTGGCCACCACAGACTCCTGAATGTGCCTCTTCCACGACCTTCCACGCCTCGTCATCATCAAGACATATGAGAAGAACACCAGTGAGACCTCTTCTATAGAGAACGCCTCCAACCAAAGTGTACCTTTGGGTGACTCTTATGATAGCTTTCTTTTCTTCCGTCGTGGCCTCTTCAGGATAAGACTGATCTCGACAATAGTTAGTAATCTCATAATACCATGGCTTTTTCTCGTCATCTAATTCGTCTTCTAAGTCCATTAACATGACCTCTTTATTCTCAATGATCTCTCTGTCCTTAACCTTCTTAAGCAACTCTTCCTTAACGCTAAGGAAAGTTGGATCCTTAATGGCGGGAGTGAGACGTCTATGAATGATGATAGAATAGAAATTCCTCCTTAGAGGGAAGGCCAAGGAGGAAGCTAGTGAAGCGAGAGCATCAGCTAAGATGTTTTTGTTGCAAGGAACATGGACAAAGATCAGCTTAGAGAAGAGTTTGGCACAGGTCGACGTGAGTTCCTAGTAGGGTTTGAGTTTTGGATCAAGAGTACGATATTTGGTGAGCACTTGGAGTAGAATAAGCTGACTATCACCTACAATCCGTAATTGGGTGACACCATATAGATGAGCGGCCTCCAGTTCGGCCAGAAGAGCCTCGTATTCAGTGATATTATTTGTAACAGGAAATGCAATCTGAAAGGCTTGTGAAATGGTGACTCCCTCAGGTGATAGGAGAACAATGTCGATACCCTTACCTTGAGAATTCAGAGCTTCATCAAAATGTAACATCGACATCGAATCGGGCTGATTTATGGACATTAGTTCCTCATCTAGAAACTCCGATCGAACGGGATCAAATCAAGGAAGAGGGTGATGAGCAAGATGTTCTACTATGACATACTCTTTAATGACTTTTTGTTGAATGTAAGTGATGTCGAACTGAGAAAGGAAGCTTTGCCATCGTGCTAATCGATCAATAAGGATAGATTTCTCAAGGAGAAACTTGATGGGATTCATACGAGCAATGAGATGAACCTCGTGAGCTAAGAAATAATATTTCAATTTATGAACTACACAGACTAGAGTTGCACATGTCTTCTCCATAACTGTACACTTCTGCTCATAGGGGTTGAGGAGCTTACACAAGTAGTAGGTTGCCCTTTCCTTATCTTCTTCATCAACTTACGCAAGGACAACTCCTACTGAGCCATCCTAGATAGAAATGTAGAGAACAAGCGGTTTGCCTGGAACCGGCGGCCTGAGGATAGGAGGACTAGCTAGATAGTCCTTCAATCCGTCAAAAGTCGCCTGACATTTGTCATCCCAATGAAAATTGACTCCCGACTTGGTAAGCTCATAGAACAACCTACACCTTTATGAATGCTAGGAGATAAATCAGTGAATACATTGTAACCTCCCGATCGATCCTCGAACTTCCTTCAAATTCTTGGGAGGAGGGATATCTCTTATTGCCTTTGCCTTATTGGGATCAATCTCAATACCCCTTTTGCTAATGATGAACCCAAGCAACTTACTGATGAAACACCACATACGCACTTCTTGGGGTTCATTTTCAACTGATATTCTCATGACCTTTATAAAACTTTGGCCAGAACCCCAGGATGCTCAATCCTCATCCTTGATTTCACTACCAGATCATCAACATACACCTCGATATAGATGTGGATCATATCATGAAAAATAGCCATCATGGCCCCTTGGTAGGTGGCTCTGGCATTCTTGAGTCCAAATGGCATGACCACATAGCAATACGTACCCTAAGGTGTAGTGAAAGAAGTCTCCTCTTGATCCTCTTCAGCCAGGTGAATCTGATTGTATCTGGAGAAGCCATCCATGAAAGAGATGGTCTCGTACCTTGCCGTGTTATCAATCAAAACATCTATGTGAGGAAGGGGGAAATCATCCTTAGGACACGCACGGTTAAGGTCCGGGAAGTCTATGCAAATCCTGACTCTTCCATCTTTCTTCATTACTGGGACAATGTTAGCCACCCAATTAGGATAGAGGACGACTCTAATGAATCTAGCCATATGGAGCTTATCAACCTCTTCTTTCATCTTTGGAGCCATATGTGGATGAAAATGTCTTAACTGCTGCTTGGCCGGGACAGACCCTGGCTTAAGTGTTAGATGATGTTCAACTAGCGCGGGATCCAGACCCAACATATCCTCATTAACTCCACGCAAACGTGTCCTTGTACTCTTGGAGAACCTGAATAAGTGCCTCTTCCTCAAATGGTGGCAATTTTTTGCTTATGAGGACTATCCTACTATTTTCCTTAGTTCTCGAGTTAATTTCTTTGGTAGGTTCTTCTACTAAGGCTGACGGTTCATCGAATCTCCTCATACCACTGGCAAAAGCGTCAGCCTCATCCTCATTCTTGTCATGCTCTTCATCCCCCTCTTCGACAAGGTCTACATCATTCATGATTTTGTAAACATCGAACCCTTCATTGACAACACATGCATCCTCACATTCTAAATATGGCAAAAGAATTGGATCCTCCAAAAGCTGGGGAATTACTAAGCAAGCTTGACACCTCCTGGCTAGTTCTATCAAGAACCTACGGAGAATCTACTTACCCTTGGCTTTCTTAGTGGCAACTACCCCCAGACTCTTATTGCTAGAAGAACTAGAGGAACTACCCTGCTCATTAGATCCTAAGGAAGAAGAGGAGGAAGAGGAAGTGAGTATGGGAGATGGTACAGAAGAAGTCCCCTTGTCGGAGGAATAAAGGAAATCCACTAACAGACCCTGAATGAGCGACCCTTGGATCGGGGCACACTCATGAAGAAGATAGGAGGTTTCTTCAATAGAGATGATAGAGGAGGACTGGGGGGTTTGAAAATTGGCATTTTTTTTTCATTTTCCAAGATAGCGAAGCAACGAGGAGTAGAGGATGACAGAGCTGAGATTGAGAGATTAGAAAATTCTTGGATAAAAGATTACCCATGAGGGGGCAAGATGGAAAGTTGAGAGAACTGTTGAGTAAGAGATTGCCTGTGAGGAGACATGGTAGAAAGTTGAGAAAATCACTCAATGAGCTGAAGAGGAATTGATGGATATTGGAGAAAATCAGGAGATAGGAGATCAAGACCGCGGGTGGTCTAGAAACGTTGGCAGGAATGAATCTGGAGCATATGAAGGTAATTAGTGATGGATGAAAAGAGTCAACAAGGAAGAGTCTGGCCCACTGCCTGTCTATAGTGAAGCCTTCTTCAAATGGCACATCCCGCTCTCCCGTATCAGTGTAATTGCTCAACAGCTGCCTCTTGTCAGTAATTACTACCGGCTTCTCTATCACATCATGAATAAATGGCGGCCACTCCGGGCCAGTCAGCATGAACAGTCGACTCAAAGCAATAGTGGTGTCATTCATATCAAACCACCGGTACCATTCACATTCTGGGTCATCCATCTTCTTCTCTTTAACAGCCTTAAAGATTCTAGGGCTTTGTAGGTAACCAGTGGCGCCAGGTGGCGAGTAAACTGATGTGAGTGCACATCTTGATTGTCTAAGACTGAAGTAATTATAATAGTTTGCTCCCTAATTTGTTCAGTGGGCCCCTTCACAAAGTGAGTGTAAACAGACCATGTGAGCGGCCATCTATCTGTCTTAAGAGTGGAGGTCATAACAGCCCATGGCTCTTCTTCACCTTTCACAGATTTTTCTTTACTTGGCCCTTTATACCCTAGGCCGCATTGTGGGATAAGCTTGTGGTTCTTAATTGGCTTTACTCTTCCCTGGAGGTTTGCCCCTAGGCCCTTTCCAGGCTTTTACCACATTCTCATCATAATGTTCCAGCCTGAGGTATTCATTATGTGTTTCTTCTTTCTCCCCTTTTGAGGTAAGGGTGATGCCGGTGTTGTTGTAGAGACTGGAGCTTGAGGCTTCAATATATCAAGCCGCGGGTTGGTAAGGTCTAGCATAGATAAGAGTGGCATGTTGGCTGGCCAAATGGAGGGTATAGATGTAGCTGAATGAATATCCATTGTTGGTAGAATAGGCATGCTAGTGACTTTGATGACTCACCCCTTATGCGGAAACTTTATGCATTGATGATTTGTGGAAGGGACGGCGCCAAGTGCTTGAATGTATGGATGCCCCAAAATGTGATTAAAAGTGGGGTCCATGTTAAGAATATGAAAATTGACTGTAACTGACGAGGGACCCAGCCCTACCTTCAAGGTAACCAGCCCCAAAGGTGGCTTCTTTGTATTATCTTAAGCTATTACTGTGATTGGGGAAGGTCGAATCTCATTTTCCGGAATGCCACACATCTTTAAGATGCTTGGTGGCAAAACATTAATGTATGCACTAGTGTCCACCAAACACTGGCTGACCGCCACTTTGTTGATATCAATAGTGATGCATAAAGTAAATTTCATTCTTGGTTTTGGTGCTAGCTCATACTCATAAAACACAATGACGAGCTAATCCCCAGCCGGAGCCAAGACTGAAGTAATTTGCTCAACTAGAATATCTTCATTGACCATCACCTTTTGAAGGTATTACATGTCACGTCCCGAACCGATAGCAGTGGAACGTGTCATTTGCTCAAAACGTGATAGTTAAACAGTCGTGAATAATCAAGAGCAATCACATAAGACCAAATAATTTAGAGCAATAATCAAATTTCTTTTGAAAACTCTAAAAGAATATGCAAGAATGCACTTTGAAAACCAATGAGACACACCTAGCATGAGTGACCTATTGCCATAAGTGTGAGCAAGGTGTGAGACTTAAAAGACCATTTTCACCCAATCTTCACAACACATGAATAATCAATATGCAAATTCAACATGTGAAGAATGATATGCATGAAGTTGTATTTGAGATCACAATAGTTGTACCTAAACACCAAACATCCAAAACTTTCCAGAAATACACAAGAGTGAACATATGTTACCTGTACAATCCCAATGACAATTTTGTCATAGTAGGTCTTACCATTTCCTATTGGTGGTCATTGCATGGGATTTTCAACCTGTTTGGTCTTGTTGATGACACAGTACATGTTCATTCAATCCTTTGACTTCAAAAGGATATTCACCATAAATTTCAATCTTGCAAAGCAAAGATATCATATTTTATATGAGATCCTTGAAAATCATTCAATCTTCAATAGATATTTTGTATGCCACGTGCACACAAGCATGCACGCAAGTTTTGTCAACATTAAAACTAAATTATCAAACTCACCAAGGGGTCTAACAACCCGCAAGGGTCTAACTTATCTGCAGCTACGGTGCATAGCGGAGCGCATCACCTTGGTGCTTCAAGCTTATGGATGACCCTTAGATGAGTGGGCACAACGGGTGCTTTTGCTGCTAAAGTTCATAAATCGAAGAGCGCACCTAGACCATATTCTGACAGACCAGATGACAACGTTGAAATGTCAATGGGCCGAATGTCAAGCTGCCCTGCAATCATTTGAAGAATCCAAGAAACAAAAATGGGAAGCTGTTGAGGGTGCTACTGGACGCATTGATTCTTTGCAGAAACGACTGGCAGATCTTCGAGCTGAGCTTGCCCAGACTGAGGGAGAATTGGAGTGCACCGAGCAGTTTCAGGTGCAAAGCCTGAATGAAGCTACACTGGCATATGGGCAGATCGCTTCCTTTCAAGAAGAGTTGGCGCGGCTCAAGCCTGAGGAATCTCATTTGCAAGAATTGGTTCGCTACCCATCTTTGGGACTCTTAGAGTTTGGAGAAATTTTCCATCGTTCGACCCAGTATTTAATCAGTCCCTTTGTTCCTTTGTTTCTTTCCTTTTGCGTACTTTATGTATATCGGGGGATGCCCACGGTACTATGTATTCTCTTTCTTTGTGCAATGAAAATTTTTTAACTTCTGCCTTGCACATCAGCTGTTGAATCATAACTTATTTCTTTTCTCCCCTTTTTTACAACCTTAGACAGGGGTATGTTGCTAATCTATCAAGCCCGGGATATATTAGTTGCTAGGGCAGGAGACCACCCACGCCTTTAGGGGAGGTATAAGGGGTTCACTCCACCGCAGTGTAGGCTTTTCCGAGGATAATATTCAATTAGCATAGGTAGGAAATATCATCAGCTACATGCTAAAGGATAAAGGAGGTATATTTGTCGGTAGGGCCAAAAGGTTGGGTTAGTAATTTGTTCATAGATCTCGCTGATGGTGATGAGAATTGACGGTAGACTTGTGCATCGGCACGGGTTACATGCTGAAGGAAAGGAGTTTGTTTATTGACGGGGACGAAAACTCCTGGTCGATTGTTTATTCATCGATTTCACCTATGATGATGAAAATTGACGCTAGGCTTGTTCATTGGCATGGGTTAAATGCCGAAGCAAAGGAGTTTGTTCATCGATACGGACGAAAGGTCTGGATCGATGGTTTGTTCATCGATTTCTCCGGTGATGATGAAAAATGACGGTAGGTTCATTCATCGGCATGGGTTAAATGCTGAAGCAAAGGAGTTTATTTATCGATAGGGATGAAAGGTTTGGGTAGAAGGTTTGTTCATCGATTTCGTCGATGATGACGAAAATCGACGATAGGTTTGTTCAACGACATGGGTTAAATGTTGAAGTAATGGAGTTTATTTATTGACGGGGATGAAAGATCCGGGTCAATGGTTTGTTCATCGATTTCACCGATGATTACAAAAATCGAAGGTAGGTTTGTTCATCGGCATGGGTTAAATGCCGAAGCAACGAAGTTTGTTTATCGATGGGGACGAAAGGTCCAGGTCGATGGTTTGTTCATCGATTTCACCAATGATGATGAAAATTGACGGTAGGTTTGTTCATCGGCATGGGTTAAATGCTGAAGCAAAGGAGTTTATTTATCGACGGGGATGAAAGGTCTGGGTCGATGGTTTGTTTATCGATTTTGCCGATGATGACAAAAATCAACGATAGGTTTGTTCATCGACATGGGTTAAATGCCGAAGTAACAGAGTTTGTTTATCGATGGGGACGAAAGGTCCGGGTCAATGGTTTGTTCATCGATTTCACCGATGATGATGAAAATCAATGGTAGGTTTGTTCATCAACATGGGTTAAATGTCGAAGCAAAGGAGTTTATTTATCGACGAGGACGAAAGGTCCAGGTCAATGGTTTGTTCATTAATTTCGCCGATGATGATGAAAATCGACGGTAGGTTTGTTCATCGGCATGGGTTAAATGTTGAAGCAAAGGAATTATTTATCGATAGGGATGAAAGGTCTGGGCCGATGTTTTATTCATTGATTTCACTGATGGTGACGAAAATTGGCGTCTGTCGAATTCTAGAGCGACCTCCCGTCAGGGAGGGGGGCCTTCTACGTCCATCCAGGCCTCCGGTTCAGGGGGTAGTCCTTTGTTTAAGTTTTTATCTTGATAGTCCCACCGTCATTTCATCCATTGCATGCTTGCATTTCTCTTCTTTTTCTCCACATTTTTCTTCATTACACCATCATTACACACACCCTCCTATTATTTTTGGTGCCCCTAGGGGTTTAAAAACTCCCAGGGATCCCCCATTCCATGCTAGTTTGGTTGTTTCACATGTTCCTTTATAGTTTCTACACTTTATAGTTCTGATATTGGGTTTCTTCTTGTGTTCCACACTTTCTTTTACAGGTTAGCAGCATTCTAACACGAGGCCCATCCCCTCTGAATGGCCGGAAGGGGTGGAGATTCAGGACCTTCAACTTAAGGTGTGGTGGCTTTGAGCGGTTCTCTTCTGTCCGTTTGAAGGGAAAGGCAGTCTTCCCAGCGTCATTCTTCATACTCTTGCGACTGACTCTGAGCCATTCTTCCGTCCACGCGTCTTCGTCCCGCGTTCCTTCTCAGCACCATCGAGCGGTCTGTCGATAGACCGTGCATCATAAGGGCGGTTCTTCCTAGGCCACTTATCTCCACAGTACTGGTAATAGGAGAGTGTCTCCCTTCTCTTTCCAAGGTACGGTGTGTCTATCACATTCGGCACCTTGGTGGTGATCACACACACATTCACATCCTTTTACCCCTTTGCTAGCTGGCATTTCATTTATTTCCATATTGATATAGTAGGGGGATTAAAGGAGGGTTAAAAGAAGGTAGGAAAATATATCTACATCCCCAAGATCCTTACCTCCGGGAGGCAGTGCGCGACGAGGATAGTCCTCAATGTTGGCTGGAGTCATCAGCTCAATAGTTGATCGACAATTCTCCTGAAGAATTTTGATCTCCTCCTCCAGCTCCGAGGAAGTCACCGGATGCTTTGCATGGATTACCGGCTAGAAGTTTGGCTTATCAGGAAAGCCCCAACTGGAAGCACCCTTGGTAAACCCTACCCAGAAAAATTAAGTTTTCCACCACTTATGCGAGGAATCCCGAGGGGAGAGGGTCACACAACTCCTTCCCCTCTTCTCCGTAAGATAAAAGAAACCCTTCCCGATGTGGGTTTGCTCCTTCAGCTCGAAGAAAACGTGGAAAGGTCTAAAGACGTCGCAAGGCCACATGAGCTGCAAAGGGTGATGAAGGAGAAAATGAAAGTGTAGGAGTTAGAAACCAACTGGATAGGAGCCAGTTGGTAGAATTTCAGCAGCTACTCAACAAAAGGGTGGAGAGGAAGATGAAAATCATACTTCCAAGTTAAGAGAAAGATGCAAAAAAGGCCCGAATGAGTGTCCAAGATAGACTCGTGAGGTTTGGCCAGGGAAAAGTAATACCACCATGACAACTTGAAGCGTGTCTCGATTTCCTTCACCTTGGCCTCGCCCAGTTTGCTGTGCAAATGATGACCAGACGTCGGTGCTGAACTCCCTGTGTCTTGCTCAAACTCTTAGATCTTGACCTTGATGTCATGCTCTACCATGGAAGAAGGAGAAAAAGGAAAAGAAGGGATATCAGAGTCGGAAGAGCTAGGGGGAGGAGGAAGCTAACGGATCCCCACCGCATGGTCTCTTCCAACTCTACAAAGGCCTTTGCAATTCTCTGCTCCCTCTGGTCGCTCCCACGACACATGGACCCTCTAAGACTGCAAATGCGAAGAGGGGAAAAGCCCTAAATGGAGGAGACATGGGACTCAACCAAACGAGATATTTATAGGCCCAAGCGGTCCTAGGAAGAAGCATCACGATGTTTCAAACTCCAAGATGGGCCTCCCCCTAGCCAATACAAAGGCATCATTATCACGCACATGCCCCTAGGACGGCCGCATTAAATTTCCCCTGAACTATGCAGCTAAAGTAGGCCCCCAAGGAACACTCCCCATCCGAGCCACCAATACGGCCCCATTATACTCTACTCTTCGAGCCCAAACGTTGGCTTGGGAGTATGGGGCAAGTGGAGAGGGGTAAATCGGTGGCCCAAAAGACATGCGGTACGAAACGGCCCAACTAGGTCTAACCTGACCGAACAAGATAGAATTCCCCAAGTGATAGCCCCACCAATCAGCCCACTTTTTTTGAAGCCCAAAATGCTCGGCCTGATGCTTCCTAGGTGGCCTCCGGGCCAAAAAGGCCAAGCAACGGTCACTCGGGAAGCCCAAGTGGCCATCGAGCATAACCAATCAGGGGAAGCTCGGGGGCCTCATGGAAGGGCGCCGAGCTTGGCCAAGCCTCGCCTGACCATTTCTAGCTCGGGCCCCCTGACTAATGATACCCCCACTGTGTAGGGAAAGAACGAGCGTTCCCTAATTAGGCACCCCAAGCTCAGACCTCTGATGCCAGTAGAGGGTGCCCCATATATGTTATGGATTAGCTCAGCACCAAGAGTCCTCGTGGCACCGGGGTGTGATCCTCACAGCTAGACACCTATGTAGGTGGATATCTAGCTGCCACTGAGGAGCAGGGAATTGGAAAGGATAAGGGAGGGCAAGAGTCCTCACCAATGTAGGTGGATATTTAGTCCACTTTTTAATAACAACTAGCTACCGAAAAGGAAAAATATTCCGTGACCAGCAAATAGGCACTTGTTAGAGACGGCGAGGGCTCTTCTTTTTCAACATAAACTTCTCAAAAGGTTTTGGGGTGAAACAGTTCTTACTGCAGCTTATGTCATCAACCGCATGCCATTTAGGATGATTGAATTTAGGGCTCTCATTTCCTTTTTATATCTTGGTAATCCTCTTCCAAAGTCTTTGACTGTTCATGCTTCATTCTTTGTCTTTGACTTGGATCTACCAAGCTTGATCCTCATGCTACAAAGGGTGTGTTCTTAGCTATTCTCTAACTCAAAAGGGGTACAAATGTTTTGACGCCCAGATCGGATAGAAGTTTGTTCTCAAGGATGTCACCTTTAGTGAGTTGGAGTCTTATTTCTCCCGCCCCCTCCCCCCCAAGTTCCTTAGGGGGAGTATTGTTCTGTTCCATATACTTTTGAGTGTTTTTTCGAACTCCTCTTCCTTCACCGTAGGAGTTGTCTGCTTCACATGGTGCTACAGAAGAATCTTCACTTGAAGTCAGGGATTGCCTTACTACTAGTGAGCCAACTCAGGAGCTAATCACCTACTCCAGATGGCGGAAAAAGAGTGGAGGACCCACTTATGATATGTTCTTCTCATGAAGTTGCGGAATCTTCAAGCCACCAATCCATTGAGCCTCCCTACCTTGATCTACCTATTGCTATTCTCAAAAGTACCAGAGGTGTACCAAAGATCCTATTTTTAAGTTTGTTAGTTACTCTCAATCATCTCCTTTTTATCATGTCTTTGTTCTTGCATTATTCACTGTCTCTATACCCAAGTCCCTTACAGAAGTTATAAGGGATCTTAAATGGTTATATGCAATGGATGAGGAGATGAGAGCACTAAACTTGTTGATCCCCCGAAGGGGAATAAGTTGGTTGGCTCCAAGTGCAAGCCAGATGGATCTATAGATCGGTATAAAGCATGGCTGGTTGCAAAAGGATTTACTTAGAATTACGGTGTGGATTATTAGGAGACTTGTTTCTGTTGCCAAACTAAAATATGTTTGGGTCATTATTTCTCTTGTTGCCCAATATTCTTGGAAATTGTTCCAGTTGAATGTGCAGAATACCTTTTCAATGGCGATCTCCAAGAAGAGGTATACATACTGCCCTGTCCTAGCTATCTTACAAGCAGAGTGTGTAAATTGAATAAGGTTGAATGAGGTATTGTATGGCCTCAAATAGTCTCCTCTGAGTTTGGTTTGACTAATTTCGACTTGCTATGATTTGCTTTGGTTACCTGCAATGTAATGTAGACTACACATTGTTTATCAAGTGACATAGTTGTCAAGGCCGTCACTTAAGTGACTAGCCCCCCTTATGGGGCAAGGCACCAACCTACATTTCTGCTCTCCAAAAAGGGGAGCAAGGTGCCCGCATAGGCGACTAGGTGCCCATCTAGGCAAGCTAGGCAGGTGAAGGCACTCTACCTGGGTGCCTCTTGGGTTGCCTGGCTTGGAGATAGCCTATAACAACCCCCCAAAATCTTTCGGACAGCTTATAATGTGCCTTACCGCCTAAGTGCTTAGGCTTCCCATGAACGCCTTGGGTTGTCTTGTTGCCTTGACAACTATGTCAAGTGGTTAGTTGGCAAGGTGGCTATCCTCCTAGTCTACGTTGATGATATGGCCATTACAAAAGATCATGAGGATGAAATTCATTAGTTGAAAGAAGATCTTACCAAAGAATTTCAATTAAAGACTTGGGACTACTTCGATACATCTTCGGACTTGAAGTTGTTTATCCCAATGATAGCATTTATGTGTGTCAGCGAAAATATGCCCTTGATCTGTTGATGGAGGTTGGTAAACCTGCAGCAACCCCTATTGAGACAAATTATTGTCTATCTGGCCAAGTAGGCGGCCTTCTTTCCATAGTTAACAAAGGGAAATATCAGCGGTTTGTTAGCCAACATTTGTACTTGACACTCACGTCTTAATATCACATATGCTGTGAGTGTTGTTAGTCAGCTCATGGATGTACCCAGAACATCTCACATGCAACTAGTGGATTGCATTCTTCGCTATGTAAAGGCATTTCTAGGAAAAGGGATTTTGTTTACTAAGTTTGATGGTCTTCAAGTTGAATGGTATCCAAATGTTGATTGGGTAGATTCTTGAGATGATAGACATTCCACTACAAGATATTGTGTCTTCCTTGGCAAAAATCTGGTAGCTTGGCGAAGTAATAAGCAATCAAATGTGTGCTTGTTCCCATGCTAAGGTAGAATACCACACTATGGCACATGGTTTAGCCGGGTTGTTGTGGTTGAAACTCTTGTTGTAGGATGTTGGCTTGTCTCTTGCACTTCCTCTTAAGTTCTATTATGGTAATAAGGTTGCCATCAACGTCACCAACAATCCTGTGCAACATGACAGAACCAAGCACATTGAAATTAATTGACACTTCATATACGAAAAACTTGATTTTGGAGAGCTTTGTCTACCCTACATTTGGTCTGATGATCAAATTACTGATGTGTTTACCAAAGGTGTTACACAGGAGGTACTTCTGTCCTAGGCAAGCTATGCATGAAGAACATCTATGCTTAGCTTGAGGGGGAGTGTAGGACATAAGCCTATGTTCAGGCACCTAGTGTCAACCAAGTTGTCCCAATCCATCCTTATTAGGAACCTATTCTTGGAGTGAACATTGGTTTAATTAAATCACTAAGGTTCTTATAAAGGGAAAACTAAAGTAAAAACTTAATGCATCATTATAACTTGGTTGACCCTGATTGATTTCTCTCATTTTGTGTATGCATCCCATCGGTCATTTTGTGTTGTGTGATTAGTAGTCCTTGTCTTCTCTCATCTCTAGGTGTAATGTTGCATGTGGAGTTGCTTCACGTCCATAGGTTCTTCTCCTAGGGACAATTCCTCCATCATCTCCTACTTCAATCTGTTGTTTGATTCCGCCATGTCGTCTGGTGATTTCTCCCATTCCCATGAGGACTCCCTTCCTCAAGGGCTCATGGAAGACCCATCCAAGGTCATGTCTCTTTAGTCTAGAGAAGGGTTCGCCCCTCCTCCATCCTCTGCTACTGAAGAGGGTGGTCAGCCCTCTCTCTCAAATCCGCCTACCCATGATCCCACCAATCATATTCCTCAGATGATGGCCTAGCGTTAGGCCCTTTATCAGACCTTGCAGGGGTCAAGCACCCCGTCTCCTACCATCTCACAAGGTCTGTCTACTACATCAATCTCTCAGTCTAGGGCTAATGGGCCAGGGGCTGCACCTGCTCCGATTGATCTCACCCCGGTCCAACCCAAGATCTTTCGCTTCTCTAATCTGGGGGTGGGCCAATCTTCTGGTTCGACCCCTTAAGTTTTTGACAAAGGAAAGATCGTTCTTCCACCATCTCCCCAGATTTATGCTCATAGGTCTATTCTCTCAGTGCCGTAGGTCCTCGTGGGCCTGATCGATTTCTCTCGCCCTCAGCATGGGGTGGCCCAACTTGCTTATTCTAATGCGGGTCATCCTTCGGCCCAACCTCTCTCCTATGGGCCTCCCCTTTCTTCTATCTATCCTTTGGCTCCTTGCGTCGAGCTTGTTCCTTTTGTTCCACCTACTCCATCTCGAGAGCAGGAGCTTCTCGACAAGTGGGCTGCCATGCAGCAACAACTCGACTTTCTCCAAAAGTGGGTCGGCCCACAATCCTTGGTTGATGTTCTGGCCCTCAATTTTCATAATATTTGATTCTGTCCTCAATCTGAGCTCCCCACGTAACACAAGTATGATAGGAACGACAATTCATATGTCCATGTGAGGGATTTTATGTATGAGTCAGTGCAGTTTTAGTATGAAGACCGCCTTATGGCATATCTATTTCGTAGCTCATTGGATGGAGTAGCGCTGGAGTGGTTTTATTCTTTACCGTTGGAAGATGCTGAGAGTTTCAAGATTGTCAAACAAAAGTTCATCCAAAGATTCCAACACTGGGTCGGCCCGGAGTATTCCTTCACCGACCTTGTTGCTGAGAAGATGAAAGCTGATGAGGATTTTGCCACCTATGCTGATAGATGGAGGCAGATGGCTACCTGTGCGCCTGACCATATTCCGGAGGAAGAAACGGTTAAGCTACTCATTTCTAATGCCACACCTACCTTCCACAACATCCTAGACATCATTGACATTGCCAAATACAATAGAAAATCTCAGCGGCCAGTTACTGAAGAGTCCAAACAAATGAGCAAGTGCAAGCCGTCAGTTTCCCATTCCCCAACCAACCCGCTTCGCCCCGCTTCTAGCAGCCATCCCGCAATCCTCAACCCGTTGCTCCACAAACTATTCTGCCACCTTTTTCCATCAACCAATAGCCCCAACAACCCCCACAATACCATAATGTTCCACCTCCCAATGGCTATGCACCTAAACTCTCGGGTCCGAAGAGGGCTCAATATCCCCCTTTGCCTGAAACCCTCCTGGACATCTTTTCGGCCCTTATGTCCATTGGTGAACTATAGCTTCCTCCATAACAGCCTAATTGGAACCTGGTCATTGACCAGTCCAGATATTGCATATTCCACCGGTAGCCCAAGCACACCATAGAAACTTATTTTAGTTTAGAGATTTTATTTTTAATTTACATGAAGGGCAACGTATTGATTGGGCTGAGATGCACAAGGTCATCACCGAGATAAAGGAGAAGAGAAGGTAGGCGCCGAGACCACAGCAGCAAGCACCATAGCCGCAGCAACCACAATAGTTGCAGCAGTAGCAGTAACCTGCGCAGGACCTGGGGATCCATCAAAACCCGATGCTGAACCATCCGCCCGCTATAAATCCTCCACCACCAGCACTTGCTCAAGTAAACATTGTCCATCGCCCGGCCCCCAATGCGGGGTGGTCTTATGATGATGAGTCATCCGTCTAGCGGCTCATGGCCCTCCACCACACCTACCAGAACCCCCTCTCTCCCCCTACTCCACCTCTACCTTCCACCCCCATCATTCTTCCACCGAACCATCAAGCCACCCCCATCATGCCAACCACGCCTGTCGTTCCTTACAAACCTCTCATCTTACCAACTACCGCCCACATCGTGCCACCTATCCTTTACTACAAGAAAATTGGCCTATAGCCACGAATTTTACCTATGCTTTCAAAAAACGTTGGTATATATAGCTGGTGAGGGCACGCGACGCATCACTCGACGGAGCACTCGGGCCACGCCAGCATCCCTTTGGCTCGGCGACTACAGCACAGTTTAGATATCTTACACGCGCGAGCCTCACCCTTTCTTTCCATTTAGGGCATTTAAGAAGGTCAACGAGTGGTGCCTACTCGGGATATCGCTTGGGCATCCCACCCGTGCGGCTGCTTTCCATTTATTTATAAGGTGGGGCTAACACGGTCAACGAGCGGTGCGGGTGCCCACTCTGTCTGGTTCATCGGTCGTGTTGATCGCTTCGCCAACCCAAGTCTAGAGTATCTTTAACGAGAGGGTCTCTAGCTTTCCACTCGACTCCCCGTCGCTGCCCGGCACAGGCTACCCATCTAGCCACAGGGACATTGTGAGATAGGGAGATAGAGAGAGAGAGAGAGAAGAGATGGTGCTTGTGGCGCTGCTCCTGCTAGCGTCTGTCCTCGCCGCCATGGCGGGCTTGTTCGTGAAGTTCGCCAAAGCAGATGGTAATCTTCCCTCCTCTCCCTCTCCAACCGCATCGAGCAGAGCAGCTGCTGCGCAACACGTTTCACTCCCCCAACAGCAGTAGAAAGGGCGTCAAATCTTTTATCCTCTTCCCTGGCTCACTCCGTTCCCTGCTTTCTTGCAGGAGACTTCACGTTGCTGTCCAAAGCTCCTGTTAAGCGCGAACAAGTCGAAGACAAGGTCGAACCCATTTGAATACGCAGAAATATCTCATCAGTTGTTTCATTGATTTTGCTTGTAAAGCTGTTTGCGCAAAAACCTCTTCGTTGAGCCCTAACGAGCGTTTTTTATTGTACTTCACCACCGGTGTTTGCTTAGGTTGTCTGGATAACCGGCGCCAGTCGTGGAATTGGTAAGCAAACCCGGTCTCACCATTTCTCGTCCTGCAAGATGTATTCTCCAAACTCCAATTACTTCCACTCTCTCTAGAAATTTGGAGGTATTCTGAGGGCCAAACTGGTTAACAGGGGAGGTTCTTGCAAAACAATTCGCGGTTCTGGGAGCGAGACTGATACTTTCCGCCCGCAATGTGGCCGAATTGGAGAGAGTTAAATCAGAACTTGTTGGTAAACACGCACCCCAAGGAGTGGAGATCTTGCCATTGGATCTGGCATCCGGCGAGAAGTGTCTCAAATATGCTGTTGAGAAGGCGGAGGCCTGCTTCTCTGGTGCTGGTGTAGATTATATGATCCACAATGCATCTTCTGAACGTCCTGTATGATATTTCTACTGGATTTTTTTTCTTTGATTCCCACATCTTTAAGCTAATCAAGCACATCAGAAAAATACTTTTTGGAGCTGAAAATAGTGTTGATCATCAAGTACTGACCATCTTTGCTTGCCTTGCCTTTGTTTTCAGAAATCATCCGCTTTGGAGGTAACAGAAGGACATCTTCAGGTATCAAAATGCAATCCCAGCGGGCTGTTGTTTTAAATTTTTCTCTACAATGTCTTACCACTTTAGCCATTTTTCCTGTGAGATAGGCTATTTTCAGTGCCAACGTCATGGGGACCGTCACCCTCACTCGGCTTCTTGCACCTTGGATGCTGAAACGAGGCAAAGGCCATTTTGTGGTGGTAAGGTTTTTCCATATTTTTTTCTAGTTGTATTCATCTTTTTAAGTTTGCACTCCCTGACTTGATTCAGAAGTTGTTTGTTTCTTCTGTGAGGATAAAGCGTTTGATTTCATATCCTTTTTTCATTCTGTTTCCATTCTTTTTATCTGTGTCTGAATCAGTTCTGTGTGCAGATGAGCAGTGCGGCTGGAAAAGTTCCTACACCAGGGCAGGCCGTGTACTCTGCTTCGAAGTATGCTTTGAATGGATATTTTCATACCCTTCGTTCAGAGGTAATCCTATTGACGGGCATTCTTTCGTTAATCTCTGATAACACAACATTTTCAGTCAATTGGCTTCTGTCTTGTAAGCTTAATGAAAGCAATCAAGCAATGAGCAGGACAAATTACCACCAAAAGAATGAAAGATTGCTGAATGCTCATTCTTCTATGAATTCATTTCATGTATTCTTTTTCCAGTCAATCGATAATATTTACATAATGAGTCTATGCTATAGTCACTTGCCTTTTTGTCACCTTAGCAGCTCCCAAGTTCTCTTAAAAGGTGCTTTGGTTGTACAGTGCATTGATATCTGCCTAATTGTGTAACTTTCTCTGTGATGACAGCTATGTCATAAGGGCATTAAAGTTACAGTAGTTTGTCCTGGACCAATTGATACATCAAGATATTCTGGATCAGGTCCACCGAAATATGATGTTGAATCAGAGGTTGGGAACTATACTCTGTTAACTCTTGGTATTTGCCACCAATGTGTTCTAATACTTTTCAGGAAGATTTCCTTTTTTTTTTAGGGTGGCATACTTATTTCTTGGTCCTCTTATTCCGCTAGAGATTTGTCCAGACAATATGGAGACTTCATCTGTCCTCTATATGTTACTTCTGATATCATGTACTGTATGCTGTTGATATGCATTTTATAGATAAGTTTTTTAGACCTATATATTTTATTCAAGTTCCAGTACTCTTTTGATCAAATGCTGTTAGCTCTTTTCTGGACAGGGGTATAACCAAAGAAAATTTAGGATGATACAGCAGCCATGGATGCCGAAGGACTGATATGCAACTTGCCTTGTGGACAATTATGATTAGTGGGTCTCAATAATTAATGGCATTAAAATTCTAAAAAATAGCAGAAAAGTAAATCTATAGAATTAACTACAGATCTGATCGAAATAAAATTAACATTTTATAATAATTAAATAACAACTAAAGAGTCTAGTCCACAAGTACAATCGAAGGAAAGAAATGTACATTGTCCCGGGGCACACCTTGACAACCTGGCAAGCGAGCAACTAACGAATCTCCGACAGGAATGCTCCACTCCAAGGAGAACACCGCACTTGAAAAGTAAGGGGTGAGCATCATCTCATTGGCTCAGTAAGGGTCCCGCGGAATCTCACTACAATGAAAGTAATAAACAGGCACGACGTAGGAACAACAAGTAAAGAGCAACACCGATAGCAATAGGACAATAACACTAGTATAACACAACAACGGGGACCAGAACCAGAAGACAGTCAACTAGGGGAACACACACAAGCCCTCTACACAACCCCGACGAAACCACAGACAAGACACACGGCCACATACAAACTGAGCTAGCACACTCGGGAGAATCTCTCGATCCCGAACTAGAACCAATGGAAGGACCATGCCCACATGCATAGGGAAACACCAGTCCCTTAGCTAGAAGGGCCACGATAGCCCAGTCGATACCTCCACCTTCACGGCATAGGGAAAAAATCACGCCTAACACAAGACGAAACGGACTAAGCTGCCAGCACAATAAACCACACCAAGAAAAAATCCACGAGGAAACCTCTCAGGTGATAGAAGTTCTAACCCACTAACAACGAGAACGAAAGCATCCTCCGATGACTTACACTGCAGCCTCATATGTCTCCCTACTCACCCCAAGCGATAACTGGGACACAATACACTGTAGCACATTATAAGGACTAGCCAGGGTCGTGATCGTCAGCACATGTCCACTGCCCCTGACCACATGTGCACAGACAAACCATCTGCTCTAGGTCGGTCCTCTAGCCGATTTTCTCCCCAACCGGACTCAAGCTACAAAGGCAAGGGGCCCCCAGTTAACCGGCATAAAAATCACTACATGGGACAAGCCTCCACCACTCCCAGGTGGGTCAGCACACAAATGTGCCCAGGTCAGCTACGTCTACTGGGTAGAGTCACCAAGGGTGAGAACCCGTCGTAACCATGAAAACCACAAGAGTACCGCCAGTCTGTACCAAACTACCACGAGGTGGCTCACTAGCACGAGAACCAAGGACCATTAACCTGACGACTAAATCAGGACTATCGGTCCACAGAAGAGATGACTAAATCAGGGCTATCGGTCCACAGAAGACTAACCAAAACATAGGACGGGAACACAAGGACCACGGTCCATGAATCCTACAAAGGTACCTAGCCACGATCATAGCCCTCAAGCGAGAACACCCTATGCAGTCATGGGACTCTCGTCGGGACAGTCGACACGAGCAGCCGGACACAAGAAAGACTGTCCACACTCCACCAGTAGACAGGGATGGCCCACATGGATAACTCGGAACCAACAGAGCACACGGAAGCACATAGACACCCAATCCCACCCCTCCTACGGACATTTCAGAATGCCAAATCGTAGAACGCCACACCCCCAGGCTGAAGGGGGCTAGAAGGCCAAGGAGTTGGCCACCCAGAGGGCTAGGCGGCCAGACCCTTGGCCGCCCAATAGGGCAGGGCGGCCACCACAATGGCAACCCACCCCTGGGCACCCCAAAGCCTAGGCGGCCATCTCTCTGGCCCCCCTAGGCAGCCACCCCGATGGCTAGCCAGAGGGCTAGGCCGCCAGACCTCTGGCCGCCCACTCTGGGCATTGAAGGGGGCCTAGGCGGCCACCTCTCTAGCCTCCAGGGGCCTGGGCAGCTAACCCTTTGGCTACCCAGACAATGCATGACAAGAAGCCAAAATGCAAGTAGAACGGCCAGAGCACTGGCCATCAGCATACCTGGGCGGCCAAACTCCTGGCCGCCTAGCAAACCTAGGCAGCCAGAGCCATGGCCACCCAGCCCTGGATGCGATGGCCACCTCCGTGGCCCCCTCCTACAATTTTTATAAAAAAATGTCATCCGAGCTCACCTGGATCTTGATCGAAAGCCCATTCGTCACGAGACGTAGGGCAAAATGTGGGGAATACATCCCCTGACGTTCCTACGATCAAAGAATCACAATCCAACTACAAATCAAAGCTTCTAATAGGCCAAAACCATCACTCAACCCCCCGGCATGCATAAACCCCAACAATAAGAGACTCCTATTCTCGGCCTCACAGGGTATGGAATCGAAGGGAAAACACATGAGAGAAGCAGTGAACCATCCCCCTACCTGAAATGAGCTTTAAACCTCACTGAAGCTTCGATCTGACGAATGTCCCACGGTCGGCTCCTCACGAATGCAGATGCCTCTGCCACCGATCCAACACGCCACGCCTCTCGGGTTCATCCTCGCCTCACGCTGCCGCCGTCGGACTGCCACGCGTCCCCTCGCCACCTCCATCGGCCGCCAGAATGAGAAGGGAGAGTGAAAGGGAGACGGGAGAGGGTGGGGGAGAAGAGACACGAGAGGGGGAGATGAGGGAATAGAGGGGGAAATGGTATTAAGGTTTTAATATTATATTTATTATATTATATTTATTTTTCTTCATTTTCATTCATTTTAGAAAATGTTGGACCAATCGACTGGAAGATTTGTCAAAGAATTACCGTGGTCAAGAATTGGCATAGGCTCTACCTCAGAGATACTGACAGTGATCGCCACCAAGGGATGACAACACCAAAGGGATGAAGAGATGAGAGAGACGGTGCCGTGTACCTTGGAAAAAAGATGAAGACTTGATCACGCTTGAACAAAGGGGTGCGGGGAGTGATGTGGAATCAACCTCCTCTCTTTCTAGCCGGCTAGAGAAAGACGACCTCACGTCATGCTCATGCTCTCCTGCAAACCAAAGATTAAACACAAGAGGAAAAACCCATTAGAAACTATGCATGTAGTATCAATCCCAGATGTATAAAATAGGGTGAGAAATTGAGGGAGAACGCACCGGAGGGAGGTTTTTAACCCCTGTAAAAGGGACAAAACAATAGGTGTGTGTGTCGTGATGATAAAGAAAAAATAGGGAGAAAAATCACGCAGCACAATTGCGGGAATATGCCATGCAAAATGGAGAAAAATGTAGATGTAGCAGAAATTGTAGAACTACAATGATTTGCGAAATTAAGAGGGGAATAACTAAGAGATGGAGGAGAGAAAATGAGCCCTGAGCGATGGAAATTGAAGCTAATACTTCCCTCTGAAAGATGGGGTCGAAGAGTTGAGTCAGCGTCACAGCATGGCTTCGCCCCACATCCAGAAAGAGGCCCCCATCGCGCACTGCGAACTAGGTTCTATTTATAGATGTTTAGAAAACCCAGGGTATAAGTCTGAGGATAAACACCTAATTCTGGGGATATATGTGATCAAACTCGATATAATATCAAGGGTAAGAGCCCTGGATCGATTAGAAATTAAAGTGGAGAGTCATTCTCCTCGAAATCGGATCAAGATGAGGCTCCTGGAGAGTCCTTGGGCGAAGAAATTGGAGTTCCAAAGGTTCTGGGCTCTGTTTCGAAAAGACAGTCAGTCGCAAGATTGCAACTAGAGTATGATGGTCATGGGAAGACCACAACTAGGCAGTAGGATAACCATGCAACCGACGACACCGGCGAATAGAACACTTTAGAGATGATATGCATTTGGCGGTCTTATAGGACACCGCCATTTGATATGGTGGTCTTCCACATGGCCGCCAATCAGAGGAGTATAGCGGTCCAGTGGAAACTGCCAAATGCTTTTGGCGGCCTTCTAGAGGGCTGCCACCATCCCCCTACTGGCAAAAGCGCATTGGTCAATGGGGACGATGGGGAATGTATCAGAACTTGGGGAAATCATGGAAAATGGTCCGAAACTTGTAAAAATGGCTTCCAAGCTCAAGGGCTAGGAAAATGATCAAGAAATGTGCTCAAAATATGCTCAGGGAAACTCCACAATAGTGGATAATTCGGGACATCACAAAAGGTGAATAAGAGAAATAACTCGACTTGTAGGCTAAAACGAGTGTCAACATGAGGTACCACCAGTTATGTATGGCTGCAAGACATTCTTGTAAGACAAAGAATCAAACAGAAGATTTGGGAGCCCAAATAAGGTTAGGTCCACTCATTTTAGTCAGTTCAGAAATGCATTCTTCGGAAGCCAGGCTTGTCTTGCATAACTTGGTTGACGTTTATTCATGCAATATGAAGAGTTTTGATCTAGTTTTGTACACATTTCACACAATGGTTTCATGAAATTTGTAGAGCATTTGGTTGTTTTCCTAACTTGTGACCTTTTGGGGTAATGGTTGATGAAGTGTGTGTAGGGCACATAAGAGAAGGTAGACCATTTGTGTTGGCTTTGGTCAGACCATCTTTGTGACCAGGGTTGACCATTTTTGTAGTCAAAGGCATGAGATTGACCCTGACTTGGGTTGTAAGTCAACTTGGCTACTCTGCTAGGTTGACTTGACCAAGGACAAGTATTGGCGTAATGGTTCCTGGATGGACCCCAAGTCGACTTGGCAGCCTGCCCAAGTCAGCTTAACCAATTCCTCTGCTGCCAGTGGCACCTGCGGTGACCAGTCCAAGTCGACTTCCCTAGCCACTTAGGTCAACTTGATCCCTGATACTTGAAGTGTCTGGTTCTGGGAAGAGCTTGACTCAACTTTGGGAGGTTCTAGAGTCGAGTTGGTAGGTGTGTGCAGGTTCTGGAGTGATTGGTGGAAGGCCCATAACTCATCATGGTTGGGTTCTTAGGTAGGGTTGGCATCTGTGGCTTGATGAACTAGTTTGTGGAATGTTTTCTCTGATATGCCCTGAATTTTTACTATTTTCATTTTGCTGTTCATATTAGATGAACTTCCATCTTCAAAGTTTTCACCAGCATTGTTCATGTTAATCAACGGGGTGAGTTTCTTGGTACTCTGTTCAGGCTGAAAGGAGAAGGTTGTCAGTTCAAATTCTTTCTTTTTAGTTGGGTTGAAGCCTAGTCCTTCCTTTCTAAAATTTACTTTCATTCCAAGGACATCATCTAGGTTTTCTTTCCCCTTAACCATTTTCTCAAGAGTTTTATTCTTATCATCCAAATCCTTTTGAATTATTTGAGCATCTTTTTGGAGTTGCTCATTGACACCTTGAAGTGCGTCATACTTTTCAATGGCGAGTCTATTTTCATTTTCCTTTTCTTCCATCTTCCCTTTTAGCTCAGCTATGGTGGTCAATTGGTATCAGAGCAGGTTCCCCGAAATGTGGTCCAACGGCTAGGGAAATTTTAGAATTAATGGTCCTCACAGCTTTATGGTTGAAGGACAATCTATCAGTCGTCCTCCATTTTTCCATGGAACTAGCTATTTCTTCTGGAAGAACAGGATGGAGATTTTTATACGAGCGTAGAGCCATATATTGTGGAGAGTTATCACTACTGGACCTTATGAGCTACCTACGAATGAGGATGCGTGGTCAGAAGAACAGGTAAAACTTTCAGCTCTCAACTGGACTGCGCTAAATATTATTCAGTGTGCAGTTCACCACCTACCCTTCTTAATTTCTTAAGTTGTCTGGTTGCTTATGGAAGTGAAATAATCCCTTCATGGCATTGCTTCCTTTTACTTTTGGGAGGGGCTGAGGGAGCTTTGGCACGAGTGACTAGCTCACAGGCCAAAGGGACGAGGAGTCCACCCCGCGGTGAGCAGTCGACTGCCTCATCTTTCTTGTGATAAGGGGGCACTTATAGCTTCAGGTAACTCCTTTCTTGCTTAATCGGCCCCTTTTATCATTTCTGTGTATGACTAACTTGCAACATCCTCTTCTTGGTTTAGTTGGCATTACTGAGGCTCTTGCTTCTTCGATGCCAACTAGCCCCGAGTCTAGAGGTGATAATTTAGAGGCGGTGGTTGCTTCCTCAGGTATAGAAAGTAAATGCTTCTTTCCTCTTGGAGAGTTTCTTTTTTTTTGCATTGTGGAAGTGAAACTTACGATTTGCAACTTTCCCCCTTTTTCCCTTTATCTTTGCAGTTTTACCAGAGATTACCTTGTTAGGAAGGGTGGAGCTAGAGGCTGCTTCAGTCTATACCGATGATTTCCCAGACCATGGGGTTGAGTGGCTGGACGGCCCTCGGGCCGCACTGCTTGCAGGAAGAGATGCAGTGTTCGAGGCCCTTGTTGGCGCCGTTCGGGCTACGTTATAGCAGGAGACTCCATCAATTGAGACTGTGCGGGATGCTCTTGCGAGGAACACACTGGCTTATCACTTGATGGGGCTGCTAATGGAGCCTTGGAAGGCTGCGGTCGATGACATCTGGAATGAACTCCACCGTCTTCATGAGTTCATGGCATGGGAGGCCTAGTGCTTAGAGATTCAATAGCTCAAAGAAGAAATTTTTGCCTTATTTGGCGAGGTCGAGGAGCTAGACTCTAAGATTGGGGGGGTCTGGGGGCCGCTGGGGTTCTTTTGCAGTAGCAGAAGCAGAGGACAGAAATAAGGCTGTTGTGCTTCACGGAACAGTGCAGTTGTTGTACCCAGTCATTTTTCCGACGAAAATAACAAGAAATAGGGGCTCCATAATTTCCCAGAACACCTTTAAGGCGTTATCTACCCAGCCCTTTCTACGTCACACCGGGCCCAACCAAAGGTCCTAACTAGCTAGCCGTGACCCACGGCGACACCAACAATTGATTGGGGCCATCCCCGATCACCCAGTTTGCGGGTATGCCCGCCTTCAATCAAGCCACCCGGGTAACCCGGGGGCACCTAGACTATAGGCCATGACACGTGGCATCTAGCAACGGGGTCGGGATTTTCCCCTGGACACCTCCCTCCAGCCTTCAAAAGTTCGAAGAAGACTTTTCCGAGTCGATGGCGGGTCCCGAGAGCCCTTAGAATGCCTGTACGGCCCGTGCTCGCATATCGGGGATTTTTCCGAGCACCTTGTGGGCGCGCATATCCCAACCACTCTATAGCAAGTCGGGAGTCAACCCGCGGCTTGAACACACCAGCCGTATCCTACGGCAACCCTACAGCGAGTCGGGGCCACCCCCGACCCCCAAACACATGGAGTTGGGCCGTTCATCTTTAGTACCCAGGGCCAACCCGGGACTACCTTGCCAACCCGCCATGCAACGTGACATGACCCACAAAGTCGGTGCCCCGAGCCCGAAAGGCCTCCTCTCAGCTCTAGCAAGCCCCTACCCCCCAACCCGAGGCCAAATCCACGGCCCGTCGGCTGAATGCCCGAGCCATTCGACGACCCGAGGTGTGTCGGGAATTTCCCCGGACACTTTGCGGGCGGCAGCACCGACATCAAGCAACGGACCCCAACAGGTCAATCCCAGCACTTCTTAAGCCCGAGTTCTTCAAAGGACATCGGCAAACCACCTTAGAAGGTCACTCGGGGAACCTTAGAAGGTCACCCGGGCCATCCCCGCGTGACGGCCATGCCGCTCCGGGGAGTTCGCCCCGAGCGCGGCCGCGTCCCAATGGGGGCGAACTCCCTTTGGGGGTTGTGCCCTCCACCCAGCCCCGTGGGTCCCGCCACCATCCGATCCCAGCCCCGGTCCGGCATGAAAAAATGGTCCGCATACCAACTCGAGAGTGCTCGTGGAGAAGAAGACGCGAGATCGTGCGAAGCCTGGGTCAACGGTCTCGTTCTACGCGCACCCGACCAGCTCTAGCCACTCTATCCTTTTTGTCTCTGTCTTGCGTTCACAGTAGGTCAATGTGGGCCCAAAAATAGACAAAACAGGATTTTATAGGCCCTTGGGGAAAAACCCCAGTTTCATCCTGCGTAAACCCCCTAGAGGGGGTTTGCACGGTCTGGACTGGCCCCCCCAGTCCAGACTGCGTTTTTCTTATAGGGATCGACCCCCAGGCCCAGATGGGTTCACCTTGGTCTTCTTTCAGAAGTGCTGGGGGGTAGTCAAAGGTGATCTCATTGCGGTAGTAAGGAAGTTTCAGGAAGGGAGGGCGCATTTGGGGGGCATCAACAAGACCCTTTTGGTGCTCATTCCGAAGAAGGCGGGTGCTCAAGGTTTTCAGGACTTTAGGCTCATGAGCTTGCTCAATGGTACCTACAAGATCATCACCAAAGTGTTAGCACGGAGGTTAGTCACTGTGATGGATACTTTAGTCAGTCATTTCCAAGGTGCCTTCATTAGAGGTTGGCATATTCTGGATAACTTCTTGGTGGCACATGAGTTCTTTTTGCTATGGAGCAATAGAGAAGGAAAGGGGTTGTCTTGAAGTTGGACTTTGAGAAGGTATATGACAGGGTGAGCTAGTAGTGCCTTTTCTATGTCTTGGACAAGATGGACTTTGGTGATAGATGGATTGGTTGGGTCAGAGCTTGTATCACTTCAACTTCATTTGTAGTTCTTATTAATGGAAAGATGATCTCTTAGTTTGACAGTGGTCGGGGGCTGCGTCAAAGGGATCCTTTGTCTCCTCTTCTTTTTGTGATTGTAACTAGTGTCGTGAGTAGGGTGTGGCAGAAGGCTGAGCTTGCTGGACTGATTAGAGGTTTCTATTTGGTCAGAGATGGTCCCACTCTTACTCACTTGCAGTATGCGGATGATACCATTTTGTTCCTTGATGAGGGTGAGTGGCACCTTTCTATGGCTTGGCTCTTGTTGGATGTACTGGAGGTCACTGGCCTGAAGGTTAATTTCAGTAAGAGTCTTCTGATAGGGGTGAATATGGAGGAAAAACCTCTTTTGAGGGTGGCCCATTTGCTGGGTTGTACCATTGGGGAGTTCCCCTTATCTTACTTGGGCCTCCCTCTTACCCCAGGTTCCCTCAGATGTGCAGATTGGCTCCCCATTATTTGGAGATATGATGCTAGGTTTACTGGATGGAGGGCTAGATTATTATCTTATGGGGGTTGATTGATTTTGTGTAGCTCGGTGTTGGATAGCCTCCTTACTTTTTTTTTGTGTAATGCCCTGCCTAGAGATAGGGGGAGAAGTGGATTTTACCCACTCCATCACCTTGCCACTAGGGGGAAATTTTATAAGAGGATAGCCTCCTTACTTTCTCTCTATGTTCCGCATTCCCATCACGGTGGCCAGGAAGCTCGACTTTATTCAGTGCATATTCTTTTGGCATGGCAGTGGAGGCTGGTGCATGGGGTGGCATGATACTTCTTGGGGTAGGATGACCACTAGCAAGGAACAAGGAGGTCTTGAAACATGCAAGGAATTTCAATTTGTCCCTCCTGTGCAAATGGCTGTACATGTTGGGGTGTGGAGAGGAGGGGCTTTGGTCCCAAGTGATTAGGCATCGCTACTTCCTTTCGAGGTGAGTTTGGGACTTGGCTCTTTCTCCACTTTATAGGACTTCTTATCTCTAGCGAGACATCTTCTGTTGCAGGGACTTTCTCGTTACCGATGTCTGGGTCCAACTGGGAGATGGCCATAAGTGCCCTTGTTGGAAGGACAGATGGTGTGGAGACTCTCCCTTAGAGTTTTTGTTTCCTAGCCTCTTTGTGATTGTTGCGGCGCCGCTAGGCACTGTCTTAGGCTTTCGATCAACACATTCCGGGTGGCTCCTGGGTGCCGATCTTCAGGTGAGATTATAGTCAGGAGGAGTTTGAGTAGTTTTATGGCCTTCTTTCGCTCCTCCTCTCCTTCCATCTTTGGGCAGGAGAGGATGAGTGGGTTTGAAGGTGGGAGTAGAGAGGCTCTTTCGCAGTCAAGTCGGCATATGATGTTATCTCTGATGGAGGTGTGCGTCACGGCTTTTATGATCAGGTGTGGAGACCGAAGAGCCCTCTTAAAGTCAAGCTTTTGATATGGAAAATCTTCCATGGGAGGCTCTCAACCCGGGACATGTTGTCACATTTTCTTTCAGATATGGTTCCTACTTGCTATCTCTGTGGGGTCGTCGACGAGTCCCTCGACCACCTTTTTGTCGACTGCTCCTACTCTCAGGAGGTGTGGATGGAGATTGCTCGGAGTACCAGTTACGTCGTCGATATGTGTAGTGATGTTCGTCGCTTGCTTCGGGATTGGGACAAGCCTTGGCCCCTCGAGTCGGATAGGACGGTGTGGTGGCTTATCCTTCACGCCACGTTATGGGCACTGTGGGGGGAGCAGAACCACCGTATCTTCAGGAGAGAGTCTCGTGCCGAGGACGCTCTTGCTTCTTTGTATGGGCTCGAGTAAAGTAATAGGTGGCCACTCTTTCAAATGTGAATTCCCTTGCTTCCCCTCTTTTTTGGCTGTTTGGGGGGTCAGTTGTTTCACTCTCTTGGTGTGTGTTTTGTTATATAGGTGTTCTCGGGGGTTGCATTTCTTGGGTTTTAGCCCGCCTATACTTGTGCATTCTTTCCTTTCATTTAATATATTAGTGGTAATACCTTCTTTCAAAGAGTGGAAAGTATATCGTAGACTGACAGGTCAGGCTTGTGAGTCTGGAACTAGAAAGACCTTATGGTGGTGTATGAGTATCACAAGTTTTGCTTGTGCAAACAAGACATGGCGGAGGGGGAATCAAACAAGGGGTTGAGATAGGAAATGAATAGGGAATTGCCCCTAGGAGAGGATCCTATGGGTAGGAAGCAACTCCACATGCAACGAGTACCTATAACTAAAGAAACGAAAACACCTAGTAAGCCCCTAAACGGAGATGATTAACAAAAATGCACAAACACAAAGGAGAGAAGAGGCAACCAATAATAAACCAAGTTGCAATGATGCAACAAATTTTTATATGTTTCCCCATTAGGAACCTTAGTGGATTCAATTGAATGAACGTTCTCTCAATAATGGGATGCCTTGTAGGGGTGGAATGGGGACTTGGTTGACTGTAAGTTTACCCTCTCTCACAGATGTAACCTAGACTCGGGGTGGTAAGGTACAACCTGCCCGGCGTCCGTGTGAGAATCCACGGCTCACGGGGACTTACTGAGGTCCTGAATAAGATCACCTAGTCAGCTCCAAGGAATATGGAGACGAGAGGATCTCCTACTAGGGTAGGAATGCAACTACTATGATGAAAATGTATGAACCTATGTGCACCGGAGTGCATGCAAATTCTAGCCTAAGACAAACAAACAATGATCAAACACTGATGCCAGTAGTACAAATATGACTAACAACCAGGGGGAGATAAGTGACACCCAAAACAGTTAATGAAATGATGGAAAATATGACACAAGTGTAAATCTCAGGGTGCACAGTAGCAAAGTGACGGTCTGATGGGAGACTACCCAAGGAGGGTAAACGGCCCTACGCAGGGCCACAGAGTGACAGGGAGTAGCAAATAAACAACTCAGAGTTGGAATAAGCAATAATAAGGAAAATGCACAACGTATATGAGTAAAATAGGCGGTCTGGCAAATGACCGTCAACCGTATGAAACGGCCCTGACAGGACCGCATCAGGTAACAATCTCATAGAAATATAACCAACATAAATGTACCGGAGGTAGGGTGACGCGGTCTATCGACCAACCACCAAATGTATTAAATGGCCTTGACAGAACCACAGAAGATAGCAAACTCACAAAAAGAGAAATGTACCTGAAACAGTGGCAAGCGGTCTATCGACTGATCGCGAGACTCCAGCGACGACCCAAAGAGGACCACAGAAAGTAACCGACGCACAAGAAGCAAACGATAGAAACCAAGGGAAAATGAATGCATCTGAGGCTGAGTCAAACGATCTATCGATCGGTCACTGGAAGCTATAAATGGCCCACGGAGTACCGTAAAACACCCAAGGGAACAGAGATCAACAAGGAACAAACGGCAACCCTGAGGAGACTAAGAGCTTGTTCAAACAAATAGGAGAGCAGGTCAACGAAGTTAGAAGCACAATGGGCACAAGGCATCCCACCGTGATCTCCAAAAAAGGAGGGATGTAGATATCTTTTCCTCTAAAGGAAATAGGCTAAAGAGGGGAAGGTGAATGTGGGTATGTGTGAGTGAACTGCATGAAAGGAACAAAATAATGCAAGCAATCAATCACTCACATATATTGACAGGTTGTGATCACCACCAAGATATTAAGTGCAAAAAGGTGAGCACTATGTATCTTGGAAAGGGAGACGGATGAAGACACTCGCCCAAGGATGCAGCATTTGCGTAGGATGGAGGCGGTTCTCTGGAGACCGCTGAAAGGTGAAGACGGCCGAATGATGGGCCGCTGCAAGTGCTGAAGTGGAACGCGGGAATAAGGCCTAATATGGAGATCAGATGGTTGGTTGTTGGCTGCAAACAGGAGTGGGACGGTCCTGGGGAGACCGCAAACTCCTATAGATGGTCTGAGATGAATCGTACAGAACCTCCAGATTCCTAGCCATGGAACCTAATCCTCCACCCCTTCCGGCTAGCCAAGAGGGATAGGCCTCATGCTAAAGCTCCTGTTGACCTGCAAAACACCACAAATGACCAAGAAAAACAACCCAAATAAGTTTATGGAAGTGCAATATCTATGAATAGAAACAAAAAGACTAAGCACATAAAGGGAATGGGGGATAACTAGGGTGGTTTTTTAACCCCTAATGGGCGTGGAAAAGCAATAGGAAGGTGAAGAATGTGAGAATGATAGTGAAAAACGTGGATAAAAGTGAGGAGGAATGATGATGCAACGACGTACAAATGACAAAGAATGACCAAATGGAGACTCAAAACACAAAAGACATGGAGTACTCCCTGAACTGAAGGTTTAATGGACGTGGAAAGCCTTCCTCCCTAGCTGGAATTCACTCAAGAACACGGCAGCACTTCGATGTGAATTCTAGAATTTCCCCCTGCGAGCATGGGCCAAGGGTGCTATTTATAGACCCTTGAAAGTCTGCTCGAAATTGATGGCTTTTTCATGAGAATGAGGCTTTGTTATCTAAATAAAAACCATGGATAATATTCCTAGGAGTCCCCAGGATGAAACAGAACACGATTTGACTCAGAATTCATAGAGAACAAGGTGGATTAAACACCTCATTCGGCCATGGATGGAGAGAGACAAGCGAACCGAACCAAGGATCTTGACCGTAAATACGGTCGATTGATAGACCGCCCAACTACATAAACGGTCCAATTGGAGACTGCCTACAAGCTGTCGGTGGAAAATAAATAATAAGATAAATTAGGCGGGTCTCGGATCTATTTTCTCAGAGCTTTCGGTTCTGTCGTGTCTGAAATTACATTTCAGACATCTTTCGTGTTCGGATCGGCGCGATCCAGGGACGTTTTGGGGGCCCGGAGGCGTTCTGCGATTTTTCCCGCGTGATTTTTTGATTTCTGACCCGATTTTCGACAAATCCTTCGGCACGCCGTTGCGGGCGAACGTGGTCGTTCACCCAAGTGTGAGTGGTACCGATGCGATCGGTGCGTTCCGAAGATCACGGAAACGTGATTTTCTATTTTTTGATATTTTTATGAATTTTGAGATTTTCTATAAATAGGCCATTTTCTTTTCATTTTTCATTCTTCTTCCTCTCACCTCTCCTGTGCGTTCCTCTCCCTCTCTCTTGCCCATTCGACGCGGTGGAGGCTCCGTACCGGCTGCAGACGGCGACGGGGCGACGGCGCGGCGATGTGGGTGACGGTGAGGCGATCGTGCGGACGTGCGGTGAGCGTGGGAAGCATGGGGAGGCGAAATCGTCGTCGGCGTTCTTCGCAGGATCGAGTTCGGATCAGCATCTCGTCGTGAACCGGAGCTAGGGTGACGATCCCTAGCTCATTGCCGTTTCATTCTCGTGATTTGTAGGCCGAGGTGAGGCCGAGTGGGGTCTATTTCACGCCGGGAAGGGTGAGCATGCCACAGGGAGCGATCGCCCAATCTATCGTTTTAAGCCGCTAAATCACATTTTAGGGGTGTAGAATCATGCTAGGGGGCTTGGGGGTTCGATCCTCACCATTTTTCCCCTCCGTGGGGCATGCTTGGGGCCGGAATAGGCGACCTCGGTGGAGTTCGCCATCTCCACGACCGCGGCATTGTACGGTCGAACCAGAGACGGCACAAGCCTTGTGCGGCCCTGGCCTGGCCGCACAATGGCTCGGCGCGCTTCGAGTGAGGCTCGGCGCGCAGTGGGGTTGTGCGGTCTATCGCGAGACCGCACATCCCTTTGGGCGGCCCTGTGCTGACCGCCCATCTCATGATTTTTGACCGTTGGTTTCACCGTTATACAGTGTTTTGGGATGTGCGGCCAGGAGCTGACCGCACAACCCTTGTGCGACCGTGGAATAGCCACACATCCTCGATGCCTTTTCGGCTCGGCGCACAGTGGGCTTGTGCGGCCTATCAGGGACCGCACAACCCTTGAGTGCCAGACTAATGCGGTCATGGCCAGGCCGCTAGTTGTAGTAGCGGTCCCAGGAAGGCCGCAATCAAGATAGAACCGGGCAGAGCTCTAGCTACCTAAAAATCATGAATCCGGTCGAATTGATGGGTTCGGGCTTTAAGGTACAACCGACTTGGCATCCTAGTGGGAATCCCAGACTCGCGGAGACTTACGGAGGTCTCAAGATAGCGGTTCTAGTCCAACGGAAGGAATATCTGGCGGAGAGCCCCAACTATCCCAAGAAATAAGGGGGGGATGCGAAAAATGGGAGGGAGCAGTAAGTCACCTCCATCAGAGTGGTGTGACTTTCAAACAATCCTAATGATAGCAGAGATAATATATTTGGTAGTAAGGGATCTACACAATTAAACTTTACTCTTTTCCAAGTAATCATATGATGACATGAGAATCAAATATTGAAGTGTAAGATCATGAATTATTCAAGTTTTAACATTTATTGTTGAGATAGCCTCAATTAATAGTGTGATTGTGACCTAATTAACATGGAAATATGCTCGTAAACAAAGAATAAAAGAGCCATAAGTCACAGGAATTTGTCGGGAGAAACACTACTGTAAACTGGGGTAAAATGGTCTTACAAAGGCCGCATTAGGGAATAGATGGTCACGGGAGGACCACATAATCATTCTCTTCCCTTTTATTTTGAAACAGCATCGCCCAGAGGTGGTCTATCATGAGGCGGCCAAAAGAAAGGCAGTCCCTGGTATGGCCGCCTTTTGGTTCCAATCCCAAAAAGTCGACAGGTCTGAAATACCATACTTAAAATGCCTAATACGATCGATACAGTGCATGAAAATTGGGGAAAACTATATCAATAGAAAGAGCATTCAAAAATGAAGATCATGATGGGCATTAATTAGGTTTTTGCCTGAGATAACCCTACTATAAATGGACATGAACTGCAGACAACATAACTTGACATACCCTAACATAAATGACTAATACGATCAGTATAGAGAACAAAAATTGGGCAATCTAGTATCATTGGAAAGAGGACACGAAGATGAACTAGGTGGCATGCTTTAATTAGGGTGTGGCCTAAGAGAGACCTACCTTTAACGCAAGAAAAGAAGGGGACGATCTTGCTAGAACCCTAAATCACACTGCCTAACCGCACCCAATTCTCCCACGATCGATCACGCCGCCTGTCGAACGAGCCAAATGAGGGTTTCTAAGGGTGAGGCCATCAATTTATAGGATAATTAGGGGTTCTAGGGTTCGAATTGATCTCAAAGAGTCCAAGAAGAGAAACTCGCGCAAATTTCTGCTGTTTGACCAAATCCATCACCGCCGTGTCGCCCGGATCCTTCTTGAATTAGGGTTTTCAAGGGGGATTCGATATACTAACGTGGGCCTATGATTTGGGACAAGAATGATGCCATTTGAGCTAGATTTGATGTCGAATTGGATTGTTGGTTATGTGCAGAAGTTTCTCGCCAGCTTCGACCTCGGTGCCGATGGAGATCGTCGGGGCGATCAGCGATACTTCTCCATCAATCGGGGCGCGAACGTTGATTAGGCGCGCATTGACGGTCGCTTCGGCGCTGGTGGTTGCCAAGAGGCGCTGCAGCGGAATCCAGCCCAGCGCCAGAGCAACGAGAATTGCGATGAGCGACTTGGCTCCTTTGCGGCCGGTGAAATCCTTGAACTTTTGGCCCAAGCCGGCGCTCTTGGTCGGGACCTCGTTGTGTTTGCGGCGCAATTGCTCGCGCAGATCATTGGCCTGTAGCCGTGCCTGGGACGCCGCTCCGGTCTGCGCTTGCTGCTCCTGAATGGCAAGAAGCCGCTGGCGCATGATCTGCTCGGAAATGTCCGGGATCAGGGCCGCACCGGAGCGGAGGATCGAGCCCTGATCGACGGGCGCCACGCTCGCCATCAGAACAGCTTCCCGATCGTGCTGCCGATGCCGGGAATACCCCCGAAAATACTGCTGACCGCACTATCGAGAGCCGAGCCGGCGTTGTTCCACATGCTGTTCGTGATGCCGCCGCGCGTCAGGATGCCGCCAGCCCTCACCTGCCCCTGTTGCCCCAGCAATTGCGAAATGGCCTGCGTGATCGCGTCCCCCGACGCCGCGGTTCCCCCCGTCGCCTGCAAGCCTGATCCGGACAGGCCGCCAAGCTGCTGAAGCTGGTTCATGATCGTCGTCGAAAGCGTGTCGGCCCCGAAGTCGGCGAGGCTGCGCACCTCATTCCCGCCCCTGATCCCACCCGTCGCGCTGGCATTCTGGAGATTGGCCTCCAGTCCGTTGCGATACAGGCTCTCATACATTGGCGAGCCGCGCAGGGCCTCGATCGCCGCCGCCTGTGCATCCCCCCCGTTGAGCCCGAGAAGGTCGCTCTGCCCACCAAGAGCCTCGACGCCGGTCGTGCGCCATGGCTCATAATCGGAGCGGGTCGTGTCGTACTGGCGCCGCTGCTCGTCGAGCGCCTTGTTGAGATATTCGAGTTGCGCGGCCTCAGCCTTCCGCGAAGCCTTCTTCGCAGAGCCACCGCCGAACAACGAGCCAAGGGCGCTGAAGAGACCCATCCGCCACCTTATGCGGCGTCAGGCGGGGAGGCGCATTTGCCCGTTATTCAACTGACCCGAACCATCAGGGCCGATCCGTCCCGATACACGCCCCCAACCGGCACGCCGCCGGCCGCCGCCGCGCTGTCGTCGGCATAGTTGCCCAATCCGCTCAGTTTCGGCGCGTTGAGCGTCTTGTTCGACAGGGTTTCAGTCCCCGAAGTCGTCGCCAGCGTCCCTGTGTTCGGCAGGACCAGATTGGTGAGGCCGGTCACGATAAAGGTCACGTCGAAGCCCCCGGTCACACGCGCCACCGTTTCATCGACGCTGACCTTGAGCAGCGATCCATCGTCTACCGCGATCAGGCCGTCGAAGGGTGTAAACACCCGCTCGTTCGTGAAGGAGTCATTGGGCGAAAGGGTGATAACCGTCGCGTCCTGGATCTCTGCCGTCGCCTGAGCCGTGCCAGCCGACGCCTCCGCCGTCGCCGCGACGGCTTCCTGCTGCTGTTCGAACGCGGCGACCAGAACCGGATCGCCATTGAAGGCCCGCGCGAGATCGGAACGGCGGAGAAGCGGTGGAACCGACGCCATCAACCTTGACCCACGATATTCGCCTCGCACCGGGCAAAGCCCGGCATGGCATGGTTCACGCCCCGGAACCTGAAACCGAGATAGTTGGTGAACCCGCTATGCGGGCGCCACTGCATCCGCTTCCGTCGCTCCCCTGCCTTCCCCATGCCGATCGCCCGCTCCACGCTCCACGTCTCCCCGTCGCGGGTCATGGACATGAACATCGTGGGCTCTTCATCGTGTGGAGCGCGGCCGGGCAGACCGACCAGCTCGACCGAATGACATATGCCCGGTTTTCCTTCCCCATAGGTCAGGCCGACGCCGAACTCCCACTGCGCCGCCGCGCCGAAATGCGAACTCACGTCCTCGCGAAGCTCGCCGATAGCGTTCGACTGGCTGTCTCCCGCGATGATCGTGCCATAGGCGCCGACCGCATTCCTGATCCGGTAGTCAGCCCCGCTGCGGGCGATGTACCAGACCGGAGTACGTGAACGCTGTCCCGCCGTCCCGCAAAAGACCAGCGTGCGATCCGGCAGATGGATGAACAACCGCTCCTCGTCCCGGTAAAGCCGGGTTTCCATCGTGATCGCGGTGGGGTCAACGACCTCGCTCAGCATATCGTCAATGGTGCGCGTGCTGATTTTCTCCGCCGTCCCCTGCCCCGCGACATAAACCCCGAGAAGGGCCACCCCGTTATCCGCCGGCCTCGGTCCACCAACGAACGCGAACGAGCCGCCGAAATAGCTCTTCGCCGTCGCGGAGACACAGCCATAGGGGATCGAGGCGCCCCGCTGCGTCGCGAATGGAAACCCGTTGCCGCCGACGTTGCGGAACACCTGGATCGTATGCCGGCCGATGATATAGGGCTCATCCCTGACCTTCATCAGGCCCGTCACCATGTCCGGGTCTTCCTCCGCTGATCCGTATTTGAGCGGGAGCACCTGAAACGGGTCCGAAAGCTCGGTCACGACCACGGCATTGCCATCGGTCGTCATCCAGTAGCCGTCGATCCACATCATATCGAGGACCGCGCCCTGATCCACGTCCGTCACCTGGGTCAGGTTGGTCTGGTCATAGTACCAGAGACTGTTCCCTGACCTGATCCCGAGCCGGTCAAAGCTGTAGTCCATCCGGACCGGCCCGGAGCCGCCAACGTCGCCGATCACCGTCAGCGCACCGCCTTGGGCGATGCTGACCAGCTTCGTTCCCATGACGCGATAAAGGCGGCCGTTCCAGAATATGGCACCCCGGTCCCGGCCCGGCCCCGTGCCGATCTGCACAGCCCCCGCCGTGGCCCTGAGCTGACCCTTGCTGATCCCGTTGTCGAGCGCGATCGGTTCAAGGTTGACGGGATAGGTCTGGACGAACTCGGCCTGCTCATTCGCCGCGATGCCGGAAAGCAGCGGTATCTGCATGTCAACACCCGCGCGGCAGGAATGGCGCCCTATACGTGAAGTCCCTGTTGCCCGCGCCGGCTGGCGTCTTGTCCGCGCGCGGCATTCTCGGCATCGTGGCATAACGCGAGCAAGCCGAAGCATATGCCTTCTTCATCTGGGCGCGACCCTCGGGAGGAAGAGTCGCGCCCAGCCCCGGACAGCGCCGCTGTGCGAGGTACATGAAGACCGCTGGAACATCCTCGTCCTTCAGGCCGGAAGGGTCTTCGGCGACACTGGACGCGCCAGCATCGTAGCCCATCGCGTTCCACGGCCATTCCGCCATCATAAGGTCGAGCAACCGTAGATCGCTCGCGACCTCTTCGGCCGTTAGTTCGAACTCGAACCCGGCCTGCCCGCAGAACTCCCGCATCATCTCGATGATTTCGCGCTTCGGGCGGCCCGTTACGGTAGGAAGAACAAACGGCATCAGGCCATCCGGCGGCGAAGCTCGTCCGCATCCCAGCCGTTAAAGGGCCGCTTGCCGTGCTTCAGCTTGTAGGCGATGCGGAGCGAGGCCAGATCATCCGTCTGCTCCGGAGCCTTGGAGCCGCCAGGCTTGCCGTCGCCGTCATGGTCGAACCGGGGCGACTCCTTCGGGGCGGGCGTGGCCCAGAAATCGTCCGCCAGCATCCACCCCTCGGCGAAAGCGCTGGCCTGCTCTTCTTCATCCGCCACGACGCGCGAGGCGATGCCCCGGCCATCCCAAAGGCTCTCGTCACCGTCGCGGTACAGCATCCGGGGAAAACCCATGTCAGTCCTCCACAGGAGCGATATTGACCACGCCCGCGCCAGAGACCTGGATCGCGGCGATGGTCGTGATGCCCGCCGCCTCCACGATCAGCGCGTCGTCAGGCGTGACCAGTATGTCCCCGGCTGCGGCGGTCGGCGGCCAGGTCATGTTGAACGTCGCCCCGGAACCGTGCGGAGAAGTCGAGGAAACCGCGTTCGACGGAAAAGCGCTGTACGAGCCCGCTTCGGCGAGGCGCACGGTATTCAGCTCGAACACCGCCGGGCCGATCTCAGCGCCCGTCCCGTCGCCATCGGTCGATGCCTGGGTGTAGGTATCGGCAAGCTCGACATAGCTCCCGGCGGTGTCCACGCTGACCGTATCCATCCCGAGCGTGACCGCGACCGTGGCGTCCTGAAGATCGCCGCCAGTCACCGGCTCCTCGGCCGGATCGGTCGGGTTGACGGTATAGGCGCCGCCAACCGTGATTTCGTCGATGCTGGCAAGCTCGCCATCGTCGTTGATGGTGACGCTCGCCTGAAACTTCGTCCCCGTCCCGGTCGTGCCAGTGATCGTCGCCGAACCCGCCGTGCCGCTGGTGCCCGCCGCCACGATCTCAGCCGCGACAACCTGCGTCGTGGCGACCGCCACGATGGCCGCCGTTCCTCCCACGCCGCCTGCCAGCGTGATTTCGTCCCCCGGCGCATAGCCTTCCCCCGGCTCGGATACCGTGGCGCTCTCCAGCTTGACGCTGGCCGCCTCGATCACGGCCGGAGTGTAGTAGGTGCCGCCCGTGAGCGTCATCCGGTCGCCCGGCGCATAGCCGCTGCCCGCATTGGCGATGGCGATGGAAATGTCCCGCGCCGTGCCGAGGCGTACATAGGCCGCCGCGCTCGACGCGATCCGGAAGCGCCTCGGCGCCGGGCCTGCGGCGGACAACGGAATCGCGCTGTTCGCCGAAGTCCCGCTTGTCGTGATGTTCTTGCCCGATGCGACGATCCGCATATCGGCCCTCCGGAAAATAGGGAGGGGAACCACCTCCCCTCCCTGCCCTTGATTACGACTGGCTGAAGAGCTGGATGCCCGCCATTTCGGGCTGAAGCACCGCCGTCCCGAACCGCAAGTCCCAACGGAACTTGACGCTCAGGTCGTTGATGTTGCCCTGCCGGGTGTAGCTGATCGCCACGCCGAGCGGCGTAGTGGCCCGCATCGTCTCCCATCCGTCCGCGCTGTCCACGACGAAGCTGCCCGGAAGCAGCTCGATCGCGCCCTTCACGAAGAAGGGGTTCACGTTCGCCGTGACGGTGTTGAGGAAGGTGATGTTGGCCTGATCCGCCGGCGCCGCCGCGACGTTCTGATATTCCAGTTCCGCCTTGGTGCCGCCCGTTCCGGAGATGATCGGCGGGGTGATCTTGACCGAACCGGAACCACCGGCCCCGGACACGATCTCGACGATGCGGAAAGTCTTCGGCTGGCCGGTGTCCTGCTTCGAGATGTGATGCACCGCGTTGACGCCCGCGATGGTGAAGCAGTCGCCCACCTTCACCGTGCCGCCATCCATGGCAGCCGGCAGGTTGAACGGGTCCATGACAGACAGCGCAAAGGCTGGTGCCGGCAGGACGAACAGGAGCAGGAGCACCGCAAGGGCGCGACGAAACGGCATGATCATTGACTACCAGAGCATTGGGAGTTGGCCCCGCCGTAGCGGGCAAAGCAGGGGATTTTGTGGCGCCCTTTCGTAAATACACTTAGTTTAAAATTAAAGGAGTCAGGTCTAGTGGTCTAAAATCTAAAATACCAGTCTAATCGGCATGCTGATCATTCCAACACGACCTGGGAGATGAAACTGACATGTCAGAACTGACGGAATCTAAATTGGATACCCGGTTTGGGCCCGACGCTCAAAAATACATTTAAAAATACACTTAGTTTAAAATTAAAGAAGTCGGGTCTGGGGTCTAAAATCTGAAATACCGGTCTGCTCGACATGCTAATCATTCCAACACAACCTGGGAGATAAAAGTGACTTATCAAAACTGACAGAATCTAAATCGAATATTTGGTTTGTGCCTGACGCTCAAAAGTGTATTTTGTAAATATACTTAGTTTAAAATTAAAGAAGTCGGGTCCAGGGGTCTAAAATCTGAAATATCGATCTGATCGACGTGCCGATCGTTCCAACAGGACCTGAGAGATAAAAGTGACTTGTGAGAACTGACGGAATCCAAATCGGATACCCGGTTTGGGCCCAACGCTCAAAAGTATATTTTGTAAATGTACTTACTTTAAATTTAAAGAAGTCGGGTTCGAGGGTCTAAAATCTGAAATACCAGTCTGATCGGTGTGCCGATCATTCCAACACGACTTGGGAGATGAAAGTGACTTGTCAGAACTGACGGATTTCAATTCGGATACCCGGTTTGAGCTCGGCGCTCAGAATTACATTCTCTAAATGTAATTAATTTAAAATACTGCCCCGCCTAAAGAGGATTTTCTCTGGTGTCAACCAATAGATAAAGCCCTTCACCCATCGACAGACCAGCGAGAGAACTTGTCCAGGAATCTTAGGCACCAAAAATGGCAACCTTCGAGAACCATTATGGAGCCTCAACGTCGCCACCTGTCACCCTCAACCAAACCCAGGGAGACACCCTGCTAATCTCCTGCCCCTTACGTGTAGGCCCTCGAAGGCTTCGAACATGGAGAGGGACATGGAGAATGGTAAATCCACAGCCCAAACTCACGCGCAGATCAGGACGGTCGAACTAGGTCCAGAATGGCCCAACCAGGCCCACTCTGACCCAACCTGGCCAAGTTCCCCAAGTGGCAACCCCACGAACGGGCCCACTTATTCTCAATCCCAAACAATCTCGAATCCGGTCCTCCTACGTGGCCCCCCTCGGCTCGGAAGTACGACTAACGGTCGCTCGAGAGAGCCTGATCGATGTCCGAGGATAACCGTCATAGCATTGCCCTCTATGCTCGGGAGAAACCCAACTGCCTCCCCTAGGAGCATCCTTCACTCGGATCCCCAATAGACAAGGCATATCTCCCAGCGAGGATCTCGCTGTCGCTCAGAGAAGGGAAATTCAAAGGGATGGGGAAGAAGAAAGAGCCCCACTCTGGGACATAACGCCCCTTGGTTCCTCCAGATATCCTATCTCTAGTGACAAGGGCTAGCAGCTATATAAGCCCCATGGAAGCCCTCCGGGAAGGAAGGGTGATCCTAAGTGCTTAACACCACACTGGTGGAAAATGATCTTGTGCCCCTCAATTCTTCTCCTACTCTAATTCCACCTACGCTTTGCCAGCTCGCTAACTTAAGCATTAGTGGGTTTTCCCCGGGATTCCAACCTTGGGCTCCTCTAATCCATTTCCTGCCTTGCAGATCTTTTATTCGTGGTGACGATGATAAGATTGTACGGCTCAGGACCCCACACGAGATCCCTCTTCATCTGGCGCCATCTGTGGGAAATGAACAAAGAGCCGGTATGGTGCGAAGAAGTTCTAGTAGGAGAAATACCGATGAAAAAGGGAAGACATCAGCGATCGAAGAGAGGGAACCCACGCCCTCACACTCTTTGACGGGTGCCCCCTCTAATAACTAAGCTAACATTCCACCCCTCTGGCCATAGGGGAACGATTCACTCCCGGGAACCTAGACGCCCTCCAAACCCTCAATGCTAAAATGGACGTCCTCGTCGACTTGATGAGGACCCAGATAGCTGGAGAGGAGAGGTCACGACTTCATTGGACAAATCATCCCCGCGTAGAGGCCTCCCGGATGACGCCGATTCATCCTTCAAGGAGGACGCATCATCTGGAGTGTGCGGGGTGGACCTTCTCATCTCCCACCTCCAGAGCAAGAAGCCTCCTCCAACCCAAGGAAGAGAAAGTTCGAGCTCAATCAACCATACACAAAGGAGGGCATTCCAGACCCGGAACGCTGGGGAAACACTCGGAGCCCCCCATTTCCATCCCGGCGGCAGGGGGAACTGTCCCTCCAGTTGCTGGACTTTGAGCATCATTTCGCCAAGCAGGAGCGCTCCCTTCGCGCCCTCCAGCAGAGCACCGCCAAGGAGGATGAGGAACAACCCCCATTTTTCGATCAGAAATTAGAGGTAGAGATTTCGCCTAGAAACTCTCTACCGATCTTCAAGTCTTACGACGGCCAGGGCGACCCAGCCGACCACTACGACAGCTTCGACGCTCTGATAACTTTGCACGGGGCGTCCGATGTAGTCAAGTGTCGAGTGTTCGTGACTACTTTAGTCCAGGGAGCACAAGCATGGTTCTGAGCGCTCGCCCCCGGGAGCATCACCAGCTTCCGACAATTCGGGCGACTATTCAAGGAGAGGGCTCAGTCTTTCTCTTGATTCACTTTTTTTTTCAAATCGTTATCCTACTTTCTTTGGATCTCTAATGTACCACTTCAGGATTGCTCAGCTAACCCTAGACCAGGTAATCTTGTTAATCAAATTTTGGACCATATCAGGGTTCAGTGTGGCTTATTCTGTCAGCCAATCCTACTTTTTCTAGCATGTTCTAATTCATTTTTCCTTTATTGCAAGAATAAGGCAATCTAAATAATTTAAAGAATTATCGTCTTCCCTTATGTATAGGTTTACTAATGCCTATTAAAGAAGTTTTAACTTCCTGAAACATTTCCACTTTGCAGGACCTTTCCATGGATTCACCTATGTTACAAGTGAACAATGCATGACGTCTCAAACATCGCACTCTTTAATGTCACAAAATAAAATGCAAAATTTATAGATATTTTTCCTATTATTTTGTTCCAATTCCTTAGAGCTGTATGGAGTGATAAATGGAAGAACGAAGTACTTCATTTACTTATTGGATTGAAAAAGATGTCACCTTGAATTAGTATCTTTTAAAGGATGTCCTATGTAAGATTTTAAGGTGAGCAATTTTAAGAGAAAAGAGTGAAAAGATGGCTAAAAGGATTAAGACATTAACTTTGAATTAGTGTCCTTACTTCAGAAATCTTGTGTATCAAAGGGACAGTTCAGAACTTCAAATACACTAATCAGTTATTAACCCTTCTTCTAAAATAATGCAGCCAGATGGTTCGTGACTGAACTCTCCATGGCCTCCAACAACAAGAAGATGCTCTACTGAATAGGAGAGTGCAACTTGTTTGAACATGCAATGAAAAACTGCATAGCATGTAATTTCCATAAGCCATCTGGGAGGATAGTTACAACTAATAGACCATGGGAATATTCACATGAAAGGAAATCCCTAATGAACCTATTTAATTAAGATTGGACAAGTTTTCCAACAGCTTACAGCCACCTTCCTACCTGTTAATTGCTGAAGTTGGGATCAATGGCAATTCAAGAACCAAAATAGTCTGGCAACATCAGACATCCCTTTCGTTTAAATATAGATGTGGCCAAACAATTGTGTAGAGGAAACAAATGAGAAATTATGCAATTCAGATGAATGCATAGAGTCCTGGTGGAGTTCATGATACTGCCAACACGAATACTGTAGACAAACATGCAAGCAGAAGGTATAAAACATAATAGAGGCTTACCATCATTTTCCAGGCGAGGTATCCCACGAGCCCTCCTCTTCCCTCCTCCCCCGTCACAGGATTCCCAATTCCCCCTCGTCTCATCACATCTTTCACGAACACGATGGCCTCCTCCTCCCTCCCACTATCCCAGTACAAGGAAATCACCTTCTCCAGCATACTGAAACCCGGTTCCAACCCCACGCAGTCAATCTCGTTGAGCAGCCCCACCACGTCCTCAACCGCATGATCCTCGCCGATGAGGCGCTCAATCCACCCGCACGCGATCGACACCATCAGCTCCATGGTCTCCCCGTCGACCCGGTTCTCCTTCCGCAGCCAGTCGAACACCTCGAGGGCGCAGTAGGCGTCCCTCCCCTCCTGCGCGAAGTACACCAGCACCAGCTGGAGCTCCCGCGCCGACAGCCGCTCCACCATGTCCCCGAGCACGTCGGAGGGGTCTCGCACCATCCGCTCCAGCTCCTCCACGGCCTCGAAGAACCCCTCCCCGATCTCATGCGCCTCGTCGCTGGTCAACACCCTATCCAACCGGACGGATGATCCCCGGGGCCTAAGCTGCGCAACCCTGGCGGACCGCACCACCGACAGACAGAGCCCGCGGATCTTGTGAACGGGAATCGCGGCGGAGAGGACGCGGCTGGAGCGGGAGCACGAGGAGGAGAAAGCGATGCAGGAGGACCCCACCGGGGAAGGCAGCGCCATCGCTTCCTACCCCTTCCTCGCGCTGCGTTCCTCAGAGATCGAGCTCCGCCATCACTGCGCTGAAGGGGAGGAAGCCAGGAAGGGGAGAGTGGTCGCCAGCACACTCCCCGCCGCAGCCTCCTTCTGCTGGGTATTCTTTCTTCTTCGCCGTGGACTCCGTTTTTGTGTGAAGTTGGGGGAGGAGGAGACGTGTCGGAGGGGAAAACGAGGGATTTCGAGTGTACATAAATGCCCCACCCGGGGTGGAGGTGAAGAGAAGCGGGATCGGACGACAGGCAGAGCGAGTTGTGGTGCTTTGAGGACCGTTCGATATGGATTAGTGTCTGACCCAACACCGAATTTGCGGCCGCCCGCTCGACCGTACCGGGTTGGACGGTTGACACCAGTACACCACTCCCCTCTCCCCGCGGGGTGAAACATCTCGTGTTCCAAACCGGTCAGGACGCTCCAAGCGCATAGGCCGTCACCTGGGGGTGAGTTAGCGATGTGCCCCTCTTCCGTGCACCGACGAGTGACACTCGCAGAAATCAATGTTTTAAAATTTGATTCGAATCTTGGTCCGATTAATTTGAGAGTCATAAATTAATAATTTATTTTTTATTCATTGTTTTTTGTGCATCTCGTTGGTCTTCGAATTTTGTTTTTTTCTACTTTTGTTCTCTTAGTGGTTTATGTTGGTCTCCTTTACTTGCGTGGCAGTGTGAACTCGCTTTGGCGTTACCACTGCATTGTGCTCCTCTCGAGGATCGCGGAGGTAATTTTTTCATATTTTTCTAAATTTTTAAAATTTTACAGCCTGAGCATTTTCTGCATAAATTTAATATTTTCTTTTCTTTTTTTTAAAACCCTCCCTCACTCCTCCCTCTTCCTCACTCTCGTTCTCTCCCTCTCTCTCTCCACCGTGCCCTCTCTCCCTCTCCCTTTGCTCAGGGCGGCCGACGGAGGTGGGGCAGTCGAGGCGATGAGTTTCGTGGGATGGAGGTCGACGAGGATGGCGTAAGGATCGAGAGGATGGTGGCGGTTCGCGGGGTCGTGAGCCGGTGAGGCTTTAATAATATTTTCTTCGCGGATCAGTGTCCACGGCACCCCAAATCTTCGATGGAGGTAGGGAGATGGACCCCCAGCTCGTGCACTTCCTTTTTCGCGATTTTGGTAGGTCGTGGTGAGCCGAGCGGGCTTATTTGGGCATTTTAGGAAAAATCTATATTTTTAGGGAGTGAGCCGAATCTACTGATTCAACCACATTTTCAGGATTTGAATGGGTCCTCTCGGTGCTAGAGAGGATGGGGATGAGATCCCCCTAGTTTTCCCCTTTGCGTGGGCGCGAACGGGACGTGGAATGGAGTTTTTCTCCGAACTTGCCGTTTTAGAGTTTCTGGGATAGTAGCGGTCCTAATAGGAACCGCCACTGGGCGAGGCGACCCTCTAGGAGGCCGCCTTTCACTCGTCTTACCGTGTTTTAGCCTACAGTTCTTTGATAGACCATCATGCTTGGCTATGCGGTCTATAGGAGATCGCTAGGTTATGGGTTGCGGTCAGGGGGTGACCATCTTCCCCGTTATGAGTCACTTGAGGTCGGGAAGCATAGCGGCCATGCGACTGACTGCTAGGTGATGCCCAGCAGTCAGGCATTGGATCACCATTCTTCCAGGCGATCTGGGAGGGACCGCCTAGTTTCTAATTGTCTAGGGCTATGCGGTCCTGGCTAGACTGCCATGCTTGGCTATGCGGTCCTAGCTAGACTGCCAAGCTCTGGGACAGTCTGGGAGGTGACCGTCTCTCGTCTGTACTTTCTAGAGAGTAGCGATCATTCTGCGGCCATTTTAGTTGGCTTGCAGCCCAAAGTGGACCGTTTAGCTTTTGGCTTGCGGCCCAAGGTGGACCGCCTTTAGCTTGGACGGTCCAAGGAGGACCGCCTCCTAGCTTTCGAGATTTTTGCGCCGTTTGAGCATTAGGTTGGACCCCAGTCGACCCAGTCGTGACCCAGTGGTTGACTTTTGGTCTCGTAAGTGGACACCCCATGGGTTTCATGTCCATGTTTTGGGGTGTCTGGAGGTACCATGTTATCTCGATTAGCGTGCCCATAGGTTTGAGAGTCCCGGTGACTCCACGTGTTTCGAGCTTTTGTGTTACGCTTGGTCAAGTCATCGTGGCTTAGTGTGAGTGCAGTGAGGTTTCCCCCGTACGTCGTGAGTTCTCCGGAAGGTGGTTTCCGAGGGGGCCATGCGTAAGGCCTGTGGACTGTGAGTCCCATTTACCCAGCCTGGGGCTGGAGGTTTTCTTGGTTCCCTTTTTGAGGGAATGGTCTCTGTAGTCGTGAACTACCTGTGAGTCATCATGCTGAGGTTTCTGACCCTAGGGTTAGGGCAGATTGACGGCATGGCGCCGTTCGGTGCAACGGTCTTGACCTCGAGTATTGTGACTCAAGGACCATTGGATTTAGCGAGTCTAGAGGACTATCCAGAGTCCAGTGGCTTAGCACCACTTGGTTATTCATGACTTTCGCATAGGGTGCGTGCGTGGTTCTCAGAGTTTCTCCTCGGAGAGTGGTCACATTAGTGACTCCCCACTAGTCGTAGCCTTCTGACACGTGTGTGGTCCCACCAGGGAGTGGTGGCGAGACTTTACCCGAGAGAGACGGCTTTAGGCTGGTTGCCATGGGCCTCCTACAGTGGCGGCTCGAGTCTGAGCCGGGAGGAAGAACCAGCTAGAGGGCCTTACGTAGTGCAGTGAGTCAGTGTGTGCACACGTGGTCGGGGACTTCGGACACGTGCTAACAAGCACAAGCACGACCCCGACTAGACCCTTGTCAGTGTTACTTGTGTCTGTGTCTCAGTTTCTGCCTGGGGCGAGTAGGGAGACACTGAGGCGCGGTGTAAGACATCAGGGGATGCATCCAGCTGTGCTTCTAGTAGGTAGGTACTCCTGTCACGTGAGTCGTGACTCTCCTATTTTCGGGTTCCGCTTCCCATCTACGAGATGTGGCTTCTGGACCATTCCAACGTGTTTTATTGAGGTGGTGGCCAGAGGTACTGGTAGGAATTACCGAGGCCTCGTCGTGCTAGTGTGGGACTATGCGGTCCCGATTGGTTGTTCCTGTGTAGGTAGGCTTTCGCGACAGGGTTGCCGTGAGTGTCTCCTCGGTAGGCCTGGTGTTAGAGTGGTCTGGTTCCTGATTGTGAGATTGGGATTTTCCCTTTCTGTTGCCAATAGGAGTAGCTGTAGTGCCGAGTTTTGACTGGTCACCGATTCGTTGTTCCTGTGTTCTGGCAATTCCAACACGAGCATGGCCATTTCAAACACAAGTTACCTCGTGTCGTTCTTCAGTTTCCTGCACGAGGGTTTATTTGAGTTGGGCTTGGTACTTGAGAACACCTACCTTGTGGGTGATTTGGATGACGAACAGAGGTAAATAAGAGTAGTCTACTGCAACTGCAACCCGATCAGAAACTTGAACGGAGAAAGATATAGCAGTAACTGATGAGCAGGAAGAAGATAGCAACCAGAGATGCAGTAGACGATGAAGAAGACAACTTCTTCATGGAACAACGGCAATAACTAGTAGTTTCCTTCTTCCACCACCACGGCAACAGTGGTAGTAGGAGAAAAGCCGATCAGAGGAAGAAGATGAATAATATGCAGCAGTAGCCCACGATCTTGGAAGAAGTCTTGCTCCTTTTGCTGATGATCAAATAGGAAAACCAGTGCGTAGGAAGAAGAGGAAAGAAGAAGCAGCAGAGGGCTCCTTCACGATGCAGCAATCGCAACAGGGACCAGGCAAGAAGAAGAAGCAGAGGGCAATGGTGGTTATTTGTGCAGGGAAAATAATACCAGCAGTAACCATGGCTTGCTCGATGAGGACTTATTTATAGATTTTAGGTTTTAACTTCCTACTAGGAAATAAATTTCCCATGTAAGAATCCTATTAGCACATAAACTCTCTTGGTATTAATCCTACTTAATCTAAACTTTCCTCAACCTGCAGTCAGTATCCCAGTTAGAACGAAACACTGCATATTTTAATCCTTGAAGAATATAGCGCCCAGGCAGGGGGCGCTCTTTGAGAAATGGCACCTTAACCAGGGGCGCTCTTCCCTTGTTTGCTGGATGACTCTTTTAATTGGCCCATATGTGTAGGTGTTGTTTGCATGTGTGTATGTTTTGGGCCTTGAGTATTTATTTATTTTAATCTATTTAGGAACTTTCATTCCAATAAATTTGTCAGGGTTGCTACATCTGTCCTCACTCAGACATTACATCTGATTCGAGTCACATGCTAACTCTACCACGATAGAAGAGTGCAACACAACCAACCGACAAGATCACGGTCCACACAATGCCAAATTCAAACTCACAGGGAACTTCTCCCACGTTGAATACAACCAACAAACCAACAACCTCAATAACACCTGCAGAATCTTGGCTCCATTCTCAACATAGAATCACGGGACACAATTGCAAACTGGGTTACATCAAGGCACAATTACAGCTAAACACATGGCTTGAAAGAAACTAGCCACGCACAGCTTACCAACATGGACCCATAACAATTCTTAGAATAATGCATCTCTAGGACCACGATCACATCCCGAGAGTACAACTTCCAAGAAATACAAATAAAGAAAGGGTACTCAATTAGCATATTTGCCAACAGATTTCCCCAATTCTCAAAACTGCTAGTGCCAACCACCACAAAGCCACAAGGAATGACACTACAACCAATAACATCAAGGCACATACAGCCAAGACGAAGACACATCGAGGCAACAATCCTCTCGGCTCGCTAGAATCTTCCAACCAACGATCCTCGACCAATAAGTAATAAGCCCACACGCTTTCGCTGTGCACTCTACACAACACACAAAGGCAAAAGAAACAACTTAGCAACCGCATCTTAGCACACCTCTCGGCGCCATCACAACTCACGAACTGCAATGTACCACGCCTCGAGTACTGATCCTGCTAACAACCGATCACAAGTCGCCATAGTGTAAATCAGCGTGCTAAAAGCCACATCACAAGCCACCAAGAATACCAATCTCAGCTTATCCTCACGTCCTGAAATGATTACTAAACCTTCACAGCACAATAGCTATCAAACACAACATGCCAAACACGGTGCACAACGGCCTCCAACACACAAATCGAGTCCAAAGCCAGGCCACCGTCGAAACAAGAGCAGATCAGGTTCAAAATAAACACAGTCCACACATAAGTAGACACAGGACAAAGGCTTCACCGAGATAGCACTTCCAGAACTTACCTTAGAAAGACGCCATAACCAGAATGAGAAAGATCAAGCTCGTCTAATAGCAGCTCACCAGGAAAGAAAATCCTAGGTTCGACCGAGCACTCTCTCAATGAGGCATTCAAACAACCACATCAAAGCACAACCTTAACACCTCAGGGGCTGAGCAAAGCTCAAGTGGAACGGCCAAAACAACATAATCTCCTCAAGAGAACATGCACAGCCATCATAGAGCCCAGCAGCCACCTGAACACACCACAGAAAAAGTAAACACTGCACCACAGATTCACATTTGTTGGGAAATTTCGCCCAACACAGCACAATCGAGAACAAAACTGTAACAAAAGAACACTCTTCGTCACATCCTAACGAGAGTAAAAACCATCTCTCACAGTGCCAATACAGTGCAGGCAAGCACTCACGCAAAAAGTAAAGTGGTACAGAAAACATAAAACCTATGCCAGCTACCGACTGTACTGGACCTTATGGACTCTGAGCACTGTAATATCTTGAATTCCCATGTACTTCCATACATCCTTTGCAACACCTGCTCTAATACCAATTGTGATGACCCAACATCCGAGCTCAGGTAAATCCGAAACCACTTGGATCTTGAGAGGCCTCCCAAGAGCTGTAAAGCTCCGAAGGGATCAATGGAGTGTGCAGAGGTGTATAGTAATTGTTTACTACCTTATCTGGAAGTTCAATGTATTCCTGGATCTCCTGCCTTGCCCTCTTTCACTTCTTGCTCCGGTGGCTAAATTAGATCCACTGCCACTAAGGTGCATCCAGTAGAGCTTCATCGCCCTGTTTTAGTGGGTGACAAGGTCAAGAAGATGGTGCTCTTACTCCATCGGCCCATGGATTTCTCCGAGGAGATCCTCCCTGTTTTTTCAAAGAGGACGAGTATGCAAACTTCATCCAACTTCATCAGCAGTGCACTTTTTGACCAGCAGCACAAACGAAACCCTCTATCCATCTTCACTCACTAGATGTTCGACGAAATGCCCCATACAAATGCCTATCACAAGATTGCCTGCACTGGCTCCATCACAATGCCCTAGGGCATGCAGTTCAGAGAGTAGAGCATCCTCGGCATCCGAAATTCTCTCACATCAACTGCTGAGAATCAGAATATTATCATTAGTTTTGCCCTACTGTCATGTTCTTCGTCGTGGACTTCGGCCACCACCCTATACACAAGGCAGCAACTCACTCACTCTTATGGACTTTTTTGCCGAGAAATGCCAGCTTGTTCAGCGATCTGTGAGGTTTGTTTGGAGGCATATCAAGTGTTTGATTGAATGTAGTAAGCAGCTCTAGTTTGAGGAAGTGTGATTATATCAACTAATTGTGTGATTATTCAGACAACTGTAAGGTGTTCGATGAAATCCCCAAGGAAGACATGCTCTGAGCTCAGATCAGATGAGAAGACCTGATTCCTTGATAGGATCCAGCATTACATGTTCATCCATCGATGCCGCCCACCACCTAAACCACCACGGGAGCCACCCTGGATGCTAGGGAAAAGTCTATGCTCGATCCTGTAGGCAACATGTTTGTGAAGATGCCCATTAGTTTAGCTATCTGTGAGACTTCTATGCTGCCTGCCAACTGTTCGACGAAATGTAAAAGCATGGAATAGGCCATGACCAAGCGGGAAGACACAGTTCCATGGTGTTCAATGACATCCTACACCTTCGTCTTGTTGCATAAATTGGTGTTCTGCAAACTTCGTATTTGCAGTTTCTTACCGATCATTCTTTTCCTTTGCTCGACCTTGAGGACAAGTCGATTTTAAGGGAGGAGTATTGTCAGGTATTGAGTGGCTTGCACTACGTGTTGTTAGGTTTGTGCTTATAAATGCAATTTGGAAAAAGATGAGGATATTCTTGCTATAACTATGTAAAAAAGAGTTCCCAATTAAATGCCACCTCGGCACCCTGTTCATTCTCCTGTTCCGCTGTAGTGCTATAAAGGGAATACGAGAGGAATGGGAGGGGAGATTTGAATGTTGGATTGCCGTTTCCTTGTAATCTTCTTACAGGAGGACAGTGGCCCTCGAAGCCCACTTCACCATCTTCGCCCCTTCTCTTCTTCTTCCTTGCTGTTCTTGCTCCTCGACGTCTACAGCGACTAAATCCATCGCTCGGATCTCTGAACCGGAAGAATCGTAGCCGAGCACCGAGCCCACGACAAACGAGGCTCCCACGTTTGCAGCAAGTAACTGCGGGGCTCATCCCACAACTATTTCGCGTTACGGGGACCAATCAAAGAGAGCTCTAAGTCTCTAACAACAAAAAATGTGACCCACACGGCCACAAAAGCCTGAACCAACAAATCTCCCCCTATTTCCCACAGGTTACAGGAAGAATTAGAACCGCCCCACACGTACCTCGTCCTCCGCATTGCAGTGGTGCTTGTAGATGGCGAACAGGAACCGGCACCTGTCGCCGAGCGCCTGGACGTCCCCGCAATGGTCGGTCGTCGCAAGCGCCACGGCGGCCCGGTGGAGCCGCTCGAGCTCGTACCGTATGGCCTTCTGGAAGAACAGAAAAATCAAGATCGGTGACTCGGGCGCCGGGCTCACCAGGCACCCCCCTCCCGCGCTGGCATAGGCCGGCGCCAGCGGAGGAAACGATAAGCCGCCGGAAGTCGACGACGAGGGCTCCACCGACTCCAACGGCCCCTGCGGTATCAGCGCCAGCATCCCATTCCCCGTCAACGGCGTCGCCATATCCAGCCACTCCTGGCTCCCACCTCCTCCTCCTCCTCCTCCTCGGACTCTTCCTGCCGCCAGCAACCCCAACACCACAGCTGCCCCAGAGGCCGCCCCATCCCACCGATGCCAAGATATATGCCCTCTCTCTCTCTCTCTCTCTCCCCAGAGGCCGCTTCATAAGAGTAAGGAGAGCGGGAAACAAAGAGAGGATAGTGGAAGAAATTCCTAGTTTTAATATTTTTCTGTGTACTCCATTTAATTAATTAATTAATTAATTTACGTAAGCCGACGGTGAGACCGTCAGAGGGACTGATCCACCGTTGACGTCGGGTTTGTTTACAAGGTGGACACGTGGCCCGATAGTGACGGGTACACGTCAGCATGGATGCCATGGCCCCCGTTTGCTGTGTCTGGCAGCGTGCTTTTGCCAATGACTTCGTGCCGCGTAGCGCGCTTACTAAAGGCTACCTTTGGGAACGGCCTTGAGGAGGGGACATGGAACGCTAGATATGAAAGTATTTTAACCCACGTTACCACACTCTTCCACAATTGTTGCAATCCACCCCAAATATAATTCTATTTTTTAAAAAAATTCTAAGGCCCTCTTTATTTTTCGGGGTGTATTTTTGGCATAATTTATGAATTTTCAAAAATTAGAAAAATTTCTAATTTCCTAACCATTTAACCCCCCCCACCCTCTCTCTCCTCTCACGCCATCTCACTCCCTCTCTCCCGTTCTCTCTCGTTCTCTCACCCTCTCAGCTCTGGCTATAGACGGAGGTGACCGTGGGCCAGGTAACGACGCTGGGAAGCTATTGAGACGCGTGGTGGATCGAGGATCGGTGCAGTTTTGGCACGATCCTGAACGGTGGATTCAAAGCTGGTGGTTCAGTTCGCGTAGTGATTTTTGGCGTGGTTTAGTCACTTCGACACTCGATTTCTTCAGTGGAGGTAGGGAGATGAATCGCTACTTCATTCTGCACGTTTTCCCTACTCCCGTGCGGGGTTTGGTGCTCGATTGGGGGAGATCGGGCCGGTTTAATGAAAATCATAGTTTTTGGGGTTTGTAGGGTTCACCGGAAAATGGCAACCATTCTTAGCTTAATTAGTGTCAAAACGACCGCTGGGATGTCAGGATCCCATTCCCGCTAGTTTCGTGGCGATCGGTTGTCATTTGGGGCTGGTAGGAGTGTGGGAACCCCGGTGACTCATTTAGGGTCGATTCGTCGGAATCGCCCCGATCTCACGATTTAACGCTTACATGTGGTGTTTTTAGCCCCCAGGTGTGTTGAATGGTCGTGTGCGTCTGTTTCCCCTGTGCTTCGACGTGAATGGGGCGTGGAACGGGCCGACTCGACCATTCCCCTATTTTGTTCACCGATTTTGTGTACCGGTCGTTCCAGTGGCCGTCACACGTGTAACGGTCCCATGATAGACCGTTACATTCCGTTGGTCATTTCACGTTCTTCGAGGTTGGGTTGGTGTGACAGACTAACATAGGATCGTCACATGGTTGTAACGTGCCTAGGGTGGTGCGTTACGTTCTTGGTGTGATGGACCAGCATGGGACCGTCACATGGCTGTAATGCCCCTATGGTGGTGTGTTACATTCTGGTGGTTTTCGAGGGTTGTGGTTGTCAGTTGCTCGAAGATCGTGTCTGCCTCGAAGATCAGGTCAGTCGATTAGCCCTGACGGACCTCCCCTTGTGTGTCAGGTTGTGTAACGCCCCTAGTTTGGTGCGTTTCATGGTTCATGTTAGTGGTTTTGGGTCTGTTGGCCCTGGCGCACCTGTCCTGGTGCATTAGGCTGGTGTAACGCACCTATAGAGGTCCGTTACATGCCCTTTCATCCGAGTTGTGGTCTGGTTGCCCTCACGCCCCTACCCTGGTGTGTTAGAGCCGGTAACGCCCCTATGGTGGTGCGTTATGGTCTTGTTGTTGGCTGTGATGGCCGTTATTTTGTTCGTGTGTTGGTCTGTCTTAGGTTTGTGTTTTAGGATGGTGTCTGTATGTCGGTGGTTTCTGGATCGGTCGGTTCAGGTGATTGGGTGTGATCTTTTCCTTGACTACGACAGTTCCCTAACGACTTGATCTAGACCTGCTAGTGTCCTTGACTCTGGTTTTGTAGCGGCTTTCCTTGATTGACGGGTTCGCCTAGAGGTTGATTGATAGTTCGCTCTGCCCAGAGTGCTGTCGTTGTCTATCGCTCCGATTTCTGCTGGTCTTGGCTTGATCTTGTGGTTTGCCCATGACCCGTGGATGTCTGTTGACATCCTATGAGGGCAGTGACCATGATGGGATAGCCAAGAGTGCTTGTGTGTGATGTCTGTGTATGTCTGCGTGTGTGTCGTGTCTGGTTTCGGTCAACCCAGTGAGACCAGGGGTTGACAAGCAACCTTGTCTGCGTCTCGACAGTTCTGTCTAGTTCGAGACCGTGTTTCTGGATGCCTCGAGGTATCGTTTTATCTCAATTTGCATATCCAGATGTGTTGAGGGTTCTTGGTGTCCCCTCGGGTCTCCGTGAGTTGTTTCCTACGGAGCATTGTTTCCTCTGGCTTAGGTTTAGACCGATTTGGCTGCTTGTTCCGTTGTCTGTGACGATCTTACCTCTGAGTCGTGAGACTCAAGGATCGTTACGTGAGTAGGTCTAGCTGCCTTATCCTGAGTCTGTCGGCAATTTCTTGTGCTGCCATTGGTACTTTGGAGTACAGGTGACAGTGCATGATTAGCCTGTCTGTACTTCAGCACTCGTGTTTTGAGTCTCTGTATCTTGTGAGCCTCCACTAGTCGTAGCCTTATGGCACGCTTTGGTGTGATGGCTCTTGTAGCAGGGCACTTTCCCAGTTTATGGTTTGTAAGCTAGTTCCGTGGGCCCCCGGTCCAACCGTAGCGTCCTTCGGAGGGGTAATACTAGCTAGAGGCCTAGCTTAGGTAGTGGGCCAGTGTGTGCACACGTGGTCAGGGACTTTGTGTTACATTATGTCCCTATTATTTTTGATGGTGTTAAGACTATGAACATTGTTATATGCTCGTGTCGTTTTTGTGAACTTCGTGTCATTTTTAGTCCATGTTGTTCTTATACGCCGTGTTGTTTTTGTGAACTTCGTGTCGTTTTTAGTCCGTGTTGTTCTTATACGTCGTGTTGTTTTTGTGAACTTCATGTCGTTTTAGTCCGTGTTGTTTCTATACGTCGTGTCATTTTTGTGAAGTTCGTGTCGTCCATTTTTCCATGTTTTAGTCAGGGTGCCCCCCACTCTCTCTAGTTCTTCATCTTCTTCCTCCTTGATCCAGGGTGTGAAGCTCTTTCTTGAGAGTGATTCCCACCCCTATCCCCTTTGCTGGATGTGACTTCCAGCCACTGCCACCGCCTCCATTCGTGCCGCCATCAAGCTGCCACGATCCATTTTCTGGCCTACTGCCCAAAACTTTGACATGCTGGATAGAAAGTGAAAGACGAGCTTGGATCTCCATATCCGATTGTTGGATCGAGTTGAGATTTTATGGTTTGTTCCCCTCGTCTCCCCCTGTTCCCAGTTCAATTTTCACATAGATCAGCCTCCGTTTAAGCCTCCTCCCACCTATCTTTCCACCCCTCGCAATCTACCCATCTGTAGATATGTGGGACAGTAACCTGAAGATCTATTTTCCCACCCCCAAAAACACCTCAGATCGCCACCAAATTTGATGTGCGTGACCCTCTCTTCCCCCTCTCTCACCCATAAAATCCCCAAGATCTAGATCCATCATCTTCCCTTCGGTCAAACCCCATTCTCAGGCAGATCTCTGTCTGTCCTGTCTGTTCTGTAACCCAAGCCAGAAACATCATAGTGGTACAGAGTTTTTTCATTTTGAATCCGACCATTGGATGGATGTGAAGTTCACATATGTTGTAGCTCTTTAAGCCTACTTTGCAACGGCATTGGTTTCACTCCGATCCGCCTCCAGATCTGAGCACATGAAGCATTTTTGCTGGGTCACACAGGTCTGTCCCGAGACTGGACTGTGGGATAGTGTTAGGAGTTAAATCCCAATAAATATCCCGACTCTAATCCAGTGACCGCCGCTCCCGGGGATTGACTAGGGACACTCCATCAACGTCCCAGCCAGCTGCTGCCACCAGGAGATGTCCGGACGCCGCCATCCAAGCAGTTGCACCCGCTTGCTGTCCTGCAGGCCCAAGCAGAACCAAAGCGAACCGAACCGACAGTCTGCCTCCGCCCCGAGCGCCTCACAGATGTGCTGCCCGTCAACCCAAGATCGATGCTCCTAATTTGCTATTGTAGCCTATTACCTCCCTGCATGGAGTGAGCTGTAATTTTAGTGTTGTAATAATTATATTTACTGTACCGGGAGTTACGATTCTTGGCTGGGAAGGTCCTCCCCACGTCCCGAGCATGGATGTGCGTTTTCGCTCCTCTCTCGTAGCTTTGCTCATTCCATATATGTTTGAACGCCACGCTTGCTTGAGTTAGGAACTCTAGCCCATTCAAATAACATTACCGCTGTGAGAGAGCGTACGTGACCCATCTTGTGACCCGATCCGGGCACGAAGGATTGTTGACCACCCTTGACTCACGACCAGTTTCTCAACCGCACAGATCCACGCGCTTCTCTTGCTAGGGATGAGTCGCAAGCTTGTGCTTCTTGGTATCGAGTTGGTCGCGTCATTGCTGGTCGCATTATCAAATTGGTCCCGTCGTCACCTAGAGTCCCAGGTTCGCGTCAAATCAGTACTGAGTCGCATCCCGTTCTGCATTAGATTGGTATCAGAGCGAGTTGAGTCTAGGATAGTCAACATAGCACGGTCTAAGTCTAGGAAAGTCTTGTCCAAGGTGTTGCACCTCAATCCTTTTTCTAATATATGAAAAGGCACTGCCAAAACAATAGGTTACGCCTATTTGGAAGGTAGCCTCCTTGCGTAAGTTGGGTCTTCAGATCAACATCTCCGCCAGCTATTATATACTGGTTTGAGTCTAGGTTCTTCATTTCACATTAATCAGTGCATTCCAACCTCTATGTCATTCCATGCCCACTTGTCTACCAGTTTGCATTCAACTTCAACACATGTCCGTCATGTAGTCTCCCCTTCCCCGATTTCCCATGGATTCCCAGTCGCCCAGGCGATATGACCGTTGGCACACCCATGGGCTTGGAAACCATCCCATCTCCTTCAGTAGGCCCGAAGCCTCAGACTTTTATGGCTCCAAAGTCCCGAGCGACTAATTACATTGGGAAGCCACCATGGACAAATATTTTGATTGTTACCACATGTTCGAGGCCATGCAATTCTCTTTTGCCAAGGAGAGGCTTTTGCACGAAGCCAATGATAAGTGGAGATGCGTTGAGAGCTTGAGAGAGATTAGGCGGTAAAGGCCCATCAAGACTTGGTACAACATGAAAAATGAGCTTAGAAGGACCTACCTACCCCACCCAGTCACCCCCAACCAAGAAGATCATAGTCGGAGACAGGGCCCCGCACGTAGATGAGCCTAAGTCCAAAACTAGGACCGGTGAGTGTGGACGAATCCACCATGATGCACCTATTTCAAACCCCACTACCTTTGCTAAACTCTTGAAAATCATTTCAGATCGGTTGGATAGGTTGGATAGGTTGGATAGGATGTGTTCACGTATTGGGCCACCGAGTCCCCCTAGCCCACCTCCGAGGCAGGACGAAGTCATACCCGAACCTAAGGAGGTTGTGGTTGGAAATCTCAACCCAGTGCCATCTACGGAGACCCAAGGTCCTCCCTCCATCATAGGGGATGCCCCTTCCCAATCCGAGGGAGATGTTTTGCCACCCTTTGATCTTCAACCGGAGCCATACTTCCTTCCCAAGGGTGATCTGATCATTGAAGAGCCACTAAACACTTGTGCATGCAGTGTGTGTGTCTGTGCGTATGTGTCATGTCAGGTTCCGGTCAACCCGGTGAGACCAGGGGTTGATAGGCGGCCTCGTCTGTGTCTCGGCGGTTCTATCCAGCTCGAGATAGTGTTCTGGATGCCTCGGGGTACTGTTCTACCTTGGTTTGCCTGTCCAGGTGTACTGAGGGTTCTTGGTGTTCCCTCGGGTCTTCGTGAGTCGTTTCCTGTGGAGCATCATTTTCTCTGGCTTAGGAGTAGACCGATTGGCGGCTTGTTCCGCTGTCTGTGACGATCTTGCCTCCGAGTCGTCTGACTCAAGGATCGTTATGTGAGTAGGTCTAGTTGCCTTGTCCTTAGTTGTCGGCAGTCTCTTGTGTTGCCATTGGTGCTTTGTAGTACGGGTGACAGTGCATGATTAGCCTGTCTATACTTCAGCACTTGTGTTTTGAGTCTCTATGTCTTGTGAGCCTCCACTAGTCATAGCCTTACGGCATGCTTCGGCATAACGACTCTTGTAGCGGGGCACTTTCCCAGTTTACGATTCTTACGCTAGTTTCATGGGCCCCTGGTCCAACCGTAGCATCCTTCAAAGGGGGAATACTTGCTAGAGGCCTGGCTTAGGCAGTGGGCCAGTGTGTGCACACGTGGTCAGGGACTTTGGACTTGCATCGTCAGACATGACCCTGACTAGTCACTCGCGTTATGGTACTGTTCTGGTTCTAGCAGTGTCTTTGTCTCGGCCTAGTTCTTGCGATAGTTGACGTGGACAAGACACTAGTAGGCGCAGCATAAGATGTCAGTGGACGCAGCTGGATGTTCTTCTGGTAGTGAGGCACTCTAGTCACGTGGCACGTGGCTCCTTGTGGTTCTCTTTGCATTTCTTGTGTGTCATGACCTTTCTGGGTTAGCCTTCTCTTGGCTTTTCCTGAGGTCAGTGTCCTGTCGCATGCACGACATTCTAGTCATGCATGGGGTAGTGTGCACGACGTTCTGGTCATGTTATCTGTCATCTGTCTAGGTTTACCTAGGTTTCCTTGTTGTTCTTGTAGGTCTTCGCCTTAGGCCTGACGTCTTGTCGGCGGATCGACAACTCTTGACTTCATCAGATCAGAGTCTGCCCTTCTGTCATTGCTTGGAGTAGTTCTGGGAGCCAAGGTTAGTTCGCCAGTCGCGCCTGTTCAGTATGGTTCTTTCCCTTTCCTTTTTAGCTCCCCCAGCTCTTAGCTTGCTCCCTACTCCTGCACCCCTTTTCTTTATAGCTTTGGAGTTTAGTTTTCCTGCTTTACTACACCTGTTGCTTACCAGTTGTTTACCTGTTATTTTGGCGTGTTACTGCGTATTTTTTAGTGGGGATCCGCGTGACCCCTACTGAGCCAGTGACACGAGGCTCACCCCTACTTTTCAGGTGGGACGTGGTTCGTGCTGCTTCCGTGGTTCCTGGTGTGCGAGTTCGTAGTTGCCAGCTGGTACCATCGTCGGGCTTCCCCCGACTTTCTGGTACGTCTTTTCTTTTCTGACGACTGTACTGTTAGACTGGTTGTCTTCCTTTGGGCTGGACGCTGGTATATAATTGTTAATTTAAACTGTTAATTAAAAAGTAATTTTATTTCAACTACTTTAGCAAACCGATCTAATGAAATTTAATTACTTACTGTTATATCTTTGTGGCTTCAATGTACTACACGACAGTCCTTTTATCCCTTCAGGAGCTTTCCCGCTCTTGGGAGGCCTCGCGGGTTTCAAGCGGTATCGGGTGTATTTGATAGTCCTATCCGGTATATCTGGTATCCGGGATCCGGGTCGTCACAGGTGGTATCAGAGCATTGTTGTGTGAAGTACATGGGAATCTGAGATATACAGTCTCCAGAGTCCTTGAGTCCAGTACAGTCGGCCAGTTGAAGGCTAGAGGAATTTGCTGGCTTAGGTTTTACAATTCTCTATCGCTTCATTTTCCACTTGTTGTCTTGTGCGTGTTGGATTAGCACTGTGCGAGATGGTCCTGCTCTCGTCAGGATGTGACGAGGTGTTTCTTTTTCATCATGGTGTCTATCTCGATCATGATGTACTTGGCAGTGTTCACCGAAAGGCTCGAACCTGCAATACTTTGTTCGAGGTTTTTTCATAATTTGCTCAGGTTGCTATTGACTTTTAGCGTTGGTTTGATGGCCATCCACATTCTTACGTTGTTTTGGTCATCCCAGCTTAAGTCTGTTCGGCTCCTGATGTGCTTCGCTTCTAATTGAAGTGCTTGATTGGATTCTGTGGTTGAGAAGATGCTCAAGCGAGCTAGGATTTTCCCTTCCTGGTGAGCTTTTATCGTCGAGCTTGATGTTTCCCATCCCGTCTGGTGGAGTCTTTTTGAGGTTTGCCTTGGAATTGCTGTCTTAGTGATGCCTTTGTCCTGTGTCTGCTTAAGTGTGGACAATGTTTATTCTGAGTCTGATTTGCTCTTTGCTTTACGGTTGCATGGCTTTGGACCCATTCTTGTGTTAAGAGCTGTGGTGTACCGTATTTGTCGTGCCGTGTCCAACGACCGATTTGTTGTGAAGACTCATTTATTGTCTCAGGATGTAAAGGTAAGCTGAGATTTACATTTTTCCTTGTGCTTTGTGCTGAAGCTAGTACTGATCAGCCCTGTCGGCCTCTCTTGCATTTCACACACACATCCCTCGCTCCGTTCTTTATTAACCTGTTCATATCCATGTCTTCCCATCCTCACACTCACATCTACACATTTCACATCCACACATTCACAATCACTTTTTTTCATAAACCAAAATTTTCTTCATTCCATCACATGTCAAACGTCACATACATATGTGTATCAAAAGACCAGAAAAAACCAGAAGAAAGAACAAAAAGCATAATGTGTCAACAAAACCAAAAACCAAAAAAGTGTGTCACTTGACCGGTCTATCTCCTGGGCCGCCACTGTCCCCGGTGCCCTCATGCCGCTTTGGCGGTGGCTCCATGGCGCTATGCTCCTGTTCCCATGGGCATCTCCGCTCCACCTCCTCATTCCTCCGGCGGGCGAAAGAGCTAGCCAAAATGTCTCCCACCGACGTGCTCAGTGCCGCGCTCCGCGAGCCTCCTGTTGCACCGCTTTGGGACACAGTCCGCTCAGGTGCTCGACCCATCAGCCGGACGGTCCGCTCCATGGTCCGGAGCTCGATCTTCAAATCGTGGACCTGAAGTCGTGCCTCACGAGCCTCGATCCGGTACCACTCTATGTCCACCACTTCTCCACTCAGCTGGGTCACTTCCCCCCGGAGTCGGTCAATCTCTTCCCGGAGACGGGGTACCTCTACCGCTTCTGCCAATGCTGCGGCTAATTCTCTCGCCTGCACATTACATTTGCATCATGGTTAGTTTAAGCACATGCAGATTTTAGGAAAAGTTTGGTTTCTTACCTGCTCCGCGAGGGTAGCCTTGGCCTCCTCGGCTCGAGCTACGGCTCGGGTAAAATCTGCGTCTCGCTCAGCCTGTCCCCCGGCAGGCTATGTAGAGGAGGACGGCGCATCGTGTCCGGTCCTCTGGGCTCCCTCGGCTCGCTACATTTTCAAAGGTCAGTCAATTTGCATAAACGTTTTAAGTCTAAGAAAGCTCACCAGAAGCTCCAGAGCCACTCGGTACTCATCCCGCTGCTGCACCGTGGCGTGGAGTAGTCCCTCAAGCTCGGCAATGCACCCTTGTGGGTCTAGCTGCATTTAGAAACAAGATCATGCATATAGGAGTCAATCATATAGTACAAAAGGTTGAGTTTAGCATTTCATACCGGTCGTCGGGTACCACGGAAGACCTGGTTGCCGTACCGACGGGTAAAGGCTATCAAATACGCCTCATCACTATTAGCCCGTTCTATCACGGCCTTGCCCTTATGCTTCCAGTCTTGAACATATTTTCTGGCTCGGCCGCTCCAGTCGATGTTGCTGCCAATCACTTTGGCAGATTTTCCTGGGCGCTCGTCATGTCGGTGTGGGAATCTCACCACGGGCTGATGTACTCCCCGCGTCCTCATTATTAGACAATAGTGAAGTGGCTCGATCATGTTAATACAATGGATCCAGATGTCCCATCCTCGGTAGGCTGGGGAAGCCTCGACCCACGGCTGCCCCGCATAATCCTCATCCCTGTACGGTGTCCAACGCACCTGAAAGGGCCATTCAAAGCATTTGTTAGCATTCATATCAGCATATGGAAGCATATAGAAACATGTAGAAGCATATAGGAAATTCAGGCTTTTATCGATGCATGTGGGAATGAGTCAAGGTCCTCTTGAATCGCCCGAGTCGACTGCTGAATTGACCCTGTGCTTTGGGCTATGTTCCACTGCCTCGCGATGGGAATCTGACCTGGATATAGCTCGACTCCTCGGCCGATCCCAGGCAGGTATGTAAAAGCCCAGAACTACATTTTAAGAAATGTTAGCATTTCAGTTAATCAAAATAGAAGGCATAATAGAGGAATTTAGGCATTTTACCTGCAGAAAAGGTGAGAAGCCACATAGCATTGTCACCTAGTCAGTCGCACTGAGCGAGTGGAATAAGAAGGCCAGCACCGCTGCTCCCCATGAGTATTTCCTCACTCTGCTCAGATCTGCTAGCAGATGTGAGAGCCGACAGCTGATCACGTCTGCCCGAGTCGTGAATAGGAGCTTCCCAAACAAAAACATCAAGAAGCGTCTAAGGACCCTGTCTCCCTCTGGTCCCGGCTCCGCCGCCACGCTCGGACGTGCCTGCTCGACCACCCGGTCGATGTGCTACTCCGGTAATTCTCCCACTACTACGGCTGCTCTCTGGAGTCCCAAGCTTTCTTGCAGCACCGACTGCGATAGTTGGGATGATGGATGCCCCGGCCTCATCAAATCCAAACCGAGTAGCTCTTGAGCAAGCTCCCGGTAGTCCACATATGCCCACCCGGTCACAGCCTTGCCGTGTACTCGCAAGCTGCTGATCCAGGCCATATCTTCTAGAGTTGGTATCATATGCCCCCAAGGGAATACAAATGCTCGGCTGACCAAGTCCCATCTTTCATGCAAAGCCAGTAGGAGGGCTATGTCTACTCTTGCAACTTCAATGCTTAGGACTTCCCCGAAGCCTATGGCAGCCAATCTCTCTCGTTGGTACTCCGGCAGTGCAAGGTAGACCACCCGAACTTGTAACCACGTAATCTGTGTTTGTCTTTTCCCCTGCATGTTTAGGTCATAGGGTCAGTCATAGAGTCATAGGGATTATTTGCATTACATTTACCAAAATAACGTAAGGATGTGTACGGCCAGCACACCAACGCTAAAAGTCACCAGCCACCTAAACAAATGATAGAAAAACCTTGAACAAAGTACTACAGACTTAAGCCTTTCGGAGAACTCTACCAAGTACAACATGATCGAGGCAGACATTACGACAAAAAAGAAGCACCTTGTCACATCCTGACGAGAGAAGAACCATCTCGCACAGTGCTAATCCAGCATGCACAAGATGACACATGGAAACGAAGCGATCATAAATCGCGAACATAATGCCAGCGAATGACTGTACTGGACTTTCAGGACTCTAAAAACTGTATATCTCAGATTCCCATGTACTTCACATAACAACGCTCTGATACCACCTGTGACGACCCGGATCTCGGATACCGGATATACCCGATAGGACTACCGAGTAAACCCGATACCACTTGGAACCCGTGAAGCCTCCCAAGAGCTGTAAAGCTCTGAAGGGATAAAAAGATTTTTGTGTAGTACATTAAAGTCGCAGATATAATAGTAACTAATTAAATTTCATTAGATCGGTTTGCTAAAGTAGCAAAAATAATTTTTTTTTAAATTAACAATTTCAATTTAACAATTATACTATAGTCTAGTACAAATTAAAGGCAAGTACAGTCTAACAGGAAAGAAGACATACACTGAGGTCGGGGGAAGCCCGACGTAGGTACCGCTGGCAACTACGAACTCGCCACACCAAGAACCGCGGAAGCAGAACGACCCACCTGAAAAGCACGGGTGAGCCTCGTGTCACTGGCCCAGTAGGGGTCACACGGATCCCCACTAAAAAATAACGCAGTAACATGCTAAAATAGCAGGTAAACAACATGAGTAGTAAAGCAGGAAAAGCTAAACTACAACTAGAGAGTTGTAAAAGAAAGCCAAAAACGGAAGGAGTAGGAGCAACTAAAAGAAAAAGGAAAAGAAGCTGTACCGAATGAAACACGACTGCCGAAAGGACTCCGACTTCCTAAGCTACTCCGAGCATCAACAGAAAGGCGAACCCTGAACTGATTGAGTCAGGAGTTACCGATCTGTCGACACAACATGAGGCCTAAGGCGAAGGCCTACGAAGACTGGTAAAAACCTAGAAAAGACCTAGACAGACACAGACACCGACATAGACATAGCACGACTAGAGTGTCGAGCATGCTAACCTAAGCTGACCTCAGGTAAGGCCAAGGAAGGACTAACCCGGGAAGGTCACGACACACAAGAAATGTGAGAGTCACGTGTCACGTGATGGAAGCACCTCTTCACTAGAAGAACAACCAGCTGCATCCACTGACGTCTTACACTACGTCACAAGTACCTCCCTATGGGCGCCGAGAATGATGGAGACTGAGGTACGCGCTGCACCAGGACAGGAACTATAGTAACGAGTGACTAGTTAGGGTCACGCTCGTCGACGTTCATCCAAACGCCCCTGACCACATGTGCATACATAAGCTCTCTGCCTAGAGCCAGGCCTTTAACTAGTTTTTCCCCTCAGCAGGACGCTACTGCAAGCACAGGAGCCCACGAAAACTAGCCTAAAAATCGTATATCGGGAACTGCCATGCCACCACTCCTGAGTGGGTCGACTACGGGAACGGGTCGCCAGGCTACAACTAGTGGAGGCTTACTAGACACAAAGACTCGAAAACACAAGTGCTGTAGTACGGACAGGCAAGGAAGCATTGTCGCATGTACTACAAAGCACCAAGGTAGAATACCATACTGTCGACAGACTCAGGACAAGGCAACTAGACCTACTAATGTAATGATCCTTGAGTCTCACGACTCAGAGTCAAGATCGTCACTTAAAGCGGAGCAGGCCACCAATCGGTCTAATCCTAAGCCAGAGGAAACGACACCTTCGCAGGAAATGACTCACAAAGACCTGAGAGAACACCAAGACCCTCAACACACAAGGTCACGTGTCAGGCACTGTGTCAGACCTAGTTGGCCAGAACCTGACAGCAAGGACACTGACGCAGGACAAAAAACTAAGTACACTTGGCTACCTCATACTGTGGTCAAAGTCTTCATAGGATGTGGCGGCCTCTTCCTGCGATCCCGTATCGTGTCCGGGGAAGTCACAGCAGATGGACGGAAGTGTTGTGAGGTGAAATATTTACAAGACGCTTAAAAGTCAAACCATCACATATTTCAAAAGATAAAATCATACCATTTTCATAAGGTAAACACTCATAATTTACATCGTATACAGGGTACTACATATAGCTACCCAAAAGTCATATTGACATCCGTTATTCAAAAGAAAATCAAATCTACTTATTCTACACAGCAAAAATTTAAATTACGCCCTAGACCGCCCTCCGACCTACTGTCTGTCGGAGTCGAGGTATTCACTTGTCAGTTTTCTGAAATGGTTAGGTAACAGATATGAGTCCAAAGACTCAGTAGGCATTAAAACCAATCACATACTTATCATATACTAAATTGTGCAAATCCATGATATACATATACAGCTAATCACAATTTCATTGGATTGTACATATACTTTGAATGCGAAAGAAAATTAGTAGAACAGAATACTTTTTCATATTATAAGAAAATGTGTATAACAGATCTTATCTGACTTATATAGAAATGACATATTACCAACTCCACTCATAAAGTACAAAATGTCGAAACTCACTCATCTGACTCATATGTGAATCTCAAATGTCAATCAGAATTAGATGCATGAGACTCATGACCCTTACAATCTAACTCTATCCTAGTGGGTGGACGTGTATGTGGGTGAGTCTGAAAATATGTAACCATCTACACAAATAATGGATCATATGCAGCGATGGAGGGTACATCAAATCCTCTAAAAAAAGTTGTAATTACATCTATACATGCGTGTCTATCATCTACTACTGGTAGGACTGGTGCTAGTAGTGCTCAAATTTTGGACGTGGAGGAAGATCTTAATCCGCCCGGTGTTGGTGGCGGAGTACCCTAGACGTGGAAGACGATGCCCCAGCTCTACTGCGAAAAACATATCCCTCTCATAACTGTGTCCAAAAGTAATCTCGATAATCCTCTAGAACTAAGGAGTATGCAAGGCAATCCTGTCCCACTCTCGCGAGGTGCTCTGCAAATTTGTATATGTCGGTGATGCAATGTCCGCAGTATCTACAGTACACATGTCGATCACCCTTAACCCTGTACATGTACTCCCACGCAAGGTGGCGTCGTCCATCCATGATGACCTGTAAATGTTGAATAGTTTTGCATCAGTAACTTGAAGGGCAAGTGCAAAACTCAAGACATGAAAAAATAAATGATTAATTTATAGGTACGAACAAATATAACAAATGATACATACTCCTAATCATATGGGCCCAAACCCGATCACATCTCATCTCCAAACAATCTGACATTATGCGTGCTTCGCAGAAAGGACAAATAGTCTTCATATTGCATGGAACGTGCATACTGCTCCCAGTACATGCGTAAGTAGTATTCATCTTCTTGGGAACCCTGTGAGTACACGACCGGCGGTGACGCAGTTGAGAGTTGATCGTATCCTTCAATATATTGCGACATTGAAGCATGGCCATGAGGAAATAGGTGCGATGAGAAGAATGAACTACTACTCTCAGAATCGTCGTGATATCTAGACTGTTGCTGCCATGACCGTCCATACTCACTTCCACATCCATGAGAGTCATGTGTGCTCATCCTCTCAAAATCAGACAACATGCCTTGATAGCTGGTACTTTCTGCAACAGAACTTCCACAGTAGGGATCTCAATAATCAGCAGCCCGCCTCGCCCCTAGCGGTGGAGCACTGAGGTCCTCATCTTGTGTGGCATGTGTGCAATGCTACTCCTCTGTCCACACCATGCCTTTGTAACGATCACATTCGTTGCCCCCATGACCTCTGCCTTGATCACTGCCATACTCTTGGCCACCAGCACTAGTATTCCCTCGACGACTCCGTTGACCATCACGAGAACTGCCACAACTATGGGGGGTCCAGAAAAGGTCTACACAATGTGCTGACCAATCTCTTTCAGCATCAGGTCTACACAGTGTGCTGCACATGGGGTCCAGAAAAGGTGTCTCTGGTCCTCATCAACTCCTCCCTAGCCTTATAGTTCAAGCCATTATCTGTCACCACTTGAATAATGTACTCCTCCTCGATCTCGTTCACCATTTATTCCATCAATGACAAAATATATTGATAACTGTGGACATAACCGGACGCATTCACCGACCTGTGAAAGAATACTTGTCTATCACAATAAATAACAAAGTTGATCAAGTTACTTTTGGTGGTACCTGACCATCCATCACATATTAGTGTGGCTCCGTACTTCGACCATTTCTGTTTGAAGGAGTCTACATAACTCTTCATCTCAGCCACTTGTTCATTAAGATATATGCAGGTCAACTCTCTCGATATAGGTGGTTGCACGTGTAACCCAAGAACTTGTACTTCTCGGAACATTAGTTTGTAGTAAGGGCTGTTGGTCATATTGAAAGGCAATCCCGCGTGGTGCCACCATTTTGCAACCGCCGGTCCGAGTTTCGGCTCCTTCTGGCCATATGCATCATCCATCCTCATTTGCTTGCCATGCTCTCGGGATAGTGCACCGGACTCCACATCTTCAATGTTGATCGATTGTGTCCTTTTTCTTTGTGAACCCGAGTCACTAGTGAAGAAACTCATGATGCCCCGTGGTTGTCGAGTAGCAGATGAACCACCACAGGCTGATGCTCCGGTCCTTACTGCCTCGTGACTTCGGAGTCTAGTCTCCTCTGGATGTGCTGCCTCATCTCTACTCAAATGTACTGCCTCACGGAACTACGCTTCAAATGGATCATTCACCATGACATACACATTAGGCTGGTGAGTACACGTTTGTTGTTCTTCGTCACTGGCTGTCCACGCGCAATCATCCTCGTCGCTGCCGCCTACTCTTCCGCTGAGCGTCGCTTCATCCCTTTTCTTCTTTTTTTCCTTTTGTGCCTAGCCATTGCAAGTTCCACATCTCTAGGCACATGGATACAGCCAGCAACCTCAGAGTATCCCGCACCTGCTCCTCCCGCCAAGTGCTTCTTCAACCGGGACATGCCTCCTCCCCTGTGTTCTGTTTTGTAGTAGTTGCAACGCCAACAACTACGGTTGCCATCCAACATAACTTCATGTAACCATCCAATGTCATTTAAACGTTCCTTGGGAGCCATCAAGTGATTAAATGTATCACCCAAATTTAGGAATTACAAATATTGGTCCATGGGGCTTCTAGTTTTGTCGCCTCTGGAGATTCATCGGAGGCTTCTTTAGGCTCCTCGAGCAGTGGTAGCCTTGCCATGGAGATAGAGGGGAGTTCAGGCTCCTCCTCCTCTGGGGCCTCATCCGCTTCTACAACTGCATGGGGCTTTTCCCTCTCCCTTAGCACTTGTTTATGCTTCCTGATGGAATATTGATACTTTCATTTTGTATGCAGCACTGGCATCTGAGGAGGGGTGTGTGCTGACTCCTATTGCAGATGGCCGGGAGGGGCTTCCCACCTCGCCCAGGGCTACTAGAGAGGACAGGGCCTTGGCCGAGGGCTCCTCAGTTATTGAGGAGTCGTTGCCTTGCCCTACTCTGGCGAGTGACGCCGCATGTGTGGAAGGGCTTGTTCTAGGTAAAGGTTAGAAATTTTCTCAGGTTTTCCACCTTAATTCTCATGGAAAGTTCTGCATGTATTTCTCACTTTCATTTTGTTCTATTGGTGTTATGTAGCCTCAACTGATGTGCTGATGGAGACAGCCGACTCCTCTTTGATCCTAGGAGTTGAGTGGCCCACCTCCACTCCACCACTGGAGTCGTTGGTGGATGGTAGTGTGGCTACCTCCTTGCTTCAGCGAGCACGAGGGTACCTTCAGAGTGACCCTCTTCTTTATCTGGAGGACTTGACGAGGCGCCTGACGGAGTGCACCCGTGGCTAGCACGTCCTCGACTTTTTGTGGGGGCCCTAGATGTCAAGGCTGGTAGCGATATGGGTTGAGTACTTACAGCTTCGCCAGATGCAGGAGTAGAGAGCTCAAAGGTTGACCACCATCCAGGAGGATCAAGAGAGGCTAGACCAACTGGTGGTGGCCATGGTCGAGCAGAGGGGCCACGCTGAGGCGGCTCATACACTTGCCCGAGATCGAGCTATTCAGTTGAGGGAGGCAAAGAGCAAGACCGAGGCCTTGAGGAAGGCCTTAGATGAGCAACAATTTGCCACCGAGCACGTCAGGGCTGAGTGGCGAGAGGCTACGAGCACAGTCAAGGCCAACACCCAGCTCTTGTCTACTTTGGAGGTGGAGCTCGCGGCTGCTCGGTCTCACCTACTAGCGTTGGAGGGGAGTGAGCCGTGACTCAATTATATCTCTTTTATTCTTGTTATGCTCTGTACCTGATTGCGCAGATTTTTGTTACCCCAAGGGCATGTCTTGGGTTCCTTTTATAGAGTACGGATGATAAAATACCATATTCCTTTTTTTTGGTCATTTCTTGTGTTGCCCCATCCTCTCTCTTGCAGAACAAAGATGGTTGTATAGGTTGACAACCACTTGTACTGGTAGTCATGGTTGATTCTTCTATTATGTGCCAATGCTGGTGCCAGGGAACTGGGTACTCGAATTCAGGCACTGGGACTAGGGGCTGGGTGTTAGATGGTGAAGGTTGAATACTGGGTGCACTGGAGGGGCTGAGCACAGGGTACTGGGGGCTAGGCACGGGGTACTGGACGCTGAGCACAGGGTGCTGGAGGCTGAGCACAGGGTACAAGGGGGTGTGCTGGGAGCTGAGCTGTGAAGAGTGGGCTAGGTACATGATGTTAGGGGCTGGGTACTGGGTACTAGGAGCTGGGGGTCTACAACAATGGGGCATGTTAGCCGAGATGATTGGAAATTGGGGGACTGAGAGGTAACCCGTATGGGTTTGATGATTCGAGGGACTAGAAATTGGAAGTTGGTGGCTGGAGGCTATCCCACGATGGTATGGTATGACGTCACAGGGGCCTGCGTGGAGGTTGGAGCTGAGCCATGACAGTGTGCTGGCCCAAGTTGCTAGAGTTATCGGGGGTCTAAAATATGTCAGCCAATATTAATCCCGACAAGCTTGTCGTCGTCATGTTGTTAGTCGAAAATAGTTGCTATTAGTCTAGAGAACTAGAACTAGAGCTAGCCGGCTGACTGTGGAGGTGGTGAAGCCAGAGACTGGGACAAGAGCTGGAACTAGGGCTAGTGCTGGAACCGAGATAGGAGCTGGAACTAGTGCTGGTGCTGGAACTATGACTAGAGCTGGCACCGGTGATGGAACTAGGACTTGAGCTGGTCGGATGACCATTTAAGGTGTTGTAGTCGAAGATTGGGACTAGAATTGGAACTGGTGCTGGAACCAGGACTGGAGTTGGCACCAGTGATGGAACTGGACTGGAGTTGGTCGATTGACCATTTAAGGTGTTGTAGCTAGAGATTGGGACTAGAACTAGAACTGGTGCTAGAACCGGGACTGAAGTTGGCACCGGTGATGGAACTGGGACTGGAGCTGGCCGACTGACCATTTAAGGTGTTGTAGTCGGAGAGTAGGAGTAGAACTGGAACTGGTGCTAGTGCTGGAACTGAGACTGGAGTCGGCACCAGTGATGGAACTGGGACTGGAGCTGGTTGACTGGCCATTTAAGGTGTTGTAACCTGAGATTGGGACTAGTCGGCTGACCAGTGAGGTGTGTAGCCGAATGGTGGGACTGGAGATGGGACATCGGTGATGACCAACCCTTGGGGGCGTAGTGGCCACCATTGTTGTGAAATGATGTCAGAATTGCCGTTGGCTGGACATTGCAGTCAATGGCTTTTCTTGATGAGGATTGGAGAGTATGGGATTTATTCGGCACTTCCGTCTTAGAGCTGCTCTCTCGAATGCCAAGACGTACGCACCGCATATCAAATTTTGTCATCCACACCTGTGAACACTTGGATGTACTCCGAAAGAAACTCTTTATATTGCTCTTGTACATTAGGTGATAAATCAACTCTGATTTTGACTTCGAGAGCTGGGTCACCTTTGAGGAAGATGGACAGAAATTCGCCACTAGGCCTTGAAGCTGTCAGTTCATCCTTGGCTCCCCTGACCTCTGTCTTTTTCCCTTCTTGCTTTATGGCATCGACCGTGATTACATAGCACCTTCTAGCTATTGCCTGGTTGCCCCAAACTTCCCCAATGCCGTATTTAGTGGGAAACTTCAATTTTTGGTGATAGGTGGAGGGCACGACCTTCGTTCGGCTGAGGATACCTCGGCCGAAGATGGCGTTATATGCTGACATCCCCTTGATCACTATGAAGTTAACCATAATCGTGACAGTCTTAGGAGCAATATCAGGAGTGACTGGCAGGCTTAGGGCTCCCTCGGGATAGGTTGCTAGGTCGTTGAACCTACAGAGGGGGGTTCGAATTGGGTGGAGCTTGGATGGATTTTCACCCATATTAAGAAAACACTTGTACGAGAGTACATCAGGGGCACTACCACTGTCAACTAGTATCCTATCTACGTTACAATGGTTTATCATAGCTGATATTACAAGAGCATCGTCGTGCGGGGTGATTACCCCTTCCAGGTCCTGGTCAGAGAACACCAAGGCCTGCTGCTCGCTTGTTGATGGGGCTTTGGGGGGTTTGGAGGCCCTGCTCGCCCATTCAGCATGACGCTTCCTTCCTTGGCTACTATCTCTGCCTGATGTTGGGTCGCCAGAGATGACGTTGATATGGACTCCGCAGGGTTGATTGTCAATCACTTCTAGAGGGATGCCGCGATCCTCCCTCTGCTCGGACACATATTGAGATAGGTTTCTCTGGAGGATGAGATGCTCGATCTCGTCCTTGAGCTGATACAATCTCCGGTATGGTGCCCATGGTCATTGTGGAATTGGCAGTGCTTGCGTTGGCTGCGGCGCTTTGGGTTGGACTTCATAGGCTCGGGTTGGCAGAGAAGGACCGAGCCCTTGATGTCTTCATATATCTCGTAGACGGGGGCCGATAAGGGTGTGTATCGCTCATATTTTCGAGGGGGCTCCATGCGGTCTCCGTCTTCGTTCTGCCTTTTCACCTTGCCCGAGCCTTACTCGGATGATTACTTCCTATCTCCTTCTCGACCTGAGCCCATCATGCTGCGATAGGCGTTGAGGACTTCTTCACACTCTGCATGGCGCGGGGTGAGGGTCACCAGATCGGCTAGAGAGGTGGGCAGATGGAGGACTAGCTCTCGCCAAAGATTCTCTTCACGAGTGCCTCCAGTCAATGTGGTGATGGCCAAGGCAACATCCAGGTGAGGGATACGCAGGGCTTCCAATTTAAATCGATTGATATAAGCCCATAGCTTCTCCCCCTGTGCCTGTTTTAGTGCCAATAGCCTCGCAACTGACCTGGGAGGGCCGTTGTCGGTGAAGCTCTCCTTGAAGATCCGCTCAAACTATTAGAAGTCGTGGATGCTGTCGGGGGCGTGTGCTCGAAACTAGACTTGAGCGCCTTGGACCAGGGTGGTCACGAATGCTAGGGATTTGATGGCGTCTGAAGCCCTGTGGAGAGTCATCAGGGCGTCAAAGCCGTCGTAGTGGTCGGCTGGGTCTCCCTGGCCATCGTATGATTTGAAAGTTGGTCGTGAGACTCTAGGGGAGATCTCGGCCTTCAAGACTTGGTCAGAGAACTGGGATTGCTCCTCATCCTCCTTGATGGACGTCTTCTATAAGGTGCGGAGGGTGTGCTCCTGCTCTATGAAATGTCGCTCAATGTCCCTCAGTTGGAGGGACAACTCCGGTTGACGCTAAGCTGAGGGGCTGTGAGGGCGCCCTTGCGGGCTGCCTTGTCATCCCTCGGGGGCATCGGTCTCCAGGGGCTGCTGGCGCACCCCAGACCTTTCTCTCCTCAGAGTGGATGAAGCTTCTTGTTCTGGAGGAGGGGCTTGCGAAGGTCCTCCTGACCTATTGTGGACAAGCCTTCTTCCCTGGAGGGTGAAGTGGCCTCCGACGGTTTGTTGAGATGTTCCTCCACGGGGGGTGCTTTCCCGGGGGAGTCGTGACTTCTCTCCCCTGGCCACCTGGGTCCTCATTAAGTCCATGAGGATATCCAGTTTGGCATTGAGTGGTTGGAGAACGTCAGGATTCCTATTGGGAGGTTGCGCCCCCGCAGCTGGTGGAGGTAGCTCATCGGCTTGGTTGTTATTTTCAGAGGGGAGGCTTCTCGTGGGGCGGGAAGGCACAGGATCTCCTTCCCCTCCCACCACGACGCTTCCCCCACCGCCGGCAGTCCTCCTACCAGAATTTCTTCACACCATTATGGCTCTTCGCTCATTTTCCACAGACGACGTGATGTGACACCACCTTGGGGGTGATAGCCACAAGACCGAAGACCCTCGGACCTAGCAAGCAGGCAATGCGCGGACCGGTGACTTCACTCGAGTGGACTCTCTCGCGTAGCGCACACTAGTGCCCGTAGGCGAACCGGCGGTTTACTCTTAGTACGTGGTCCTAGATTGAAAATCGAATTTAGATGACAAGAATGTCTCACTTGTTAACGAGGAAGTCTATAGGGCAATTGGTCATTAGACCCTACTACTCTACTACTTTTAAGAGTATCCAAAGGGCATGATCAACCCTTCTACGGTTTGTCCAATTCAAAATTTGTGACAGCGAGGTATGTAATTTATGGTTGGCTTTGTGGGTTGGAGGTCCAATCTTAATGGAGATCAAGGGTGATGAGTTACGTCAATCTCTTGGCTTCTCTAAAGACGCTAAGGTGAAAGCTCTTCTTATTGGTAGTGCGTGGTCCTTGCCTCCGACTACGTCCCAAACTATGTTGGTTGCATATATGCCAAATTGTATCCTCCACCTCGATAGTCCATGGGCAAATATCTAACCACTATGCATGGGAGGGAATTCAGTCGACAACTACATCAACTGGCGAGTTTTGGAGGCTGATTAGAACACCTTCCCCCAGATGTCATGGTCGTAAACTCTGTCTTTTTCTTGTGGTCGACATCGCGTGGACTCGACCAACTTGTCAAAAAAATTCATATTTTACTTGGCAATTGCTTCTGAATCGAATACCTACTAGTGATGTGCTCCCGAAGATGGGTTTCTTTGGCCCATATATATGTCATCTGTGTAAAGCCTTGTTGGAGATAAGAGACCACTTATTTTTCACATGCACCTTCACTAGATGGCATGGCAGGAGATTTTAAAACGACTTGACATCAATAGGCAACCCAAAGACACCTTGCTTGCGGAGGCTTTGGCAATTCAGAATAGCTTCCATAGAGCTGGCCACGGTCAAGCCATGGCATTCAACATTTTTTGATGTGCAACTTGGCACATCTGGAAGGTGCATTGTAAAGTCATCTTCGAAAGGAAAGTCTTCATCAAGGACGCATGTCCTCCTCAATGCTCTACATGATACAAGACTCGTTGTAGAATCAAAAAAGTGAAGTACACTGCCATCTAGACGTAGTGTTTTCCTTGTGAGACAATTTAATATTGCTGTGTAAGTTTCTTATTTATCGGATCCAATTGTTGGGATATAGCAAATTGGATTCCTAGTTGTATGTTGATTCTACGAGTTTAATGAGATTTCGAACTTTTCGTTTAAAAAAAAAACCTGTCTTGAACATCAAGAAAATATTGTAAAATAAGTTACGGGCACTCAAAACATAAGAGAAGCAATGTTTTATAACATTTTATCATATGTCATACTATTTTACTGCCCACAAAATGACACGTACACAAGTCAACAAATAGTTAGACCTTTGATGCAGGACAAAATCGGTTCACCCCATCAACTTAATGTGAGCTCTCATGGGCTTTTGATCAAACATATAACATGCTCCAAATCTATGATTTTTAACTCAAAACAACAGAGTTAAATGCAACAAATTTCAGACAACCTGTGCCTGGAGCATGAAAGGAGACTATTTGATCACAACAGGAATTAAATCTCTAATGGGCCACAGGTGAACAATAATTGGTGCTGTTCATGCAGTAATTATATAGGCTAACAGTTGTTCTCGTGAGACCCATTTGATACGGCGAGGTGTTGCAGAGTGATATAGTTGACAATCCCATCTCAAGAAATATATGATATCATCAAACCTCGGGACTAGCAGCTTCTGTTTCCGCTTGATGCAGGGAATGCAAAAAAGGTTCACGTACCGATTTGATACGAGATACTCAGCTAAGGAACAGATGGAGGAAATTTCTGCAGCATCAACACTAACGCCAATGATCTTTAGCCGCAACTCACTGTCTTTCTGGATTTTCACTCTTTAGAATGGCCGCCTGTGGCGGTCCGGCAGCGGCACGCAGACGACGGCGGACAGGGACGCCGGTGGCTGGTCAGCGCTTGCGTGCAAGGGCCGGCTGGTGGCCGGCTGCGAATGGGGCGGAGGGTCGATCCCGGCAGTGAGCAGATCGTGGGTGACCGACAGCGGCCGGCTGAGGACGATGGGTCTCCGCGGTAGTCGGCTGCGCGTGCAGGTGGACGGTCACGGAAGAACGGACGAAGGCACCGGGGAAGGGGAAAAGCTGTGAAGATGAACAGTGCCGGGGGTGTATGGTGCCAGGGAAAACGTGATGACAAGGGGGGACTTAATGGCCAGGATTAAAGGAAAGAACAAATTAACGAGGGGTGGATGTGGCTTGCGGTGGGGAAACTAGTAACAACAGGAAACAATGAGCAACGGAAGGGAAGTGGGGTTGCACGGAGGGGAAAGCGAAGAAAGGATAGGGAGAGATGAAGAAGACGGCGATGGAGTTACAGGGAACAAGAAACGTTAACAAATCAAACAAAAAGAAGGATAGAAGTGGGGGTTTTGGCCTCCGCCAAAAGGAAAAGGAGGAGTTTTGGCTTTCGCCAGGTAGAAATCAGAGGGGGGATTCAGGCTCCGCCAGAGAGACCCCTTTCCCCAAGCAACCCTTCACCTCCCAAAGCACCCATCCCTCTTCCCCAAGCCTAGCCATAATTCCACCACCCCTTGGAGACCTCCCCAGCCCCCTCTCTCACCCCTGGTCGCACCCCACCTTCCCTCTCCCTTGGCTGGTCGACCAGCACTCCCCCATCCACATCCCTTGGCCAGGCTGCTGGACCTACTGATATTTTACACAAAAATCCCAAGGATCCTAGGGAATGACATATAGGCTTATAAAGCCTTACAATTGCACATATATTTTCCCAAGGATATAAAAATAAATAAAAAGATACAAATACAAAAAATAAAAGTTAGTGCCCGGTGTTGATTCCCATCAAGACGACGGGAGAAATAATATCAAGAGGCAAGGAGGAGGCGAGTACAAAATCATTTTTTGCCCCCTTAAGGACGAAACCTGTCCGGCTCAAGGAGTAGGGCTCCCGGACCAGCATATAAGCGGTTGACATTTTCCAAGGTCTCATGCCAGCCATCAAAGTACCCAATCCGGTAGTCTTCGGAGACGGGGCCATTTGCCCCCGGTTCCGGCCACGGCCGTCAAGGAGCAGGTGGAGGTTCCCTCCAGAGGATCAACGGCTGGCGATGAGCCTGCAGAGATTCATCATCTGACAAAGTACCAGACTCGCCCGATGACATCCTACAAGGAAGCTCCCTCCAAAGCTCACTGACTCGAAGATGACTACGGAGCCATCTCGAAGGCCACTATTTATAAGGGGAAGCAAAGTCCCCAGAAGTATGAAGACTCCTACTGCCTCAAGCAAATCCCCAGGAACCAAAGCGACGGATCCCAAAAGTCACACCCTTACAGAGTCCCCTCCTAAGCGTCATTTCGTATCCCCAGAGGATCTTACAGTCATTCAAAAAGGGGAGAGAGTTCTCGAAAGAGATTTCGAGATTTGTGAAATAAAGGAAAGTTTTCTATTTCGAAATAAAGAGGTTACAAAAGGAAGACTGCCACCTAGGCAGAACCAGAAAGAAATAAGCAAGTAGGGGCACCCTTCTAAGGGTTCACCCCAGGAACATCGTCATGTGCCCCAGTCTCACCGAGCTCGCGTGCATCAACGACTCCTGCAGGAGGTGAGTCCTCATCCAAGTTGACCACTTAACCTCCAGCCGCCAAGACGAACGCAGGTGCTCGCTCGTCCGTGGTTGACTCCCGCGCCGACTCCTCGACACCCGTACCATCGACGTCAAGCTCCCCCTCACCATCGTCAGCCTCTGAGCCATAAGGAGTCGAGGGGGGAAGTAGAGGTAGAGCCGCACGGCCAAAGCTCACCGCGGTGGCCTTCACGGCGGCACTCCAGTGCTCTCGGAAGCCACAGTCGCGAACCAGCCCGTAGAACTCCAAGGCCACTTCTGCCAGCTCATCTCGGCAGGCCGAAGAGGAGCGGAAGCGCTCCACCGCTTCCTCGCCCGCAGTCGACATCGAGGAGCGTAGCTCGGCTAGCTCTGCCTTGACCTCCCGAGTATGGACCTCTATGGCTCTGACCTCTGCCCCCAGCTTGGCCACTCGCTCCTCGGCTACGTCAGCTTGCTCCCGGAAGGAGTCCCGGTCACGTTCCATTCCGGTGAGGGCTAGTCCCTACTGGACAGACTGTCTGTGGAGCTCGGCATAGGCCACCTCAAACCCCGTCAGGCGCTCTTCGAGCCCCGCCTGAAGAGCCTGGCTAGACTCCAGCATCCAAGCAAGACCCTAAAAATGATGCCCCCACAAGCCGAAGGCACTAACGACCAGACACGCACTCCTCGAAGCCACCGCTGTCAGCTCCTTCTCAACCTCTGGGCCGATCTCACTGGTATGCTCGTACCATTACACGCTCCTCGTCATGAGATCGACGATCATCGCGATCCCAACCAGCCCGGACGCTAGGTCCTCAGGCGATGAGGATCGATCGCTCTGAAGGGACCCTAGTGAAGAAGGACTCTCACCACCGTCAGCCGCTGGAGCCTTGCCCTGGTCTTGTCCCCGTGCCGTGGGGACTGATGCAGAGGTAGCGGCCACCTACTCCCCAGCCTACAGTGGCGGCGGAGCCCCAGAGGAAGGCGATTCAAATGGCGGAGGGGGCGGGATATGACTCTGAGCAGGGGTGAAAGTCCTCGCTCTCTTCCTCGCCCAACATTGGGTGTCTAGTGCCGCCATGTCATCATCGGTCAGGGGGGCGCGGCCACTACCAGCCATGGCGGATTCCTCACCAGCTGTACTAGTGATTCCTTCAGGGGAGCCCCTCTGAGGGCTAGGTCCTCCACTCGCCGCAGAGGCTGCCAGCGAATGCACTAGAGGGACACCGACTAGGACCGGGTACTGTAGCCTCCCTGGGGCGAATGTAACCTCGGCCTGGGGGGTGACGATCGACACCTATCCGGTCCCCGGAGCAACGAGATCCACGGGGCGAGGAGCACACCACGGCAGCTTGACGATCTTGCAGATCCGACCCTGGACCTTTGGCGCCCCTGAAAGTAGGAAAGAGTTAGCTAAGTACCACTCACAAATGAGGCTACCTCATGGAAGGAGAAGACCAGTACCCTGCGGTAATGGAGGACTCAACCCCAGCTCCCGAAGCAGCACCGGAGTCAGAATGAAGTCTGCGTCAACAAGAGGATACCGGCCAATCTCCTTTAACTTTCGACGATCCTCCACCCTGAGGGAGGGCCTCGTATCGCACCAGGTGGGATGGGTGCCACTGCGCATCCACCTGTCGGAGGCCTCATGGTCTTTCGAGTTGATAATATACACGTACCGCTTCGACCAGCCCTTGCGGTTAGATGCGGTATGAGAGCTCTAGCGAGTTTTCTCCCCCGGTAGGACACTACTGCCAAGCAAGGGAGCCCACAAAAACTAGCCTACAAACCATCTACATGTGAGTTAGCTCCTTAATAGGTAAGGTCAATGCACATCTAAGTCTTAGAAGGTCTGTGTAGATTTTTGTTCCTTCATAGAAGGTCGGTGCACATTTTTGTCTAAGTCACAGAAGGCCTGTGCACATTCCTATTCCTTCATAGAAGGTCGGTGCACATTTTTGTCTAAGTCTGAGAAGGTCTATGCACATTCCTGTTCCCTCATAGAAAGTCGGTGCACATTTTTTTGTCTAAGTCATAGAAGGTCTGTGCACATTCTTGTTCCTTCATAGAAGGTCGATGCACATTTCTATTTGATTCATATCAAGGTCGATGTATGTGCACTCACATAGTCTAACAGGTCGATGCACATTTCTGACCATTGCATATAGGGTAGATGTGCATTGTATTAGATAGAATTATCAGGTTGGTGCACATTGCTGTAGGTTTGTGCATGTCTAGGGTCGATGCACATCAGCTGTGCACACTATAAGGTTGGCGCACATATACATGTTACTTCATGGGGTCTGTGCACATGCAAGTTAGTTCACATTTGTACCTAGTCATAGAAGGTCTGTGCACATGCAGGTCGGTGCACATTTGCATCCAAGTAATAAAAGGTCAACACATGTTTGCCTTTAACGTATATAGGTCTGCGCACGTTTGCTTTCAACATTCTAAGGTCGATACACATCAGGTGAGCACAAAACTCAGGTCGATGAACATTCATGTTTCATCATATAGAGGTCGATGCACATTTTGCCTTCAGCGTTACAAGGTTTGTGCACATGTGAAAGGTTAGTGAATCAACTGGCTCAATGCATTAAAGTCAACTAACAAGGTCTGAGCATACTCTGAAGAAAAAGGAACTATTTGATGAAATGCCTTAGTGAGCACAAGGAACTGTTTGATGAAATACCTCAGTGAGCACAATCCAACTGCATCGACCTCACTAAAGCCAGACCATCTAAAGAAGGGTCTACCTATCTCACAGAAGGTCTACCTCTATGTGCTCCCAGAAGTATTTCAAGTCTGCCTACTGTCAAATCAATTGGGCAATCCAGAGAGAGAAAATAGGTATCGCAAATGAGCAAATACATAGATTTCGAGGTCTGGATGGACTACCCAGGTTTGACTTTTGTCCCTGTCACCATATCACATCTAATTCACCTTTTGAGATGGCTATGTCAGAAATTATAGCTGGGAAAGGTCACTTCTCACAGTCTGCCACCTTTGCTGCCACATAATGAAGACTCTTATCCAGACAAGAGTACACAGGGCTGTAGTAGACTCAAGCCAATAAGGAGTTCGATGTCAACAAGGCCATTTATTATGGAGGGTTGAAAAGTGGCTGAAGAAAGGAGTTTCTCCTCTGTCGCCACTGTCCTATCCTTGGACTTGATGCCAATCAACTCAAGTCATACTTCTGGCAGAGTATCTTCCTCAAGACAAGAAAAGATTTTTGGTGGGAAAGTTCTTCACCACATTTGCTTATGGCTCGGCTATAAATATCAAGCTTCTACATGAGAAGAAGCTGCTGCTGCCTTGAGAGAAAAAGCCACCCCCTTGAGATTCAAGAAGGAGATTTGTGAAAAAGAAAAGAAGGGAGTGAGTGCACCCCAGCACCTGTCGATCTCAGTCGAGTGCTGTAAAAGAAGAAGAATAGAGAAGCCTTGAGAGAGAGAGTAAGAGCAGCCCTGCAGTCTACCTGAGCTTGAAGAAATAGATCTTCGGATATGAACTTTGTAGCTGCAGTCACCAGCTTCCAAATCTTGATCCATAGACTCAGCTGGTGTTTATTTACATTCCACTGTTCTTGTGCTTTTTCCCACTGCACTTGCAATATTTTTCTTTTATGTTTTTTGCTACTTCTTGAACCGTCCCTACCAGTTTGTGTGTAGGAAGATAGACGGAGGTATGCTCCGGCCTGTGGAGAACCATCCCTACCAGTTTGTGTGTAGGAAGACAGACGGAGGTGTGCTCTGATCTGTGGAGAACCGTTCCTATCGATTTTATGTGTAGGAAGATAGACAGAGGGTTTTCTGTTTTGTGGTTTTAGGGTGTGTACCCGATCAAGCTGTGTATCAGCAGGAAGGCCTCATCGAGTTTGGTGAGGGGTGGACGTAGGTTGTGAGTTTGCAACCGAACCACCTTAAAATTTCCTGTGTTGTGGGTTGAACATCTTGTGGGTTTGCTCAATATCTTCTATCCCCATTTACAGGTCTGTGTGCTTGTTTCATTGCATATAATCTTATTCATCTCCATCACACACTCAACCCTTGTGATGGAGATGGCTTCATTTAAGAGCCGAGCTCTACCATTCACAGATCCCACGATCTGCAGAAAAAGATCCCAGTGCATTCTAATCAAATGGCTTTATTTGCTACACATGTTTCGATGGCTTCTCTGCCTATTTATGATGGTTTAGATTTTTCTATATGGCTAGGGAGAATGTTTGTCTATGTCAAATCCATAGATCCACAATTGTGGAACCTTATATACATTGGTCCACATGAGCTGCCATCAAATTCAGATGAATGGTCTGCTGAACACGAGACCAAACATACACTCGGAGGAGAGGAGGGAACTAAGTGGGTGAAGGATGAACTCTGGGAACCTAGCAGAAACCTCTCTCAAAACCCAGGGTTAGCTATAGGTTCTTCCAGTGGTACAACCTGCCTGGCGACCGTGTGGGAACCCACAGTTCGCGAGGACTCACGGAGGTTCCCGATTGGACCGAACCAATTACACCCGAGTGGGAATCCTCAGGTGAAGGGTTCAATGCCAACGGGAGGGGTTCCTAACAAGGGGTGATGCCGGCTCTTCCTAAACCCAACCACGATCCAATCCTGTAGAGAGTGATCACACAATGCACAAACAAAATAACAAGGAAAACAAGTTGTTACGGGGAGAACACAGGAAGAGAACAGAGGGCGGCTAAGTCACTAGCCGCTCAAAGGCCTGGGCGGCCAGGTCCAGGGCCTCTCAGAGGGGAACGCGGCTAGATTGCTGGCCTCCTGGAAAGTGGGAGGATGCCCTAGTCGTGGGCCATCCTGGGTGCTGGGCGGCCAGACTCCTGGTTTCCCAGGAGATGGCCTAGGCAGCCACTGGGTGGGTCGCCCAGAGGCCTAGGCGGCCAGGGGGTTGGCCTCCTTCTGTCCAACTTCAGAAAACATGAAAACAGAGCTATGTAAATTAATCTAATGTAAGCACATGCTTAACTTATCTTGGACATCAAGCATCAGGAACTCACAGTAGGCATTGGAGGGTCCCACCGTGATCGCCACTTCGCTTGCAGGCTCTGAGATTTGGAGTGGGTTGATTTGGAGAAGTGTCCTGTGTGGTTGTCTCCTCAACCTTCCTAGGCCTTGAGTACTGACAGAGGAGCAAATCAAAGATTAAGTAATCGTGATCACCAGAGGTGTTTACCTAAACCTCACAAGAATGATGATCATAGGGAGATGTTAAAACAGGGAGAAGGTAGGGTCCCTCTTCCTCATCCTCGGTCGGCCAAGGGCAAGGAGCCCTGCGTAGTTCCTTGATGCTGAAGTCCTGTAAGCAGTGAAGCTCAAAGAAGAAGAAAGAAGAAGACCATTAGTAACGAGGAAGTGCAGTATCTACTCTAATGAAATTTAATGTAACGGGAACAGTGTGTTAGGTCCTGTGCGGTGCAATAGGATCTAGAAGGGAGGGTTGAATAGATCTTTTCATGAACATTGGCCTATTTAAATGCTTGACTACCAAAAGCATAGACCACTCCTATGAAGACAATAAAACACTTAGACACAATATGCAGCGGAATTAAATAAGAATGGCTAAAATGAAAGTTAATACTCCTGGTCAAGGAAAACACCTTGGTGGCTGTGTGCAAGAGTGCAGCAAGCTACCAAGAGACTTTTACAGATGAAGGCACAAGAGAGAAGGTTGTATGCAAGACATATATGACTCCCTTTTACTTGGAGTGTACTCCCTAGTGCCTGTGAGCAAGAATGCAGTAGGCAGTCAAAGGAGTGCTAGAACTGTCCAAGGAATAGATGTTGTATATACATGAATACGCGGTCCACAAAGCTTGAGTGTGCGATGGAGATGAGTAAAATTACATGCAATGAAGCAAGCACACAGACTTGTGAATGGGGATAGAAGATATGGAGCAAACCCACAAGATGATCAACCCACAACACAAAGATTTTAATATGGTTCGGTTGTAAACCCACAACCTACGTCCACCCCTCACCAAACCCGGTGAGGCTTTCCTGCTGACTCAAAGCTTGACCAGGGACACGCCCTAAAACCACAGAACGGAAAACCCTCCGTCTATCTTCCTACACACAAAACCAGTAGGGACGGTTCTCCACAGACTGGAGCACACCTCCATCTGTCTTCCTACACACAAACCGATAGAGATGATTCTCCAAAGACTGGAGCACACCTCCGTCTGTCTTCCTACACACAAAATGATAGGGACAGTTCAAGATGTAGCCAAAAATATGAAAGGAAAATACTGCAAGTGCAGTGGAAAAACACTAGAACGGTGGAATGTAAATAAACACCACCTGAGTCTATGGATCAAGATTTGGAAGCTGGTGACTACAGCTACAAACTTCAGATCGATCTATTTCTTCAAGCTCAGGTAGACTGTAGGGCTGCTCTTTCTCTCTCAATACTTTTCTTTTCTTCTTCTTTTACAGCACTGGACTGAGAACTAGTGTTGGGCTGCTCTCACGTGGTTCACAAGGATGCTCTTCGTAGATGCTCAAGGGCGTGGCACATTCTCTGGGTGGCAGTGATGGCAGTGGCAATAGTAGCAGCAACTTCTTCAGTTGAGGAAGCTTCATATATATAGGAAAGCCAAGGGAAACTTTTCCTGCCAAAGGTCTTCTTCCCTTGAAGCATGTGCCGATGTGAGCTTGAGTTCTTTCCAAGAAGGCTACCATGTTCGGACAGTGATAGCAGGAAGAAAAGAACCAATTTCTTTCTTTAGACACCTTCCAAGTCTTCACGTTAAATGCCCTTTAGATGTGTGGTCTTCTCATTGGCTGGAGTTTACTTTCTGTCATGTGTAGAGGACTGCTAGGACAGGAGTCACCTGGGGTGACAGCTAGAGTGGTAGACTATGAAATTGACCTTCCCAGTTGTGTTTCTGACATTGGAAACTCCAAGAAGGTAGATCCTAGTGTGATAAGATAGCAGCACTTTTCGCATGACTTAGCATATTTACAATAGTCATCTAACATTATTGGCCAATAATAGCCCATCTTTTTAATTTGGATCTTCATTTTTGGCCCAGCCTGGTGTGCTCCAGTTGACCCAGCATGGATTTCTTTCATGACTCTCCAAGCCTCTTCTATAGACAAGCATCAGAGCAATACTTTCTTTCTGGCATCCGCCATAATCCAGAACAGAATTCCATTGCTGAGTTCATAGGAATCTTTCATTCAGATCAGTCTGATCTTTTCTTCTCATTGCTTGGGCAGCTGCTGGTATTTGAACAATTGCATGAGGGGCTATCTCCAATAGGGGGAGCTGACTATTTCTGCCTTGGCTATTTTAGGTTCTTCTTCACCTGGCTTCTCCTCTATCATGCTGGGAACCTATCATCAGTTTATCACTCGTATGTTAAGCGATTCATCAAGCGGGACTGCCAGTAAACTTGCCAACTTTGCTAATGCATCGGCCTATGCATTTTGGCCGTGACTGACATTATTTATTTCAATGAAGTAGAATTGCCCTATAAGCTGCTTCGCCTTGGCGTGGTAGGAGAGTAGTACTATAGGTTTCTGGACGTCAAACTGTCCCTAGACCTGATTGACAATTAACATTGAATCCCCAAACACCTGCAACATTCGGATCTCCATATGGAGGGCAACCTAGAGAATGATAATTAGAGCTCCATATTCTACTTCATTATTTGTGTAGGCTTTATTGATTGAGCAAGAAGTGTGCAGCACCTCTCCTTCAGGGGATTTGAGGACGATGCCTACCCCAGCCCTTATTCTTATTTGTCCAGATGAGGATGTTTCTGTCATCGAAGCCCCATCAAAGTACTGCTGCCAGGTGGCTTGTTGGACTTGGTCCACTTCCAAAGTTTCATCTTCAGGAAGCTCCATGATCAACAGAGAATTTTCAGGCACCGGGTGTGCTGCAAAGAAGTCTACAATGGCCTAGCCTTTGATGGTCTTTTGTGGCACATAGGTGATATCGAATTTCATAAGGATGACGGCCCATTTACCCAATCGCTCTTTAAGAATTGGCTGAGAGAGTATGTATTTGCCAAGGTTGGCTCTGGATATTAATCAGACTTCATGTGACAGCATGTAATGCCTCATCTTCTTGACTGCAAAGATCAGCATGAGGAAGACCTTTTCAATTGGTGTATATTTTTCTTCTACCCCGACCAATCTTCGGCTAAGGTATTAGAGAGCTTGCTCTTTTCCTTCTTTATTATTTTAGGCCAACATTGCCCCCAGAGAATATTTAGTGGTGGCTATGTACAAAATTAGCGGCCGCCCTTTGACAGGTGCCTCCATCACTGGTGAGGTCTTTGGGAATTCCTTCAGCTACTCGAAAGCCTTTTGACACTCTTCACTCCATCAAAATGGTGTATCCTCCATCATTAACTTGTGAAACGGCTGACACGGCCCGGACAAGTTGGAGATGAACCTGCGTATATAGGCTAGCTGGCCTTGTAATGACCGCAGCTCTGTTAGATTTTTGGGAGGAGGCATCTCGTGAATAGCTTTTATTTTGGCGGCGATGAAGCACAGGAATTTTTCACTGGAGAGGCCAAATGCACACTTCATCGAGTTCATTTTCGGCTCATACTGTCACAGCTTTTCAAATATGACTCTGAGGTCACCCAAGTGATCTTCCCGCTTCTTTGTCTTGATGACTAAATTGTTGGTATGGCATTCAACTTTATCATAAAGTAGCTCATCGAATATTTTTGTCATCGCCCTCTAATAAGTGGCACCAGCATTCTTGAGGCCAAAGGGCATTCTTTTGTAATGGAATATCACTATAGGTGATTGGAAGGTTGTGTGAATTCTTTCATGCTCAGCTATCCAGATTTGGTTGTAGCCGGATGACCCATCCATTAATGATAGGGCCTCGTGTCATGTGGTTGCATCGATCATAACTTTGGTAATCGGCACTGGAAAATCATCCTTCGGGTAGGCTTTATTCAGATCTCAAAAATTTACACATATCCTGATCTGGGCATTCTTCTTCTAAATGTGTACAATGTTGACCAGCCAAGTAGGGGTCAATGGCTAGTATATGCTGGGGATCACCAAGGACGCCCCAACAAAATGGAGTGGTAGAAAAGAAAAATAGAACATTGATAGACATGGTATGGACCATGCTAAGTGAGAATTCTCTACCAAAATATTTTTGGGCTGAGGCGGTAAGTACAGCATGCTACATCATAAACAGGGCAATGGTAAGGCCCATCTTGAAGAAAACCCCATATGAGCTCTACAAGGGTAAGAAACCAAATATCTCCCATCTTAAACCCTTTGGATGCCCATGTTTCATCCTGAACAATGGTAAGTCTAACCTAGGTAAGTTTGATGACAAAAGTGACAAGGGAATCTTCCTAGGATATGCACTCAACTCTAGACCTTATCGATCTTCAATAAAAGGACCTTGGTTGTTGAAGAAAGTCCTCATATTATTTTTGATGAATCTAAATTACCTTCGGTTCCACACTGACTCCACTGGACCTTAATCATCGGTATGGACCGATTCCTGAGTTGTTGTTGCTTCTGATCCAGAATCTTGACAGGCTTCTCTTAATAAGATAGATCTTCCTTCAACTCTAGGCCCACATGCTGGATGATATGTGAGGGGTCGTATATGTACTTTCGCAGCACGGATACATGGAAAATATTATGCACGCTTGACAACTAGGGTGGCAATGCCAATCTATAGGCAACTTCCCCAATTCTCTCCAGAATTTCGAATGGACCAACAAATCTTGGACTAAGCTTGCCACGGATGCCAAATCTTCAGACTCCTCTCATAGGTGAGACATTCAGAAATACATGCTCACTAACCTGAAATTACAAATCTCTTCTTTTGTTATCAGCATACCTCTTTTGTCTAGACTGAGTGACTAGCAAACGGTCTCTAATAATCTAAATGTTCCTGGATGACTTTGAGATAAGATCTGGTCTAAGCCGTTGCTTCTCGCCTACCTCATCCCAGCACAGAGGTGAACGGTAGCTCCTACCATATAGAGCCTCGAACGGTGCCATTTGAATGATGGACTGGTAACTGTTGTTATAGGAAAACTCAATTAGGGACAAATGCTCATGCCAACTACCTCCGAAATCAATCATACAGGCCCTAACATATCTTCTATAATCTGGTTCATCCTCTCGGTCTGTCCGTCAGTTTGAGGATGAAAAGTAGTACTGAAGTTTAGATGGGTTCCCAAGGATTCCTGCAACCCTTTCCAAAAATGGGACGTGAACATGGGGTCTCTATCAAACACAATGTTCACCGGCACTCCATGCAGCCTCACTACCTCCTTCATGTATAAGCCAGCTAACACATCCATTGTCCATTTGGACTTGATGGATAAGAAGTGTGTGGACTTCGTCAGTCGGTCGACAATCACCCAAATTGCATCGAAGCCACCACAAGTTCTAGGTAAGCCCATTATAAAGTCCATGCCGATGCTCTCCCACTTCCACTGTGATATCTCGAGAGGCTTTAACTTTTCGGTAGGTCTGAAATGTTCGGCCTTCACTTGCTGACATACTAAGCATCGAATCACAAATTCGACCACTTCTCTCTTCATGTTCGGCCACCAAAATATCCTCTTCAAGTCTCGGTACATCTTTGTAGGTCCAAGATGAATAGTATACTTGGACCTATGGGCTTCTTCAAGGATCTTACTCTTCACTTCGGCTGAATCAGGGACACAAGTTCTTCCCCAGAATAATAATATGTCATCATCGGCCAACAGAAAATCTGGTCGACTATTCAAGCTTTCTATGATCTCTACCAGTAATGGGTCATTATCTTGCAAGGTCTTGACCTCAGCCAACAACTCTGGATGAAGCTGAACCTGGGCAATCATTACCCGATCTTCCTTCTCACTAATGTTAAGATCTAACCCTGCTAACTATTCCAGCATCCTCCACTCTTGTAACATAAGACTACACATCTTAGCCATTAGCTTCTGGCTCAAAGTGTTTACCACTACATTGCCTTTCTCGGGGTGATACTCAATGGAGAAATCAAAACCCTTTAGATATTCAAGCCATCTCCTCTGTCTCATGTTAAGTTCTTTCTGGGAGAACAAATATTTTAGGCTCTTATTATCAGAGAATATAACAAAGGTCTCTCCATACAAGTAGTGCCTCCAAATCTTCAAGGCAAATATGACCGCAGCGAGCTCTAGGTCATAGACATGGTAATTCTCTTCATGCTTCCTCAATTGTCTAGATGAGTATGCTATTACCCTACCATACTGCATTAGCATACATCCTAACCCAATACCCGAGGCATCTGTATATACTTCAAATCCTCCTTCTCTAGAAGGTAAAGCCAGCACAGAAGCAGTGGTCAAACATTCCTTCAAAGTCTGGAAACTCCTTTCACATTCTTCTGACCACTCGAATCGGTTCTCCTTACGGGTCAATCTAGTCAAAGGCTTTACAATCTTAGAGAAATCCTTAATGAACCTCCGATAATAGCCTGCTAGGCCTAGGAAACTCCAGACTTTAGTTACATTCACAGGCCTATCCCAATTTCTTAGTGCCTCTACCTTAGAGGGGTCTACTACAATGCCATCTTTAGTAATGACATGACCCAGAAAGGACACTTCCTGCAACCAGAATTCACACTTATTGAACTTGGCATACAGCTGATGATCTCTTAATATCTGCAATGCCATCTTCAAGTGCTCTTCATGCTCTTCTTTGCTCTTCGAGTAAATAAGAATGTCATCGATAAACACCACGACCCTTTGGTCTAAGTAGGGCTGGAACATGCTATTCATTAGCTACATAAAAGCTGCAAGAGCATTCGTTAGACCAAAAGACATTACTATAAATTCGAAATGCCCATACCTACTTTGAAATGTCATTTTAAAGATATCCTCGTCCTTGATTCGCAACTGATGATATCCCAATCGGAGGTCAACCTTGGAGAAATACTGTGCTCCAGATATCTGATCGAACAACTCATCTATCCTTGGCAACGGATACTTGTTCTTGACGATAAGTTGGTTCAACTGGCGATAATCAATACACAGCCTCAACGAACCATCCTTCTTCCTTACAAAAAGCACAGGAGCTCCCCACGGGGATGTGCTCAGATGAATGAACCCTTTCTCTAGCAACTCCAATAATTACTCTTTCAACTGTTTTAACTCCACAGGAGACATACGGTACAGAGCCTTGGAAACTAGTGTCGCACTAGGAACTAAATCAATGGAGAAAATTACCTCCCACTCAGGAGGAAGTCCTGGCAAATCTTTAGGAAATACATTAGCAAAGTCTCGGACAATAGGAATGTCCTTCAGCTCCAACTCCTTCTTATCAGTCAAGGAGACCAAGGCCAAGAATGCTTGGCACCCTTTCCTCAATAATTTCTTGTCCTGAAGTGCCGAAATAAGTGGCACAGACTTAGAATGCCTAACACCAGCAAAGGAAAGCTTGGGGTGCTCAGGAAAAGTTACTGAGCCTGATTTGCAATGAACGCTAGCTCTATATCTATCTAACCCATCTACTCCTCAGATTATATCACCCAAAACAACCCATTTTCTCCCTACTATAGCCTGGAGAGCCCCCTTCCTAACCCCCTCTCAGCCAGGGACGATCCTCCACCCTTTCCACCCCATTTCCCCCTCTCTTCCTCCCCATTCCCCACCTCCACACCCCTTTCTCCATCAGACCCGATCCAAGTTCGCAGGTAGTAGAGTACCAGTGGATTGCAGAGGCATCCACGTCGTCACCATGAAGCTTCAGAGGGCATACCATATACCGATGGATTTGTCATCCTGTCAGCTTCACAACGATGGCAGTCCCGCCATCATCCGATCCCGGAGCTGCCTGGAGGAGCGATTCTCGACGACCTGCTCAATCTATCCCTGACAGGCAACCAGAGGCTCAGTGCAGAGGCTCTCCCGGCCACCCCCCTATGTTTCCTGGAGAGATACTTGTCTGAGACATTCTCCTGCAAGTCCCCTATCACATCCAAAAAGAAGGAGGTCATTCGCCCGCCCGAGCACCCGGTTCCAGCCATCATCGTCGGAGCGCGCAGATAGGCCCTGTCTGAACTAGGTTGGACTGACCCCTACTTATCAGTCCAGTACTATCTCCTCCTACCTATGTTTGGGGCCCCTTCAGTCCATGTTCGGAGCTAGTTCGTCCACGGTTGCCTCGCCACCAGTCTCGCCTCCATCGGAGTCCAGAAGCACCCGGAGTAGCTTCTACAACAGCCCCTGCGATTCTGCACCAGACAGAGACAGTTCGGACCAGCCCCGAACTCCGAGCTGCAGCGACCACCGTCAACCACCAAGTGGTGCCAAACTTCTACAGCCTGTTCCCTGGTCAGTCCCGATCGTCCCAGTGTTGATCCTGTCTCCGACAACCTCCGGACGAGTTCGTGGCTGTCCCTACATCGACACTCAGTCATGCAGCCCCTGATAGAACAGAAACAGGACACTTTAAGAAGACGAAGGTGCAGCGGCCCCGCCCGGTCCCAGAATGACTACCCGTTGCTGCGGCTGACTGCTACCTCACCCGTGGTCAACTCAGCACCGGTCCCGCCCCCCTGCAACCTCTGAAAACGCCCGCTGCAAGTCTGGCTTCCATTCTCTACCCCTGCTGGTTACCCATGGATAGAACCGGTCTCTTCGGCTTCCCCACCCCCACGCCTAGCCGGCTGACCGCCCCTCCCTGCGTGGAGGTAATTTTGGCTGTAAACCACTTAAACCCCACCCTGAGAACCCCCCTCCTAGGCGAGGCGTAGTGCTGTAACAAAATTATTTGCAGGTCGAGCACCACCGATGCAGCGTGCGGGCGCGTGCCCACGCTATCCCGCTCGCCCACGTCTCTGGCCAGGATAAGTGTCTTCACACCGATCAGGTGAGCAACTGGATATCCCTTGGCTGGTAGAATTCTTTGCTTACCTAGTATTGCTTGTGAATGCCCGTCGGACGGTGAGATGAGAGCTCAGACTTGCACACCACTCTTAGTGTGCCCACCGTGGACCGTGAGTGAGAGCCACCCAAACCCACGCCCCGGCGTGCCGACCGCCCATGAAGTTGGGAATCCCAGACCCTTAGGGGTCAGCCTAAGCCAGCTAAGTCCCTTAGAATGATTGGGTCCCACTTCGGACCCTCGCCATCATCCTATGGTACCATCGGGAGATCGTATACGCCATGCGAGTGCGCCGCTAGTGTGAGTTCGTTGATTGTCCTTGTATGCTTACAGGTCTAGGTCCTAGGCTCATCAAGTCATCCTTCATCACCCCTGGGCTGTGCCACATCAAGTGGTATCAGAGCGGTCATAGGTTTGTTCTTACAAGCCTAGTCCTTGGGCAGTTTCACACTAAGTCGCATATAGGTGCACACCCGTGCATAGCCCACCTAACACTTCATGTCCACACGTAGAGGAACCCATTATCACTCAGATCCTTCTTCTTCAAATCCCCCAATGGATCTCAATCCCCAAGGGAGCCCCGCTACCAGTGAACAGGAACTCCCTGACCTTGTCAAATTCCTCATGGAGGCCATGACCAATGTCTTAGGGCAACTTAATGACATAGCAACCCGACTCGACCAAATTGAGGAAAATAGGCCTGCCCCAAGGGCGGATGATAGAAGGGCACCTCCCCCACATGAGGAACCAGCCATGAGAGGGCTAAACCCTGACCAACCACCTGAGCATGGAAGGGATCCACCTCCTAGGAGAAATGATGGACACCCCCGGGACAACCCGGACGACCACCTCATGAGACTCGTGAAAGTTGATGCCCCAACCTTTGATGGGTCTTACCATCCTAGTGTCTATCTAGATTGAGAAACATTAATGGACCAATACTTTGATTGGTATCCCATGATCGAGGATAGGAAGGTCCGGCTTGCCAAAATACAACTGACCAAATTGGCCAAGACCTATTGGTTGAATATTGAGGGGTTAAGGATTGTTAGAATGCAAGCTCCCATTACCACATGGGAGGGCATGAAAGAATAACTCGGAATCAAATATGTTCCCCCCTCATACCACCAAAACCTCCTAGATGAATGGCAGGCCCTGACCCAAGAAGGGAAGTCCATGACTGAGTACGTTGAAAAGTTTGATTATTACCTTCTCAAGTGCGGAGTCCAAGAGGACCACCTGGTCACATTATCCCGGCTTAAGCTTAAATAAAGTGCCTGTCAAAACATCAAACACTTAGTTGGCATAAAACTATCAGTCAATATAAGAGTTGCATGGACTTGATAGGGCGTTTTAGCAAATGTGCACAGACTCCAAACTATTCACATAGCAGCTAGGTCAGACATAAGAACTATGCATAGACTTCGTGTGTGCATGAGGTAGAAATATGCACAGACCTTATATATATGCCATGAACCTAGTTTGCACGGACCCTGCATTTTTAGTAGTAGAACATGCACGGACCTACATTACTGTGCTACCATAAATTGCACGGACTTGGTCATGCATAAGACAACATGTGCTTAAACCCTTAGTGTGTACAAGAGAAAATATGCTCGGACCTTTAGTGTCCACGAACTTTGTAAAGAACTAATGGAACTACGTTATGCTCAATACAAGAACTTACACAGATCTTCATAACAAGTTATGCACAGACATTTGGTATTCACAAACCTTGTGTGTATCCGTGATGCAAACCATGCACGGACCTTTACATGTTAACAGCAAGAATGGCACCGAGTATGCAGAAGAGAAGATATATGCACGGACTTTGAATTGCACAAGGGAGATGTGCACAGGTCATGTTAAGCACAAGCCAAAAGTGCACGGACTTTAGTCGTGCATAAATAGACTATGCACAGACTTGATAGAGCATTAGAGGAAAATGTGCACGGACTCAAACTGTTCACAGGACAACACTGGCACGGACCTTAAGTGTGTAATGCAAAAGATGCACGGACTAGAATGTCAGCAGGGCAGGTATGCATAGATGTTGTTCTGGTCTGAGACAGAGTATGCACGGACCCTACAACTATTGCACGGACTTCATGTGTGTATGATGCAAAATATGCATAGACCCTATATGCCTTGAGCCTCAGGTGCACAGACTTTGTAGTGCGTTCATTAGGAATATGCACGGACTTTTAGAATGCTCAAAAGAAATGTGCACAGACCTTGTTCGTGCACAAGCAAAAATGTGCACGGACCCGATTTAACATATTCTCAGAATGTGCACAGACCTTTGTTTGCATGAGAGCAAATGTGCATGGACCTTGATAGCCTTATATGCTAACTTGCACTGACCTTCTATATACTAGATGAGCTATATACATGGACTTAAACAAAACTTGCACCGAGATGATATGCACAAGGCAGACAATACACGGACCTTCTTTCATGCCTAATGCAAATATGCTGAGATATGCATGAACCTTTAATGCTGAGCTGCATGAAGACTTGCATGGACCTTGTGTACCACAAGATAGACGTGCACAGATTTTGTATGAACACCTGCACGGACCTATATATGCATGGCACAAACAATGCATAGACTTAAGTGAACAATCCAGAACATGAACGAACCTAACCTCTCGAGGACTTTGATATGCACGAACTCTGAATTGGGAAATGCACGGGCCTAGCCTCTCAAAGGCTGAGATATGTATGGACTCAGAATTGAAAAGTGCACAAATCTTTTGTGCACGAACCTCATATGTTGTCTAATGAGCATGTGCATAGACCGTATATGTGCACGGACCTTACGAAGCTATGCACGGGGTTATAAGACACTGAACTGGGACATGCATGAACCTTCTACGTGCACGGACCTTACGTGTGCAAGACAAAAGTCTGCACCAAGATTTGTATGCACAAAGCAAAGAGAACACGGACCTTCTTTATGCTTGATGGTCTATATGCACGGACCTTAGATCCTGAATGAAACATAACATGCACGGACTCTAAATGACATTCTCAGACTTTTATAACTACGTGCACCGAGCTAAGAGACCAGAACAAGCAAATGTGCACAGAGTTGAACAATGATTGCATGAAGATTGAAATGCATTTTTAAACCAAAATGTGCACCGAGTTTTACATGGTCCATACAACATGTTTGATGAAAAGTCAAGTACATAGGATTTATGCATATGCATTGACTTAATGTTCACAAAGTGTTGACTTTTTGTTTACTATATGCATGCATGAGACTAAGCTTCATGCAATGAATAAAGACATGATCAAACAAGACAACATGCAGCAAACAACAAATGCATATTGACTAGTGGTGTTTGCTATCATCAAAACACAAGGACACAACACTATGCATGCAGTTTCATAGGAACTTGCACTGACTTTACATGCAGCGAATGAAGCAATGAATTAACTATGCGTGCAGTTCCATAGGAACTTGTACAGACTTTGCTATGCCTAAAGGCTAAATCATGCACAAACCTATTGAGACGCTGAATAGGAGCATGCACTGACCTCGTATACATAAATCAGGACATGCACCGACCTTGAGCCCTTGACACTTAAACTTGCACTGACCTTACTAAGTGTAAGACGCTGCTGGCATAGACCTAACTCTAAGTGAAATGCAACCAACCTCGACCTTGTGCAAACTTGCTAATGCTAGCACCGACCTTATGAGCATATGCACGGGCTTTAGTTACCCATATCTGATGCATGCATAGACGATAAAAGTATAAGTGCTTATGTATGCAAACCATTTGATGAAATGACTAAACATGTTTTTATGTAAAGATCTGACATGTATAAAAGTTCATCAAAATACACAATATTACCATGGTCAATATGAGGTCACCTCATATGGACTCAAATAAAAGAAGGAATACATCAAGATGCCATGCTAGCTAGCCCATGTGTCCTGTCGAGTTGCCGAGCTGTCCCCTACCCATCTCCAGGAGGGAGAGAGGTGCCGAGCCAAAGGGAACTGTGGGTGATGTCCCCATCAAGAACTGTATACATCAAAGAGCACATTGGACAAAGCCAATAAGATGCATCCGTGACATATACAATCTCGTTGCTTCCACTCCTCAACTGCTCTTACACTATTAGGATAATTTTCATCCAATTTGGGGCAATCAGTTTCTATCACTGAGATCAACCCGATAGTGGTGAACTAGATCTTCATGCGATGTCGCCATCACTTGAAGTGCTGTCCGAAAAACTTCTCGGGCATCCCAGACATATCAATTCGTGGTGTGATGACAAATGACATGGTAAAAATGGCGGATATCTTCTCTAAGATTGTAACAAAATATAAGTGGGATGCAACCAAAGATAGAAAATAGACCAGCACACACCAAATATAATCCGCAAATATTGTTTCACCATGCAGACAAGGCCAAGATCCATATAAATACCAAAAGGAAATTACATGTATAGTTATGCAACTAAAAATGAGAAAAAGGGGGTTAAAAAACTTAGTCGAGCCGCCTAAAAGGACTATCCTTAGAGAAGATATCGCCCCCATCATACCGATGCAAAGAAGTCCACGACCTCCCCTAGGATAGAACGGCGGTAGCGATCTTATCAGATGGAGAAGAGAATGTACATCGAAGATGACCTCAGGAACTCATCCACCTTACTGTGTGCACAGTGAGAAAAGAGAGAGGGGCACTCAGAAAAACCTCCAATCCAAAAATTCCAATCCTTACGAGGACGGAAAGGAGAGTCCCTTTTGTAAACTCTTTGGTCGATTTGGATTCTCGTGACCCCTCGGTTCCCCAACAGTCGCGCCCCTTTAAATGAGGGCATTAACTTTCGAAACCGATGTACCCTAAGCCCTCTAGACCAAAAAGAAGAACTGACGTACCCTACGCCCTTTGGACAATACAACTTCCTCAAGTTCCCAAAAACAAGAAGTTAGAAGCCCACTAATACATAAACCCACATAATATCTTTAGCTTTTTCAATACAGGACTAATGCCCCACACCAACTAAAGAACATAACTCACACATTGTAAACATTGGATTTCTCACGTCTCATTTCCAACATTCTATGCCCCATTATGTGGCAATATGTTGTTGGAGTTGCATTCCCATCTCTGATTTGTTGTGTGTCACCATGTTTACCTATGCCTTCTTGTTCTTCCCTGTTGTGCACCAAATATGGTTGTGGTTAAGGGTGTTAACGGATTCGCCGGATCCAAAACCTGATCCGAATCCCAAAAAAAATAGATTTGGAGCAACTTCTTTAATTCAAAATGGGGCATTTGTGCAGATCTGGGAAGGCACTTTCACGATTCGAAATCCTTAATCTCGGATTGGGTTTTCAGGGTGCCATAAAATCCCTCCCATCGGGGCGAGCATATCCCCATCGGCATCACGATCGGTTCTGGCAGCTTGTCCCTCCCTCTAGGGTTGCTCCAATTGCCTCCTCGCGCTCGTTTAGCTCCTCTCTCTAAGGTTCCAACAGCAACAATCTCACGACGGTGATGACGATGGCCCACTCCCCAGCGTCACCTCTATCCCTGTGTCCATCTCCCCTTCTTCCCCACTCTCTGCTCAACCATCGCTAACCTCCCGCCACCACTGTCACCCCTCTTTCCTCCACTGTCCCCCCTGTTAGTCTCTCTCCCACCGTCGATTTTCCACTCTCACCCTCTACCATAGTCAACCCTCCTCTCTCCTATGCCATCCCCCTCTACGTTTCAACAACTAGGTGGTCGGATCTAAGTGCTGCCCCACCCTCTCCCGCTCCCTTCCATTACCACACCCCAGCTATCCTTTGTACCTGGTCTCCCCTCCCCCCACTCATCCATGTGCTTCCGACGAAACCTCCCTCTCCACCCGATCCCCCATCATCTTTTAAGCGCCTTCCCTATAGTTGCCCCCTATTCCACTCTTTCATTTATTAATCCTGACTTTTCATTTTCACCCCTTGCTTACCGTCACTTCAAACATACCTCCCTCTGCTGCCCTCTTTATTTTCTCTAACTCCCTTTTTGTAGTCTCCTACCTTCTGCTCGTGATGGGGGCATCTCTCGCCCTTCATATTTTTCAAGACTCCGATTGCTTGCCAGTATGGCTCCATTGTGTCCGTCATCTCTCCCTCTGGTTTCTCCTTCCCCAATCCCATTTCTACAGTGTTAATCCCTTCCTCTACCTCCCTTCCTTCTATCTCAGTTGCTGCCACCGCCGATCGTGCCGCCGACGAGCCACCGTGTCGCGATTCCGAAGTGCTGTCTTAGGGCTGGTTCTGCTGAACAGAGACTGATCACGAGATTTTTAGCTCCCAGCTCCAAGATCTGGTGAGGCTGAATTTTAATGGTAGGTTCCCCATCCCATCCCCAAAATCCACAAAAAAACTCAGCCCCAAAAGCCCTTCTTTTCGAATTTTACTAGTTTTCTCTTTCCACCTCTGGAATTCTGCTCACTATGCAGATCTCAGTCTAGCAAGCCACCTTCCAAACCCTTAACCCCCAAAATGTCTGAAAAACTCGGGACATTACAACACTCCCCCCTTAAATAAATTTCATCCTGGAAATTTAAAACCAAAGCACAGGAGTAGGGAAGGACATACTCATTCAAAAAAGTAGGGATACAGCTACCGCATCTCATCCTCATGCTCCCACGACGCATCACCACCAGAATGACGCTGCCAGACCATCTTTACCAGGGGAATAACCTTGTTCCGCAAGTGTTGCTCACGTCGATCCTCTATGTAGATAGGGCACTCCAAAAGGGACAAATCTAGGGCCACCTCGGGCCAAACGACATCCTCCAAGACATGAGAATCATCGGGCACATACTTCTATAGCATCGACACATGAAGCACATCATGCACAGTAGCTAGCTCCGGGGGTAACTGTAATCGATAAGCGACTTCTCCAATATGCTCGACAATAGGAAAAGGACCAATGTAGTGGGGACTCAACTTCCCATGCTTATCGAAGCGCATCACACCCTTTATGGGAGAGATCCTCAAAAACACCGGATCTCCTACCGTAAAGCCGAGGGGTTGCCTCCTCTGATCGACATAGCTCTTCTGTTGACTCTACGCTGCCAACATCTTCTACCGAACAAAATGCACCACCTCAACACACTACTGTACCAAGTTCGGTCCCGTCAGGGCACGCTCGCCCACCTCGAACCAATCAAGCAGAGTCTGACATGGTTGTCCATACAATGTCTCATAAGGAGCCATGTCAATGCTCGAATGATAGCTGTTATTGTAGGCGAACTCCACTAACAATAGATGGTGGATCCAACTCCCCTACCACTCTAGGTTTTCATAATCTCGGCATATCCTCCAAAGTTTGGATGATCCTCTTAGACTGACCGTCTGACTGAGGATGGTACGTCGAGCTGAAAGCCAATTTTATGTCTAAAGCTCTCTAGAAGCTCCTCCAAAATCTTGAAGTAAAGCGAGGATCGCGATCGGACACAATGAAGATGGGGACTCCATGCAATGGGATGATCCGCTTCACGTACAATCAGGCCAACCTATGCACACTCCAACTGACTTTGATTGGCAATATTCGAGCCGTCTTCGTCAGTCTATCCACCAGCAACCAAATACTATCATGCCCGTTGGATGCCCTCGGCAACCCAACCATGAAATCAGTGGTCACGTGGTCCCACTTCCACGTAGGGATCTCCAAGGGTTAAAGTGTACCACCCGGTCGCTAGTGCTCTGCCTTCACCTGCTGACAAACTAGACACCTGGCCACAAATTTTGTGACATCTCTCTCCATCCCAGGCCACCAAAACTATCTCTTCATGTTCTAGTACATCTTCGCCAATCCTGGATGTACGGTATACTGGCTCCCATGAGCCTCTCACAACACCGCACGCCTCACCTGCTCCTCGACTGGGACGTACAACTTATCTCTGAATCTCGTAGCTCCTTCCTCACCAAGCTCCACCTTAGCCATTGACAGAATTCGAGGTAGCTCGGGGTCCGCGTGCTGAGCCTCAGTCACCTGACGACGGATAGTTGGTGTGACAGTCAAGCTCGCGAGAACAGTCAAACCTTGATCCCGAGGGACCTTGAGCCTAAAAGTCATGGCCGGCACCTGCTCCCATAACCTCCACTTCCTCAACAACATCTGACTGACCACCACCTTCCTGCTCAAAGCATCAGCCACGACATTCATCCTGCCAAGCTGATAAGACAGAATGAAATCATAATCCGTCATGTACTCCATCCACCTCCTTTGCCTGAGGTTAAGATCCTTCTAGGTGAACACATACCTCAAACTCTGATGGTCAGTAAAAATCTCAAACTTCTCACCATACAGATAATACCTCCAGATCTTTAGAGCGAACATCACCGCCACCAACTCAAGATCATGAGTAGGATAGTTCTCCTGATGTGACTTCAACTGGCGAGATGCATACGCCACAACTCTATCATACTGCATCAACATGGCACCCAAACCTACCATGGAAGTATCTGTACACACCACGAAACCTTCTGACCCTGAAGGCAATACCAACACCGGAGCGGTAGTGAGCAATCTCTTCAGCTCCATAAAACTCTTCTCACACTCCTTCATCCAGACAAACGGCACATCCTTCCGAGTATATCTGGTCATCGGGGCCGCAATATGAGTGAAGTGCTGAATGAATCTCCTGTAATCGCCCACAAGCCCCAAAAAGCTCGAATCTCCGTGACGGAACTCGACCTCGGCCACTGCACCACAGCCTCGACCTTGGTCAGGTCCACGGAAACACCATCACCAGAGATCACGTGCCCCAGAAAGTGCATCTCTCGAAGTCAAAACTCACACTTGCTGAGCTTGGCATACAGCTGGTGATCCCGCAAGGTCTGCAACACGACCCACAAATGATGCACATGCTCCTGTGGACGTCAAAAAATGATGACGATGATCATACGGCATGCACGTCTTGAGACTCGAGAGGAAGCCGAAGACGGAAATATCGAATAAACCTCATGCCTCGCCCAATCAGGATGATAACTCACTGGGTGGTCCGCTACCCGGTAAAGAAACCCCCCCAGGAGGGAGATATGGCTACAATTCTCCAATCGGACGTGCCGAGGGCCGAATCAAAGAAAAGTTGGGAACTCCAACATAGTCTCGAAATATAAAAGCTACATGACATGAATGTAAGATCACGTGGGCACATGATGACGATCCATCCGGGCTTCAAAAAATGTGACGGGGTAAATGATGTCCCCATCAGGAGTCACCTGGGGAGTATGCTTGACATCCTGCTTCTTCGCCTTGCCTTTACAGTCTAGCTGGGGGCAGGGTCGAGCGACGCCTGACGGTGTCCCGGGGCATTGTTGCCCCCAGTAACTGTCTTGATCCCGCACATTAGATAGCCCTTCTGGTGGCAACCCCCACTCGCGAATTGATGTAGCTGAAGACTTTGAAGATGTCACTGTTACAAGCTGGGCTAGGTTGCAGGACAAGCGGGGAAGACCCGATGGCCCGCCCACTGAGTGATCTTGGCCTGGTCGGGCTGGGACCTCACCCTGCTCTTGCTTCCCCTTTGTGTCCCTAAGTGTCAGAGACGATGGAAAGGTAGGGAGAGAGTGAAAGGAGCTTGGGGAGCCCACTGTCGTCTCACCCACCAGGACATTCTCTCGACCAAAAAGGACCTGGAGGAGCCTAGCAATGTCTTCTCTGGAGAAAGGGAGAGACTCCAGCTCTTGGCAAGGCCGCCAGTGTATGGCCGAGGTAGCGGAGGCTGGCTGATCGGTGAGTAACGTCAGGGATTTAGGAGAGGCTGGAGGAGCAGGCGGATGGATGATGTTGACTGAGAAGTTGCTTGGCCCCGTCTCTTGACTAGCGTCTTGCTCCCGGTGCCTCAGTAATCACCCAAGAGGTTCCCAATTGTCAGTTTGAAACTCGAGCCATTCTGGGGCATGCTGGTAAGGTAGCCCGTGCCCATTTTCCTTGGGAGGATCTGGCTGTTCTGGTGTGTTTCCCCCGACGCTCAGGGCTTCCTCGACGGCTTTCCAAAGTCTAATGAGTGCCAAGGAGTTCCCCTCGGCATCGATCTACTCCCACTGGATCTGTTCCTAGATGAGGTGCTGAACTTCCTCGCAGGACTCGATCGCATGGCAGATTCCGGCATGGAAGGGGCAATACTGGGGGTGACTAAAGTCCCAGTGAGTGTAGTCTACCGATGAATCACGGGGCATGATTTGCCCCCACTCGACTAGAACATTAAAGAGTCACCAGGTCCTCTCCTTGGGGAAGGAGAGAGGTCTGTGATCATGCCAGGGCCTCCTCCCCGGGTACCAGAGTGAATGCTCACCTTGGCTGGTTCTAGGCTCCTCTATCTTGCCATTCGAAAGGGAAAATGCCACCATCATGTGGATCACATTAGCCGGATAGTGAACCACATGTGTTGCTTTGGCTAGTCTAGACCACATATGTGATTGTAGGAGATCAACGAGACCACTCTTCATTTGAACAAGGCTGTCTGGGATCAGCCTCTGTGCCTGAGTCTTGAAGACATAACAATCTTCAATTGGGTGACCCAACATGCGGTGACATGGGTAATAGCTGGGATCATCGATCTTCTAGGCCTCGTCCGGCTTGCAAACTTTGGGCAACTCGATGATCGTTTGGGCCATGCAGAGGTCGAAGAGCATCTTTATATGTTCCTTCTTGAAGGAGAATGGCATCTTCATACACTCCGAGAAGGAGGGAGCGGCCGGCTTGTCTGCTAGCTTTTTGTCGAAACTACTTGTTCCGGCCTCTTTGCTGGTCTTGACGGCGAGGGTGAACTTAATGATGTTCACCTCCTTTCTAGGCTGGCACTCTTGTGTCTGTTTACCCTTTGCTGAGGTGTAGCTCAGGTTATCGGTGAAGAACATCTTTGTCTCATCGACTGCCGAAGTGAGCTAGTCGAAGCCTTTGATGTTGGTGCTGAGAAGTTTTTCACTGACCTCGGTCGCCAAACCTTGGTGACATATGGTGATGGCATCCTCTTGGACTGGCAGGTTGACGCACCTCATGCTGAGGTCTCGCCACTTCTTGATGAAGTCGAGGGTGCTTTCGCCTTTCTTCTGTCGGAGAGAGCAGAGCTTGGCTCAGGAGATCCTTCATTCGACCGTTTGGAAAAGGTCGAGGAACTTCTTCTGGAGATCCGTCCAGTCAATGACTGAGTTGGGCCATAGGCGAGAATACCATTGGAAGGCAGTGAAGTGGCGAAGTAGCGGAGGAGGTATGACTCATCCAACATGAGCTCACCTATGGCCGTAATGTAGTAGGCCAAATGCTCATGCGGAGATCCTTGCCCGTTGAACTTTTGTAGTTTCGGTGGCTTGGTATACTCTAGAGGGAGCTTCTTTAGCTGGTGGTGTAGCGGGTAGGGGACGCTGTAGAGGTCTATGGTTGCAACCCCTTCCCCAAACTGGGTGAGCTTGGTCTCAATGATCTGCTCGATCATCTGGCGCTGTGCCATAAGATTCTCTGGCACTGGAGTATTGGATGGCCATGGTTGGGCTTCGGCCAGAGGCGTGCCGAACCCGATTGCTGTAAGAGTTCTGACAGCCACGGCTGAAGCGCTGGCGCCATTGGGCCCCCCTGGCGGGGTTGGTGCCTCAGCCTGAGGCCTGGCAGGGAACTGAGGATGAATGTCCCATTCCTACAGGAGGTCTTGTATGAGAGCCTTCAAATGCTGGTTCACCTTCATGAGGGTCTCGAGAGTCACCTCTTGGACTTTATTTGGTGGAGGATCATTGTTGAGAAGTTGATGACTCAGAGAAAGGGGTTGCCTACCTCCAGTGGAATCACAGCTTCCGTGCCATACACTAATTGGAAGGGAGTTTCCTCGGTGGCCGTTCTTGGAGTAGTTCGGTGTGACCAAAGTACGCTCGGTAGTTCCTCCAGCCTCCCTTGGCCTTACCGAGCCTGGTTTTTATGCCTTTTAATATAGCCCTGTTGGCATTTTCAACTAGTCCATTGGCCTTAGGGTGGGCTACCGAAGTGAAGTGGTTGCGAAGTACTTAGGTCGACACATCTGTCTCTGAAATAGTGAGAATCAAATAGCCAACCATTATCACTCACAATCACTCGGGGGATACCAAACGACAAATGATCGATTTCCACACGAAGCTCCAGACGACCGACTCGATGATCCTGGCGGTCGCTTCAGCTTTAATCCACTTTGTGAAGTAGTCGATGGTGACGATGTCGAACTTCTTTTGGGCTTGAGCCATAGGGAATGGCCCCAGTATGTCAATTCCCTACCAAGCAAAGGGATATGGCTCGGTAAGGGTGATGAGCTCTAAGGCGGACTGGTGGACCAGATGGTCGAAGCATTGGCATCTGTCGCATTTTTACACTTGGGTCGAACAATCTCGCTGAAGAGTGGGCCACCAATAGCCTTGTCATAGCAAGATCCTGGCGAGCAATCTTCCTCCCTGATGCATGCCGCAGATGCCTTCGTGAACTTCTTGAATTGATTTGCTAGCTTCGTCAGTGCCGAGGCACTTAAGGAGGGGGCCGGAGAAAGACCTGTGATACAAGGCGTCGTCCAGGATGATGAAGCGCTGGGCTTGGTACTTCAATCTCTGAGCTTCCTGAGGGTCGGAGGGCTCCTGGGAGTCTCAGAGCCAAGATACATAAGGGGTCCACCAGTCGCTCGATGTAGCCGGGTCAATGATCATAAGCTCAGATTTGATGCTCGGTCGTTCTAGCTCTTCGAGGAAGACCGACTGAGTACCTTCGGGGTCAAGGGAGGAGGCCAGGCGAGAGAGGGCATCTGCCCGGGAGTTTTCCTCCTGAGCTATTTAGACTACCTCAAAAATCTTGAATAGTTGGGCCAGTCTTTGGACCATTTGAAGGTACTTAATCATTGGTGCTTCCCGAGCTTTGTAGTTGCCATTGACCTGGCTAGCGACCAGCTGGGAGTCGGTGTGGATCCTGACTCGCTCGGCCCCTAGTTGTCATGCCATCTTGGCCCCCGAAATGAGGGCTTCATACTCGATGACATTATTAGATGCCTGGAAGTTGAAATTCAAGGCATACTGTAGCTCTACTCCTTTAGGGGATTTGAGGAGGACACCAACACCGCTTCTAGCCAAGTTGAATGACCCGTCGACGACAAGTCCCAGATGGGTCCGTGTACGGATGGGGGTGCTTCCTCGATCGGGATGGTGCTCTCCGCGATGAAGTCCGCTAGGGCTTGTCCCTTGATGGCCACACAGGGGAGATAAGAGATATCATAAGCTCCCAGCATGATGGCCCACTTGACGAGGTGCCCCGAGGCTTTAGGATGAGAGAGAATCTTCTTCAGGGGCTCGTCGGTCAGCATGATGATAGAGTGTCCCTGGAAATAAGGTCGGAGGCTCTTGGCTGAGGTTACCAATGCTAGCACGAGTTTCTCGATTGCAGGGTACCTTCTTTCAGCCTCGTTGAGCACCTTGCTGGTGTAGTAGACTGGCCTCTCGACTCTCGCGTCGTGTCCTACTCGGACCAAGCTTATTGTAGAGGGGGTTACCGAGAGATACATATGTAATGCTTAACCTAGAACTGGCTTTGATAGTACCAGGGGTGAGGTCAAGAATTCCTTGAGATCTTCAATGGCCTTCTGACATTCCTCATCCCAAGCGAATGTTGCAGATGCCATTTTGGGTCCCCTCAATAATTTGAAGAAGGGTGGGCACCGTTCAGCCACTCGGGATAGGAAGCAATTGAGCGCAGCAATGCGTCCGGTAAGGCGCTAGACGTCTTTGATGTAGGTAGGTGGCCGCATGTTTAGGATGGCCTGAACCTTGTCAGGGTTGGCCTCGATCCCACGCTAAGTTACCAGGAAACCTAGAAATTTTTTGGATCTAACTCCGAAGGCGCATTTGGCAGGATTGAGCTTGATGTTGTACTTCAGGATGGTGCCGAAGGTCTCAACTAAGTCGGAGAAATGATCTTCGGCCTTTGGCGTTTTGATGAGCATATCGTCGATGTAGGCCTCGATGTTCCGGCCGAGTTATCCTTCGAAGATGTGGTTGACCAGCCTTTGATATGTTGCCCTGGTGTTCTTTAACCCAAACGACATCTGGGTGTAGCAGTGTACGCCAAAGTCGGTGATGAAGGCGGTCTTCTCGATATCCTCTGGGTCCATCTTGATCTGATGGTACCTCGAGTAGGCGTTAAAAAAGCTGAGTAGCTCATTGTCGGAGGTTGAATCGATGAGCTGGTCAATGCTTGGTAGCAGGTAGTAGTCCTTCAGGGTGGCCTTGTTAAGGTCAGGGAAATCCATGCACATTTGTCACTTTCCCGAAGCTTTCGATACTAGGATGACATTAGCGAGCCATGTTGGGTAAAGGACTGGCCGAAAAAAGCCAGTCTCTTTCCCCTTGGTGATTTGCTCCCTCATATCATCTTGCATGATATTTGGTTCTCTGATTTTGAAAATAGTGGTGATCTATTCATCCCCCCTTCTAGATCATTCTCTACATTTCTATAAGCACCCTCCCAGAGTAACCCTCGAAGGTGTCGTTTTGTATCCCTAGAGGATTTCGTAGTCGCTAGAAGAATGGGAAGCATACGGAAGAGATTTCGAGATTTGTGAAAAAGAGGAAAGTCTACTATTTAGAAGCCAAAAGTTTACACAGGAGAGGCAACCGTCTCAACCAAAAAAAGGGGCGGGCTACTAGGGGCACCCTCCTAAGGGTTCGCCCTGGCAACATCGTCACGTGACCCGAACTCCTTGGGCTCACATGTGGCAACAGTTCTGGAAGGAGGTAAGTCTTCGGCCGGATCCGCCGCGCATTCTTCCGTCGCTGTGATGTCAACAGGTGTTCGCTCGTCAGTACTCGACCCCGGTGCCAACTCCTCAGCCCTAGCCTCCTTGTGGCCAAGCTCCTCCTTGCCATCACTGGCCTCCAAGCCATAAGGTGTCGAGGGAGGAGGGAGAGATGGTACCGAGGTGCCCAAGCCCTTAGGTGTGGCCATGACGGTGCCGCTCCAGCCCTCCCGGAAGCCACGATCGCATGTCGGCCCGAAGAACTCCAAGGCCATCATGGTCAACTCATCCCGGTAGGCCGAAGAGGAGCGAAAGTTCTCCACTACTTCCTCACCAGCAGTGGACATCAACAAATGCAGCTCGGCAAGCTGCACCTAGACCTCCTCTACTCAGGCTTCAACGGCTTGGACCTGTGCCCCCAGCTAGACCATGTGGGCTTCAGCCGTCTCAGCTCTGACACGGAAGAAGTCTCGGTCCCGTTCTATCCCGGCAAGGGCCAACCTCGGCTAAATCAACTGCTCGTGAAGCCTGACATTTTCGGCCTCAGACGTCTTCAGGCGCCCGTCGAGCGCCTCACAGTTGGCCGAAAGCTCCACTTGAGTGGCCTAGTTGGCCTCCAACTCCCGAGCAAGACCACCGAAGTGACACCTCCACAAACTGAAGGTCCTGATGACCGAGCATATACTCTTCACAGCTAAGTTGGTCAACTCCCTCTCAGCCCTAGGACCAAACTTCGCGATGCACTCGCACCACCGAACGCTCCTCCCTATGAGATCAATGACCGTTGCGATTCCCTCTTGCCCGAGCATAGCATCCTCGGGTGGCAGGAACAGAGCATGCGGGGAGGTCTCCAACGGCGGAGGACAATCAACTTCGTCAGCAACGGGGGCTTTGCCCTTACTATGCCCCTCTCCTACTGGGGAAAGCACGAGAGGATCAATGACCAACTCTTCAACCGACAGCGGTGGCAGAACCTCGGGTGGAGCTAACTCGAACGATGGCGGTGGTGGAGCCCGACTTTGGGTGGAGCAAAAACCCTGTTCCTCTTCTTCGAGCGATGCTGGCTGTCCAGTGCCGCCAACTCATCCATGGATAGTGGAGCACGACCACTACCAGCCATGGTGGATTCCCCTCTAGTAGTTCTAGCGAGTGCTTCGGAGGTACCCCCTGAGTGCTGGATCCTCCGCTGGCCGCAGAAGCTACCGTTGGGCTCTCCAAGGGGATGCCCGCGGGGACTGGATACCACAGCCTCCCTAGGGCAAACATGACCTCAGCCTAAGGGGCAACGACTGTCACCTGGCTGGCCCCCGGCTCGACATGGTCCACGGGACCAGGGGCACACCGCAGCAGCTACACCACTTCATAGCTCCACGACGGCACTTCAGGCGCCCCTGAAGTAAGAAAAACCTGGTTAGCCCATTTCGCCACCAGCATAGCCTAAGGAGAGTTCAAGGTCGATACCCTGTGGTAACGGAGGACTCAACCCCAACTCCCGGAGCAGCCCCAGAGTCAGCACAAAGTCAGCATTGGCAATGGAAAATAGGAGGATAGCATCTATCTTCTTACGCTCCTCGGTGTTAGCCGAGGGCTTCCTGTCAGCCCAGACAGGACGAATGCCCCTATACCTCCAACTACTGCGGGAATCATGATCGCCCGACTTGATGATGTATACATACCGCTGTGCCCAACCTTTGAGGTTAGCTACAGCCGCAGAAACTCGGATGATGCTACAACCGGACCAATCGAGCCTTGAAGTATTCATAAGCCATGTCGGTCGAACAACTCTGAAGGCTATAGAAATGCTGGAAAAGATGGACGTTGGGCTCCACCGACGCTGTCTGACACGCGAAGACAAACCCACAGAGAATGTGCTAAGAATTAGGGGACAACTCCCCTGGATGCCAACCATAATAATGGAGGACGGACTCGATGAAAGGGTGGACAGGCAGACGAAAGCCCACCTAGAAAGATGCCATGGGGACCATAATTCCACCCGGAGGTAGGCTCAATTGATCATCGTCAACAGCCGGGAAGATAATGTCAAACTCGGGGGGAATCTGAAAGGCTTCCTGCAGCCCTCAGACCACCCTGTACGATACTAATGGCGGGGAGCGAGGTCGAATAGCACTGGCACCTGGAGTGCTCGGAGCGCTACCACAGCCAAGAGCCACCTCTACGACAGAAGATGAGGGACTGATACGAAGAACTTTCCTATGAGGAGGCATGACTACGGAAGATTGAAGACGCAAAGGTCAATAATTGACTGCGATGGTCAATAGTTGACCATGATGGTCAATAGTTGACCATGCCAGTCAACAGTTGATTGAGACTAATTTTTTTTATTTTTTTAATAAAAAAAGAAAAATATCCTCCAAGAGCTCCAAGACTTAATGGGCTTAGAAATGACCAAAAATAGGCTCGAAAAAGGCTCAAAGATGAGTCCAAAATAATGGTTAATTTAGGGCATCACGGAGATAAATAAGAGAAACAACACGATTTATGGGCTAAAACGGGTGTCAACAACACTGTGATATGATAGAGTTAATTTGTTGACTATTTTAAACTGGTGCGTCATGCACTATTCATCCTGCATTGACGCCTTGAGCTTTGTTTTCTTACCAATTGGTTTCCTTGTCGAGTACTTGTCAATCCAAGTATTTCAAACCAAAATTTAAAGATTTTGCCTTAATCAATGAGTCATAATTTGCCATTATCAAAACCAGGGACACAACACCTTCTTCATTTCCAACTCCTTGATGCTGATGTTAAGCTGACTCCAGTGGTGCTCCAGGAGCTAGGGTTGATCCCCCCATTGCCCCGCGGTACTGACTTCATTGTGCTCCTAGTTTCCCTATTGTTCATCGCACTAATTTTCTTGATGTCGCTCTCGCAAGGTCACCAAAACTGTCAAAGCTGTGGTATAAGACAATCGAGCTTTTGCTGAATGTTCCTAGCCCTGTCAACCACATAGAGCTAGGCACCAAGCACGTCTCCGTCACTGTTCCTCGGGCTGCTATCGTCCTGCCCCCAGGCTGCCTACCATACCCGCTCCTAACAGTGCTTCTAGTGGAGGGCCCCTCTGCAGCATCTGTGGCTAGTGTCGGGTCGAGTGCTCAGTAAGGAGTCTCCGAGGGTGGGGCGAGTGCATCCGAGGTGGAGTCCGCCATGCTCGGTTAGTGTATCCCGATAAATCTGGAGGAGGTGGCGGTGCTAGATTAGCACCATCACCGAAAGAGGAGGAGGAGGTCAGCCGTCAAGGCGAGAGGTAGGGCACCCTCTCCCCCTCGGTCCGTGGTCCTATCGGCACCAGCACCGATAGAGGGATCAGTCACTGCTATGCATTCTTCAGTTCTTATCGAGGAGGTTCCCGCCATGGGTAAGGCTCTAGCATAGGAGGGTGAGGCACTTACTGTGGAGGAGACGAGGGCTCGCCTCTCACAGCGCGAAGCGCCCTCGACCCCCCACTTCCAATCGCCGGACGAACCCACCATTAGGTCCGCTATTCGGAGAGAGGTGGTCACCTTCATAAACAAGGCTATCTAGACACAGGACTAGACTGAGGTGTTCATCCTTGGGTCCCAAGAAGAGCTGATCAACTTGGCGGTGAAGTACTTGATCTCAGCCGCCAGGGCATTCGGCTTGTGGAGATACCATTTGTATAGCATTGCGTGGGAGCTGGAGGTCAGCTAGGCCACGCGGAAGGGGCTGACGGCTCAGTGCGATGAGATTCGGAGGCAACAGGCGATGCTTGAGGCCGAGCTCGCCACGTTTCATGAGCACCTTGTGCTACAGGAGAGAGTCCTCGCCAAGGTAGAGCGAGACTGGGACTTCCTCCTTGTTCAGGCCCAAACATTGGAGGAGTCTCAGCATGAGGCGATCAATCGGGCTAACGCAGCGGAAGCCCGGTCATCTAGGCTGGGTGCTTTAGCCGACGCTGCAGAGCTCCGAGCCCAGGAACCTGAGGCATAGGTAGAAAACCTATGCTTGTCGATGCTCGCCATTGGTGTTGAGGCAGTTGAGCGCTACCATTCATCCTCGACTTTCCGGGATGAGTTGAATGCAACTGCCGTCGAAGTCTATGGCCCAACCCAGGACCGTGGCTTCAAAGAAGGTTGGTTGGCCACTCTCCAAGCTGCTGCCAATAGCTTGGGGGTTGTCGTGCCTTCCCTGCATCCCCTGGTAATGCCATTCGGCCCTGAGGCTAGCGATGGCGAGGAGGAGCCCAGCGTGGAGGACCCCGGTGATAGAACTAGAATGATAGATCTAGAAGGGGGGATGAATAGATCTACCCCCAAAATGAAAAAATTAAAACCCAAATGCTAAACTATTAGTTTGTGCTAAAAGCAGAATCAATTCAAACACAGCATCAGATTAGATAAAATATCAACAAGCTTATGTGTAGAGAATAATGAAGAGAACTTAGTTTGCGCAAACGAGCATACAATCACCAACTAACATCAGTACAAGATGAAGGTTTAATCCAAGGATTTCCTCACGCAAGGGACAACATTCCGGATAGGCCTGACCTATCTTTCCAGCTAGGTCTTTTGATATACTGATTAGTTGTAGTAGAACACAAAGAATATCAAGCTAAGCAAACCACACAATGGACAAGAGGACTTTTTAGGCGGTTCGATTACAATCCACAATCTACGTCCACCCCTCACTCTGCTAGAGTGAGGCTTCCTTGCACAATGTACAGCACACACAGACTCAGTCTGCAAGCAACGGCTGATTCCACAGCTTGACACCATGGGGAACATATCCCTTGAACTTTGTTCCTGCACCCAGCAGGAATCAAACCCACTGCACAATGCAGTACCCGAAGGTCCAATCCTCCCTTCCTCTAATTTCTCAGAAGGAACCCCAGAGATGCACACTGCCTCACATGTGACTAGAACGTCATGCATACGACAGGACACTGACCTTGAGTACAACCACGAGAGGGCTAACCTGGGAGGTCACGACACACAAGAAGCGCGAAGAGAACCGCGAAGAGCCACGTGCCACATGATTGGTGTACCTCTCACTAGAAGAACAGCCAGCTGTGTCCACTGACGTCTTATGTTGTGCCTACTAGTGTCTTGTCCGTGTACCCTACCGCAAGGACTAGGCCGAGACCAAGATACTGCCAGAACCAGAACAGTACCATAATGCGAGTGACTAGTCAGAGTTATGTCTAACAACGCAAGTCTAAAGCCCCTGACCACGTGTACACACACTGGCCAACTGCCTAAGCTAGGCCTCTGGCTAGTATTCCCCCTCTAAAGGATGCTACAGTTGGATAGGGGGTCCACGGAACTAGCTTCCAAACTATAAACCAGGAAAGTGCCCCGCCACAAGAGCCGTCACACTGAAGCATGCTGTAAGGCTACGACTAGTGGAGGCACACGAAACACAGACTCCAAAACGAGTGCCAAAGTACAGACAGGCTAACCAAGCACTGTCCCACGTACTACAAAGCACCAGTGGCAGCACATGAAACTACCAACAGACTCAGGACAAGACAGCTAGACCTACTCACGTAACGATCCTCGAGTCTCACGACTCGGAGGCAAGATCGTCACAGCCAGCGGAACAAGACGCCAATCAGTCTACTCCTAAGCCAGAGGAAATAGCGTTCCACAGGAAACGACGCACGGAGACCCGAGGGGATACCAAGAATGCTCAGTACACCTAGACACGCAACCGATGTAGGACAGTACCATGTGGCATCCAGAACACTGTCTCGAGCTGGACAGAACCACCGAGACACAGACAAGGTCGCCTGTCAACCCCTGGTCTCCCCGGGTTGATAGGAACTAGACACGACATACACACAGACACACATAGCAATACACAAGCAGAGAAGATGACACTCTGGGCAAAGTGAGCCACCACTTAACTGCTAGGTGAATCCGGTAGTCAAGGGACAGTCGCTATGCGACCAGAGACAAGGACGCTGGCAGTTCTAGATTGAGTCGTTAGGGAACTGTCGCAGTCAGGAAAAAGATCGCACCCAGTCACCTGAACCGACCGATCTAGAAACCACCGACACACAGACGCCGCCCTAGAACACAAACCTAAGACAGACCAACTCACGAACAGACGAACACCGCACAACATAGGCCATCACGGTCAACAAGACTGTAATGCACCTCTATAGGGGCATTACCTGCTCTGACGCGCCAAGGGTGGGGCGTTATGGCAACCAGGCCTAAAGCTACAACTCGGACCACGTAACGCACCAAGTCAGGCGCGCTACACCACCTAACGCACCAAGAGAGGGGCGTCAGGGCCAACAGGCCTAAAGCCTAACACGAACCATGTAACGCACCAGTCCAGGGGCGTTACACAACTTGACGCACAAGGGGAGGTCCATCAGGGCTAACTGACCGACATGGTCTTCGAGGTAGACACGATCTTCGAGGAACTGATAGCCATAGTCCTCGAAAACCACCAGCACGTAACGCACCACCATAGGGGCGTTACAGCCATGTGACGGTCCAATATTGGTCTGTCACATGACCCCAGCCTCGAAGGACCCGAAACGACTAACGGTTGTGGCGGTCTATCGTAGGACTGCCACACAGTGTGACGGTCTCTAGTAGGACCATTACACTGAACCGGCGAGCAAAAGAGTAGAATGGCCGAATCAGCCCGTTCCATGCCTCATTCATGTCGAAGCGCAGGGAAAACAAAGCCATACGACCACAGAAGATGCCTGGAAGCTAAAAATGGCACATGCACACATCAAAACACGAAATGGGGCAATTCCGACGAATCAACCCAAATCGGGTCACCGGGATTCCCAGACTCCTATCGGCCCCAAATGACGACCGATCGACACGAAACTGGCGGGTACGAGATCCTGACATCTCGACGGTCATTTTGACAGTAATTATACTACAAACTGTCACCATTTTTCGGCGAACCCTACAAAACCCAAAAATAATGATTTTCTCTAAACTGGCATGATCTCACTCGATAGGGCACCAAACCGTGCACAGAGACAAGGAAAATGTGTAGAACGAAGTGGCGATCCGTCTCCCTACCTCCACCGAAGAAATCGAGCGCCGAAGTGACTAAACCGAGTCAAAAACCACAACGCGAACTACCCACGTCGGTTTGAATCCACGAACGGGATCGCGCCAACACCACGCCTCCATCACGCGTCTCAGCAGCTTCCCGACGTTGTCACCTCACCCACGGTCGCCTCCGTTTGCAGCCGGAGCTGAGGGAACGAGAGAATGAGAGAGAACGAGAGAGAAAGAGTGAGATGGCGTGAGAGGAGAGAGAGGGTGGGGGGTAAAATGGTTAGGAAATTAGGAAATTTCCCGATTTCTAAAAATTCATAAACTACGTTGAAAATGTGCTAATTTAGAAAAATATGTAAAAATAGCCAAAATGATCCTCGCGAAGAGTACATCGCAACTGTATCGTCCACGAGTCGATGAATTGAGAAATAAACTCACCGTAGGGTTCCGTAGATTATACGGGAGAAAAATCCACACGGATCGGGTGTGAAGCATATCTCTTCTTCATCTCTTCACCGGGCAAAGTGAAGAGGGCCAAGGGGGTGTTGCAGGAGAGGACTAGCTCTTTCTTGGCTTCACTTTCCTTCCTTTTCTTCTTTTATTTTTTCTTCTTTCCTTCGGCTGGCGCTTGCCCCCAGAACAGGCTGCCATCCCTGTCAGATGCTTTGTCAACTTCTTCCTCCTGCTCGAGTGAAAGCTGTTCTAGTTCTTGCCACGGGACATGGTCCCGCTTTAGCAGAGGCTTCAGTTCAGGCTGTACATATTCATCTAGCCCATTTATGTAGCTTTGTAGCCTCCGGGCTTCAAGGTTGACTTTCTTGGTCACTGGTAGCAGAGTCTGTCTCCTCCGGTTGTGTGTAGGTATTCTGATGACTGCTGGTGGGCTGATCCACACAGGTGCTGCCACTGGCGAAGTTGGTCGTGGCGTGAAGCTGTGAACATGTGCCCCCACTTTGGAGCGAGGTGCATTCTTTTTCTTGCTCTTTGCAGGGACTTGCTGCCATCCCTGTTGCTCTTTCATTGGTGCCAAGAAGCAGGCTTCGTAAGTGTGCTGGGTACTGGCTTCTACAATCTCCTTAGGCAATGTCTGATACAGGGAGACCATGTTAATCGTGGCTCTTCTCAGAGGGGCTTCATGCGGTTGTAGAGGGTCCACCTTGTACTCCCCCAGATCTATTTCTTCCTTCTTCACCATGCCTTCAGTGATATCCTTGAAGACATAATAGTCTTCAATTGGATGTCCCAGCATCTGGTGATAGGGGCAAAATCTTGGACTGTCTCTTCTTTTCAAGTCCTCCGACCTCTTCGGCTCAGGCAAGGTGACCTTGTCGTATTGGGTTACCCAATCAAACAACAATTTGGTCTTCTCTTTTGGGAAATAGTAGGCCTTCTTCATTTTGTCCCAGAGTAAGGGACCCTCTTTATTATCTTCAATTTTAGCAGGCTGAGGGGCAACCGCCTTCTTGCCTTTATCCTTCTATTGTTCAAACACCTTGATATCAAGGGCATTAGCTTCTTTAGGCGCTTGACGCCATTCTACTGCTTTGCCTTTTAATGCTGTGGCAGTAGTTGATGTAGGGGCAGGCCTGGCCAGGAAGGCTTCTACCTCGATCACAATGTTGTTTAATCGGTCAAACGATCAGATTTCCATGCCAATCATCTTTTCCAGCACCTCCCTCCTGAGGTTCTGCTTGCAGATTTGTATAGCGTCCTCCCGGTGTGGGAGCCACTTGCATCTCATTCCAAGGTTTCTCCACCTCTTAATATATTCGAGGGCTGTCTCATCCGTGTAGACATATTTTCCTTCCCTTCCTTCCTTTCCTAAATCCCTTTAATTATATCAATATAGAAATAAACAAGAATGAAGCTAGAAGGGAGGAGGGACGTGAGTGTGTGATCGTGATCGCCACCGAGGTTTGGAATGCAACGGGGTGCACCCTTACCTTGGAAAAGGGAGAAGACACTCACCTGAAAAAGTACTAACAGAAATACACGATCGAGAAGGGACCGCCCTGTGGATCACACGGTCGCTCGATAGATTGCCCACTGGTGCTGGAAAGAACACGGGACGAAGCCTGGCTGACGACGGGAGGGTCCAGAGGAGGCTGCAGGAAGAAGTGGAACAGCACAATGGGGGCCGCTCTATCCTTCAAACGGACAAGATGAAGACCGTTCAGTGCCACCAGGTTTCAAGTTGTAGAATCTGAACCTCCACCCCTTCCGGCCGGCCAGAGGGAGTGGGCCTCGTGCTAGGGTGATTGCTGACCTGCAAAACACGTGGAGAGCACAAGAAACGAACCCAAATTAGAACTGAGAAGTGTAGTAACTATAGAAGAAAATGGAAACTAAACATAATAACATAGGACGTGGGATACCTGGGAGATTTTTAAACCCCTAGGGGCGTGGAAAAATAGTCTGGGGGTGTGTGAATGACAGTATAATGATGAAAAACGTGAGAAGAAAGATGAAAGGACAATCATGTAATAAAGAAGCCAATGGTGGGACAATTAAACTAAGACTCAAGACACTGAAGTACTCCATGAACCGGAGGCTTAAGAGGACGTAGAAAGCCTCCCTCCCTGACTGTAGGTCACTCTAGAATGTGACAGGGCTTCGCCGTTGACGTTCAATCTCCCCCCATGCAAGCTAGGGTTAGTTGTCCTATTTATAGACCCCCAAAGTCCAGCTCGAATTTAGGGTTTTCTGATGAAAATTAGGTCAAGATATTAACATAAAATCCATAGATAATACTCCTGTCTCCCAACCAGTTCAAACGACACCCCATTTGGTGGAGTATCCGCGGAGAAATTAGTGGGAGAAGTTAGGGATTAAACAACGGATGGAGAAAGAAAAAACCATTAAAATCTCAGAAATCGGGCCAATACGCGGTCGTGCGATAGACCGCCTAGGCCACTGCATGGTCTGTTGCCAGATTGTTCAAGCTTGTCGGTGGAAATTAAATAAATAAGAAATATTATCTAATTATCCATCGAATTAACCAATTGTTTCACCGTTGGACTCTTGAGGATTAAACGGGCTAATGCTAGACCACTCAACTCATGGGACGGCTCAAGTCCTACTGTGTAGGACCTATCGGTGATAAATCGTCACATCCGAAGGCTCCCGGCCACTGGGAGTATAAAAGGTGTCTTCTCCGATGAACAAAGAATAGAAGAGGAAGCATTCCACAGAGGGACACACAACACCCAGACCAGAGAAGATGCCCAGAGCACCAGACACACCGAGAGAAGAGAAGAAGAAGAAGAAGAAGAAGAAGAGGGGACTCTCCCCTTCGGTAGTCACCAGAGAGCAAGAGAGTAAGAGAGAGGGAGAGAGAAATGTAGCAGGGGAAGGGGAAGAGCAGGGAACCGTCGCCCATGTTCAGCCCCCGTTCCTCTCCTTTCTTCTTTTCCTTGCCTTTTTCTTTCTTTCCGCCTTATTCTTACGTATGATGTATTTGGTTCCCATTTGCCATGAACAAAACCCTTTTTCTTTTGTTTTTTTCATACTCTCGACATTGGTGTTGGTTTTTTCGTTGGATTGGGTCCCCCTTATGTGCTCTTCTACCGTCTTTCCTCTCCCCCTAGTGGTTTGGTTCCATTTGAGGGATTTCGGGCCTTCACCCTCGCCCATTCGTCATGGAGGAGGGTCCCTTCTCCTTCTCTGAGAGCCTAAACCCCAAGACCACCATTGGTCCTTATCCCCCCAAGCCGCCTTAAACTCTCAGCCCCTGGCATTTCTTCCCCCAGTTAAAGCTCCCTGGCCAGCTAAACCAGACCCCCAGGCCTCATGGCCCTCTCCCTTATACTGGCCTTGAACCACTCTCAGATGCCTTCACCGGCACATACTAACCCTTCCTTGGTCGGTACGCTCCTAGCCTGGCACAGCCTCCCTGGCCGGTGCACTGACCCTCACACCTCTTCACTGGCACAGTCTTTGGCCGGCACGCCCCTAACCAACCCTAGAGAGGCCTTCCCTCTGTCGGTTTCCTCAGGTTTTTTGATGTTTTATTAAAGGTGTTGCCGTCTTCGGATGCCCACCTCTACTTGTCAGGTTCCGCCACTCCATGTGGGTGTGTTCCCAACATCTCCCTTCCACCCGGGTCAAGGGGAGATGCTGCCGAATTTTTATCAAAAATAATAATATGCCAAAAGACCAGAGGGAGAAACAAACAAATGAAATAATCAACAGTAAAAATGCCTTAACCAAGGTGAAAAGAACCAGGGGCAACATGAAGAGGACCAGACTGAACAATGGTTGAGTGCTTTGAGCACCCGTACTAGAGGGAGAAATGAACAGAGAATGGTTAAGAGATAGGAAAGGGGACCCCTCAGGAATCACATAGAAAATCAATTAAGAAAAGGAGGAAGAGAAGGATAAAAGAAGAAAAGAAATACCTTAAGAGAATGAAGGAGGAGTGGGCCCTTCACCGGTGCAGACCGCTCTGAAACTCCCTTCACCGGCACGCTCTCAAAATCTCCCACAGCATGCCCTTAGCCCCCCTTCGCCGGTACACTCTCGCTTGTCCTTGCCGGCACGCCCCTCGAGCGATGCACCCCTCCTTTTTATTGGTGCTAAGCCCTTCACCAACACCCCTGCCAGTTCACCCTTCACCGGTATACTTCCCTTGCCAGTACACCCTCTTCGCCAGTGTACCCTTCCAATTCTCCAATGGCACATCAACGCCCTCCCCGGTGCACTTCAACCCCGTGCAACTTCAACCCCATGCAAGCCACGCACGGACTTCATCCTCTTTGTAGTTCCAACCCCGTGCACACCTGCACGGACTTCACCCCTCCGCATGCACAAGCCTTGTATAAGCCATGCACAGACTTACCCAAAGCATGCGTAGACTGCCCTCATCAACCCCGTGCATATGCACAGACCTTGCTCCTGCCTGCGTGCACGACCTGCACTGACTTCATTCACTTATGCATGGACCTTGCCAACATATGCAAGGACTTTGCCCAAACTTGCATGGACCTTATTCAGAACATGCATTGACTCTACCGTGTGTTGCATAGACTTCATCAAACATGCACGGACTTTGTTCACCAACCCCGTGCATGACATGCACGGACTTCGTTCTTCAACCCCATGCGTAATGTGCATGGACCTTGTTTCTCAACCCCAAAACTTGCATGGACTTAAGCCACAGAATCTGCATGGACTTTACTCTCACTGGCATAGACTTCAACCATCAAACATGCACGGACTTCGTCATAACATGCATGGACCTAAAACCTGAAAAACCTGCATGAACTTTATCCTTCGTCGGTACACCCCTCCTAACCTTCGCCGGTGCACCCTTTTGTGCCCTCACCGGCACACCTAATCCCCTGCCCTCATCGGTGTGCTCTGCCCATTCCATCGTCGGTATACCCTTCTTGCCCTCACCGGTGCACTCTCGTAGTGCCTTCGCCGGCACACCAGCCCAGCGCCCTCACTGACACGTCCATGGCGTCCACCAGTACGCTCCTTTTAGCCCTTCGCCGGCACACTACCCCCTAATTCAACCTTAGAAAGGCCACCCCACCACCCCACACAAGGAAGTCATCTATGGGAAGGGAATTCCTATGTCTTGGCATATCACACCACTTGGCATGAAAAGTAAGTCGGGTCCGTTCATTCATGACACCCACATGTCAAGTCAGATGCATGATTGGTCCATATATGGGTGTAACGGCCCTCCCTCATTCATCCTTGATCATAAACATGTCAGGAGCATCTATTGGTTTATTCACTACTAACCAGCACATGTTGGATGGCGACTCGCAGTGAGGGAATCTCTAATTCACTCGGCACCATAGCCTCCGACCTGTATACGAGGGAGAACGGCAAACAGCCGATTGGAGTTTTATAGACTGTACGATAAGCCCAAAGCACCTCGTACATCGTTTCTTCCTAGTCCTTCTTATTGGACTTGACAATCTTCGCCAGCAATGCGCATAGCGTTTTGTTGAAGGCTTCTACAAGTCCATTGGCTTGAGGGTTGTAGGGGGACGATGTCCTCCAGTCAATCTTGTATTTGTCAGCTAGCTGATAAACCTTCTGGTTTCTGAAATGGCTATCGTTGTCAGAGATAATTCAGCTGGGAACCCCAAACCAGAATATTATATTTTACCGGAGGAACCTTGCAACCAACTCACCCGTCACTTCTCTCAGTGCCATTGCTTTTGCCAATCTAGAGAAATAATCTGTAGCTGCTAAGATGTACTTGCACCCTAACGACGATGCTGGTAGTGGCCCAACCACGTCCATGCCCCATTGAGCAAACGCCCAGCTCGGTATGGTGGGGTGTAGCGGCACCGGCGGTCTTCTCGACACGTTGGCGTGCTCTTGACATTTCTGACAAGCCTTGGTGAACTTGCAGCAATCATCGAACATAGTGGGCCAATAGTAGCCTAATTTCTTTATTTCGATTTTCATTTTAGGGCCGGCCTAGTGTGCTCCAGCTGAGCCTGCATGGACTTCTTGCATCACCTGTCCGGCTTCTGCTGAAGACAAGCAACGAAGCAAGATTTTCCTTTGGGCATCCGCCATTATTCGGAACAAAGTTTCGTTCCTCATCTCATAAGAGTCTTTAACCCTCAAGAGCTTCATTCTTTGTTCTTTTTCCTTCGAAAGCTGCTGGTGCAAGAACCAATGCAGGAGATGTTCCCGCCAATCGGGCTGTTGAACTAGTTCCACAGATGCCACTTCATTTTCTTGTTCGTTAGTCAAGACCTCTGTCACATTGGGGACTTGTCGGTAGTTGATCACCTTTATGTTCAGGCTTGTGTCTGGAGGGATCACCAAAGAGCTGGCCAGCTTAGCGAGGGCATCTGCCTGAGCATTCTATCCTCGATTGATGTGTCTAATGCTGATGAAGTAGAATCTTGACATCAAGTGAATTGCCAGCTGGTGGTAAGGGAGGAGCTCCTGCTTCCGCACGTCGAACTCTCCTTCTAGCTATTTTATGACCAGCATGGAGTCCCCAAATGCTTCCAACATCTGGATTCCCATGGATAGAGCAATCTGCAACCCGATTATCAGGGCTTCATATTCTGCTTTATTGTTTGTGCACGGCTTGTTTATTGAGCAAGATGTGTGCACGACTTCTCCTTCCGGAGATTTTAGGACTATGCCTACCCCCGCTCTGACTCTGGCTGATCCAGTGGCTGAGGTGTCAATTCTGGAAGCATCATCAAAGTACAGCTACCACATGGAAGGCCGCACCTGAGCGACTTCTAGGGTTTCATCTTCAGGAAGCTCTGGTTCCAGTAGATAGTCCTCCAGCACCAGGTGCTCGGCGAACAAGTCTGCAATAGCTTGGCCTTTGATAGCCTTTCACGGCACATAGGAGATATCAAACTCCATAAGGATCACTGCCCATTTGCCCAGGCGACCTTTGAGTGCCGGTTGGGATATAATATATTTCAGCAGGTCCTCTTTGGAAGTCAAGCTAATTTCATGCGACAACATATAGTGTTGAAGCTTCTTGACTGCGAAGACCAGTGCCAGACAGATCTTCTCAATATAGGTATATTTCTCCTCAGTCTTGACCAGTCTCCGACTAAGGTAGTAGAGGGCTTGCTCTTTCCCTTCATCATTATTCTACACCAGCATTGCCCCCATGGAGTTGTGTGTGGCCGCTATATATAATATCAATGGCTGTCCTTTCACCGGCGTGCCCAGCACTGGCGGGTTCTGCAGATAGTCTTTTAGCTTGTCAAAGGCTACCTGATAATTTTCATCCCAATAAAAGGGAACATCCTTCATCATCAATTTGTAAAATGGCTAGCATCACCCCGACAAATTGGAAATGAACCGCCGGATATACACCAAGCGGCCTTGTAGAGATCTCAGCTCTGAGAGGTTCCTCGACAAGGGTAGCTCCTGAATTGCCTTGATCTTTGCGGGGTCTATCTCAATTCCCCAGTACCTGACGATGAAACCCAGGAATTTTTTGCTCGATACTCCGAACACGCACTTCATAGGGTTCATCTTTAATTCATACTCTGAACGCACACTTCATAGGGTCCTGCAGATGGTCTTCTTTTCTTCTGGTCTTGACTACCAGGTTGTCAATGTAGCATTCGACCTTGTGGTGGAGCAACTCATCAAATATCTTGGTCATCACGCGTTGATAAGTCACGCCAGCATTCTTTAATCCGAGTGGCATCCTCTTATAGTGGTAGATGCCCTTGGGAGTTCGGAAGGTAGTGCGGACCCGGTCATGCTCCACGATCCAAATCTAGTTATAACCGGATGACCCATCCATGAATGACAAGGCCTCATTATTTAAAGGGAGGTCCAAGGTCTCCCATTTCACCTATCTCATTGAGAAATTCAATTCTAAACTGGCCGGCTGGGCAAATGCGAAACATGCACGGGGTATATATTCAGTTAGCGAAACATGCACGGACTTTCTTTCTAGAAGAAGCATGCACGGATTCATAGTTTCAAGGAAAACTTGCACAGACTCACAAGACCGAAAAATATGCACGGACTTGCGAGAGCAAAAGCTTCCATGAGAGAAAATCGATTCCGCTGGTTGTAGCTGGGGTGCGTCACTTAGTCTGGGTGGCGTGTAAATTCGTGTTCTGGTTCATAATACAACTTTATGTGCTTGCCGTTGAGAGAGGGGAAGGGTTTGTGACCCTTGTGGTCAATGACCGTGTAGGCCCCACCCTCATAGGCGTCGCGAATAATGTATGGACCTCGCCAATTCGGCTGAAGCTTGCCACTGGAGCGGCCGGCCATGATTTTCATTTTTTTAATCATGACGAGTTCGCCTTGCTTGAAGGCTCGTTGCATGATGAACTTGTCATAGGCTCGTGCCATGCGGGCCTAGTATACTTGTAAATACTTATAGGTTTCGAGTCGTTTGCCTTCCAGACCTGCAAGCTCTTCCAGCCTTCTCTGGTATTCATTTTCATCAGAACCGACCATGCCGGTGTGCACCGCCACGCGGTACGATGCTAACTAGATTTCAATGGGGATGACAACTTTCGCCTCGTAGATGAGGGAGAATGGCGAGCATCCCATAGGGGTTTCGTAGATTGTCCGGTAGGCCCATACTGCCTCGAAGACCTTTTCACCCCAATTACATTTTCAATGGCTGACAATTTTAGCCAGGAGCTTGCAGAGAGTCTTGTTGAAGGCTTCGGCTAAACCGTTGGCCTGCGGGTTGTAGACCGAAGAGGTTCTCCAGTCGATGTGAAATTTGGCCACTAGTTGGTATACGGCCCTATTGTTTAAGGGTGTTCCGTTGTCAGAGATTATGCGACTGGGAGTACCGAATCGGTAGATGATGTCGTGTCGGACGAATCTGGCAACCACCTCACCGGTGACTTCCCATAGGGGAAGGGCCTCTGCCCAGTGGGAGAAGTAGTCAGTGGTGGCCAAGATGTACTTGTGACCCTTGGATGATGGAGGGAAGGGTCCCGCGATGTCCATACCCCACTCAGCGAATGGCTAGGTGGGGGCTATGGGATGCAATGGGTTAGGAGACCTTCTGGATACCGGGCCAAAAGCTTGGCATTGGTGGCACATACGGGCATACTAGATGCAATCCGCGTACATGGTTGGTCAATAAAAGCCCTTGAGCTTGATGTTGTGTTTCATTCTGTCTCTGACCTGATGCACACCGCACAACCCGGAATGGACCTCGCGCATAATAGCTCGAGCCTCGGCTGAGGAGATGCACCTCAAGAGAATGGACTTGTCTTTCTCGTGGATGAGTCGGTACAGGGAGTCGCCGATCAACTCATATGATGTTGCTCGGTGAACCAGCTGGACCCTTTTGGTCCGGTCGGGAGGGAGCCACCCCTTCTTGAATTTGATGATGGGCTCACGCCAATCTTCTTCTTCTAGAGGAATGTCCTGGTCGAGGTCTTGGACCTCGTAGATAGTGAGACCGGAGTTACCTTCGAGTGAGCTCTGCATCAGTCTTCTGTGTTTGACGGTGATGTCAACCTTGCCTTCGGGTGGGAGTTTAATGGCCGCTACCAGTTTTGCCAGGGCGTCAGCCTGGGCATTGCTACTTTTGGGAACATGGTCTATTTTGAAGAAATAGAACTTCTGGGTCAGCCGGGTGATGGCGGCGTGGTAAGAAACCAACTCTGACTTCTACACATCATAGATATCGAGGACCTGCCAAACTATTAGCTGAGAATCCCCGTAGGCTTTGAGGCATTTGGCGCCCATGTCGAGAGCCATCTGGAGCCTGATGATTAGGGCTTCATACTCGGCTTCATTATTGGTCATGGCTTTCATGAGGGCGCAGGAGTTGTATAAAACTCCGCCCTGAGGAGTCAGGAAGACGATTCCGGCACCTGCTGTGACGCCTGAGCTAAGGTTACTCTGAGTAGTGCCTCGGGAGGCGTCATCGAAGTATAGCTCCCAACAAGGTAAGTTGATTGCAAGGGCATCTTGCTGTCAGTAATGCAAGACATCTCCGCTCTGTTTGGCCGGTTGTTATGATTGAAGAGCAAGAGACTCCTCGTCCGGAAGTTTTGTATTGAAGGGTGAATCATCTGGTACTGGATGGGCTGCTAAGAATTCAGCCATGCTCTGTCCCTTGATTACTTTTCTGGGGACATAGGTGATATCATACTCCATTAATAGGAGAGCCCATTTCCCTAGTTGACCTGAGAGAACGGACTGCCTGAGGAAAAACTTGAGGGGGTCTTGCTTAGATATGAGCTCAACCCGATGAGACAGGAGGTAGTGCCTCAACTTCTTGACGGTAAACACCAATGTCAAGCAGACTTTCTCCATAGGGGAGTAGCGATACTTAGCACCGATCAATTTTTGGCTGAGGTAATAGAGCGGCTACTCTTTACCTTCCTCATTGATCTGCGCCAACAAAGCCCCCAACGAGGCATCCATGGCGGCAATGTAGAGTATGAAGGGTTTACCCTTGACCGGTGCCCCCATAACTGGAGGAGTGAGGAGGTACTCCTTAATCTACTCGAAAGCCACCTGGCATTCCGTGGTCGACAGATGACCGTTAATCCAATTTGACCAGAGCACCCTCAGGGCACGTGTTTCCGACCGTTGGGAGCCACGTGCTGGGTAACGGTCGGGGCACGACCATTTCTTGTGGCCTTGCGGTCCGGTGAGGACCGTTTGGCTGGGGTTAGCCGCCTGGCGATAGACTGCTAGGCCCCCTGTGACTCGTTCCCTTGCGGTCACAGCTTGACTACATGGCTGTACCTAGCGGTCCCAGGGAGACCGCTAGGCTTGCTTTGTGGTCCTGGGGCGACCGCTAGACTGAGGGCAATCCTGGGTGGACCGCCACTCCTTTTCCTTTCGATCGATGACTTCTGAGAGTTGAGTCTTACCTCCAGTGACCTGTCCACTAGTCGTAGCTTTTCTACGTACGCAGGTGTGGACCCACTTGGGAGTGGTGGAGAGCGTGACCCGAGTGAGATGATTTTTAGGTTGGTTACCGTAGGGCCCCTTGCCTTTGTAGCCTAAGTCCGGCTGGGGGCGAAACTAGCTAGAGGACCCAACCTAGAGCAGATGGTCTATGTGTGGGCAGAGGACACGCGCTGATAAGTGCAACTCCAACTAGTCCTTGTTCGTGGTACTTGTTGTGTGTCTCAGTTTTCACCTGGGGCAAGTAGGGAGACACTTGGGCGTGGTGTAAGACGTCAGGGGACGTATCCGATCTTTCTTCTAGTGGGTAGAGCTCCTGTCTTCTAGCAGGTACTCACTTGTATTTTGTCAGACTGGTGTCAGTTTGTATGGTACGGCTAGTTGTAGAGAACTTTTCTGTTTATTTATTAATGCTTGTTGATCCTACCGTACTTTCATTTGGTAGCATTACCTTCCGTGCTTGTGCGCGCCTTGTCACCTTGTTTTCTCGTGCGAGGTGGGGGTCCGCGGGATCTCTACTGAGCCTGTGAAATGAGGCCCACCCCTATGTTTTCAGGTGAGGTGGATTCATCGAGGGGCGCATCCGAGGTTCCTTGTGGTTCATTCGCCCAGGGCTAGTTGCCAGTTGCCAAAGCCGGGGTATGTCCCGCGTACTTGTACTTTTCTTTCTGTTGACTGTACTTATTTTGGACCTGAGACACACTGGACCTTGTAGCTTTTAGTCAATAGATATTTATTTATTTATTACTTTATTATTCAGATCATTGTGTCATTTTTGTAGACATTTTAGCTTCTTGTGCACCCTCACACCATCCTTTAACCCTTCCAAGTCTTCGGGCTCGTGGGTGGAGGGCCGAGGTTCAAGACGCGCCGATTCCTTTCCGGTACTCGGATCTCAGGTCGTTACAGTTGGTATCAGAGCGGAGTTGTGGAGGTATACAAGAACCTGAAATGATTACAGTGGTCTAGAAGGTCCATGAATGTCCTGTACAGTCGGCGACTGGCTTAGGGCGCCATGTGTTTTATTGATTCCGTTCGTTATTTTCTTGCTGCTAGGGAGTTATGGCGCCGAGGAGGAGGACTCGTTCCCAGCAAGGAGAGTCAGGTGAAGGCCAGGAGGAGCAGAGCAGGGCATCGCTTCCAGGGGACTCGATTAGAGAGGCACGAGTTCCTAGAGCAGAGGAGTTCTTTAGGGGCATGTATCAGTATGTTCTACAGCAACAGGGGGTGAAGCAGGCGAGGGCTCGTCATCTCGGGGTAGTCGCGGTTGGGTACTGAAGGAGTTCTTGCAGTTCCAACCATCCCTTTACAATGGACAGCCAGATGCAGAGGTAGTCAGAGAGTGATTGGATGAGCTGGAAAGGAGATCCAGCTCTATGAAGTGTGCTGAGGAGGAGAAGGTGGTGTTGGCGACCCATCAGTTGCAGGGGTTAGCCCAGACCTGGTGGACAGCAGGGTGGGGTGCGGCATTTCAGTCCCGTCCCATTCGGTAGATTGCATGGCAGGAGTTCGTCACGGCGTTCAAGCATGCTTTTTGTCCATCCTTTATCATATCGCAGAAGATGCGTGAGTTTTTAGAGTTGGTCCAAGGGGACATGGCAGTGATGCAGTACCGATCTAGGTTCATCGAGTTGGGCCGTTATGTGCCTCATATCATGGCAGATGAGGAGCTAAAGACCGAGTAGCTTGTCCAGGGTTTGAGGCCAGAGCTGAGGCATCCCTTAATTGCCTCGGGTGTGGCCAGCTTGGATGCAGCTTGCAGGGAAGCGGCGGCATTGGAGAGAGATTTGCAGAGGACTCGAGGGTAGGGCAGTGTCGGCCAGACTCAAACGAGTCCCAGTCAGTCGACTGTTGTGCAGTAGTAGATTACCATCTAGCCTTCAGTGGGTGGCTCAGGGGCTTCTCCGTCCGTGGCATCAGCAGTAGACTCGTCATCTTTTGGTTCAAAGCTCAAGAAGCTGTTCAAAGATGCCAGGTTCGGCAAGAGGCATTAGGAACGCAGGGAGTCGATGCAGCAGTCAGTGAGCAGTGTTCATCAGCCCGCACCCTATCAGTGTCAGGGCTCGGTGAGTGGTTCTCAAGGTGGATGTCCTCGGTGTGGCAATTCTCATCCAGGCAGGCAGTGCTCGGTGCGGTAATTTTTTATATTTTTTGATTTTTTAGATTTGCCGACGCCGACCACGAGTGGCCCCTCTGCCGCAATGTCTACCTCGCTCCGGCGCTGCCACCAGCCGGCGCCGATCATTCTTTCGAGAATTTTCTTCTTCAAATTTTGTTTGCAAATTTGTACCACGTCCTCCTGGTGCGGGGGGCGCCTGCACCTCATGCTGAGGTTCCTCTACCTTTTGATGAAGTCAAGTGCTGACTCATCATTTCTCTGTCTCGTGGCGTAGAGCTCCGCCACGGTGACCTCCCGCTCGGCGATGTAGAATCTTTCTTTGAACTTCTTTTGCATGTCGGGCCAGTCGGCAATGGATCCAGGTGGCAGGCTCGAATACCACTCGAAGGCCAAACCGGTGAGTGTTGATCCGAAGAACTTCAGGAGGTAAGCTTCATCAGCAGCTAGATCTCCCATGGCATTCACGTAGTAGGCAACGTGCTCCCTAGGAGACCCCAGCCCGTTGAACTTCTCGAACTTCGGCAGCTTGGTGATGCCAGCCGGTAGCTTCCTTGCGGCATAATGAGCCGGATAGGGGACTCGGTAGATGTCAAATGGCGTTTGATCCCCTTCGCCCCTTTCTGCTAACTTCATATCTATCATTTGTTCCAACATCAGCCGGCTGACTGCTGCCCGGTCGACCGAGCTTGGATAGAAATGGGTGGGCTGTGCAGTCGGGGTGGTCAGCACAGTTGCCTAAGGGGCTGCAGGAGACCGCTGGGGAGGCGGGCTCTACAGCGGGGCTAGGTATTGTGCTTGCTGTAAGGGCACGCCCGTAGAGAATTCGGGGGTCGGTGGGAATGCTGCAACTTGCAAGGTTACTTCAGAAGACTGCCCGTTGCCCCTGGGCGCCTCCGGTAAAACCTCGGTCTGTCCAGACATCGAGGGCAGGGCATTCCTCTCATTGAGTTGTTTCTTTAACAATTCGATCTCCCGCTGATATTGTTGTATCATGTATAGCATGGTGGGGTCGGTTGTAGGGAGAGCGGGCATGCTGCCTGTCTCTTCGGCCGTGGTGCCCTCGGGTGATGTGGAGGGTCCATCGCTCGTGCCCCCAGTGGTGATGACATTGGCCGCCAAGGCTGAGGACTGCTGCTCAGATGGAGCCTCATTGACGCTAGGCTGCGTTAGTTCACTTGCCGCTCTCCCTCTTCTAGTGATGGGGCCGGGTCTGGCGGCGAGCCTAGTCATCTCTTCCGAGTCGGTGGGCAGGGCCCCATACCGACTAGAAACTCCTACAGCATTGCAGGTGAAGATTCTCCAATTCCTGTTCCCCCTCACCGCCCTCCTTGGCAGCCTCTCCAGGAATGTCAACCTATCGAAGACTGATCGTCGGGGCGGTGCTTCCTCCCACACAGGGGGCTAGCGTCGCTCTTCCGATTGGTTTCTTGACTCTGCGGTGGGCACGGGTCGGGATTGTTCTTCCTCCTGGAAGGCAGAGGCTACTGCCCCCAGCAATCTCTGGTGACCCAGGGGAGTACTATCTGGGCCCCGGAGGTAGTTTCTCATCGCCTGCTCGATCCCTTCCCACTCCTGGTCGGGGAGAGCGGCTGGTAGTTGGGTGTCGGTGGCGACATCATGATGGGTGTAATTTGCATATGCCGGGCGGTCAACATGGTGACGACGCCTGTGGCGTCGGTGGCGGGCATTTTCGGGCAGCACTGGTATAGCGACTGCCGGTTGGCGGGTCACAGCAGTCACCTCGACCCTTTTGTCTCTTCGCCCCCTTGTACGACGGGCGCAGCTAGGCCCTGCCTGGGCCGGTGCCGTGGGTTGGGCTTCCTTGGGAACCCAAACTCGTTTCAGCTTTGTCGGCTTGTGAGTCGGTGTGTCTCTCGGCGTGGCGATCGGGACGACAGGCGTCCTTTTTCCCTTCATCTTCTCCAGTCCTTGGAAGGAGTTGCAGACTGGAATGGTCGGCACGATACGGTCTGGGATCATCTCGGACCTCTGTCCATTAAGATGGACTCTAATGCCTCCAATGACGACAGACTTGTCAGAACTGGAGAGTCGAATACTTGGTGTGGCGACGGCGCGGCTCCTTCGGAACCTCCTCCGGTGGGATGCCGATCCCTACTGAGGTGAGCCGGCAGTCGGGTGCAGGTGGTGCACATGGCAGCCCAGCGTCCTTGACGGGGCGTTGTTGTTGTTCTCGGCCAGGGTTCGACTAGCAGCAGCTTCAATGGTGCCCCGGATGGGAGCGCTGACCTCGGGCCTATCGGACGCTTCCACGTCCAGTATGTTAAGTAAAGTTACCCCAAGGAAGTTGGGGAAGCCCACTACAGGAGGGAAGCTCCCGAAGCAGAGGGGGATGGCAAGGTAGCCATCCTTGATGTGGCTTTCAACGACCTGCGGGCCAAAGGAGACCGCCATTCTCGAAGTTGAAATGTGCTTTTCTCTACATTTGCAAAGATGAAACAATCTGTATTACAAGGAGGGGGCCGCAAAATCCCAAATTTTGGCAAAGAGATGAAAGGTGGATGGGTCCCACCGGGCGTGCCAGACTTGTAGACGCACTTTACTTATTAAATTTATTCGATTCGTTCATTTGTTAGTTTTGTTAAGTGCGTGGGCGTGCCAGTCACCGAGGTGACAATTCATTCGGGCTTCACGGAAGCCCATGATGCGCTCGGTCTGACTTCGTCAGGTGATTGTGTGGTTCGGGTCGGGACCCAATCCCGCCATGCCATAAAGGTCATGATGGCTTGTTCTGCCATGTGCGACGATCCTGACTCAGAGTCGTAGGACTCAAGGACCGTTGTGGTTGTAGGTCTAGTTGCCTTGTCCAGTGTGGTCGGCAGTGTCCTGTGCTGCCACTGTGCGCGTAGTACTGACTGTTGTACTTCAGCGCTTGTGCTTCGGAGTCTTCGAGTTTTGTGGCTCCTTTGTGGTTGGTGCCTTACGGCTCGCCTATGGCGTGACGACTTTTACAGCGGCCAGAGTCAAACACTCTGAGAAAATTGATCCGGGACCCGAAAATAAGGATTCAAAAGGTTCAAGATATTACATTGTAACCCAGTGGTTGACCCTAGGCCTCGTGGATGTCCCAGACACCCGTGGGTTCTGTGTTCATATTTTTGGGATGTCCGGAGATACTGTGTTATCTCAATTAATGTGCCCACATGTTTAGAGGGTTTGGGAGACCCTGTGTGTGTGTTCTGGGTTTTCGTGTTACGCTTGAGCGAGTTACCATGAGTAGGCATGTGTGTGGAGGGTCTTTTCCACACGATATGGGTTTCTCCGAAAGGTAGTTTCTGAGTGGGCTACATGTATGGCCGTGGACTATGAGTCCAGTCACCAGCCTGGGGCTGGAGGTTTCCTATGTATCCCTAAGATAGGGAATTAACTCGGCGACTCGTGAGCTACCTTAGGAATTATGCTTTTATGGTTTCAGACCTAGGGATCTGGTTAGATTGACGACGCCGTGACGTCACGTGCAACGATCTTGGCCCGAGTCTCATGACTTTAGGACCATTGGATTTATTAAGTCTAGTGGCTTGTCCAGAGTCTGGTGGTCGCAAGCCACTTGTTAGTTTGCGTTACTCGCGTGGGGTGCGTGCGTGATTTTTGGTGTGCATGTTTAGTGACCCCCCACTAGTTGTGACTTTTATGTGCACGCGAGTGCAGACCCACTCGAGAGTGGTGGAGAGCTTCCCAATTGTTACGATTTTTAGGCTGGTTACCATAGGGTCCCTCGCCTTTGTAGCCTGAGTCTGGGCTGGGGGGAAAACCAGCTAGAGGACCCGACTGAGAGAGCATAGTCTGTGTGTGCACACATGGTTAGGGGCGATAGACCCGAGCTGACGAGCACGACCCTAGCGAGTCCTTGTTCTGTGGTTACTAGTACGTTGTCTCAGTTTTTGCTGGGTCGGAGGGAGACACAGAGGAGCAGACTAAGACGTCAGTGGACGCATCCGGCCTTGCTCTAGTGGGTAGATACTCCCGTCATGTGATGTAAGGTTGTCGTGATTCAAGATTCTGTTTCTCATTTGCGAGACGTGATTTTTGCATGTAGTTCTCGGGTGTTTTCCTGAAGCTGAGGTTTAGGATTTCTAGTGAGCATCACCGAGGGTTTTCCCCAAGACAGCATGGGGTACACAACGGTGAGGTTGTGACCATGTTTTCAGACCATGTGATTTTGGAATGGGCCTTCGTGTGTGAGCACAGGCCTCCACGACAGAGGTGTCATGACATTTTTCATATAGCATGGCTAGGGTGGTTCATAGTCTGGTGGTCCCCTGAATGTGGGATCAGGGTGTTAGTTTCCTTTCCGATAGGAGTAGTTGTAGAGCTGCGATTTTATCGGCTATCATGTTTTGGGGATTTGTGTATAGTCATGCTTTCAGTCATTGTTCTTGTAGCTACTCCTACTATTGTTGTTGTTCTTGCTATAGTTACTACTTTCTGCTACCGCCGTTATTTTCGGTTGGGGTTCCGTGGGACCCCTACTGAGCCAGTGATAGGAGGTTTACCCCTACTTTTTAGGTATTGCAGTTCTTCCTCTTGGGTCGAGGGTGCTGCGTGGAGGTTCTTAGCTGCTAGCTCGTCGGGCCAAGTGTTCACTCGACATTGGGTACATTTTCTTGCTTTAGACTATACTTCTGTTGGACTGGACTTTGTTGTAGTTAGATTATTTATTCATGTTAATTGTTGCATTGTCCTATCTTACTTCCTATTTTTATGTACACCACACCTATCCTTTTTGCCCTTCCGAGCCCTTCGGCTTGTGGGTGGCGGTCCAGGGTTCGAATGGTATCGAGTTATTCCCGGTATCCGAATCTTGGGTCGTTATAGTCTTTGCTCCCACCAGTTTCTGGGCATAATGCTGGTACTCCCACGATGACTTCTTGTAATTTGTTCTTGCAAGACTCTCCCTAGAAGATTGAGCCCGGGCCTCAGAAGAGAGATGAGAAGGATGGGAAACATTGCCTCTTTTCACCTAGTGGCAATTAGGGTTTTCTTCTCCCATGGTTGTTCACATTCTATAGTTGATTAGGAGTTGCCTGAGACACCAGACAGTTACACGCTACTCTTGGTTGTACTGTCTTTCCCACCTGCTTATGATTTGCTTGGGAGATTAGAGAATGATGAGATGTGAAGGGGTAAAAAAAGCTTAGGGATGAGGGCCGGGAATGAGAGGAGTGCCACTCCACTATTTCTTTGCTAGCGATTACGCCTCCTCCAACGCTAGGATGCAATGCACGATTGTTCTTCTTTGCACACATGCGATTAGGGCTCTAGGGAAAAGGGGGATTAGGGTTCCTAGAGGAAAGGGGGTTCGAGTGGGGAGGGGAGGGAGCTCGAGTTGGATGGTAGGGTGGGTTTGGTGTAGACCCTCTCCTCCATGGCAAGGGACCCATAGCTCCTCTTCATGGTGTTCTTGATGAAATTGATGAGTTTCTAAACTTGTAGCAGAGAATTGAGTTGAGCTGCGAATTTAGAGCTTGTTCCTACTTATAAAGGTTTGATTTAGGTATAGGAAGATTGGGACTTGGGTTGGGAAGCCTTATCCTGAGTTTAGGAGGGTTCTAGCACAGTCTTAGCCTCTTTTACCTCTAGTTTAGGCTCTCACGGGAGAGTCCTTATCGGATTCTACTGTTTTCTGCTCTAGCGGTCTATTGTGGGACCGTCACAATTTTCTGACGCTCCAACACTGGATCGTCACGTTCTTTCCTACACCGCCTTCACTCTGTTAGTTCTAACGGCTTAATCTTGGACCGTTACATGATCCTAACGCTCCAACATTAGACCATTACACTCCCTGCTGCAGGTTTTGAATCCACTCTTTCCATCCCTCTTTGGTCAAACCTGTCAGTCTTTCACTCTGTCCCTTGTTTGCATTCAGTCATCCACGTGTTCATTTCACACATCCATTCACCCACATTCGCATCCATTCATAATAAAAACAACAAAAAAATAATAGAAATGATTTTCCATTCATTTTAACATCGTCATGTACAAGTGTGCAAGGAAAAAAGAACAAGATGCAAAAGAAGGGGAATGTAACATATCACTCAGCCGGTCGGTCCCCCTGCCTGTCACTCTCCCCACTACCCTCGTGCCGCTTCACTGCCGGCTCCGAGGCACAGCTCTCTTCCTCGTGACCTCGTCGCCGGTCTGCCTCTGCCTCATTCCTCCGTCGATCGGAGGAACTGGCAAGATAATCGGCTACCGATCCGCCTCGAGCTACACTGCCCGGTGTAGCGCTCTGGCTCCTACTACCCTCCGACCTCTTCCCCAGAAGTCAGAGAGCATCCTTCAGGGCAGTGATGGTGCCCTTCATCTTGAATGTCTAGACCCGAAACTGTTCCCGCTCTCCTCTCAGCCTCGTCACGTTAGCTCTGAGACGTGCTGTATCCTCCTCGTCTACATGCTGGTAGGTCCCTCCCTCGCTCAGCCAGGTCACCTCTCCTCGGAGTCGCTCGACCTCCTCTCGGAGATGGGGTATCTCCGCCACCTCTGCTTGAGCCCGCTCTGCCTCAGCCAACGCTGCAGTCAGCTCTCTCGCCTGCATTTTTTTACATTTGCATCATGATCAGTCAGCATTTTGCATAATCATAAAGCATTTGAGTCTAAGGGAATTCAAGGTTAGTTGCTTACCTACCCCGCGAGGGTGGCCTCGGCCTCCTCGGCCCGTGCAACTGCCCGAGTAAAATTTGCATCTCGCTCGGCACGGCCTCCGGCAAGTTGTGAAGAGGAGGACGGAGCATCCGGTCCTGTCCTCTGGGCCCCTCGGCTCGCTGCATTTAGAAGTCAGTCAGATTTACATCATCATAAGCATGAGCATTGAAGTTTAGGGTTAGCTCACCAGAAGCTCCAATGCACTCCGGTACTCATCCCGCTGCTGGACGGTGGCATGGCGGAGTCCCACGAGTTCGGTGATGCGTCCCTGTGGGTCTAGCTGCATTTAGAAGACAAGTGTCAATGCATATAGAAATAAATCAATTAAATAGGAAGGTTTGAGTCTAGAGTTTATACCGGTCGTCGAGTACCACAGAAGACCTGGTCGCCGTACCACTGAGCGTAGGCCTTCAAGTAGGACTCGTCACTATCAGCCTATTCGGTCACTGCCTGACCCTTCTGCTTCCAATCTTGCACATATTTCCTCGCCCGAGTGCTTCAATCCACGTCGCCACTAATTCCTTTCGAAGATTTCCTAGGACGCTCATCGTTTCAGCGGGGGAACACCACCTCAGGCTGGTGCACTCCTCGCGTCCTCATAATCAAGCAGTAGTGTAGAGGCTCGATCACATTGATGCAGTGCAGCCAGATGTCTCATCCTCTGTACACCAGGGAAGACTCCACCCATGGCTGTCCCTCGTATCTCTCACCCCGATATGGTGTCCAACGCACCTGAAAGGGCCATTTAGTCCATGTCAGCATTTAGCAGCATTTAGGAGCATTTAAGAAACATTTAGGAGCATAAAGAAAAGGAGCTCACTGATGCATGTGGGAAGGAGTCGATATCATCCTAGATCGCTCGGGTCAATCTCGTGATCGACCCCATGTCTCGAGCTACAACCCACCGCCTCACGATGGGGATCCTATCTGGATGTAGCTGTGTTCCTCGCCCAATCCTAGGAAGGTAGAGGAAGCTCCAGATCTGCATTTTAGAAGACAATGTCCGCATATAACAATAGAAGCATTTAGAGTTCAGCATTTACCTGTAAGAAAGGTGAGAAGCCGCCCAGTATTGTCTCCTGATCCGTCACGCTGAGTGACTCGAATAGGAAGGCCAAGGCTGTCGCTCCCCATGCATATCTGCCCACTCTGCTCAGATCCTCCAGCAAAGGTAGGAGCCTGCAACTGATCACATCTGCTCTGGTCAGAAACAGTAGCTTCCCGAATAGTAGGATCAAGAAGCGCCTCAATACTCTATCTCCCTCTGGCCCCGCCTCCGCTGCCACGCTCGGGCACACCTGCTTGACCACTCGATCGATGTACTGTTCCAGAAGTCAATTTTGTGAATGTGCACTGACTTACGAATGTGCTTCGACCTTTAAAGAACAAATGCATTATGTGCTTCGACCTTGATGATCACAAGGTTTGAATATGTTTCGACCTAGATGAACACAAGGTAAGCCTGCGCACCGACCTGAATATGCTGTAAGTGTGAACATGCACCGACCTGACGCATTGCTGGAATATGTATGCTTTGACCTAAGTGTGTATGATAGAACATGTGCATCGACCTTCATGCAATGAAATGAACAGGTGCACCGACCCTGGTAAGAAAGTGCTTGGACCTTATGAAGGTGCTCCGACTTGATATAAATGTGCTCCGACCTTCATGTGAATATGCTCATACCTTTTACATGCATGTGCTCTGATTAGTAACAATATGGTTGGACCTTGTTCATGCATATGCTCTGACATAGTAAAGAAAGGTTGCAGAAAAAAAAATTATATTGATAGGGGAAGAGGGTATAAGCGGTTACAGGTTACTCATCCTCTTTTGGACGGAACCTGTTAGGTTGGAGGCTCAACACCCCCTTGTTACAAAATAGGCGGTCCACCTTCGCCAAGGCATCCTGCCACCCTTGCAGGTACGCCTGCTTGTATTCCTCTGAAACATCACCGCCGCTGCTTTCCCCTAATGGCTAGTCTGGCACCGGTAGGGTTTCCTTTTGGTCTGTAGACTTCTGGATAAAAATGAATTGATTTCTTCTTTTAACCATTGGTCCACGCATCAAGAGAGATGATATTCTCTGTTAGATAGCATTGGGTCACGTGCCAATCCATTGGCAGACACAAGTTTCCCTCATTTCAGCCTACCGAGCTATTTGTCAGACTTAATAGGCATTTTACACCCCTATCAGATATTTGTCAGCCTTAGACACCTATTTGTCACCCTGACATTCAAATGCTGTCGCTGTTGTTCTTTCCCCTTTTGTCTGTCCGTCACCTTTAGTTATTTGCCACCGTTACTGCCCCATTTGTCATTGCTATCTTTTATTTATCACCATTACTGACCAATTTGTTATCCTTATTAGCTTATATGAATTTTGCTGATCATAGGCACACACGAATCTTGCTAAACCTTGATAAGTTGCTGATCAACGACCTGCACTTTAGAGAAATAGATGTTGTCGCTTCTGCTCAAAGTCTCAAACCCATCACAATGAAGAACCCTTAGAATCGGATCATAGTCATCCAATGCTTAAAAGAACTCCAGATTCAAGATGACAGGGTTAGAAAACCCATACAAGGTTGATTCCTTTGTGCAATCTTGACTGCTATTCACTTTCCACAGGTAGGAGCTATTTTTTAGTGTTAAAGAGCTATTTATCATTCCTATCGGGCATTTGTCAGCTCTAACAAGATATTTGTCACCACTATTCTATCGCTAAAGTCCTGCCTTAAATAGTTCACATTCCTTCATTTTGGCTGCTTAATAGAGAACGTCAACACAGCGCTCAAGCTACGTCAACGTAGCTCAATGGAGAACATCAAAAAGGTAGAAAGATAAATCAACAAGCTGGAGATCTTCTTGAAGAAAAAAGCCACTGTGTGAGTAAGAGAAAGGGCGAGAGAAAAAAGAAGAAAAGAGAGAATATGCACTTTGTCAGATCAAGATAAGACCTATTTCTCTGAAAGCTCTTGAAACAGGGGCAACAAATAGATCCTAACGATGAACTATAAGCATGAAGATAAGCCTTACTGGTATTAGAACCATTGACAAACCCTGCTACTTATAGGGAAAGAACTTCCCTTCGTAAAGGTAACCCCTACCTGCGATGGATGGTATCCTGCATTTGACTCACACATCAAGGGAAGTTATGGATCCATTAACGGAAACCACATCACACAAGGATCAAGCATCCATCATGCAAAGAAAGGTTGTAAAAAATGAAATTTTATTGATAGGGGAAGAGGGTACAAGTGGTTACTCGCCCTATTTGGGACGGAACCTGTCAGGTTAGAGGCTCAACACCCCTTTGTTCCAAAACAGGCGGTCCACCTTCGCCAAGACATCCTGCCACCCTTGCAGGTACCCTTGCTTGTATTCCTCCGAAATGTCACCGCCACTGCTTTCCCCTGATGGCTAGTCCGGCACCGACAGTGCTTCCTTTCGGAAGCATAGTCGTTTGATAGGAACCTGCTCAGATGACGACATCTTCACGAGAGTGTCTTTGACCACTAAGGGAACTTAGGATGTCAAGTTCCCCACAGAGTCTCTATTTATAGGAAGGAGACGAAGATCGTTCCATCTCCCCCAACTTTGTGGAAATCGAAGCGACATGGTGTCAGTCATGACGAAGATTCTAACTTCTTAGATGATGACATCTTCACGAGAGTGTCTTTGACCGTCAAAGGAACTCAAGATGTCCAACTTTGTGGAAATCGAAGCGACGGGACCACGAAGATCGTTCCATCTCCCCCAACCTTGTGGAAATTGAAGCGACAAGGTGTCGATCATGAGATTGCTTGGAAGAGAGGTCGGAGAGAGATATTGCAACGGCGAACACCGCATAGTGGTGACAAATAGTCATCAGTGGTGAGAAATAGGCATGAAGGCTGACAAATGTCTCGTAAGGGTGATAAATCGATAACAGAAGCCACAATATGTTATATTAAATTCATAAACTAATACAATTGACATGAATTAAGATGGGAAAATACACACTTATCAAGAAGCTACAACGCAAAGCAGCGAAGGCGAGTACAACAGGAATAAATAAACAGAAAAGTCCTGCTACTACTGACACTGGTCCTACGGTGTGAAAATTGAGACACACGCCACGGTGACATGATCAAGAGTCGCTACCTGACAAGATAGCAGTGCCACCCACTAGAAGCAAGGTCGGATGCATCCCCTGACATCTTAGACCGTGCCTCAAGTGCCTCGCTGCGACGCCCCAAGCAGAGCCAAGGACACCGTACAAGTAACCACAGAACAAGAACTAGCTGGGGTCATGCTCGTCAGCGCGTGTCCACTGCTCCCAACCACGTGTGCACACACAGACCATGCGTCCTAGGTCTGACCTCTAGCTGGTTTTCCCCTCAGCCAGACTCTGGCTGTAAGATGTGGGGCCCTACGGTAACCAGTCTAAAAATTGTCTCTCAGGGTAGCCTCGCCACCACTCCCTGGTGGGACCACACGTGTGTCAGAAGGCTAGGACTAGTGGAGGGTCGCTGAAGGAGTAGACTCTCTAGTCAGCGAAAAACAATGCCTGAACCAGACAAGTACAAGGACCGCTCCTCGTAGCGACACCGACTCACAGTGACACACCGATAACACCACTTCCTGGGACCCCACGGCACCCTAATACATGGCCCCCACATGATGTCCAACATCAGTCAGACCACAGGTCAGCACGTGGATCGAGGTCCACTCACCCGGGACTTGAATCGGCAAGGAGAAAGCTACCGGTCAGACAACACACAGTAATCGGTCCACCCTGCGCCGTTCCTGGGTAAACTGTCAGCCGATGTACTACCTCAGGGACTGGGACAGCTCCCCACCAACCGTTTGACAAGCTGGAATGGTCACCAACAAATCGCCCCTCAACAAACAGACACGGTCTGCCCTGGGCCGTGTAAAACATAAATGGTCCCCCTTGGGACCGCCTCAGGTGGTAAACGGTCTCCCAAGGGACCGTCCAACCTCTGGACTGAGCGGGAACTCAAATAGTCACACTCAAACCATTCAAAACATAAATGGTCTAACGATAGGTCGCTTGAGGAACTAAGTGGTCCCCCTTGGGGCCGCTCAGCCACCCAACAGCACGGAAATCAAACGGTCATCTCCTGACCATTGGGAACCTGAACGGTCCAACCTGAGACCGCGCCAAAGGACCAAACGGTCCATCTCATGACGGTGAAGCCCCAGAACTATGCAATGGTCAAAACTCAATGGTCAGAAACACCTCGGGAGTCACACTGACTCCACGGGGTAAACGGTCAGCCCAATGGCCGCCTATGCATGAAACGGTCAAATGATAGACTGCTTACTCTACTGACACTCCCAGGTCAGTAGGCGATCGATCTCTGGGCCGCGTAGGATAGAAACAATTTCTGTTAGGACCATTTCTATCCCGGCAACCTGAGAATGGCGAACCTCTGTGGAATTCGCCATTCCATACCCCATTCACCCCCGGGTGATGGGGAAATAAGGGGGAAACTTGTCCCCATGATCCTAGGCACCCAATGGTGCCCTCAAACCACCGATTACCGCGATAAAACACTAGATCGGCGCTCATAACCCCAAATCTTGGATTTCCCACCCCGAGCTCAAATGGACCCCTCTCGACCTCCCGTCGGCCTAGAAATCGCGGGGAAGGAAACTACGGAGCTAGGGATCCGTCACCCTACCTAAGGGTCGCTCGAGAAGTGCTGGATTGCCGCCAATCCGCGAAGAAAGCTTTTAGAACTCCCGATCTCCCACGAACTCCCACGAACTCCCATGAACTGCACGCTGTCACGATCGCCTCGCCGTCGCCGTCGCCGCCACGCCATCGTCTCGTCGCTGTCCACAGTCGGAGGGGAGGTCGCCGTGTCGTCTTCAATGGAAGGAGAGAGAGGAAGAGGAGGCGCGGTCACGGGAGAGAAGGGAGGAAGAAGAAGAAGAAGAAAAGGTGGAAAAAGAAAAAGAAAAGAAATGGCTATTTATAGAAAAATATATTTTCGCGACCCTCGGAACACGCCGGTCGCACCTGTACCATCTCGGAGTAGGTGAACGACTCGGTTCGCCCGCTACGGAGTTCCGTAGGTTTACCGAAGAAAAATACCCGGGAATCGCAGAACACGTTCCGGGACCTCCGAAACCGATTCGAAACGCACGGATCCGAACCCAAAAAAGGTCTGAAAAATAATTCTGGGCATAATGGGATCAAATTCTCTGAGAAAATAAATCCGGGACCCTAGAAAAAGGATCCGAAAGATCCAGGATATTACAGATGGGGTCGGCTTCATGCGTGGATAAACCAACCCTCAGGGAAAGTTGGCCCGTAGCGTTGTTTGAGCAAAACCACGACGGGGGAGATCCCCTGGGTCTAGGCTCGAATCACAAGGCACTTTTAATTTTTCCTTTACGCGGGATCACGGGGAACAGAGATACCGAAAGAGCTTGCGAAGCTGGTATCTTACCTGTTTTAGGTTTGGCTGGCCTTAATTACCTTTGATCGGCTTTAGTTCTATTGTGGCATCAATTTTATTTTAGTCATAGCCTGCCTGCGATTCCGTTGGTATTTTCTACCCTTCCCTCTTTATCATTGATATTCAAGCACACGTGGGTCTGATCATGCATAAGGTTGAATTAAATGCACGGGACAGACCCTTGGTACGAGACGGAGGTGGGTCCTCACGCATAGTGATTGCTGTCAGTCGAGTATGACCCGACCTTTCGCACACTACCATTTCATATACCGTGGGGGTCATGGCACGCAAGCATAAATGAAATGTCATGCAGTGGTTAGGTGCATGCAAAGGGGTTTTATTTTATTTTTTTTATTACATACTGTGAAATACACAAACGGAGTCGCTTCTATTCATGAGATGCATGAGGGGAAGATTTCCTAGTTGACTAGTTCCCTTTCTATTTATTATGTGGTTAAGTCCATAGTCATGTTCGGCAGTCTGCCACTGTAGTATTCAGTTCAGCTCTTCAAGTCCTCTGCAGTTCTCTTATCTTAGTTAAAGTGTTTTATCATTATTTATTTCATTTGTTTGTTGCTTCCTTTTATCTTTTAATGTCTTGTCATTCCTGGTAAAAATTCGACAACATCTCCCCCTGACCCGGATGCTAGGGGGATGTAAGAGGAACGTGCCCACAAAAAGTGGCGTGACCCGATGAGTCAAGGTGCGTGCAAGGGCAGCAACACCTTTAAGAAAACTCCGAAAAGTCCAGAAGTCAGTGAGCAAGAAAAACACAGAGCTAAAACAGGTTAAAGGTGCACCAGGTATGGGCTGGTTAGGGCGTGCCGGGTCAGACGGGCTAGGGTGCACCGTGATGGATGGGCTGGGGGACACCGGGCGGCGAGAAAGCTGGTGTGTACCGGTTAAAGGCCTGGGGTGTGCCGATCGAGGGCCTGAGCGGAGTGTGCCGGGTAGAGGCTTAGCTAGGGTGCATCGGGTAGGGACAGACGAGGTGTGTCGGTTGAAGTTCTGGGCAGAGCGCGTCGAGCGAGGCCTAGGTCCAGCGTGTCAGATAAAGATGGGCTGAAGGTGCACCGGGCGATGGTATACGTAGAGTGTGCCGGGTAGAGGCAGACTAGGGTGTACCGGACAGGGGAGGTCCATGTGCGCCGGGTAAGGGACTAGTTTGGGTGTGCTGGTTGAAGGTGACAGGGGTGCACCGGGTGGTGAGCAAGTGTGTTGGGAGGAAACAACGGGTTCGAGTGTTCAGAGGGGGATTTCCCTGTTAAACCAAGTAAGAGATTGGGGGAGTCAAACCCACAAAGGAGGCCACGAGGGGAGGGAAACCCTATTACAGGGAACCATTGGGAGGAGGTCAACCTAATGCCATCGCGCCAGAACACTACCCATTGAGTTGGATAGACCGGTATTTTGGAGATCGGACAATGCAAGGAGCAATAAAACCAAGGGGAAGAAGAAGACAAGCCACGAAGTACACCGTAGAATGAAGGCTAACAGGAACAACAACAAGAAGATGATACTTTCATTCACAAAGAATAAAATGGCATAGACCATGACCAAGGGGTCAAATACAGTGCAATACAACAAAACGGAAGGGGAAGAGAAGCAAGAAACAAGAAGGAAGAGAACATCTGAGGAGAGGGACGGGCCAAGAAGGGGTGATAGCACCCTGCTCTCTCCCGTCCCCTCCTGCTACATTTAGGATCTCTTTCTCTCTCTCTTTTTCCTCTCTATTGCTTACTCTCTCTCCCTTTTTTCCTGGCTTCTTCTTCTTCGAGCTCCCTCGATTGCCCAGACGCCGGAGCAGCAGCCCTCCTCTTCTCTCTGTGTAACCCTCTTCTTTCTGTAGATGCCTCTCTGCTTGTGTCTGTGTCTCCGTCTCTGTGTCTGTGTTCCTCTTTGGCGAGGGCTTATATATCTCTGGATGCGTTGACCTCCGCTGACGGTGAGAGGTAATGGGGATTGACCCCAGTCTTGTCTCCGGGCAGGAGGATGCTTGCGTGCCTGGCCTGGGCGTTGACACCTCAGTAGCGTCTTAACTGGCTCGACGTGATCATGCTGATCGCCAAGGGTCACACGCAATCACTGGTGTATTTGTCGCCAGTTGCACCGGTTCAAACAATGAAATGCTTCACCGAGTGGTGAATGAAGTAGAGTGCACCGGGTGGAATGGCCGTAAGCCTCGCCGGGTGGATGGGCCGTAAGTGCACCGGGTAGAGGTGCACCGTTTAAACGCCAGAAGTGGCATGCCGGGGGAATGAAGGAGCGAGCGTGCCAGATGGGGCACCCTAAGGATGCGTCGGCCAGAGGCATTGGGAGTTTACCGGGTGGAGCGCCCTGAGGGTGTGCCAGCCGAAGGCATTAGGAGTGTGTCGACGGAGGTTGTTGAGGGTGTGCCGGCCAGAGCTCCCCGCGGGTGTGCCGGTGGAATAGCGCAAGCGTGCCGGTGGACCCAGTTACTGGCCATGGTTACTGTCCATGGCTTTTTTCTTCAGGTACTCCGGAATGGTGAGCCTCCTGGGATATTCTTCCCCACCAGAGGCCCAGAGGTGGATTCATGGCAGTGTATAGATTCAGGTGAGCATTTTGCCTTTCCCTTGTCATTTAATTCGCCCGTGCAAACGTGAGGATTTACCGGATGGCAGCATTCCCCGGAGTCTAGGGCAATCTGTTTCTCTGGGTTTTCTTTCTTCAGCTCTGGAATTGATGCAAGACTGCGTGGGATGCGTGGACGTGCGATTTTACATGTCCACAGGCAGTGCCAGCGATGGTGGCTGGACGTGGCGATGACACTTCGTGTGGCGACCTGGGATCCGAGTACCAGAAAGGAACCGACGTGACTCGAACCTCGGCCCGCCTCCCACGAGCCCGGAGACTCGGAATGGATAAAAAGATAGGTGTGGTGTACATAGAAATAGGAAATAAAGTAGGACAACAGATATAAATAACAGAAATAAATAACTAACTACAACAGAGTCCAGTCCAACAAAAGTATAGTCTAAAGTAGTAAAACGTACCACATGCCAAGTGAACACTCGGCACAGACTACTTGTGGTCGATGGGAAAAGACATCCTATATACGACTCCCTATAGTAGCCTGTGCACTCGGACCCATGGGACCGTTCTTCCCTCCACGTGTCACTCATCCCCCGAGTCCACGTGCCACGCCATGGCGGCGCATCCCCAGTTAAATGTTCGATTCCACTGGTGATTGTCGAGAAATCGACTGGCACGCCCGCACCCCAGCCACGTTTTTCGTTAACCCGGAAAACCTCCCATGTCACTCTGTCTCCCCTCGACTCTCCGTAAAAGGTGAGTGCACGATATCACTTTGAGACGGATACAGTCATGAGAGGAGGTGCCCGAGGCCCATTAACTTTCGGCATCTCTCCTGTAGCTATATCCTACCCCTCACTCCGGTCACCGCTCACACTGCCCCGGGGAACACCCCCTCCGGGGTGAAACAAAAAGGACGACAAGCCCAGTGGGACATCTCCCAGCTCCCTTCTTTTTGCTGAAGTGAAAGTTCGTGCCAGCCCTGAAGTCCAAGTACCCTTTTCTTGTCCTTGCAGGAGGGGTAGCAGAAGAGCACCTGTTCGCACTTCCTAGTAGCTTCCAGTTAGTCTCCCAGTTGCCAAATCGTGTTCGACGACCGCTCCCAGCCGTCGCCTAAGGTTGTCCAGCACTCTAGCAACTATGGCGGCCGTCACCTACGGTCCCATTGCCGTCACCACCCATGCAAGAGTGGGTTACTTGGCAGTGCTGATCACTTTCGATAACTTTCCTCCTGTCATCGGATCACCCTACATCTTAGGTGTGGTCCCCGTGGTGGCTCCACCGCCACCTCCAGCTCCTATTTCCTCTGGCGCCGCCAATGCACCACGCCAGCTGCTAGTCTCGACAACTAGGTCGAGCGTCAGGCTCGGCTCTCCCGCCACCGGTGCCCGTAGGGGTCCCAGACCAGTCCCAGCCCGGGCAAGCATTAGCCCCCGGGCCCAGTCTCGACCGACTTTTGATGCAAGACTTGCATCCCAGGTTTCGATCTCTAGTCCTGTGGTTCGCTCGGGCCTCCAGCCCCGAGCCCCAGCGAAGCTGACTTCCAGTGTGGGTCTCCACCCTATGGTGTACGGCTCCTCAGCACTCCACTCGGGCCATCAATCTTGAGCTCCCACTGAGCCAGCTCCCCATTCGGGCCTCCAAGCCCAGGGGCAGGGCTCTGCAGCACCCCGTTCGGGCCTCCCGACCTGAACCGTAGAAGCGTGACCGCCTCGCCCGGGTCCCCAACCCCTGGCACGAGGCGTCCTAGCATCTAGACCAGACGTACAACTCTGGGGTTTCCCGTGGACGATGTCTGTTACGAGTGGTCCGCATCAGGCCTCGGATCTCTCGGCTCTACCTCGGGGGCATTCCTCCCACGATCCGACAACGCCGACCCCCAGCATGGGTCTGCCTTTGTAGGACACGGTGACCTCAGTACGGACTGGGCGCCCTCTGTCGTGCCTTCCAGTCCTGCCAGCTCCCAGTTCAGGCTCAAGGCCTTGGGTCATCGGCATCCCGGTACCCCCTGCAGTGACAACTTCGGGTGCGGACACGTCACGGCGAGCGTCCGCAACACTACTGTCGGCTTGGGCGAAAGCCTACACTCGAGCCACCCAGCCGCCTGCCTTCACTACAGACTTCGCATCTTGGGGGTCCACCCTGGTATTCCCGATGAATGGTCTTGTGCCACCAGCACCCGCAGGCTGGGTTTTCTCGGCCTACCACCTTGGAGCAGAGTCGTCTTCTGCTCCCCAGAAGAAGCACCATCGTAGCCGTAAAGGCAAGCGACCCATTGCTACCACTAGCAACTCCAACAAGACCATTCTTGTCAGAGACTTACAAATTCGCCTGGATGGGGGCGAACCCATTATTCCTCCAGAACGGATCATCCCTACAGTCCCCATCACCAACCGCTTTAGCCTCCTGCATCGAACGCGGGAAGACAAGGCGAAACTTAAGCGGGCGGATGCTTCGACAACGGCCCAAAAGCACCAGCACCGGTTTGGCACTCAAGCTCCCAAGTCCCGTCGGAGGAACAAGGACGAGGGAGACTAGCAGTCGGACTTGAGAAGGATCTGGGTCACCCCGGAGGAAGCTCAAGCTGTCCGGAGAGCACGCCTCAGCAACCCCTTTCGGGCAATAAGGCGTCGCGCCAAGCAAGGTGCGACTGACCCCGTAGCCACGTCATCTGTCGGCGCCAAACCCTTCATTGCCTCTCGCACAGATAGGCGGAAATAGAGATGGGCTCGCTCCGGGCGCCACCAACATCCAGCCCCAAGCTCTCCTCAGGTAGACGCCATGATGGAGACTCCTCCGCAGCGTACCTCGATCTTTGATAGGCTGGGGACACCTATCCGCCCCAAGAGGCACTCCCAGAAAAGGAGGACGATCAGGCTCCTCAACGACACAGTCAGGGTGTTTGCGTGTTATACCGCCAGACACCAACCTGAGATTCAGACCGACGATTTAAACCTACCTATATCTCACCTCAGGAGGCCTCGTCATTCGCCTCTGCTGCTGGCTCCAGTCGACCACATCGACACTTCTGTCAGACCTCAGGCGTCCACACAAGCAGAAGAAGTTCCCGCCGAGGAGTGTGCCACCCCTATCAATGCGGAGTCGATCTGGGTTCCCCGCACACCGCGCCGATGCCGCTTCCCCTATTAACAATACATGCACTACTCCCCGCACAGGGGGGTTGGACTAGGGGGGGAACTTAATATTACATCAAAATACTACCTCCACACAGGGAGAGGCACTAAGCCAGCCAGGCGGGGTGGGGGAGAAGATCACTAGTTTACCGAGAAAATCACTCGGCCGGTTCTGCCAGCTTCTGGAATGGACTGACTGACAGTCGCTGTTGACAGCGCCACAGTCTGTAGCGAACTCGAATGATGCCGAAACCAACGTCAATACGTCTCTGTCTAGTTCAGAAAGTCTCCACAATTTTTGGGGAATGGCCCAGAGTCATCGCTGGTCGTGGCTAACTCTGGAGTAGGGGGGCTCTCTGACTGGGACTATTCTCAGGGCATTACAGCAGGAAGATGACACCGTCACAAGCACTCCTAGAGTCAGAATGGTGCGGGACTAAAGCAGACGCGTCCGTCTACGAGTCTTCTTCAATCTCCAACCAGGAAGGCCTCATGGAGAGGTCGGAGCAGAGAGATAGAGGGTGAACATCGACAGGATATCAGTGCTGGCTCTGCATGGATTGACCTCCGCAAGCGGGGAAGAAAAATTAGAATGGAAAGCTCCAGACTCCGAATGAGGCTCCGTTGACTGGTTTGGAAGGAGTACTAGTAGGAGAATGCCCCGGCCAAGCGGCATACAGAGAGGGGCAGAGATGTGGTCGTAGCAGCTTCAGCATCAATGCTCTGGTCTTCCCACAGATGCCAGATGCGCGCTCTGCCAAGAACGGACCTCCCAGACAGCCCCGAACTCAGATGAAGGCGAGATCACCTCGCATTCAAAGCAGACTTGAAGAGATTTCCATTGATGTATGGTACACCTCAGTTGGATGCCGGATGACCCCAGGGCAGACTCTGCAAGACGAGCTTCATGAGAAGGTAGACTATGATTGCTCTTCCGACGAGGTGGCTTCGGGTAAGGATCTTGTAAGTGTGAGTCTGTTCCCATGGGGCGCCATTTGCGGCCAGCCTCTGATCTTGTCTTCTGTTATTCGGTTAACTTGCAGGAGCAAATTCAGTCGGAGCCCATGGAGGCGCCTGCCCCGGACATATCAGTAGAGCGACCCAGGGGAGGCGATGCCAGCTTGGAGAAGCTAGCGGCCTTGTTCGATGTCTTGCGGCAAGAAGCAGCCATGGGGACCGCAATGCCAGTGGGTGATGCTCTAGAGGAGGGGGAAATAGCACTGAGAAGTAGCATAGTTCTGGTGACTGAGGTAAATCTGGGGCCCCCGGGACCTCTCTTACATCTCTTCAAGATTTGGGTTGCTCGCCTCGATCGGTGAAAGACTAACCCCATTTTCTGTGTTTTAGGAGGAGGTAAGGCTCCCCGAGGCACCCACCGCTAGAGCTCGCAAGGATGTTGCGAAGCGGAGGGAACCAGTCACCCCCGCGGGGGTAGGTGAACCGCAACTGCTCTCAGAGTCAGAGGTGGAGCACCTGGTGTCCTTCCTGCAATCGAGGGGCGAGCTGAAGCTCATGGTTCCTCTTCTGCCTCCCCGACTGCTCATGACGCCCAAGGAGGACCAGCTTCTGGGGAAGATGTTGATAAGCAATACGGTTTCCCGAGAGGAGGGAGCACAAGCGGAAAGGGTCGTGGGTCCTTCAGTAATAAGATCTAATTTAGCTCCGCTCCACGCCCTTCCTCCAACCGAGAGTAGGGTGGAGCAGCCCCTCGCGACGACGGAGTCGGGTGGTTCAGTCACAACTCTGCCGACTCCTCTGGCGATGGCCGACTGGGAATCGTTGATCGAGGTCAGACGCTCTAGCGACCTGGCCTCTACTCTTCCGTCCTCCTCGGGCGCGGTGGATGCAGATTTGTGTGCGGCTGTAGATAGCTTGGTCGAGTTTGACCCTCCAGCCATGCCCTCCATTGTCCACGCCACCTCGAACGCGTCGATCCGACCGATGTTGCTGGCGTTGCGGTCGATGATCTTCGCCGACCCCTCCCTCATATATCGGGGGGTGCACACCGCCGTGGTGGCGCAGCTGACCGGGGCACTGTAGATGTTGGGCTGCCCCCTAGAGGAATGGTCGTGGCGAGTCTTGCTGCTACTGAAATACGTCAATCGTCGTGAGGTCCTTGAAGCCTGGGCTCCTAGCAAGTTTTCCGCCATCAATGCTCAGGAGGACGAGTACCTACAGGCCTGGAGGTGTGGAAAGGCAATGAAGAGCAGCATGAAAAGGCCTTGGACGAAAGTCACCGTCATGTCGGCGCCCTCACAAGCAGAATAGGCTGAGGGGCTATCTTGCTATAGCCAAGGCCGTGCTGGTTGAAGCCGAGGCGACTATGGTCAGAAAGACCGAGGAGCTTGCCGTTGCCAGAGTCGAGACGGCGTCTGTGACGTCTGAGCTAACATGCCTCGAAGAACAGAGGAACCGACTACGCGACATGGCAAAATTCCCTTGCGGCGGGATTCTTCCTCTTGAGGAAATCTTCCGGGGAATAGATTGAACGTCCTCCCGCTTTCTCTTTCACATGTAAAGCAAGGGTATGCCCCGAAGCATATGTAGCCCTCCCCTTTTGAAATGGAATGCCATTCACGCGCATATTTTTGCATGCTGACTGAGCAGAAATACTTGCTAAAACAGTGCCCCCCTTAGGGGCGTCAATTCAAAAGATGACGACCACTGGAAGGTCGTCAATTATTAATGAAAATAATTATGTCAACAACATTCTTTTGTTTTGGCAGGGGTTAATGAGGACTCGAATTTCATGGGTCCAAGTTATTGCAGCTTATTATGGACTCCCAAATTTTCAGAGGGCTAGAGTAGAGGCTATGGGGTTTGGTCCTTTTCTTAGTATAGAGCCTATTTGCCCTGACCTACCCTTGATTCAAGTTCTTAGGGAGAGATGGGATAGGACCAGCCAGGCATTCATGATGTCTTGGGGTCACATGGCACCGAGCTTGGAGGACGTCACCTGGATTACCGGGTTGAGGGTGGATGGGGAGGCCGTGAGTGGGGTGACTCTCCCTGATTACCAGGAGCTAGCTCATAGGCTACTAGGGCTAGAGACGATAGCTGAGACCACGAAGGAGTGCCAGACCATCTTTCGCACGGATCTGACCATTGCCATGGGATTGGGGGATTCTAGACAGAGACAGGGGGAGCCCATGGAGCAGTTTGTACATCGATTGATTGGGAAGGCCCTGGCTGCCTATTGCCAGGATCTGGCTCAGAGAGAGAGAGTGGACCGAGACCTGAGGAGATTTCTATTTTTGATGCTTGGGAGGCTGATGCTAGGCACAAAGGGAGACATCATCAATTGTAGATTTTTAGGCATTCTCGAGGACTTAGAGAGCGTTGGGCGGTATGCGTGGGGAGCCACCCTGCTGACGCACCTTTTGGCAGATCTGTCCATGGAAATAGGTCGAGAGACTACTGTTAGTGGCTTCTCACCATTTCTTCAAATATGCATGTCTTTTTATTTATTTAAATGCTTATGGATATGATTATGAATATGAATGTTTACTAATGCAATTGATGGATGTAGGTATGGAGCCACTTGTACATGCCGATGGGCCGCACTGATCCCTGACCTGGAGATGAGGGGTCGTTCCCTTTGGCACGACGGTGGTTACCCCTCATGACTGGAGCGCCTCTCTCCTACGAGTTGCACGTTCTTCGGCGGGAGTTCCGTGACTACCCTGCTTCACTGGTATGCAATTTTAGATATGATGCATTTTATTTGGCATTCTACTTCATGAAATATGTTGATATGCTTATGAATATGAATGCATGCAGGTGGTTTGGAGGCCCTACGAGGGGATGCCGGATGAGGGCCAGCCTTGGGTTGTGGCGGGCCGGCCTCGCTTTGGGCATGAGCTTTGGATTCATTGCCTGAACGAGATCGAGCCGCTACGGCTCAGGCTGGTGATGAGGACCCTTGGCCTACATCAGGAGTGGTTTGAGGTTGGAGAGCCCTGTGGGATTGGCAGGAAGACTCGCGAGCACACAAAGACGACCGATTGGAGGATCTGATTCGCCGACTAGTATGTCGACTCGCAGCGAGGCGGCACACGGGTGACTTCACATGCGGTGGACAGCTCTGAGTACCTCCGACACTATTGGGAGGTTTATGCCGGCCGACCCCAGATGAGGGTCATGGGGTTATATATGAATGCACTTCCTTTTTCCTTTTTTCTAAGTGATATATGTTTATTATGTAACTAATATGTGATGAATGCAGGATGCATGGGATGCGGTGGCGATGGACATGCAGGTTCATCTCCACAGCTTGGAGGCCCATCTAGCAGCCACACGAGCTGATCTTGAGACCCTGGAGAGTGCAATCTATCTATATGCAAATGATTTTTCTTCTAAATTACTGATGATTAGCCACTGACAATCTTAATGAACGCAACGTACCCAACAGGGAGTGGCAGCAGGAGGTGCAAGAGGGGCTTCTAGCTTGAGGGAGCCGAGTACGGAGGCCACTGCACTGGAGGAGTAGCTTGCAGGAGCAGTTTCTCGGGCGCAGGAGGCAGAGCGCAACCTTGCCACACGGGTAAGTTCAAACTCAAATTCAGTTCATTATATCATTATGTGATCTTAAAAACTTATGTTTTTCTTTCTTTCTTTTCATTATGTTCAGACTGAGGAGCTTCAAGCGGAGTTTACCGGTATTGCGACGGAACGTCATCATCGGAGTGCATTGGTTAGTTTATAAAATAATATTCATGTGTATTATTTTCTTTTCTTTCAAACCAATGATGTGGATATGATGTGATGTTTGTAGGCCGTAGAGCTGACGGTGGCGAAGAGGCAGATAGCATTGGGGCACACAAAGATTATCACCCACGATCAGCGAGTCGCGAAGCTGGAGCAGATGCTGGGGCGGCAGGAGGAGCTGCCCATAGAGGTGTCTGAGCTGAGAGTCCTCCTCGAGATGGAGCGGAGGGAGCGCACTCGAGAGAGGGAGGAGCAGACAGCGGGGCAGGATCATCAGCGAGAGGAGCAGCTAGCACGCAAGCACGAGCTTGCAGACTTGAGGATGCAGTTGGGCGTCATGCAGGAGCGACTCTGAGTGACCGAGGAGCACCTCCAGAGGGGCCAAGAGTGTGCACGAGCTATGGGACACTCAAGCACCTTCGCCAGCACTTCTTACATGACTGGTTCCTCGACTCGACCAAGGAATGAGGCAGAGGAGCGTGCTCGAGCTCTGGCAGCTTCTCGGGGGTCCATGCTTGGTCCGAGGATGAGCTCCTCGGGATCCCACCAGAGGTTATTACCCACCAACTAAGGCTGGACCCCGCTTGCCACCCGGTTCAGCAGCGTCGAAGGCATTGCAATCCCGAGCGACAAGCGGTCATCAAGGAGCAAGTAAGCGAGAGGCTACGCTCAGGACTACTCAGGCCCACCCAATACCCAGACTGGGTAGCCAATGCCATCCTGATCCCCAAGAGCAATGGGAAGTGGTGGATGTGTGTCGACTATACCGATCTCAACAAAGCCACACCCAAGGACAGCTTTCCCATGCCGCGGATTGACCAGCTAGTGGACGCAACGACCGGACACGAGATGCTGAGCTTCTTAGATGCCTACTCCGGGTATCACTAGATCAGCATGCACAAGCCCGACCAGGACAAAACGGCATTCATCACCGACCACGGCTTGTACTGCTACACGCAGATGCTGTTCAGACTAAAGAACGTAGGAGCGACTTACCAATGACTCGTCAACCACATGTTCGACTCGTAGATCGGCCGCAACATGGAGGTGTATATCAATGTCATGCTCGTCAAGAGCCTCCAAGCCACCAAGCACTTGCAGGACCTGGTGGAGACCTTCGCCATGCTCAGAAGGTACCACATGAATCTCAACTCCGCCAAATGTGCGTTCAGAGTACGGTCAAGGAAGTTCCTCGGTTTCCTTGTCACCCACTGAGGGATCAAAGCCAACCCTAAACAGATCCGAGCGCTGTTGGAGATGCGACGACCAGGGCGAGTAAGGGACGTGTAATGTCTCACCGGATGCATCGCGGCGCTGACCTGTTTCCTATCCCAGGCGGCCGAGCGATGCCTTCCCTTCTTCTGGCTGATCAAGCAAGCCAACCAGGCACCGGAGAAGAAGGGGCAGATCACTTGGGACCAGGAGTGTGAACAAGCGTTCGAGGAATTGAAGCGCTATTTGGCGTCCCCTCCCATCCTCGCCAAGCCCCAGAAGGGGGAGGAGTTGTTCTTGTACCTCGTAGTGACGCCGAGCATGATGAGTGCCGTGCTCACGCGAGAGGAAGCGGGAGTGATGAAACCCGTCTACTACGTCAGCCGAGCACTACAGGGTCTGGAGTTTCGGTACTCACAGACCGAAAAGTTCACCCTCGCACTTGTTATGGCTGCTCGCAAGCTACGACCATATTTCCTGGCTCACCCCATCACCGTCCTCACCGACCAACCCCTACGATAAGTTCTCCAGAACCCAGATGCCTCAGGCAGGTTGATCAAATGGGCTATCGAGCTGGGAGAATTCAACGTCAAGTATCATCCGAGGACAGCCATCAAGGCTCAAGCCCTCACCGATTTCGTCACCGAGTGCACTCTGCCTGCTGAGGACTCACCAGAGTAGCCCTCCGGGCCCACCTAGGAGCTGTACATCAACGGATCATCCTGCGCCGTAGGAAGCGGGGCCGGACTGGCCCTCCTCTCACCAGAGGGCCTCAAGCTGCAGTACGCCCTGCTATTCAACTTCCCGACCATGAACAGCGTAACCGAATACGAGGCACTCCTCTCGGGGCTACATATGGCCAGGCATCTAGGGGTGACCAGTGTGCGAGCATATACCGATTCCATGCTCATCGCCAATCAAGTGAGAGGGGAGTTCGAAGCACGCGAGCCCACTATGATCAAGTACCTAGAGCGAGCCAGGGCTGCGACAAAGAAGTTCTCCCCCTTCGGGGTGGTTCATATCCCACGGGAGGAGAACGCCAGAGCAGACGCGCTATCGTGCCTAGCATCGGCCTTCGTGGTCTCCAACTCGAGATCCGTCCTGATAGAGGAATTGTCGGCGCCAAGCATAGACGAGCCAATGCCCCGGGTAAACGCCATCGACTAAGAGCCCTCTTGGATGGATCTCCTTTTGGATTTCCTTCTGCAACTCCCGAGCGACCGCGCCAAAGCGCAACAAACGCGATTAAGAGCGGCTCACTTTACAATAGTAAATGGCAGACTGTACTGCCGTTCCCTATCAACGCCACTGCTGAAATGCTTGTTCCCCACGGAGGCCAGCCAGGCCATTCAGAAGATCTATGAAGGACTTTGCGGAAGCCACGTAGGGGGCGAGCACTCGCAAGGACATTGATCCGCCAAGGGTACTGATGGCCCACTCTGTAGTGAGACTGTCTTGGCTACTTCCGAAGGTGCCCCCAGTGCCAGAAGTTTTCTCACCTGCACCACCAACCGGCCACACCGCTCCACACACTTTCGGAACCTTGTCCGTTCGCTCGCTGGGGGGTCGATGTATTGGGCCCCTTCCCGAAGGCTCAAGGGAGGAAGAAATTCCTCATAGTCACCATCGATTACTTCACCAAATAGATTGAAGCCGAGCCACTGGGGAAAATCATGAGCGAGGCGACTTGGAAGTTCGTACTACGGAGTGTCATCTGCCATTTTGGTATCCCCAGGGTTCTCGCAACAGACAATGGTAGATAGTTCGCGAGCACCACCTTCCAAGATAAGTGTTCGGAGCTGGGAATTTGGAACCACTACACTTCGGTGGGACACCCCCAGGCTAACGGATTGGTGGAGAATGCCAACCGGACACTCCTTCACGGCATCAAAACCAGGTTAGACCAAGCGGGTGATTCATGGATAGAGTGTCACACTTCTGGTCTCTGCACTTTAATGGTGCACTCAATTCTCAGGGCCGAGGGATGGGCGCTGTCTTTTACTCCGGAAGGAGTAACCTTTCCTTTTGCTTATGAGTTTCGATTTCCTGCTACCAACAACATCTCTGAGTATGAGGCTCTCCTAGCCGATTTGAAGCACGCCTACCTCCTAGGCGTGCACCACTTAAAGACCATAGGAGACTCTCAGCTCGTCCTACGGCAGGTTCTGTCCACTTACCGCACCTGTGACCCATAGCTCAAGCTGTATCAGGATTTGGTCACGCTCTTAGCTAGGCAATTCCGTAAATTAATCTACATCCATACTCCCCGATCTCAGAACATTCTCGCCGATGCCCTAGCATCTCTCGCTTCCTCTCTATCTTTTCCTCTCAGTCGAAGCACTGAGACCATCGTCGTTAAGAGACTGGACGCACCCTCTCTTCAGGATCCTTGGTATCATAACCATAGGAAAACTGTAGAGGCAAGGGCTGAGAAGGAAGAATTGAAGGAAATATCTTTGACGGAGTTAGAAGAGATCTTGGAGGAAGAAGAATTGCCCTGGTATCATGAAATCGAGCTGTATTGCAAGGATGGATCGTTCCCGGAAAGGGCAAGCACCGAGCAGCATAAGGCAATAAGAAGAGCCGCCTCGAAGTACACTATCATTGCAAGAGAACTCTATCAGCGTGGTACTAATGGAATGATCTTGAGGTACTTAGATGATGATGAAGCTTGGATGGTAGCCAAAGTAGCCCAGTCTAGTGAGTGTGGAGGTCATGTCAACGGACAGGCTCTAGCGAAGAAAATCCTTAGGCAGGGCTATTATTGGCACACTCTGGAGGAAGACTGCTCCCTCTATATCCGGAGGTGTCACAAGTGCCAACTCCACGCTGATAAAATCCATGCTCCAACTTCATCTCTTCATCCTCTTTCTGCTCCTTGGCCATTCTCCATGTGGGCTTTCGACGTCGTCGGCCCGCTCGGTGATCCTAACTCTCACCAAGTAAAAATCTTTCATCCTTCCTGCCACTGAGTACTTCACCAAGTGGGCCGAAGCCGACACATACGTGGAGATTAAAGCTACCACGGTGTACCACTTTATCATGAAGAACATCATCTCACGGTTCGGAGTGCCAAGCAGTATCGTCATTGACAACAGACCCCAGTTCATCTCTTAAGTGCTCCAGGACCTATGTAAGAAGTTTAATATTGCATTGCATCATTCATCTCCATATTACCCACAAGGCAACGGCCAAGTCGAAGCCACTAATAAAACCCTTCTCAAAATCATAAAGAAAATATGCGAATTTTACAAATTCTCTGATTGGCCAGAAAGGTTATTGGAAGCTCTATGGGCTTGCCGCACCTCCGATCATACTCCTACAGGGCAAACCCCCTATGCTCTCACCTACGGAATGGAGGTAGTGCTCCCGTACGAGATCCTGATCCTTTCCCTAAGGGTGCAACTCGATAAGGAACTTAACCTCGATAAACGTCGAGAGGTGTTACTCGTCCAGTTGGAACTCTTAGGTGAGAAGAGGATGAATGCAGCCGATCACGCATCCGTTTATCAAAAGAGAGTTTTGCGTTATTTTCAAAAGAATGTAATTGAGCGTAATTTCAAAAAGGTGATATAGTTTTGAAATGTAAATTCATTCGGTCTGTAGGTCCTAGGTCTAAATTACAACCTAATTGGGAAGGGCTATTTGTCGTCAAAGAGGCTTATCTAGGGAATGCCTATCGCCTAGTAAACGCAGAAGGTAAGGAGCTCGGTCACGCTTAATGGGCTGTATCTGAAGCGTTTCTTTCCTTAGAGTTTAACTAGTGCCGCCCCGGTAGTAAGGTGTCTTCCCTTTCATGAAAGAGGACCCCAAGTACGGCAATCACACACACAACACGACATCCCTGGTCAGGTTCCCTAACCTTGTGGACACCGTTTCTCTTTGGCCATGCCTGGGGGAAGTCAAGGTCCCTGTCCGTTTCTCTCCTCAGTCGAATCCAAGGGCAAGAGGTAAATAAGGGGATGATGACCGATCTAGACACCCTGACGAGAGGAAGTCTCAAATAGGGGCAGTCTGTTATGACCTTACGCCATAGAAAACAAAGGAAAAAATAAAAAACAAAAGAAGAGATAGGAGCAGTCATTCGAGGTAGAAACTAAAGTCTATCTCAAAAGTCCCTACTTCGCAAATCAAGAGCTCCGGAAAAATAAAGAACTAGGCATGACAAGAGTGGCAGTATAGTTTTCCCATGGGACATTATGAGTTTGGTCGTATGCATGCCTAGAGTGGACAAAGGTTCGATGATGGACACAAAGCCCCGGCGTAACAGACTGAATCACTGAATGGGCTGTCTTGAGACAAAATCAAGTCCTAAAGCCTCTATACCTGGCCTAAGCCCTCCCCCGTATTCTATTTTTCTTTTTAGGACTAGGCAACACCCCTGGTATGGCCTTAGTAGAAGCACCGTCATACAGATTAGGCCCTAGCCAGGGATTGTCGCCTCTATTACACACCAACCTCGTGGTACTCCTAATGGAACCGGAGGACTCACGCTGCTAGAAATGCACTTATTTTCAAAACTAAAAAAAAAATCTGATATTCCAAAATTCCTTCATTACCAAGGTCCAGTTCCATGTGATCAATTCTAACACCTCCTACAAGGCACTACTTGGCCGACCCTGGCTGCACCAGAATAGGGTGGTGCCGTCTACCCTACACCAATGCATAAAATACCCTTGCGAAGGAAAAGAAGCTAGGATCTTCACCGACCTCCACCCATTTGAGGTGTTTGAGTGTCACCTATCAGATGCCAACCTGTACCTGGAAGAGGCAAAGTAGGCTCCGCAGGTCGCCCACGACAAAGGGAAGAAGAAGATGAAATCGGAGTGCTGGTTTCCTCCGCCACCCCGGGCTATGTGGCTCCCCCACATGTGCTGTTCGTCGCAGAGGAAGGGATGTTTAAGGCGCTCCCCCTCGCTATCTACCCTACACTGGGGGCACCCCACCTCGAAGATTTGCTGGAAGATGTCAAGGTATGACTGGGAATTACTAAACCAATAGCAGAGCTTGACTGCCAGGTGGCCGAATAGTTGAGGACCTTTGAAGTTCCAAACACCGAAGGGCCACCGACTATTCTCTATGTGGCCAATGAATAGCCCGTCAGAGGAGACGATGATTGCCAATTCCCTAACGACCTTCATGACCCGCACGTCCCAATCTCGGGACTCCCTTACATGGCTAAGCGTGCGGTCAAAGTGGTTAGAAAGCAGAGGATTCCTCTCTACCAGCCCTCCAGTCAGAAGAAAATGTTCGAGCAAATGTGGAACCCGCTGAACCTGGACCGGAGGCTCTTGCAATTCACCAGGCATCCGGGTTTGGGTTTCTCAGTAGAAGATTACTACGAGGTCGACACAATATTGGCCTCGACTCCACTCGGTAGGGATTCCGTCGGAGCCGCCGCCTTACAGGAGGCCCGTCGCAAGAAGCAACTCGTACTGTCGCCTGAGGAAGCGCGAGACGAAGAAATCTTCCTCTGGGACCCCCTTCATCAAGGACGTGCAAGAAGGGCCTTCCCCTCCTCCGAAGGATCGACTTCAAGAGGTCATGTCACCAGGGCCCCCTCACCTCTGCCTGTTAGCCAGGCAAGAAGCAGTGGCTCGGGACGGATTCCAGGCTCGCCCCGATATGATCCCATTTTGTTCGCCTTATACCATCGGCAACAATGGGAGATCGAAATGTTGAAGGCACAATTGGCCGAACTACCTGCACTGGTGGCAGACTTGACCCAGGGTTTCCTTCGCCCATGGGGTGAAGATGCCGCCTGGTCCTGAACCACTAGCCCTAATGCCTCCGTCCAGTCAGCAGGAAAGGCAAGGAACACGGCAAGCCCTACACCTTCCCAAAAGAGAAGACTCGAGACATCTTTGATTGGGCCTGTCACTACGGTAAGGTGTCTCTCCCGAGGTCCAAGAGGCCTCAAGATGTTCGGAGAAGCGGTGACCCGCTGTTCTGTCCTTATCACCAGATATTCGGTCATCCTATTGAAGATTGTTACGTCTTCAAAGACATAGCTCAAGACCTGATTGACAGGGATGAACTGAGAATGGGAGATTACGTGGTGGCCCCACCACGTCCCCATATGACAGGCGGCCCCGGGAGAGGAGTATGTACTATATCCATCCAGCACCATGCCCCTGAAGATGCGGCGGCCTCGGCCCCAACCAAAGTCATCTATGACGATTATCTGGAGGACTCCGGGGTGGCCTTGTGCCCTCCCGCGCCAGCAGACCCTACAGGCCCATCGGCTACAGCCTCGGAGGAATGCGAAGTGAATGCCGCTTCGGCACCGGGTCGAGACGAGCAAGAAGAGGCCCTCGGCATCCTCGAGGCCGAGGACGGCGAAGATCAGGCCTTCGTCGATTTGTTGCCAGCCCCGCCGGAAATGGAAGATGGCGGTCAGGCTACTGTCGATGAGCTAATCGAAATTAATCTTGGCACGGAAGATGACCCCAGGCCAACTTTCCTGAGTGCCCTCATACTTCCTCAAGAGAGAGAGGAGTATGTGAAGCTCCTACAGGAGTTTCGCGATTGCTTCGCCTAGAACTATAAGGAAATGCCCGGCCTCAGTCCCGAGGTGACCCAGCACATATTGGCCATCGACCCCAAGATAGAGCTGGTGAAGCAACCTCCCCGGCGTATGCGACCGGAATTGATAAAATACGTCTACACGAAGGTCGACAAGCTCATAGACGTCGAATTTGTGGCAGAGAACCAATATACCACCTGGCTGGCCAACATCGTCTCGATGAAGAAGAAGAACGGGCAGATCAGGATTTGCGTGGATTTTCGCGACCTGAACAAAGCATGCCCAAAAGATGACTTCCCGATGCCAATCACCGAAGCGATGATCGATGCAACCACCGGCCACGAGGCCCTCTCCTTCATGGATGGTTCGTCCGGTTATAACCAAATATGGATAGTCGAGCACGACTGGATTCATACAACCTTCAGGTCGCCCAAGGGGATCTTCCACCATAAGAGAATGCCCTTCGACCTCAAAAACGTCGGCGTCACATACCAGCAGGTGATGACTAAGATATTCGATGATCTACTCTACAGCAAGGTCGAATGCTACATTGATGATTTGGTCGTGAAGACGAAGAAGAGGAGCGACCATCTGAGCGACCTCAGGGTCATCTTCCAAAGGCTCTGACAGTACGAGCTGAAGATGAATCAGGTTGTCCGGCGGGGTGGCAGACGGTGGCGTAGTCGGTGTGGAGGTGGGAGGCGTAGTAGAGGGGGTCGCGGGGTTGGGCTCGCGTCGGTGCTGCCTGGGAGAGAAAAGAGAGAGAGGAGGTGGCAGGCGAGGGTGGTCGGAGGGGGGAAGAGTGCAGGGAGGAGAGGGACGGTTGGGGTGGAGGGTTGCGGTGGGGGGAGTGACCGGTGGCAGGTGGTGTGGGTGTGGCGGTTGGTGGAGGCCGGGGCAGTGGGAGAGGGGGTGCGATGGACGCCGGCGACGGTGGCGGTCGGTGGAGGCTGGGAGTTGGTCGGTGCAGGGAGAGAGAGGGAGAGAGAGGAGGAGACGGGGGGTGGCAGCGGTGTGGGTTGGTGGCCGTCGGGGAGCGGTGGTCGGCGGGGCGCTACCGGAGGTGGTTGCCGGCGGTGAGGCGACGTGGAGAGGGGGGGTGGCCGCGTGGGAGGTGGACACAGGTGGACACGGAGGAGGGGGGGTCGATGGTGAGAACGAGAGGGAGAGGGGGGCTTCGCGCTCGTCCGGTGGTGGGCTGATGCAGGGAGGTGGTGAGAAGGAGGCCGGAGGGGGAGTGGGGACGGCAGGTGGCGTGGGAGGTGGTGAGAAGGAGGAGACAGGGGTTTAACGTGAGGCAGAGGGAGAGTGGGGGAGAGAGGCGGTGCCGACGCGGCGAGATGGGGAGTGGAGGGGGGTCGAAGGTGGTGAGAGTGAAGTGGCGGTGGTGCGTCCGCGACGGGCTAAGAGAGAGGGAAGGAGAGGGGGACTCCGGTGTGTGTAGGAGGTGGGTTAGCAGGGGGGAGGGTCTCCGGTGACTGTCGGTCGGTGAGGGAGGTGGGATGAAGGAGGAGATGGCTTACGTGGGAGGTGGCCGCGGTGAGAGGTGGAGGCCGGGTGGTGCGACGGTCGGAGACGGCGGACGCGGACGGTGGTGGGAGCGTGGGGGTGAGAGGGGAGTTTGCCGCGGTGGCCTGAGGGCGTGGGGAGGTCGCCGGTGGTGAGGTGGTGAGGTGGAGGGGCGGTATGGAGATGGCGGACGCGGACGGGGCGTTGCCGGTGGTTAGAGAGAGAGGGAGGTGGTGGTCGACGTGCTCATGCGGGAGAGAGGGTGAGCTGGGAGGTCGATGCAGAAGGTGGTGAACGGTGCAGGGGGGGTTAGATGAGAAGAGAGAGAGGTGGAGGCGTAGGAGGGCGTGACGGTGGACGGAGGGAGAGTCGTGAGAGGGTAGTCGCGGGGTACGGGAGTGACCGGCGGGCGTCGACGGTGGGAAGAGGTTGGGTGCAGACGGTGGAGGCCGGAGGGAGATGGTGGCCGTGGGAGGGGGTCGGACGTGTGGGTCGGCGATGGCGGCGCACTACCGGAGGTGGGGGGGGTGAAGGTTAGCGGTGCGTGGGGGCGTGGTTGGCGGTGCGGCAGGGGTCAACAGGGAGGGACGTGAGGATGAGAGAGGAGGCCGGGGTGGTTGCGGACGGGAGTTCGCAGGGGGGGTGGCGTCGGGAGGCAGTAGGGAGGTGGCCGTGGCTGCTACGTGGGAGGTTGCAGTGGTTGAACAGAGACGGTGTGGTGTGGAGATGGTGGTGCGGGTGGCTGTCGTGGGAGGGAGAGGGAGAGTGATGGAGAGGGACGGAGGGAGGTGGTGGAGGTGCACGACGGGTCTGCAAGTGGCCGGGGGCTACGGTGGCGAGAGAAGGACGGGGGAGGCGTCGCGGCAGTGGGGGAGTGGGAGGCGGTGGTGGAAGGAAAGGAACGTGAGGGGGAGTGGGGGTGTGGGACTCCGTGTGCGCAGGGGGGGTGCGGAGGCGGTGGTCGACGGCGGGGTGCCACGGTGGCCGGAGGGTGGCCGGTGACGGTGTTCGGGTGAGGTGGTGCAGGGAGTGGAAGGTCGATGGCAGAGTGAAGAGAGGTGGCCGGGGTGGGTGTACGTGTGTTGGTCGACGGGAAGGGTGTGGAGGTCGTGGATGGGAGGTTGAGAGAGAGGAGACGGTGGCGGTGGTGTCGTGAGGGTGTGAGAGGGTGGCCTCCGCGGTGTTGGAGTGAAAGGGAGAGAGGGACGTGAGTGGGAGAGGGTGGACGCGAGGTGTGTTGTGTCTGGAGGGAGTAGGGGGTTGTTGGTGTGTTAGCAGGAGGGTGCGGAGGTGAGAGGGGAGCTCCGGCGGCGGTTCGAGGAGGATGTGGCTGTGAGAAGAGGGAGTGGTGGCTGGCTGGGCGTCCGCGGCGTAGGAGATGCAGGGTGTAGGGGGGAGCGTGGTGTATGGGAGGGGGTGGGCTTCACGGTTAGCAGGTGGTTGCGGCGGTGGTCGACGTGGTCGGCAGGTGGCCGGTGGCTGGAGCGGGGTCGGTGCTAGCAGGTGGGGGAGCTGGTCTTGCGTGGAGGGAGAAGAGGGAGGGGAAGTGGGAGGTTGGCAGGTGGTGGTCGCCGGAGGGGAGGATGGGGTGAGGCGACGGTGGTCGGAGGGGGAGGGTGTCCGGTGAGGATGGGGGGTAGCAGGTGGCGGACGGGAGGTGGCTCGCCGGTGGAGGTAGCAGGTGGCGGACGGGAGGTGGCTCGCCGGTGCGTGGTAGCAGGTGGCGGACGGGAGGCAGCGGCAGTGGGCTGGGTCGAAGCCGGTATTCAAAGATGAAAAAATAGAAATGGTCAATCGAACTCTCAATCAAGAGAGCAATGTAACTTCTGTAGAAGCAGAGACAACAAAGGACCAAAATCTTCAATCAGACTCTCTCTTCTATTTCTGGACTCTTCTCTCTCTTTCTCAGATGTGGAGTTTTTCTTCAGCAGGGATGAAGGATAATCGACTCTATAATTTTTCTTCAGTCCTCCTCTCACGTTTGTACGAGCTCCATCAGTATATATATATATGAGCTTGCTGAGAGAATGGAGTGTGGAGACCACGCTTCCTGCCCTAGGAATCTTCCAGAACCAATCAGGCCTCTGTGTCATGTGCCAGGGACCTAGACTCTTGGATCATGTGCCCTAATTCCTTTTCAGATGGACATTCCAAGAATTAATGAAATCCCTATCATTTTAACCAACACTCAGTTAGCATATAATAAACATGAGGTTCGTATGCAGAGAAGAAAAACATGCACGGAGTTATGACATGGGATGCGCACAACGTGCACGGACTTAGTTAGAAGGTGTGCACAAACGTGCATGGACTTGTTTACAGGAATATGCAAAGACTTGAAGATATGCTCGGACTTGAAGCAATGAGCATGGACTTAGTTAGACATCAGAAAGACATGCACGGGATTTGACATGCACAGACTTTGTGAAGATGTGCAAGGACTTAGTGAAGACGTGCAAGGACTTGAAAACATGCACAGACTTAAAGCTTCTCGGACTTGGTATGCATGGGACTATTCATCCCCGGACTTGTTTTGAACGTGCATGGAGTTAAATGCATGGAAGCTCACAATGTGCATGGATGCAGTTTCCCTACTAAGTCCAAAACATGCATGGACACATGTTTCAAAATGAAACATGCTCAGACATTGGTTGAACCAAGTGCATGGGCTTTGTGAAGCGGAGACAAAACGTGCACTGATGCATGTTTATTTGAAACATGCATGAACTCATGTTTCAAAGAGACATGCACAGACACTAGTTTTAAAGTGAAAGAAGCACGGACTTGATGCTTGAACAGAAACATGCATGGATGCAATGCAAACATGCACAGACTAGATAAACAGAAAATGCATGGACTCTAACAAGAGTGTCCACAGACTTAACAAGAGTGTGCACGGACTTGGAAGAGCAATGAGCACGGACTTGTTTAAGACTTCCACAGACTTGGAAGAGTGTGCATGGACTTTAATCATGCGAGTCAGTGAAATGTGCATGGACTTTATGAAGTGTAGCTTGGACTCTACATGGCTAAGGTAGATGTGCTCTGACCTTGCTATAGGGTATGCTCTGACTTGGATTGAGCCTAAACCTGTATATGCATGGGCTCACTACAGGAGATGCACGGACCATGCACGGACTTAGCCTAGAAGGAGTGCAGCATGCTCGGACTTGCATCGAGTGTATGCACTGACTCTAAGTATATGCTAAGACATGTACAGACTTATCATGTGACGCACAGACCCAAAACATGCATGGACTTTGGACAATATGCACGGACATTGAAGAAACTGCGTGCACTGACTTAATACACACGGAGTTAGTGTATGCATGGACACAACGAGTGCATAAGAGAATGAATGTGCACGGACTTTGCAACAGAAGAACCAATGTGCACGGACTCAGTTTTTCTACTAAGTCCAATGCATGCATGGAGTTAATAAAGAGTGTACCTATATGCACGGACTTGGAAATGCAAGCAAGTATACAGAACAAATGCAAAGACCAAATGCACAGAGATGATATGCATACTGATGAACAATGCATTGAATTTTAATGTAAATGACTCTAAAGTTAAGCGCATCGAATAAAAGTAATTAAATGGTAGATTAAACAAGATGTTGACTAATAGTGTATGACATCATCAAAATAGTAGGGATGCAACAGTCTCCCCCTTTTTGATGATGGCAACACTATGTCTAACAATTGCAATGCCAAGACATGCATGAGCTCACAAACTCCCCCTGACATGCAAACACTAATGTAGAATGCATGCTGACATTACCATTCACTCCATTGTCACCATTTTCATGCAAACACCAAGCAAACACCAAACTAATGTAAACACCATGCAAACCAGAACCATACTCTCCCCCTTTCTTGTAGCACTTGAAGCTCCCCTGAACGTGAGAGACATCACCCCATTGCACTTTTCTCTCCCCCTTTGACATCATCAAATGAAGAAAGAAGGATGAAAACTGTGCCATCATAGAGAGAAAATGAATCATGTCAAAGCTTAAATTGGTAAGTGTGAAGCTTCAAAGGCAACGTAATAGAGTCTACAGTACCAGGAAGCAGAAAGGAGCCAAGATAGTGAGGGAAGTTTATCAACATACATAAAAGCAGATGTAGAGCAAGACTGCACAAGTATGTCAATAGAAAATCTGTGCAAAGACACTGACACTAAGGCACCAAGAGACACAATTCCAGAAAGGAATGCGTGAGCTATTGAAGACAAACAAGCCAGTCAGTGGAGTCAAGGAAATTCACAGATATTAAGAATTACACTTTTAGAAGTAGCAAGAGAATCAAAGATAAATTGGTTAATCACATCTTTGACATTAAGGAAACACCTTGATCAGAGGCCAGAGTCCCCAGTTACTAAATGTGAAGTCAAGCTTTGAATGAGCTTCCATAGTTGAGATTGATTTTTCATATTGCTAGTCATGCATATAAACTCATGGGTGGTTATAAGTAGAAGCTCAATGTATATTTTGGTGTGTTCAGTGAAGAAGTTTTTATTGGGTCACTCACAATCCTTGATTTTGATATCCATGTAGATCTCATGTTCTATCTTATTTTTGTATGAGAGAAATGATTGGATGACACCTAAATATCACATGGATGCATAGTAGTATCATTTTATTTTTTAGTTATTATTGTACCCAGATAATTTCCCAACAAAATATCGAGGAATAAGAGTTCGGAAATTTCCCCGAACACCTTTTGAGCGACAGCTACCCATCCCCTTTCATGGCTCATCGGGCCCAACCAAGGGCCCCAACTAGCTAGCCGTGACTCACGGTGCCGTCAGCAATTGATTGGGGTTAGCCCTGACCACTCACTTTGTGGGTTTTCCCGTGTTCTACACGTGCACCCGTGCCAACCCAGGGGCACCCTGACCACAAGTCACAACACGTGGCACCCAGCAACGAGAGGTTCCACCCCTCCCGTGATGTGTATATGTACCTGGAGTACGTCCGGAACCTCAACTCCACCTCAGCGTACTCCTCCCAAGGAGTTTGGTCTCTCACAAACTCCTGATAAAATCAGAAGGGCCCGTTACCAGGGCTACCACGCCCTTGGCTTCCCACGCGAGCCTTGTATGTCTGGGCTGGGTCCACAACCGTGAAAATACTCACGCCGCATGGAACCTTGTCATTGGGGAATATGCTCTTTATTTCTTCCCTCAGTCCAGTCGCCGATACCCCGACGAACAGTTATGAAAAATGGAGTTTTAGAAGGCTGAAAAAGTGTTTTAGTCACCTGCTCAGGCAGGGGTCAACTCCCAGAGTCAACCCCCCTTCATTCTGGTATGCCTCGAGCAGACAAAACAAGGATGCCTCCAAGAGTCTACTCTGAGAGTTGACTCCTGCATAGCCTGGGTGCTGTCTAATGAGGCAGCCTGCAAAGAGTCAACTCCTCGCAGATGTTGTTCTATTTTTTTGGTTCTAGCCTGCACATAATGCAGGTGTCACTTTCCGATAGGTCCGTGACTGGGCTTTCGAAATCCATTTTTCACACTCCTTTTTTACCCCATTTGTTACCCATTTACCCGCAGGGTTATCAGACATATCTTAGAGGGGTTTGGTATGGATTTTCTAGTCATTTGGTCCCTCTAAGGAATATATATAATCTTGTTATGAATTTTGGAGAAGATAACCCAAATGAGCTTACATTTCTTATCTTGCAGGTGAAGAAAGGGGAGAAGGAGATCGAGAAGGAGAAGAAGAGAAGGGGATTTCATCTTCTCCAAGGCTTTTCTAGGGTTCGTGGAAGAAGAAAAAGAGGAGTGGATTGAAGAGAGGATCAAGAAGATGCTGAAATCGTGATTGTAGAGCCAAAAATCTAGTTTCTTCGTCACGTACCACCTTCTTTATTTATTGAATGGGAAAGTCGTTTCGCACCCGTGGATGCCTGCAAGCACGAGGAGACAGGAGGCGTCAGAAGGAGTCCCGGGTGTTACCCCAGGGGACAACCCTCCGATGCTAAGTCAGCAACGGGAAAATAGAATACTGAGAAGAGCAAGTGAGAGAGAGAGAGAGGTTGTTGCAAAAGGCTGAGGAGCCGTAGAGATCCTCCAGACGAGTGCTTGCCGGCTCTAGTGCTCACTCGGTGAGTGCTCGCTTGACGGTAAGGTCGCCAGGAAGGACCTTTCTCTGAGTGTGGACTGTCGCTCTCTTCTTCTCTCTGTGTAGCAGGGAGAGTAGCTCTATCCTCTTGCACAGTAGTTTGACAGAATGAACCACCGTTTGTCTCTTCTCTATCGATCTTCCTTTTGTAGGGGGTTGTCCTGGAGGTAGGGGCCTCATCCCTTGATAGGGAAGGGCGTAAGAAGTGGAGTAACGCTTTCCCGCTATACTGGCTAGAGTTTCCCATTGAAGGGCGATTACCCCGACGTCGGCTAGTCCCAGGGTGAGTTTTACGGCACTCATAGGGCGTGCTCGCTCGTTATGGGGTCAAGGCCGACGTCATGGGGGCAACGGTCGGTCGTCGGAGAGTCCTCCGGTGATAATGACATTTGGGCCATAGAGGTTATCCGCCGGAGAATCCGATGTTAACTTGGGTTGAGCCACGCGCATCGGGGACCACCTGGGTACGTCATTAAGAGTATTCTGGCGTGGACCTGCTGTTATTGGGCCGTAATTGGGCGCAATCAGTTTTACCCTCCTCACTTCCCTCTTACTCTCAGTCGTCGAGCACTCTACAGGGGGCTGAGAGTTGATCAAGAAAGGGCTTTCTGGAGTCGACCTCCTCGTACTGTGGGCGATGGGGGTTCCGGCGACTTGCTTGGCGCTCATGACGCCTTTGATGGAGTAGACACCACATCAGTAATTATGACATGTGTCTTATTTTATCTGGGAGCGCGGGCTTCGAACGGTCGCCCGTCGTTGGTAATCGTACCGCTGCAACGATAGGCGCCTTTTGGCCCGCAGTATGTTCTGGAAATGTCGGTCTGTCGTAGGTGGTTATAAGGATTGTAGTTGGACTTTCTTCAGAGACCTGACCCTTGTCTTACTGGCTATCGAGCTTCGTCATAGGCGTCTTCCTCCTTTGCATGGTGAAGACCTTCTCCTTCCTTACGTCCTCAGTCTTCTGTAGTCATGCCTCCCCGTTGGAGAACCCTCTGTATCAGTCCTTCCTCTTCTGTCAAAAAGGTGGTCCCTGGCCGTGGTAACGCTGCGAGCACTTCCGGTGTCCACACTAGTCATCCCCCTTCCCCACCGTTAGTGGCATATAGGGTGGTCCGAGGGTTGCGAGAAGCCTTCCAAATTCTACCCAATCTGGACATCATCTTCCCGATTGTCGATGACGATGCATTGAGTCTCCCCCTAGGTGGTTTTATGGTCCCAGTAGCGTCTTTCCAGGCGGGTTTTCACCTGCTTGCATATCCTTTCGTAGTGTCCGTCCTCCACCATTACGGGCGTCATCCTGGAGAGTTGTCCCCCAACTCTTATTACGTTCTCTGTGGGTTTGTCTACGCATGTCGGAGAGCGTCGGTGGAGCCTAGTGTCCATCTCTTCCGGTAGTTTTACTGTATCTAGCGCTGCCCGACCGATACGGCCTATGCCTACTTCAAGGCCCGGACCAGTCAGAACTTCATCTGAGTCTCTACTTCTGCGGCCAACCTCAAGGGTTGGTCGTAGCGTTACGTGTACATTATAGAGTCGAGTGATTACGATCACTCTGGCAGTTGGAGATTCAGGGGCACTCCTCCTATTTGGGCCGATAGGAAGCCTCCGACCAATGCCGAGGAGCGTAAGAAGGTGGAAGCTATCCTCTGATACCCCCTCGCTGATGCGGGCTTTGTGCTGACTCCGACGTTACTCCGGGAGCTGGGGTTGAGTCCTCCGTTATCGCAGGGTACTGGTCTTGGTTCTCCGTTGAGTCGTACTGGTGGTGATAGGTGCTTAACCAGCTATGCTCTATTTTTAGGGGCGCCTGAGGTCCCGGCGTGGAGCTACGAGATTGTCAGGTTGCTGCAGTGTGCTCCCCTGCCTGAAGGTGTCGGTAGGCAAGGCAGTCGATTTTGCTTTCCAGTTTGTAGGCATGGTCGGTGCATCGGGTCGGCTTCCGTAATAAGTGGACCTTGTTGCTCCAGTGTCCTCTATCAACCAGGGGAGGATGGGTCAACTGGCCTTCATTCTTGGTGCAGGTCTCTCTGTCGCCGATATCCATAGTTGGTCCGCTGCCCCGGATCAAAAGGGATGCTAGGTGTGGAGTTCGTCCCTCTTCTCGGGCATAGACGGCTTCCTCTGTTGGGCCACTTCCTCGGAACAAGTAGGTCAGGGAAAGGTCATCTGTTACCGCCATGAGAAGCTAGGGATGGGAAGTGTCTCCATTACCTTACTCTCTTGTGTGTTAGTAAGACAGCTTCGCGAGAGCAGTTCTGACTTTTTGGCAGTTTTATATCTTGCCTAAAGAATAAGGTCTCTTGTATTCTTTGTATCTTGACTAAAGAGTAAAGCCTCTTGTATTCTTTGCATCTTGACTAAAGAATAAAATCCCTATAGCACGGGCTTGTTTGAATGTGTACCTCTTTGACAGGAGACGCTCGTGTGATGTGCCTCTGGTTGCTTCTCTGTATGCATATCCTTGCAGTGCTTGCGCCTTCCCTTGGGCTGGTCAACTTGTAGCCATAACTTGCGAGGGGATGAGTGTCTGCCTCTAAGAGACCTTTAGGTCTCCTTCTAATTTTCGAGGGGAGTAGTGCTTGCCTTCATGGAACCCTTAGGTTACCTTCTCGTTTTCAAGGGGAGCGATGTTCACCTCTAGGAAACCTTTAGGTTACCTCCTCATTTTCAAGGGGAGCGGTGCTCACCTCTAGGAGACCCTTAGGTTACCTCCTTATTTTTAAGGAGAGTAGTGCTCACCTCTAGGAAACCCTTATGTTACCTTCCTTATTTTTAAGGGGAGCAGTGCTCGCCCCTAGGAAACCCTTAGGTTACCTTCTCCTTCTGATTTTCAAGGGGAGCAGTGATCGCCTCTAGGAAACCCTTAGGTTGTCTTCTCCTTCTGATTTTCAAGGGGGAGCAGTGCTCGCCTCTAGGAAACCCTTAGGTTACCTTCTCCTTCTGATTTTCAAGGGGAGCAGTGCTCGCTTCTAGGAAACCTTTGGGTTACCACCTCATTTTTAAGGGGAGCAGTGCTCACCTCTAGGAAACCTTTGGGTTACCTCCTCATTTTTAAGGGGAGCAGTGCTCACCTCTAGGGTAGCCATAGGTTACCTTCTCATTTTTAAGGGGAGTGGTGCTCACCTCTAGGGAACTATGGACAGGTAAAAATGTGTGTCCGCGTGTCCCGACTAGTCCAGCATCAACAAACAACTTCAACCAAAGAAATCACGAAAAGGGCGGGCCATCCGCACTATCCGAACAAACAATACACTGTCGTGAAGCCGCCCCCGGGGTCACGTCAGCGAAGAGAAACCAACCCCCAGGAAGCCCGCAACTTATGGGCCCAGAAGAAAACTAAGTGGACCGTTGATCAGGCTCAAAACGGGCCCAAGTCTACCTCAACGGCACACTCTTGCCACCCTCAACGGCACACGCCCTAAGGCCCTTCAACGGCACGCCCTGAGGTCCTTCAGCGGCACGCCCCTCCAGTGCCTTCAGTGGCATGCCCTGAAGCCCCTTCAGCGGCACACCCCCAGGCCCTTCAACGGCACGCCCTGAGGCCCTTTAGCGGCATGCCCCTCCAGCGCCTTCAGCGGCACGCCCTGAAGCCCCTTCAGCGGTACGCCCCCAGGTGCCTTCAGCGGCACGCCTTGGAGTAGCCCTTCCCCGGCACACCCTGGCTGCCCTTCATCGGCGCACCCCTGGTGGCCTTCCCCGGCACGCGAACCCTGCAGCATCTTCAGCGGCACGCTTGTAATCGCTCTAGCGGCACGCCTGCGAATGGCCTTTGACGGCACGTGTAACATCCTGGATCTTTGGCGGATCGATGTCAGGTCCTTTGAAATCCTCACATTTTACTCTTAATTTTTATATATTTAGATGCATAAAAAAATTTAAAATTAGAAAGCGACCATGTTCATACAGTTAGCACCCGTACTATCTTTGTCGATTTTTATCTTTTTAACTTGATGTCATAAAATTGAGATATTTCATGGTTAAGATCATTAGATTTTTATCCTATTTTTCATGTACTTAGTTTCTATAAAATCCTAATAAATAAAAAGGGTCACCATTCATTTCTTATATGAATAGTAACATAATATCTTGAGTCCTTTGATGCATCCGTAGGTGATCTCTCTGACAGCTAAACTCATTAGCAATGATAATTCATGCTCCTATGATCATAACAGCATGCTTGTCTTTCGCGTTCGAGTTCATAGTCTCCCGTTTCTGGTAGGTGATCTTACTATCTCAAGCTAAACCCGTTGATAAATTAAACCTTAAATGCCCTCTGCATATTCCGTGATTTCATGGGTGTTTTCGTAGGAAATCTCTCCAAAAGCCTAAGCACTATAATGAATGCTTGAAAACTTGTCATACAGTTAAATTGCATGCATGCTGTATTGAGATTTCACTATTCTGCATAAAAAGGGAGTTGGCGACATACATATGGTCGCTGGTTCATTGAATAGCGGCAAAACCCTCATGCCATTTCAATTGAGCAACTTTAACCATGTCGTCGATAGCTTTGTTAAGTAATAATTACTTTATCTTTAAAATTGAATAACTATGGAACCATATATCCTAAAATCATGATATTTATATTTATGGAACCCCTGTAATTTTCTTTATTTTTCCATACCCTCTGTTCCCTGAAAATCATTGTGGTCTGAAAGTAGCACTATTCATGAAATTACTGTAGATTTTCTAAACCGCTCCCAATTAAGGGGGCGTTAAAAGTGAAATCGCGACCCCCACATGGTCGCCCATCTAGATATATATATTTCTGATAAATGAATATCTAGATGGTATCCAAGCTATTTTTGATTTTCCTGTTGTGACAACTTAAGCTCATCATACTCTTTCCTAACTAAACGAAGTTCAGCTAGTTCCTTTTTAGATTTCAAGTTTTCTTCAATCATCTGAGCTTGTTCATCATTAACAGCATTCAATTTCCTTTTCACAACCCTATGTTCTTTGCTTAGACTATTAAACTTAGCTAATAGTTCTGCATAAGCATCTTCCCAATTGTCAATAGAAAAATGTTCAAACCTGTTTGTTACCTCTTCGTCTTCATTTGCCATAAGGTAAATTCCTTCTTCTTCATCCTCTGACGAATTGGACTCTGGTTCCTCCTCCTCATCGCTCCACGTGCATAGCATAGCTTGAGGCTTCTTCTTGTGCACCTTGGAGCTCTTCTTCGGATGATCTGGCGCCTTCTTCTGGAGCTCAGGGCAGTCTCCCTTCATGTGTCCGAACTTCTTGCAATGATAACATGTAACATTTTTAGTAGTTCTGTCCCTATCATTGCTGTGATTAGGATTCTTACCGGACGGATACGACTTCTTCCTTCTGAATGATTTCCCCTTTGTCCTTAAAAACTTTCTAAACTGGCGAGTGAGCAAAGCTTGCTCCTCCCGATCAAGGTCTAGAAATCCACCGGACTCATCACTGCTACTGCTACTGCTGCTACTACTACTGTGACGAGATGCTCTCAGAGTAATATTCTTCCCTTTCCTATCATTTTCTTCTCCATTCCTCTTGAAATTGATCTCGTACGTCATGAGAGATCCTATGAGTTCAGTCACAGACATGGTCAATAGGTCCCTAGACTCCTCTATAACAATGGCCTTGGTGTGCCATGTAGGGGTTAGCAATCTCAAGATCTTTCTAATAATGTCCCCTTTAGATATTTCCTTCCCAAAGCCCCTAAGGCTGTTAGTGATCAACGAGAGCCTAGCATACATCTCTGTGATGTTCTCCTCTGACTTCATCTTGAACAATTCATACTCAGAGGTCAAGAGATTTACCTTTGTAACCTTCACCTGAGAAGTACCTTTGTAGATCAAGGCCAGCTCATCCCACATCTTCCTAGCCATCTTGCATGCAAAGATCGGGGCATACTCCTCCGGGTGAACTGCACATTGGATAATGTTTAGCACGGTCCAGTTGGGAGCTGAGAGTTTTACCTGCTCTTCGGACCACGCGTCCTAATTTGGAGGTAGCTCGTAAGGTCCTATGGTGATTACACTCCACAGTCTATGGCTCTGCGTGCGAATAAAGACCTCCATCCCCTTCTTCAAGAAGAAAAAGTTAGTGCCATCAAAAAATAGAGGACGACTGATGGACTGTCCTTCAGCCATGAAGCTGTGAGGACTGTTAGTTCCAGCATTACCCTAGCCGTTGGACCACATTTTGGGCAACCTTCTCTGATACCAATTGATAACTTGGGAGAACGGTGAGCTATAAGGGGACAGGTTGAATAGATCACCGATTAAAAAAGTCTTGCGCGGTATAACCACACACACGTCGAAGACTGAATTGGAAAGATAAGGAGCGGATCTAATTAGCAGATGATCGAGTAATTGATGCTCACAATTGGCAAGAGAACAACTCAACAAGCAAACCACAGAATGAGGCAATGAGCTTTTAAGGTGGTTCGATTGCAATTCCGCAATCTACAGTCTAAAGTAGTAAAATGTACCACATGTCAAGTGAACACTCGGCCCTGCGAACTGGTAATTAAGGACCTCCATGCAACGCCCTCGAACCTCGAGGAAGAATCGTCACATCTAAAAACTAGGGGTGAGCCTCCTATCACTGGCTCATTAGGGGTCCCGCGGAACCCCAATCGAAAATAACGGCGGTACGAAAAGCAGCAACTATGACAAGAACGACAGTAACAGCAGGAACAGTAAATACAGGGCCGGTAAAACCTCGGCTCTACAGCTACTCCTACTGTACTGGAACGGAACCCAACACCCTGATCCCACGGTCGGGGAACAACTAGACACGAACCACCAGAGTATGACTGCCCTAGTCATGCTACCAGGGAAATGACACGACGTCACTGTCGTGGAGGCCAGTCCTCACAGACAAGGGCCCACACTGAAACCACGCTGCCTGGAAACGCAGTCACGACCTTGCCGTCGTGAACTCAACGATGTCTAGGGAAAGTCTTCAGTGACGCTCACCGGAAACCCCAGACCTCGACTACGGGAACGCTCTCGAAACCATACACGAAGCCCCGTCTCGTAGACGAGAAATGAAAATTCAGGAGATGACAACTCACATCACGTGACGAGAGCACCACCCACTAGAAGAACGACCAGATGTATCCCCTGACATCTTATACCGCATCTCAAGTGTCTAGCTACAACGCCCCGGGCGCGAGACTCAGACACACTCAGTAACCAGGAACTCACAATAAGGACTAGTTGGGGTCACGCTCGTCAACGCGTGTCCTCTGCCCCCAACTACGTGTGTACATACAGACCATCTGCTCTAGGTCGGGTCCTCTAACTGGTTTTCCCCCCCGCTAGACTCTGGCGGCAAAGGCAAGGGACCCTACGGTGACCAGCCTAAAAACCGTCTCACTCGGGTCATGCTCTCTACCACTCCCAGGTGGGTCCGCACGCGCGTGCGCAGGAAAGCTATGACTAGTGGGGGTTCACTAAACGTGAACACAGAAAACCACGCATGCACCCATCGCAGGTGACGCGAAGTAAACCGGTGGCTCGAGGCCACCAACTCTGGACAGCCCACTAGACCTATTAACCCAACGGTCCTTGAGTCACATGACTCGGGGTCAAGACCATTGCACGTGACAGCACTGAGCCATCAATCTGGCCTAATCCCTAGGTCCAAAATCACGGTGACACGCAAAAAATCCCCAGCCCCAGGCTGGTCAACTGGGCTCGTAGTCTGAGGCCATACACACGGCCCCTCCCTCGAAACTCGGAACACACACGGGATCGCTCAGACCCTAGGGGTCATGAGCACACTAATCGAGGTAGCACGGTCCTCCCGACACCCTCAAAACACAGACACGGAACCCTCAGGGTGTCTGGGGTATTCATGAGACCACAAGTCGACCACTGGGTCACGACCAGGTCGATCAGGGATTCATACAACATGAAACGAATGCGGCAAGCATGAAGACCCACTTCGGTGCAAAACGGTGCCTGGCGGTCTATCTTTGGGCCGTCACAGCCTGTAACAGTCCAAAGCTAGGCCACCACAGCCCCCTAACGGTCCAACTCAGGAGCGTTAGATGAAAAGGGCAACCTTGGCTATGGCGCACCCACCCTGGGGCGTCACAGCCTCTAACGGACCAGGACTGGTACGTTAGAAGACACGACAAAAGGGAACATAACGCACACCTCTAGGGACGCTATGTACATAACGGACCAACCATGGTGCGTTATATCATGGAGTGAAAACAGACTATAATGCAGCCCTCTAGGTGCATTATAGACCTTAACGGACCATCTCTGGTGCGTTAAGTGTAAGGTACGGGCGTTGACCGTAACACACCTTCCCTGGGGCATCATAGGACATAACGGACCTCCTTAGGCGCGTTATGCAACTAGGACCCCCAATGGTCAAAAATCAACGGTCGAAAACCATAACGCACCAACGCAGGGGCATTATGTGGAATATAACGGTCAGTCGTGGGGCCGTTAAACCCACGAAAGTCAAACTCAAAACCTGCGGAGCATAACGCCCCTCCCTAGGCGCATTATGCACATAACGGCCACTGGGACGACCGCTATGTCATCCCGATGGTAAAACGGTGAATTAGCCCTAAAAATATTGACCACGCCCCCATACCTCCATGGGAGAGGGGGGAATCAAGGGGGAAGCCCCCAAATGACCCCTAGCATGCATCTACGGTCTCGGATCGGCCTAAAACACGATGAAACGGTAGATCGGCTCACAACCCCAAAAATATAGATTTTTTTCAAAATCCCCAAATACACCCGCTCAGCTCACCACGGCCTACGAAACTGGCAGGAAATGAAGTACGCGAGTTAGGGAACCGTCCCCCTACCCCCATCGAAGAAATGATGCGCCGTGGACGTCGATCCACGAAGAAACACCGTAAGACCCTCGCCGGCTCGCGATCCCACGAACCGCCTCCACTATTGCAATCCTCGCTCCATCCTCGCCGCTCCACGCCCTACGATCCTCGCCGCCTCACCCCTGTCCACCTCTGTCAGCCGCCAAAGAAGAGAGGGAGAGAGGAGAGAGCGTGAGAAGAGAGAGGGAGGGAAGAGAGAAATGAGAGATGGGGAGAGAGAAAATACTCATGTTCAAACCCTAATTCAAATCTGATCGATCAATTTGATATGCTTTTATTTAGATTGAAATTTTAAAATTATGATTCATATTAAAATCAAAACGCATTAAAAAAATAGATTAGTTCTATTTCTATGTTTTGCAAGCTTGGTTCGTCTTTGGCAGGTTGTGCCCCGGCCCCGGCTTGCCACGACACTGCCGTCCCAACTTCTTCTCCGGCCCCTCCTCTAAACGTTGACGAGCCCGTCGTTTCCCAG